>OX421925.1:0-1200000 GCA_949128165.1 Lathronympha strigana | reverse complement strand
CTCCATGATCGATGACGTTGGCAAAGCTGCGGGTGTAGAATTTAGCGCAGAGCCGGTGGAGCTGGGTATTGAGGTTGTCCGCGATGCCCCGGAGGTACGGGATCCTGTTTTGATAGAAGACTATGCCATTGCCGCTGTCAGTTGGGCATTCATTTGAGTCTGAAAGTGAGAGATCACGTAATAGAAACCCAGGAGAATAGTCTACGATTTGGAATGTTACCCAGAGTTCCATGTTCCCCTGACACCCTGTCACAGAGCTCTCAGCGTGCGGCAATAGGGATGACGACTAGGTTGAAAAACTATTATTCTAATTAGTCCGTCAGTTAGATTATCTAAAATTATTAGACACGTATTTTTTCTTTTTTCAATTTAACTAAAATTGACGAAGATAAAGAGCATCAAAGTTCCGGGGTGGGGGCTTGTGACGTCACTCCTAGGTAAGAATTGTACCTAGGAGTGACATTACGCGAAACTTTAACGCACTGTATTTTTGTCATTTTTGATTTGACGAACAAAAGAACAAATACGTGTACAATATTTTTTTATAATCTAAAAGACGGACTAAATAGATTTTTTCAGTCGTCTAGCCTATTATACGGTTTTCGGATTTTTCGTGTAGGTACTATATATATCATTTTCGCCTAATCATATCAGCCTATAATAGTCCCCAAAGTTCTCCACAACGACTGGTCTTGCGCTGTTCGCATCCAGCGGTTTGCCGCGGCCTTCACCAAGCCCCTCTAAGGTGCATACGAGGGAAGCGCAGAAATTCGGGGCCACGGCTGTGGTCTCGGTAGCTCAGTTGGGAAAGCGATGAGATGGTACCTCAGGGTAGCGGGTTCGAGTCCCACCCATGGATTTTTCCACTTTTCCTTTGTTTCTGAGAAAGAAGAATGTATGGTATAAAATTGGACCTTTACCCACCATTCATGTATCCAGCGCAGACCCTATCACGGCCAATAGTCTTGTAGCTCACAGGGATCTCACATTTGTTCCTCATGGACGGGAGAGACAGCCAGCGGTGCCCAGCAGGTCGGCATGCTCCGTTCTCGAATGTCGACCAGCTTGCAACCTGCAACATGGGTATTTAGTGAATTATTATCAATCCGATTTGGTCCATGGGGTCCCAGCGCACGCAAGTTTTTCGTTACTGGTGACCGAAGAGACGCAAAAAAACGATTTTATGCGTCTCGTATGCAGATAGGTGCAGTCAGTCAATTGGAACCCTAGGGTAATCTTGAACCATATCAAAATTACAGTAAGAGATTTCTTCCAATCTGGGTACAATACCTCATCCTATTTTAGATTTAAGGTAGGTAGAGGTAGGTATTTACTAGTTAGGTAAGTTACACTTACTGTATATATTTTGGAAATAAATGTTAATGAAAGGTGCAACTGCAGTCAATCAATTGGAGCCCTAGGGCAATCTTAAACCATGTCCAAATGACAAGCAGTAAGAGATTTCTTCCAATCTGATTCATAGCGTCACTATGACATAGTCTTACAGTGGCAGGGTTCCAATTGGTTGACTCTACTCATAGTATTGTGTGGGAGCCGGTGAGGGTGGTAGACCTGCGAGGGTGTGGTGCGCTGACGACGGATGACCCATTGTTACTTGAGTCGTCAGCAGCCTGAACACCCTGAACGGGTTGCCAAAGCATGTTTTTTTTTAAATGAGAAAGGTAACAAACGAGCAGACGAGCCGCCTGATGGGAAACGGTCATCGCCGCCCATGGACATAAGCAACATCGGAAAACCACTCATGCTTTGTTGACCTTTGACTCCTTTGAGCCTTAAAGCCCTGAACACTCGTTTTTTGAAGAACCCCATATCATATCGCAAAGGGAACACCTCAGGAGGTAGGTTGTTTCACATTTTACACGTTCTGGGTATTCTTGGTGTGCTATGTATCCAGGAAATGTGGGAGAACATTATTCCTTTGGCGGAAGGTGAGGGTTGGCTTGTTCGACTGACGTAGAAAAAACATCGTTATCAGTCAAAAAACGTCCACTGCTGAAGATAGGCCTCTCCCAGAGAATACCACATCGATCGGTCGTGCCCGCATCCAATGGATTCCTGCATCCATCTTGTGCCACTCCAGAACTCTCCGGGCAAAATGTCCAGTACACTGCCACTGCAGTTGGGCGATTCATTAAGCTACGTCGGGGACTTTTGTTCTTCTGATTTAAATTAAATTTAATACCCACTTTTTGACATTAACGATTTAATTCATGCTTTACAATTGTAAAGTATGGTGGCGCCATCTCTCGCTTCTAGTTGAAAATAATCTGTAAAGCTTATCTAGAGGGCAGCACTGGACGTAATTCTGAGCTGTAGGATGACGGAACGCACCTTAAACGTTTAAAAATAAGAAAGGATTGCATATACTTAGGAAATTTCGGACTCTGGTTACCGAGTCCAGTGGTTAGGGCGTCTGCCGCGAAAGCAGGAGGTCGCTGGTTCGATCCCAGCCCTGCTCACCGGGGACCTTGGTCACTCTTTCTGTAGTATATGACATCTCTTTCAATTTATAAATCCCATTAATCACTAACCATTCCCATGCGTCCTTGTTTAAGCTGCCGATTCTCCAAGCCCCTGTCCAGACTGAGACACACCGGTCTCACAGCGCTGCTGTACGTGAAGGGGGTCACCAGAGTGATGTATGCCAGGTCAGGCTGCAGACACGCATCGTCCATGGTGGATACTGATAGGTTTCTTATCTGTGAACGTTATCAAAGCTAATCATAACACAGTATTGGGAAGGAGTCTCTACCTGGGTAGTGTAACTTCAAACTTTTTATAATTAAATTCGTTCCCCGGGCGGTCGGACGGTGAGGGTGGGGAAGTCCGCATCTAAGTAAACACGCTTACGTAATCCAAATCTGTCGCGTAGTCACTTATTTTTTGACCAGCTCATGTTTTCCAATTGGTTCATTTGGTAAGTCGAGGCGAGGTCAAAATGAGATTCGGCGACTTCTACGGGAAAGTCACTGTGACGACTTGTAAGGGGAACAGAGACATTGCAGGATGCTTTGCCTGGCTGTAGCTAGGTCAAACACAAAACGATGTTCGGAAAATTTCCGGTGGACTATTCAAAAGTGAAGGGCTATAAAGCTTGATTTTTCTTATTTAAGCCTTGTCTACATTAGGGATGACTCACTTTACACCGGGACGGGACGATCTGTCAGTTTCTATAGAAAACGTCACGTGACATCCGAGGGCTCCGTGCTATCACGTAATTCTTTCTATAGAAATTGACAGATCATCCCGTACCGTCCCGTCCCGTCTTAGTGTGAGTCATCCTTTAAGGGGTACTTTCTGTTGCATTGTATGATAAAAATAATTACTACATGTCCACAAGCTGTTAACTATTGACCATAGGAAAGAAAAAGTGCGTGTTCAGCTGAACTGTAGAGCCAATCCTTTCTGTGGCCAATAGTTAACAGCTTGTGTACATGTAGTCATGACTTTTATCATACAATTCAATAGAAAAGGAGTACCTACTTTTTAATGTGGATTAAAAAAAAAAATATTAAAATTATTTATTTCTTTGTAAATATAGAGGTGTTTACAAGTTAGGGGGTAAGGGTTCAATAAGAAAATCAACCTTCATACCACTTAACTTTTGATAAATCCACCGGAAATATTCCGAACATCGTTTTGGGAATGACCCAGCTAGCCGCCATCTTTCTCATTTCTAAAACTGAATATAGTTGGAGTACTGGGTAAAGACACTTCTTCCATATGCTGTGCTATTATGGGGTATTTCCTTACAGCAGAATATTGTGCGGTCGAGTCCCTTGGGTCGTCATAGCGCGGGTACAGCTTCCCGGCTGCGACCCTGATCAGCGTGGGTCGCACCTGCCTCAAGGGGGACCAGAAACAGTGCCCCGCTGAAATAGATATTGCAGATGACTGTACGAGTTGCTTTGATTCCATAGGAATTGCTTTATTAAAGATGACACACTCTAGAAAGGGCCGATCTATCAGTTTCCATAGAAAACGTCACGTCATATCCGAGCTATCACGTGACTCACGGCCTCCTAATCTAGATCGTAGTGCAGGAGGTCCCGGATTAGAAACCTGGTCAGGGCATTTATTTGTGTGTTTATCACGAATATTTGCTCCTGTATTATGGATGGTTTCTATGTATTTAAGTAGTTATATGTATCTATCTTATATATTGTCGTCTAGTACCCACAACACAAGCCTTATTGAGCTTACCGTGGGACTAGGTCGATTGGTGTAAGATCGTCCCACAATTTTTTTTAATACAAGTTGAACGTTTTTCGTCCCGTTCTAGTGTGAGTTCCTTATATCAGGATATTATGAAACTTACCTGATATAACGATATCCGCCCTGATCAACGACCCTCCGCATATATGCTCATAAACTCCTTTCTTCTTCTCATAAATAGCGACGTGCCACAAACTCGCTTTGTCATCCAGCAATGGCGCTTCATAATCTATTGTTCCATTGTCCGTTCCAAGAGAATCTCGAATAACTTTATTTAAATTTGCTAAAATCCGTTTAGTATCTTTTTCTGGAAGCACTTCATACATGATGAACGGTGATACGTCTAATTCGCCTGGTTTAGCTTTAGTACTGTTAGCTGCGTTTGTAGTACTAATGGCTGTCTCTTTAGAAACATTCGTTTGTTTGTTTTTGTTATTTGCGAAATTTTCTTGTTTGGATGCAGAATCAGCTGATCCGGTATCATCATTTACTACTGCAATTCCGTAAGTATTAGGGTTTTTTGATGCTGTATTATCATTCACTACTGATATTCCAAAAGTTTCAGGGTTTTTTGATGCTGCATTATCATTTACTACTGATATTCCAAAAGTATTAGGGTTTTTTGATGCTGTATTATCATTTACTACTGATATTCCAAAAGTATTAGGGTTTTTTGATCCTGTATCATCATTTACTACTGATATTCCAAAAGTATTAGGATTTTTTGATGCGGTATTATCCTTTACTACTGATATTCCAAAAGTGTTAGGGTTTTTTGATGCTTTATTATCTTTTACTACTGATATTCCAAAAGTGTTAGGGTTTTTTGATGCTGTATTATCATTTACTACTGATATTCCAAAAGTGTTAGGGTTTTTTGATGCTGTATTATCATTTACTACTGATATTCCGAAAGTATTAGGGATTTTGGATGCTGTATTATCATTTACTACTGATATTCCAAAAGTATTAGGGATTTTTGATGCTGCATTATCATTTACTACTGATATTCCAAAAGTATTAGGGTTTTTTGATGCTGCATTATCATTTACTACTGATATTCCAAATGTGTCAGGGTTTTTTGATGCTGTATTATCATTTACTACTGATATTCCAAAAGTGTTAGGGTTTTTTGTTGCTGTATCATCATTTACTACTGATATTCCAAAAGTATTAGGGTTTTTTGATGCTGTATTATCATTTACTACTGATATTCCAAAAGTATTAGGGTTTTTTGATCCTGTATCATCATTTACTACTGATATTCCAAATGTGTCAGGGTTTTTTGATGCTGTATTATCATTTACTACTGATATTCCAAAAGTGTTAGGGTTTTTTGTTGCTGTAGCATCATTTACTACTGATATTCCAACAGTGTTAACGTTTTTCGCAGGAGCTAATACTGGTTCAGGCGTTTGATCTTCTATTTTAGAGATTATTTCTTCCTCTTTGACAGGTTTGATTTCGGAGTTCTCAGGATTTTGTGGGGATTCTGAATTATGTTTTGGACCAGAATCGAGCACAGTTTGAGGTGTTCTGTTCTCATTAATGAGCGATGTATCATCTTGATGTATTAAAGTTGTTGTTTTTGGTGTTGTTATTTTCGTGGTCGGAGTACTGAAACGATATTAAGAACAAAACAATTTTTAGAGAAGGTACAACCTTAAACGATTTAAGTATGATCATCATCATTTCAGCCGAAATACGTCCACTGCTGGACATGGGCCTCCCCAAAAGATTTCCACAATGACCGGTCCTGCGCCACCCGCATCCAGCGGACTCCTGCGACCTTCACCAGGTCATCAGTCCACCATGTGGTGGGGGGGGGGCTACCCACGCTGCGCCTTCCGGTACGAGAACCTTTCCGCCCCAATGGCCATCGGTTCTACGTGCAATGTGCCCCGCCCACTGCGATTCGGAGAAGAAGGTAAGAAGGTTTAACCTTACATAATAAACCACATATTTTGCGTTTTTACAAAATGTAAGTTAAAAGTAAAAACAAATGATAAAATTACTGTTAAATGCCTACAATTTCTCTGCTTTGCCTAAAGGTTGACTGGTAAAGAATGCCTTATTTAAATGAATTTTAGTTAAATTGAAACAGGAAAAAATATGTGTCCAATCATTTTAGACAATCTAACTGACGGACTAATTACAATGATAGTTTTTCAACCTAGTCGTCATCCCTATTATCAAACCTGCTATCAAAATTTGGCGAAAATCGGTCGAGAAATGATTCTAGAGACCACGCTGAAAAGGAATTTCAATAATCCTACCTCGTTTCAACTCTAGCCGTCGTAGTCCTTCGCCTGGTGGGCCTTGGCGTGGTCTGCTCGAACCAGTCGCGCTGCCAGCTCTGCGACCAGTCCCCGCTCCAGGGGTTCTGATCATTGGCTGCCGTGTTAGTCGTGGTAGAAACGCCCGGGGTCGCTATAGGCTAGCACCACCATGTCTGGGATGTATCAACATGCAGAAACAGAGTATCAATTATCTCACCTCGTTGTTACAATCCTAGGCGTCGTAGTCCGCCGCCTGGCGGGCCGTGGCGTGGTCTGCTCGAGGGTTCTAGGGTTCTGATCATGGCTGCTGTGATAGTCGTGGTAGAAACGCCCGGGGTCGCTATAGGCTAGCACCACCATGTCTGGGATGTATCAACATGCAGAAACAGAGTATCCATTATCTCACCTCGTTGTTACAATACTAGGCGTCGTAGTTCTTCGCCTGGCGGGCCGTGGCGTGGTCTGCTCGAACCAGTCGCGCCGCCAGCTCTGCGACCACTCCCCGCTCCAGGGGCTCTTGTCGGGGTAGTGGTAGTCGTGTTGAAACCGTCCGGGGGTGCTATAGGCTAGGACCACGAGGTCTGGAATGTACGAAACACGTGAGGCTTCAAGAACATATTAAATTATTATTAAGTGCAATGGACGTGGGCCGCCAACTGTGAATGTGCTTTTTTTATACTACGACGTTGACAAAAAAGGATACGGCCCACCTGATGGTAAGCGGTCACCGTAGCCTATGGACGCCTGCAACTCCAGGGGTTACATGCGCGTTGCCGACCCTTTAAAAGAAGGAGGATTCGCTTTGACAGCTAAAGGGGCAAGCTTTGCTCCGTGGGTCCCCAGCTGTCAACAAAGTGAATCCTCTTGGAGCTCTGGCGCCCTTACTCACCAACAGAAACAACACTATGAGTAGGGTCTAGTGTTATTAAACTGCGGTTTTCTGTAAGGTGGAGGTACTTCCCCAGATGGGCTCTGCTCCAGATTTGAGCGAGACGACATTCGTTGTGCTGTGCCCTACCACACTAAACGATAGTAAACTAAACGATCCGTAGTACTAAACATACAGGCTCAATGCTTTGTCCGAGTAGCTCAATATTACCGCCTGTTGTTTGCCTTTTTTTCACATGTAATAAATACCAGTTTGTGTTATTTTTGTTATTTTGAGGTGCAATAAAGAGTTAAGGATGACTCACACTAACACGGGACGGGACGGGACGGGAAAATCTGTCAATTTCTATAGAAAGAATCACGTGATAGCTCTGAGCCCTCGGATGTCACGTCACGCTTTCTATAGAAATTGACAGATTTTCCCGTCCCGCCTCGTCCCGTCCCGTTCTATTGTGAGTCTTTTATTGTAGCAACAGAAAAAGGATGCTGCAGCCATATTCCCGTTTAGTTTACGAGTTGTTTTTGTCAATTTGTTTTTTCTCAGACCGGTCGTTTACAGATGTAACTACCAATGAGCAATGACCTTATTATAAAGTCTATTTTTGTCTTTAAACAGGCTTTAATAAGACGTTCGTATCTAAGTTTTGACTACTAGAGTCTTTATTATTCTTTTAAATAATGGGTTCGGTCCGAGAGTGGTCAATTTTGCCAGTGTCATGTATTATAAATATTAGAGTATATTATATAAATAGAATAGTATAATGCCACTTGGGTGGGCGATGTTGTTCGGTAATTGACCTCGCTATATGTAAAGTTTATAGCTATAAGACTTAAAATATAGCTTCTCAGGGGGCCAAGATCCCGGGATTGCCGCTTGGTGACTGAAGGAGTGAATTCTTCATTAGCTGTATACTGCTTCGTTAGTTTACTGCACAATTAGCTATCAATATTACAGACTAAACAACATTTTGCAAACAAAAACCAAAAAATATTCTAGAGACGCCATCGCCATCTTGAGTAACAAACGACAATCACTACTAGAATCAATTCACTTTATATCTTCGAAGCAAGTGAACTATCAAAATTAAAAGTATTATTTTATACACCAATCTATGAAATTATGATGTTTACTTAACATAGTGTACTATCAAAATCTATGAAACTTAGCTTAAATATTAAATGCACTTACCTAATACCGCAAAACATAACCATTTTCCATACATTTTATTCACTAAAAATAAAACTTGGTAATAATTAAGGCACGTATCACTAATCGAAATCTTCCACATGAAAAAACATTATTCACAAGCAATCCATAAATTATAGTTCAAGCCAAATTGAACTTTAATTCCTTGACATAAAAACTGGTGTCATTTATTTGTAAAATTCACTAAATAATGTCCGTGTTACTCCTATAGAGTTCACGCGATCAACTGACGAAAGCAAAGTATGAGAGCCTCCGAAACTTCCTACATGACCTCTATTAGACCAAGAAGCAAGCCCCGAAAATAGGACAATCATTTTAAAAGTAGCAAAACCTCTTGAGCTTTATTCACGAGTCGTTGTCGTCAACTCGTCACGCATTACGAGTCCGTCTATGCTAAGTTTCTTAGATTAAGTGCCGACGGTGACAGTCCATCTGGGGAAGTACCTCCACCTCACAGAAAACCGCAGTTTAATAAAATAACACTAGATGACTAGACCTTACTCATAGTGTTATGTTCTCTTGGTGAGTAAGGTCGCCAGAGCTCCAAGAGGATTCACTGTGTTGACAGCTGGGAACCCACGGAGCAAAGCTTGCCCCCTTTAGCTGTCAACACAGCAAATCCTCCTTTTTTTAAAGGGTCTGCAACGCGCATGTAACATCCCTGGAGTTGCAGGCGTCCATAGGCTACGGTGACTGCTTACCATCAGGCGGGCCGTATGCTTGTTTGTCACCGTCGTAGTATTAAAAAAAACCGTGTTGATAGCTAAACGGGCCAAGGGCTTTGCTCCGTGGGTCCTCAGCTGTCAACACAGCGAATCCTCTTGGAGCTCTGGCGACCTTACTCACCAACAGAAACACAACACTATGAGTAGGGTCTAGTGTTATTTAACTGCGGTTTTCTGTAAGGTGGAGGTACTTCCCCAGATGGGTAGAAACAGACGGATTTCGTTAACCATTTCACGGCATACCTCTTAGACTACCCGACGTCATGTAGTTAGCTTCTGAGCCTCTCATACTATTGTCAGTCGAACGTGGAAACTCCATGTGAATGAAGGTTTATTAATTAAATAACTAGTTGTTGTGGCAAAAGCTTAAGGCTTGATTTCGAAGTCAAATTTGTATGAAGTGATTTACAATACAATACAATACAATACAATAACTCTTTACTTTACTTAATTATTTTTGACTAAGTATTTGTGTATATTATGTTGTGAAGTGAATGAGTTAGATTTTTGTTAAAAATTATGTTTAAAACATGGATATGTGTTGTAGTATTAGGTAAGTGTAAGTAATTGAACGATGCGGCGTCTGTATGTGTGTTTTTGTATTTGCTCGACTATAACTCGAAAATCGATGAAAAGTGAATGTTTTTGGGAAATAATCCCTCTAACTTTTAACCGTAAGTCTAGAAATTATGAAAAAATTGTGAAATAAGGATGACTCACAGTAGAACGGGACGGAAAGGGACGGGACGGGCGGCACGGGAAAAATCTGTCAATTTCTATAGAAAGAATCACGTGATAGCTCGGAGCCCTCGGATGTCCCGCCTCGTCCCGTCCCGTCACGTGCTAGTGTGAGTCATCCTTTAGGGACATTTACCGAAAGTGTTAAACACTTGTATTACGGCATCGATGTTCTAAGATATTTTAGAAATCACTGATAAGTAACAATGCGCTACCCCATACTAAATTAATTATGCGTCTCCCCACGGCATATAACCCAATGAAAGAAATAGTGGAAACAAACAAATAGGTACCGAATTCGGTTCCGGTTCGAATACCGCTCGGCGCGGAGATTTTTTTTTTCGTTTGCAGACATCTCTGCTTAATACAAAATTAAATTCGTCAAGCACAAGACAAAGAAATATAAAAGTATACATACATACCTTCATACATGTAGGTATACGAAAAACATTTAAGGATGACTCACACTAGAACGGGACGGGACGGGACGGGAAAATCTGTCAATTTCCAATCGTGACATCCGAGGGCTCCGAGCTATCACGTGATTCTTTCTATAGAAATTGACAGATTTTCCCGTCCCGCCCCGTCCCGTCCCGTGCTAGTGAGTCATACTTTACCCAGTCCCCGTTCTGCAGTCAGGCCACATAACCAAGCTACCAAGGTTTCCAACAAAAAAAAAACAATAAAGTTTAACTCGCTCTATAATTTACAAGAAAACGTATAACCAAAGTTATAAAAACCTAGTTATTAAGGTCTCATTCCGAAGTCTGTTTTCAAACAAAAATAAGTCTTTAAGGTCATTGTCTCAAAGGTCCGTCAATATACCGGTCTCAGAGTTATTGTAACCGCATCTCGACTCTACGACTCAGCGAGAGGAATCAAATATTTTTTTTAGGGTTCCTAGATGGTAAAAAGGAACCCTTATGGTCTGTCTGTCTGTCACATCGTTAAATATCTCGAGAACTACTAAAGCTATCTTTAGTAGTTCCCGAGTTTTCGTATCTATCTAGCGTAGAATAAGGAACTCTACCTACCCGCCAAATTTTATACTTATCTGACGAGAAAAAAAACCCGGCAACAAAATAAAAATATGCCAATAAATTGTCCACGCAATTTTGAACCTGATGGCACATTTGCCTAAGCAAAGCGCTTCTAGGCGACGATAATAACAAGATATAATTATTCAAGATACAAGGTAAAGCAACCGTTTTAACTTAAAATATCGTAAAAGCATATAAATATTATTGGCACTTAAGCCGTTTTGAATAGTCAATACAAACATACCGGTTGATGGGTTTTCCTCGTTTTATAGTTGGGGATCTCCGAAGGGATTGCGATTATCTTGCGAGGCGGAAAGAATAAGTGACTGATTAATAACATTTATTATAGAACTAGCTAGCGACCCGCCTCGGCTTCGCAGTATATTTAAGGTACTTAATTGGATAAGGATTAATGCTGTAATATTGCTTAAAATCGCTTCGTAATAAGCCAATAAAAGTCGCGAGCTTTTTTGTAGACCTTTTTAAGGTGTGCATTATTTTGATCTATCTAGGGTTCAGCACTTCAGCCAGCGTTTGCAATGTAATATCAGCACAAAAGTGTGTATTTACGACTTCACTTAGAGACCTCAGTGTTCCACTACTATATTATGCATGTATTATAAATATAAGCCTTCCACGATAATCACTTCATTTATAAAAAAAAACCGCATTAAAATCCGTTGCGTAGTTTTAAAAATTTAAGTATACATACATACAGCGGGAAGCGACTTTGTTTTATACTATGTAGTGAAGAACCTGTTATGCATGAAATGGATTTTACTAAAACCCCATCCTAAAAACGAGTAAAAACCAGTTGGAGACTTCGCCAGGGCCGTAACCTTGGCATATACGAGTATAACAGTCGAGGATAAAATGGGTATTTATGTCTGAGGTATACAATCTGCTCCTCACTATGAGCTTCCTGCCGAGGTTTGCCCGAAAGATTACAGTATGGGGTTCTTCAAAAAGGAGTGTACCTACAAGAATTTAATGGGTCGCGCATTTGACCCCCTTGGAGTTCCGGTGACCGCTTTCCATGAGGTGGGCCGAATGCTTGATTGCCAATATCGTGGAATTAAATTCTAATTCATAGCCATGTGATATATGCCCCGAAGTGATTAGCCTTAGGTTCGGAGATCATTAAACATGCTCGACAGCTCACAGTGAATCATCTGGAAAAACCAAAATGAAACCTATAATATTCAAATTTATTGTTTGCTTGGCCATCATGGCTGATGGCTCTGGTTAGGCTTCTTGGGTGTACGGTAAAATCGACGTCAATAGAACTTACAAACGTTGTAAACAAAAGATATCACATGTTTTGTCACTGGTCTCTCCTTATATTCCCACACTACCTCATCAAACACCACTGAAAACGTTCACTACTGATATGGTCGTATTATTGTAACATACAAAACGTAATATAAATATCTTAATCTCGAGATTTAATTAAAAACATAAAAGTTAGGTTATTTCGGTCAATATGGCGGATTGTTTATATTATTAGGAAGTTGGATTGTCAGCTATTTTAAAGCATATACCGTAAAACGGCGTAAGTAGGGATTGCGAGAGCAGTTGAAACGTTAAGGAACTTTTTCTAGAATTTGGGGGGTGGGACGGGACGACCTGTCTATTTCAATTGAAAGAATCACGTGATAGCTCGGAGCCGTCGGATGTCACGTGACGTTTTCTATACACTGACGAATCTTCCCGTCCCGCCCCGTCCCGTCCCGTGTGAGGCATCCTTTATGTTTCGGAGATATATTTGCTCTTTATGACGAAAGATTAAACCACGTTTAACACAGATCACTCAAGTACCTACATCTATCTTTTTTCGCTCCAATATACAAGAACTAGAGAAAGACCTATACCTAATGACAATTAATCGACGTCAAGCGACTGAAATATATCAAGTGTATTCGACCAAAATTATGTTTTATACCTTCCAGATCTCGTGGTCTTAGCCTACAGTGTTCCCGGGCGCTTCTACCACGACTACCACACCAGCCACGACAAGAACCCCTGGAGCGGGGAGTGGTCGCATAGCTGGCAGCACGAATGGTTCGGGCAGACCACGCCATGGCCAGCCAGGCGAAGGACTACGACGCCTAGGATTGTAACCACGAGGTGGGATTATTGATACTCTGTGTCTGCATGTTGATACATCCCAGACCTTGTGGTGCTAGCCTATAGCGACCCCGGGCGTTTCACCCACGACTAACACAGCAGCCATGATCAGAACCCTAGAGCGGAGACTGGTCGCAGAGCTGGCAGCACGACAGGTTGGGGCAGACCACGCCACGCCACGGGCCGCCAGGTGAAATACTACAACGGCCAGAGTTGAAACTAAAAGTGAGGACCATTGATGTTATTCCAGCTTGTTCTTTTCAGGACACGATTCTCAAATAATCTTCGTGAGCAGGTTTTGTCTACTTATATTAGTAGTTTTTGTTTCTTTCTAAGTAGGTATGGGGATAATTGGAGCGCAAATACCTACCTCACTTAACAGAGCTGGAGATAACTGCTACTTTTATGTTAAGTTTCCTTGATAATGAATTGAAACCACATCATACTCGTAAAATAAAAAATACATGAAAAATCTCATTTTAAATCTTGAACCTTTGGCTCTAACTTAAACCTCTAAATCGACTTATTATATTCTTTTTCAGTACTCCGAGCACAACACCTCTGCAACCTGTCATCAGAGACGTCGAAATAAGATTTGGAGAAACCACGACCAGCGTTTATTCTCCAACACCAAAACCTATCACTTTAATACAAGAAGAAATACCGCTCGTCAATGAGGACAAACCTCCTCAAACTGAAGCTGATTCTGGTCCAAAGCAAAATGTAGCAGCTCTTCAAGGTGTACCTATAGGAACTTTAGGAGAAGCTGGGAATTCTGAAATCGAACCTGTAAAAGACGAAGTTATATATCTCTCCCAAAATGAAGACAAAAGGTCTGAAGCAGAAGCTTCAGCTGCGTCAGAAAATTTAAATACTTTTGGAATTGCAGTAGTAAATTATCACGATGTTGAACCAGCTGATGATTCTGAAACCAAACTCGAACAAGAAACGTTTACGAATAACGAAGACCAGTCTCAAGCTAGTATTCCTAAAGAGACTGGGAATTTGCCAATCACTGCTATAAGTACTATAGATGCAACTGATAATACTGAAGCTAAACCAGATAAGACAGAAACGTCAAATAAACCGGTTTCAGAAGGAGATTCTTATTTAGCATCTTTAAATCATGCATTAGAAGGTATTCGTGGGACTGAGGATGGTAAAACTGAATATAAAAAGCCATTTCTAGATGAGAAGACGAGTATGTGGCACGTCGCTATTTATGAGAAAAAGAAGGACCAGTACGAGCATATATGCGGAGGGTCCTTGATCAGGGCTGATATAGTTATATCAGGTAGATTTCTTGATAATTATTATTCTGATGTAAGGCTACTTTTTGTGAACTAGATGTTATCTAATAGAATCAAATCCTATACAAAACTGGTCAAAGAAACATTAGTAAACTCCAAGAAACTCGTTGGTATTTTTCGTCTGCAAAATAATATTGAACTCCTCAAATTTTCAGCTGGCCACTGCTTCTGGTCTCCCGTGTTGGATGCACTGCCGAAGACCAACTTCAGGGTCGCAGCCGGTAAGCTGTACCCGCGCTACGACGACCCAAGGGACACGGCTGCACAATACTCTGATGTAAGTCACAAGCAAACAGGTTAGGATCCTATCTGGTCCTCTGTATGGCAGATGCTCCAACCAGGCTCAAGGTCACTGTGGGCAAGCTGTACCCGCACTACGACCCAAGGGACACGGCTGCACAATACTCTGATGTAAGTCACAAGCAAACGGGTTAGGATCCCATCTGGTCCCCTGTGTGGCAGACGCTCCAGCCAGGCTCAAGGTCGCTGTGGGCAAGCTGTACCCGCACTACGACCCAAGGAACACGGCTTCACAATACTTTGACGTAAGTCACAAGCAAACGGGTTAGGATCCCATCTAGTCCCCTGTGTGGCAGACGCTCCAGCCAGGCTCAGGGTCGACGTACCCGCGCTACAACCGAAGTCAGAAGCAAACGGGTCAGGGTTCCATCGAGTCGTCCCCTGAAAGTGCTTAAATATGATTTGGGGTTAAATAAACAAATAGTAACACCCTTAACTGATCATCGTCGGTAGACCTTAAATGCCTGGCCACACCAGATGCATATGCATGCACATGCACATGCTATGACGTTGTGTCACATGAATTCGCATAAGATATGAGTATGACAATGACAGACCGCATTGCACGCAACGCGCACGTACACGCATCTGGTGTGGCCAAACCTTATATCGTTGCAATAGGTTCTTAAGTATAATAAATCAGTTATCAGTGATGGCATGGCAATAGCCACTACACTACACGGCCAGTAATACAGTATGTATCAGAACGAAAGGCAAAGAAAGAAACCCGTTAATGTTTAGTTTATAAATATGAGCATGGTACGTAATTCATCAAAAATACGACAGTTTTTACGTGAGGTATAAAAATATACATTTATTATTATTGTTTTGCACCTCCCCTGTATTATTTGTTTACAATCTTATAAATGACATCTTTTTAATTACCAACTGACAGACAGGCGTCAAACCTTGTTGAAGTTTGGATTATTACCTAGTTACAAATAAACAGTTAACAAAGCGTTTGCGCGTTGCCTATGGCTACAGCCATTATTTAAATGATTACTTATAAACAGAACTCAAAGCGCATGTGCGTTAACATAACAACGTCAACAGTACGCAATACGCATGCACTGTCAAAAATCAAAAACGTAAAGAAACCCTATAAAAACCATTAACCGACTGCAAAAAAAAGGTCCTCGAGCAATTCATTTAATAATTGTATGCCTTAAAACATGTATTTAGGCACGTGAAATTCACGTCATTACATTGGACTCGAGTTCCCCGTCAACCACTTTTAAGGTTTGCTCTTCGTTGTGATACACACTGTATTTATGCAACTTAGGGCCACTTACACCAACAAGAGTTAGCCAACAGTCCCGGGCTTAAGCTGTTTGTATGGATTTGAAAGCTAACCTTGGTTGACAAATTTTGCAACACACAAATCTCTAGAAACCATACGACTGCAACATATGCAATTGCCTTTCACAGCAGTTCCATCAGGTTTATTACGTTTACAGATTAGAGACATATCAATATCCAACATGGTGGCGCCGTGTCTGCAGCCGGACCTAGCGTATGTGACCCTGGTGACCCGTTTCATGTACACCAGCGCTGTGAGGCCCGTGTGCTTCAGTCTGGAGTCGGGCTTGGAGAGGCGGCAGCTTAAGGAAGAGAATACAGGGACGGTCAGTATTTAATAACTACTAATTTAACAGAAGGGGGTATATTAAGATACTTATATTTGGTTACTCACGTCTATAAAGTCGAAAATAGCTCGAGTGTGCGCTGAGCAATCGCCGCAAGCGCAATTTCCGATTTCCGAAACATGTCGAGCCATTTTCTACTTTTTATACGTGAGTAACCCGATATAAGTATATTAATATGTCAATATTCACGGGAGTTTTCTATTTAAAAAGAAGGGGATATCCACATCATATCCTCTACGTTTGACAAATTCAGAAATTACAAATACGCGGTCTCAGTTTTGGCTCATCAAATCGTATTCCAGAGTGGAACAACTTTTTGGGCTCTACAAGTGAATTCCCTTAAAAAGTATATCTTATTTTACTCAAAAGCAACTAGGTACCCACTTTCATCACACTTGTATGTAAATAACCTCTACTCTACACTGAATTTGTCGACGTGATTTTGTCAAAGTTATACAAACAAAACTGAACCAAGTCATGGCATGAGAAACACCGGTGTATGGACCAGAACCTATCATACCTTTATCATACATTCAAAACCTTCTAAGCCAACATCACAGACAACTACACAACAAATACTGGGATGGTCTTGATACATGTAGGCAAACCAAGGAAGTCCTACCAGAGCTAAACTACAAGTTCACAAAAACTCTACTGAGGACGCCCCGACATCAACTACCTACGGAAAATAGTAGGACTACTCACAGGACACAACACACTAAACAAACACACAAAATGGACATCACAGACAGCCCTATGTGCAGAGCATATTATGGAAGAGGAAGAAACAACAAAACACATTCTACTAGAATGTAAACAGGTAGAAGTATACAGGAGCAAATACTTACGAGTAGGAACTCCCAGCACACTAAAGGAGGCAGTTTGCAACCTTAAAACGATGATAGGTTTTGTGGACGAACTAGGGTGGTTAGAATAGAGCTACCTCGCTATCACGCAAAAAAGGCCCAGTGGATGTCGATTTGCGGAAAAAGCCCAGGAAAACTAACTAACTAACTAACCAAGTCATGGACAGACCGACAAGGCAATACTTTCGTCTTCTTAGAGTCGACACTTTTCCAGAATCATTGGCGAATATTTTAAGCCAAAATTCTTCTTTCAAAAGTTACTTTGCCTTGAACCAAGCTCTTTGGTACGTCTTTTTGATGACGAATCTATCTAGGATATACGTGTGTTGTGGGTTGTGGGCGACGAGCTAACAATCTGTCACGCACTGATTTCAGTGAGGCTTGATAAGTTTCATATGTTGCCCACCCATTTTAGGATTACAAGCCTGAGTTTATCTGCAGGTAGCAAGCTGGTCGACGTTCGAGAATGGTGAATGCAAACCCGCTGGACACCGGTGGGAAACCCTTCCATTTGTAAAGAAGAGAGTCTGTCAGTACGACGCCAACTACAATACTGTGGGCAGCGCTAGGATCTGCGCTGGACACGCGAATGGTTCGTTGTATCATAAAACAATAATCTTAAGTTTTGATGGACCCTGAGAGTGTTCAGATGCGATGATAGGGGTTACATCCGTTGGAGACTTCGCTGCGGGGCATCAAAGCCAAAGCTTTAGAAGCAAAAGTGCCGAAATAATCTACAACGTTTTTCAATACGGCCACGTCTTTCATAAGATCTATGATTTCTCTAGCAAAAGGGTTCTCGTCTCGAATAGTCGCTTGGTAATGTAGTGTTAGGGGCCCACTGTCAGGTGGACCTATGACTTAAAAAGATAACTGGCAGTCATACAATTTAAAGTGTTGTGACTCACTTGAACGTCATATTAACATATATTAACACAAAGGTAATAAAACTCACGTATTATAAAGATGTCACACCTTGTGATAAAAGTAACTGAGTTTTTACCATGGACCGACGACCTGAAGATCGCTGGGTCTCGTTGGATGCAGGCTGTAGACCGGTCGCGCTGGAGTTCGATTGGAGAGGCCTATGTTCAGCAGACGCTTACAGGCTGAAATGATGATAAGGTGAAGCTGTTGGCACGGGAGACACGGGTTACACTGCACAATATTATCGCCTACATTGACTTTGTAAAAGAAATAGGCACACATTGATGATACAGTCTGTTTCATACAGACGATAAATGTTTCGTACCAAAAAGAGCTTACTGACGCAAACATTAAGTGTCAAATTCATACATAGAACTACCAACACTGTTAAACCTTTATACGCTTAACGAATCGTTACGTTCCAAACAAAACTATATGAAAGAGTGCCACTCTTATGGGGCAATTTTTCTTTAGGTTGGGTTCAACTCTTTTATTTTTATAGGTTGACTCTCCAAAACGTAAGCCATTTTCCAAGGCTCCATTATTAGGTACATTCTTACTTTCAGACACAACGGTATGCCCATCTGACAGCGGCAACGGTCTCGTCTTCTACCAAGACAAGATCCCCTACCTCCGCGGCGTCACCACCAACCTGCCAGTCCACAGAATATGCGCCAACTTCTATACTCGCAGCTTCACCAACATCATTGATACGAGTGAGCTGTTAAAAAGTTACTTCAAAGGGATAACTGACGTGTACGATTTGGGGGAGTGCGAGAGCTTGTACGGAAATAGAACAGATCAGAGGAATGAGACGAGTTTAGATCGAGATGTGTTCGAAGATAAAATACCGGTAAGTTTATTTACAAGTTACTCAAAGAAATGGTGAAGGAACCTACTAAAAGTTCAACTGTTAATGCGAACGAAGTCGCGGGTAACAGCTAGTGTATCATAAATACATCATCATGCATTTAGAAAAAAGAAAGAAGAAAGAAAAACATTTATTCGGGACGCTTCAGTGTACAAAAATATAGCATTTTTAGACAATACGGTTAGAACAATAGCGTCACCGAAAAGGTTTCTACTCAGTTTGATGTCAAGGTACCCACGCTTTCAGAAGTGCATGGGCACTTTATGAACGAATTCATTCATAAATTGACCATGCAATTCTGAAACCTATAGTACCTTTTGCGTACCTTGACGCTGGTCTTCCGTAGAAACCATTTTAATAAAACGTGACAAGTTGCACAAACACACAAACATGCAATATAAGTATGCTCTTATTGTTTATTAAATAGGGTTAAGTTACATGAGGGACCATGCCTACCACGAACATCGAAAATTGGCATTGACGGGATAACCTCTTTGTCACTCCAATAAGCAAGTGTGACAGAGATGGAGATCTGCAATCGTTCGATTTTCGTGGTATAGGCCCAGTCTTTTCATGTCGACCCCAGAAGGCCTACCACGAACCACGAACGAAGTTTCACCTCTCTGTCGCACTTGAGTGAGAAATCACAAGTGCGAAAGGGAGGTATACTTTCGTTCGCGCGTCGTGGTAGGCGCTCAGTGACGTTTGTTATTCTGCGGCACCTGTCATCTTTTACTTCTCTTTTTAGGTTATACCGCCAGAGCGAAAGCCAGACGGTGATAATGATAACGCGTTCATCACACAAGAGATCGGCGCAGAGTCAGTACCGACCTTGTCTGACACGAGCGCTCCACTGTACCAATGGCACGTGGGGGTGTACAGCAAGCGGTGGACTCCGTACATGCAGATATGTGGGGGGACGCTGGTCAAACGGGACTTCGTTATATCAGGTAAAGGATAGAACAACGCGCGCTTGCGTTAAAAAAACTTCTTGGTACAAAGTAATCAATTATATTACATTACCGTAAAATTTAAGCGTTTTTAGGTAGTTTGGGTGAGTTAAAAGGTGTTTAAATAGCTTTGGTTATTGAAACTATTTAAGGCACCTTTTAACTCACCCAAATTACCTGAAAAAGCTTAAATTGCCTCTGGTCTAACTTAAATTTTGTCTATATAGTCTGTCTCGAATGAGTGTGTAACTAGGTTGCATTCGGCCGAGAGCCCAAGAGGTATTATACCATCACACATTAACTTACACAACAAATGTTGCACAATTTTTTAAAGCACGAATCAAATCATTTATTAAATGTAATAAATGTTTTGATTCATGTTTTGGTGTTTTTTTTAAGTAGTCACACTACTATATATAAATTATAAATTGAAAGAGATGTCATATACTAAAGAAAAAGTGACCAAGGTCCCCGGTGAGCAGGGCTGGGATCGAACCAGCGACCTCCTGCTTTCGCGGCAGACGCCCTAACCACTGGGCTACCCGATCACGGCGACCAGAGTCCGAAAGAAAGAAAGTAAGAAAGGATTGCATATACTTAGGAAATTTCGGACTCTGGTCGCCGTGATCGGGTAGCCCAGTGGTTAGGGCGTCTGCCGCGAAAGCAGGAGGTCGCTGGTTCGATTCCAGCCCTGCTCACCGGGGACCTTGGTCACTTTTTCTTTAGTATATAACATCTCTTTCAATTTATAAATGTTGCACACTTAGATCTATTTGTGTGTAGTCTCAAAACACCACATATGCCCATTTGGGCTTGTACTTTGGCAGATAAAGGTTGATATGCCGACTCCCCTCCCTGTGTCTCAGCCAAAAGTCACTGCTGTGAGTCTCCATAGGTCAGAATTCCAACGAATAATTCGCGTTGAGATTTTAAAATTTGCTCTTCCAAAGACTTCCCCCAATTTTGACAATCTGTATCTGTTCCAGCGGCCCACTGTTTCTGGGACGACGCGACGGGCAAGCAACCGGCGAGCGACTTCGCGGTGGCCGGCGGCAAGCTGTACCGCCCGTGGAACGACACGCGGGACACATACGGGCAACATTCTGATGTAAGTTGTTACACACGACATATTTTTAAAATGGCCGTGTAAAAATGCGCGCGCAGTCTTATACGTACATCAATTTAACTTCAGCCACAAATCAATGAAAAAGTTAAGTCCGCGGTAAAAAAATTAACAATGGTGGCATGAACAATGCACAGTAGACAAAAGTGCTGCCGCCTTTGTGATTTATGTAAATAATTATAGCCTCCCTAGGCACATTCTTGCACCACCCGCGCAATCGTCCTGCGCATTCTCACACCGCTAGTAGTATAAGAATGCGTATTTCTAATTTTACAATTATTCTCTAAAATATAAAAAATGATAGATATCATTAACAATCAGTGTTTATAATTATGTTGTTTTGTTATTAAGGCAAGAAAAAAACAGTAGTTGATTTCATTTACACAGTTTTTATTTATTTTATCGCACCTCAAATTTTAAGTGCGCAGTCTTAGACCCTACCCTATCCGCCGGAATGCCGGAATTAAACAGCATAGGCGCCTAAGGCATCCAATAGGTAAAAAAGATCCAGAGCGCACTCAGGCCCGATTCGCTCCAATCAATCATGCGCGCTCTTAATGTTTGGCGCTACCTCACGCAATAGAAAGGCTTTCCAGCTCGTGTATATTGTTTGTTGTGTGCCGTCACCCGCAGGTATATCAAACTTCTATGAAATAATGACGTTTTTTAACACTTTCACATTCAAAATCTAGGAAACTTAACAAAGATGGACTCTACGGCATAGGTGTCTCTGATACACAATATAAAAGCGCAACCTAGCCCGTGGCGCTCCAACCAATGATACGCGCTCTTAATGTTTGGCGCTACCTCACGCAAGAAAGGCTCTCCAGCCATCCTCAGGCCAGCTCGTGTATATAGTTGTGTACCCCCACTCCCAGGTATCGGAGATCACCCTCCCCCCGCGGTTCCGCGGGGCCGCTACAAGCTTCCAGGACGACATCGCCGTGCTGCGCCTCTCCGCGCCCTTCACGTACGCGCCGGGCGTGCAGGCCGTCTGCCTCAACTTCAGCAGGGCGTTCCAGATGGATAATTTGTGGCCGGGTTCTAGGGGGCCGGTGAGTTTCACTTCATATCAGACATCTCATCATTTCAGCCGTTTATCGCCCAAGCATAAGCCTCTCTATACGTACGTCCAGGTCTAGTGCCAACCTGTCTAATATCATCCACCCATACATACATATCACACCAAACTCAAGAGCTTTACAAAATGTACAGCTTCACAATCCCTTTTTTGCCCAACCACTGCCCGGATTAATGAATAATACTTGATAATACATAGTGATTAGAGGAATGTCGTCGCTATACTAATGGGAGCTACCGTATTGTCGCTTATCAGGCGACGCCACTCATGCGTGATTCCTATGTCAATATGAGAGAATTGTCAAAGTGACGTTTAAAATGTTCCCGCAGGACCCATGTCCCACTTGCGCCCCTAGCGGAAAATATGTGTAATATACTAACATATGACCCCCGCATGAGTGGCGCCGCCTGGTGAGCGAGAATACGGTAGCTCCCATTGCAAACCTATTTCCGTAGCCAGCTCCTATGGTGTCGCCTTCGCGTATTGACGTAGGACAATTCCATATATATCAAGCATATTTTTTCCCGCCGCACCACACGCGCCATCGCTTTCCACTGCGTTATATAATACAGTATCTTAAACATCAGATCTTTTACAGATTCTCGGCTGGGGCCTGACCGAAGAGAACGGCCACCCCTCGCAGCGGCTCACGTATCTGTGGCTGCCTTACGTAGACGTGGAGATGTGCTTCAACCAATCAGAACCCAGCTTCCTCAAGTACATCACCAGCGACAAGATTTGCGCGGGAGATACGACTACTGGTAAATACAATCCCATCAAAAACATTTACCATAGCATTGCGGTCCAATCTTAAGTTAAAAATCTAAAGCATCACATTCCAGAAATTGACATTTATTCAATACACCATTACTACTGCAAGAGAGAAGTTACCAACTGGCTGACGACACTGACCAATGATGAGACAGAAACTTTGTTACATTAATCTTGACACACTAACTCTCTCTCTCTCTCTCTCACACACACACACACACACACACACACATACACATACACGCACTTAACTAGAAGTATAGAAATTGTAATTAGTAAATATAGGTAATAAAGTTTAGTTAGGAATAAGTAGGTATAAGTAATCATCATCATAAATTTAAGAGCCTTGCTCTTGTCGGTGGAGTAATCGCCACTCGGGTCTTTTTCTGCTACAGTTTTGAGTTCCTAGTACGATAATGGTTAAATCTGTAACCAGCGGGGCTAAAATGGCAAGCATATCCTGATAATTGCTGGATAATACGATAGTTTGTCGGCACGTTCTGACAATTTCTGATAATTTTAAACAGTTCTGCCAAATTTGCATTTGGCAGCTGTCACCGTAGCGCTATCCGTGCAACTTGTCAGTTTATCAACTTATAGCATTATCTTATGACATTCGTGGATAACCATCTTAGGTCCGCTGAAGAAAGAGCGGCGCCACCCAACACAGGCATTTTTTTGCTTACCGGGTGGCTCCATCGCCTTATATTATAAGCAAAGTGTATCTTACCATTTATTTATTTTTTTCAGGCAAGGCGCTCTGCCGCGGCGACAGCGGGGGCGGCTACGTGCAGTACAGTGACGAAATCCCTTACCTGTACGGTATCGCATCCACCGCCGCAGGCAACGAGAACCTCTGTAACGCGTTCGCATTAGCCGCGTTGACTAGCGTACACTCTCATAGTGCGTTCCTGTTGGAGAACATACCGGGGATTGAGAGGGAATGTGGGAAGACTGAGACGGAAAGGGTGCAGACAGGGGGTATAGGTACTGATGGGGCTGGGACAGGGAGTCTGATAGGTACTGATGGGGTTGAGACAGGGAGTCTGATAGGTACAAATGGGGCTGAGACAGGTAGTCTGATAGGTACAAATGGGGCTGGAACAGGGAGTCTGATAGGGACCGATGGGGTTGGGACAGGGAGTCTGATAGGTACAAATGGGATTGGGATAGGTAGTCTGATAGGTACAAATGGGGTTAGGCCAGGGAATATAGGTACGGATGGAGGGACGAGTATGGCAGGATTAGGTACGAATGGCGGTAATGTGGGTGGGAGTGGGATCAGAGTGGGGACGGAGCCCCCGGTGTATACGAACTTGCCATATTTCCCATATCCTAATCATTTTGTGTGCAATTGCAATTGTAAACCTTAGTTGTATTTGTTTAAATAAAATAGTAAATAATTTGAGAGCGTTTTATTTTGTGTGAATCCTACATTCAACAATTAATAATAGAAGAGTCAAACCACGGTATCACTTCCAAGCAAATTTATTGTCAAATTCAAAGTGTTAATTTTAAACTCCAAATGTAACAGGCGACGATTCTGTACATATATCGTCGCTTAGTAATATAAATAGATTTTAATCATAATAATTTGGTAGAAAACGTCCATAACCCAGGCACAAATATTCGCGATAACACAAAGAAATAAATACCGTTACCATCGAACCCGGGACCTCCAGCTTAAACAAGGTCCCCAGTCAAGACTCAGACAAGTAGGCCGTTAAATAAACCTTTGAGTAAAAAACTTTTCTTTTAATTTTTTTTTATTAAAGACGTCCAATTGTAAAGCACGAATCAAATCATTTCATAAATGTTTTGATTCATGTTTTAAGTAGTCACACTACTATATATAAATTATAAATTGAAAGAGATGTCATACTACAGAAAAAGTGACCAAGGTCCCCAGTGAGCAGGGCTGGGTATATGACATCTCTTTCAATTTATTATTAAAGACGTGTTATTTACATTTTAGCGAAAAGAAAACAATACAAATAATGATTTTTTTAAATATTTACAGTTAAATTCTGCGAGTGTCCTTTAAAACTGTTACACCTTTGATGGCTGTGGTGCAACTAAATAAGGTTGACAGGCAGGCGGCCAGCGTCGCCAAAATAGTAGTTTATGCAACAGTTATATAATAAGAACCAATTATGAGCTGTTGCATACGCTAGTTTTTCTACGACAGCTAAAATAGCAAAAAAAGCAAAATCTCGAAAGGTGGCAGAATGTGGAACACGTCGTTTGCTTATAGTTATTAACAATAAAAACATTTATTTTCGAAATATATACAGTAAGTGTAACTTACCTAACGACCTACCTCTGTACCTACGATGCTGGCAGCGTTTCCTCGTTGTATTCCTTTCTAGTTTGCTTTTCCACTATTTTAGCTGTTCTAGAGAAACTAGCCAATGCAACAGATCATTATTGATTATTAAAACTCTCGGGTCAATTATTAACGTCAAGTTTTGAGAACCCTTATTACATCACTGTTGCATACACTACTATTTCATCACACTCGCTCGAAATTTGTGATATTATATGCAAGCATCACATTATTTTAAGCATAAACGTCTCGAACGATACCAAATTTCACATACATGTACAGCAAGCTTTACCTTATTTACATATTAGCAGTATTTAACCTACGAGTCAACGGACGTATTAATCCCATTCCTACTCTCGCAACTCTCAGTGATTGTCTTCAAACTATCTCCATCCAACGCCTCATGTACGCTATAATGCGTTATCAAACAATTCTTGTTAGAGTACTGCTTGCCACACAACTTGCAGGCGTACTTACCCGGCTTCGGATTCGGTAACGAAACAATTTGACACTTTTTCTTCTTATTCACATGAGACAGTTCATGTCTCTTAAGTTCACTCTTCAAGAAAAACCTACAACTGCAATATGTGCATTTCCAATTTTTCTCATTATTATGATACCTCCTTATATGTGCTAGGAAATATGGTCTCCAGTCGAACGATTTACCACACAGCTCACAAGTTATAGTTTTGACTTTGTCCCTATGATTTTCTATAACATGTAAATGTCTAGGATATGTCCCGATAAATTTCTCCGGACAATACAAACATTGGACTTTCTGTTCTTGCTTGTGAACCAGCTCGATATGCTTTTTCCTGTATTTTTCTAGAGTGAATACTTTACCGCACTCTTCACAGATGAACCGACCGGTCTCATGGATTTTTAGATGCTTTTTAAGCCGGGACGAAGCTAAGAAAGTATCACCACATTCGGAGCACATATAGTTGTTATAATGAGCGTTCATATGGGCGTCTAAATGGTGGTAGTTAGGGAAGCCCTGCTTACATAGGGCACAGCGGAGCTCTGACTTAAGAATATAAGGTATAACCCTAGTGTAGGCCTCATTGAAGACCAATTGGTGCTGTTCGGTGAGGTGTTTGAACATGTCGTTCCAGCTAACCAGGATGGTGCAGCAGACGATACAGTGGAGATTTTCAATGTCCACTTTGAGGATCTCATTAAGCCACAGCGGGCGCAAGAAGTTTTCAACGGCTTGAGTCCTCTCACCTGGAAAAAATATTATGGATTTATAAAACGCTCGTAGCCATGATTGAACGTGGCCACCAACCAAACCTAAACCAATGGTATCATAACCGGACACAATACACTTAATAGACACCTTAAGATACTAGGTATAATTAGGGACCCATCCTGTCCGCATTGCGGTAAGGAGGAAACCAGTAAGCATGTACTAGCAGAATGTGCCATGTATGCAGCAGCACGATATGAAGTATTTGGGAAAGACACGTTAGAGGAAACCGAACTAAAGGATGTCGAATTAAAGGATGTCCTTCTGTTCTGCAGGAAGACTGGAAGATTCGAGGAAGAGTGTGGGATGGGGAGGCAGCCGGATCAGTAACCTGCAGCTCAAACTTCAGGGAACTGGGCTGAATGAACACAACAAGTGCTCGACAGCCCGCCTGTGTCCGGCCGGGCGTCCCTACACTACATCTACATCTACAAACCTAAACCAATATACATTTGAATTAAAGATGCATAGTCCGAGTAAGCTAAGTTTTCATAAATATTGATAGCACACACTGTAAAAGTGTTAAGTAAACTTCGGCGTAGATGGCGCTAGTTGCGTAACGTCAAACTTAATGACCGACCATGGTTAGGTCTGGACTGATGTGGTCGAGTCGGGTGTAACTTTTTGTGTCTTTTTTTCTTGTATATTTTTACCTTTGTGTTGTTTGTCTTATTCTTTCCCTCCTTTTTTGTCCGTGTGTTTTATTCGGTATTGTTTGTTGCTGCCGAGATTGCTAACTGAATGGTCTCATCGGAAGATCAGCGCTGGCATACGCTAGCAATACGCTGAGATGAGCTACATTTTCGTGACACATGTGATGTTTGTTATATTTGTTTTTTCTTGTGTCAATAAATATGAGTACGAGTATAATTTCATTTCTATGAAAGTTAGAAATGGGCAAGTACCTCCACCTTACAGAAAACCGCAGTTTAATAACACTAGACCCTACTCAGTATTTTTTTGTCACATATCCTACTGATTTTGATTATTCAGTACTTGGTGCTTTTATTACAGTTTCTTAATTAAACAAAGTTTTTAACAAAAATATATCAACTTTTATTTTTACCAAAAAATACTCTCAACTTTCAACTTAGCAAAAACTCTTGAACAACTTAACAGAAACAAAAACTCATAGTTACTCTCTTAATTACACTCACAATTATTTAATTCTCCTACTTTTACATTTACTACTGGTCCACATTTACGTAGGCCCTATCTATTCCCTGCACCGCCTCCCTGACCCAGGCTGGCAGTACCTATTTCTTCTCCAACTTGAAGGCGCCATAGAGCGCGAAGAACTGGCTCTGGTCACCTCCCCCCAATCCTCCCTCCTCTCATTCAATTCAATTTATTTCGAGTAAAAGTTACACTCATATATTGTTAGTATAACTTAGGTTATATAGTTAATACTATTCTAATTCTACTATTATTTTATTTAAATTACAACTGGAGCGTGCAACCGATCACAGTTGATTAGATAGGGGGAGTCAATTCTGTCCCCTATCATGCGCAGGATGTTGTTGGGACTGCCACGCACCCGGCGCACCAGAGATGCGGCCCTTTTACGTATAGTGGCGTAAAGACAGTCGATTCTTGCTTCGGCAAACATCCCTGATGCGCTACAGAAGCGAGGCAGTCCCACCATCAACCGAACGCTTCGCCCTCAGGTGTCTGCTAATATGCCCACTGAGGGTGAAATACCCGCAGAAGGGTCATTGCTTCCCGCTCTGAGAGACTCCTTGGGGCAGCCTCGGTCTTCCTGGTCCCTTTTTTTGGCGCTTTTCCTCCTCCATATAATTTCTTCAGTCGGTTGTTGAGGGTCGGGGGAGGGATCGTCAGCACGTGGCGAGTTTTATTCCTTGCAAAACGGAGTGGCGAGTTTTATTACAGTGGCGAGGTAAATTGGATGGCGAGTTTTTTGTTATGGCGAGAATTATTGCGGTGGTGGGTTTTGCCTTTTTCAATGCTCCAATGGCGAGTTTTATTGTTTGCAAAACGGAGTGGCGAGTTTTATTACAGTGGCGAGTTTTATTACAGTGGCGAGTTTTATTACAGTGGCGAGTTTTATTACAGTGGCGAGTTTTATTACAGTGGCGAGGTAAATTGGATGGCGAGTTTTTAGTTATGGCGAGAATTATTGCGGTGGTGGGTTTTGCCTTTTTCAATGCTCCAATGGCGAGTTTTATTGTTTGCAAAACGGAGTGGCGAGTTTTATTAAAGTGGCGAGTTTTATTACAGCGGCGAGGTAAATTGGATGGAGAGTTTTTAGTTATGGCGAGAATTATTGCGGTGGTGGGTTTTGCCTTTTTCAATGCTCCAATGGCGAGTTTTATTGTTTGCAAAACGGAGTGGCGAGTTTTATTACAGTGGCGAGTTTTATTACAGCGGTGAGGTAAATTGGATGGCGAGTTTTTTGTTATGGCGAGAATTATTGCGGTGGTGGGTTTTGCCTTTTTCAATGCTCCAATGGCGAGTTTTATTCGTTGCAAAACGGTGTGGCGAGTTTTATTAAAGTGGCGAGTTTTATTACAGTGGCGAGGTAAATTGGATGGCGAGTTTTTAGTTATGGCGAGAATTATTGCGGTGGTGGGTTTTGCCTTTTTCAATGCTCCAATGGCGAGTTTTATTGTTTGCAAAACGGAGTGGCGAGTTTTATTACAGTGGCGAGTTTTATTACAGTGGCGAGGTAAATTGGATGGCGAGTTTTTAGTTATGGCGAGAAATATTGCGGTGGTGGGTTTTGCCTTTTTCAATGCTCCAATGGCGAGTTTTATTGTTTGCAAAACGGAGTGGCGAGTTTTATTAAAGTGGCGAGTTTTATTACAGTGGCGAGGTAAATTGGATGGCGAGTTTTTAGTTATGGCGAGAAATATTGCGGTGGTGGGTTTTGCCTTTTTCAATGCTCCAATGGCGAGTTTTATTGTTTGCAAAACGGTGTGGCGAGTTTTATTAAAGTGGCGAGTTTTATTACAGTGGCGAGGTAAATTGGATGGCGAGTTTTTTGTTATGGCGAGAATTATTGCGGTGGTGGGTTTTGCCTTTTTCAATGTTCCAATGGCGAGTTTTATTGTTTGCAAAACGGAGTGGCGAGTTTTATTACAGTGGCGAGTTTTATTACAGAGTGGCGCGGTCAATTGGATGGCGAGTTTTTAGTTATGGCGAGAATTATTGCGGTGGTGGGTTTTGCCTTTTTCAATGTTCCAATGGCGAGTTTTATTGTTTGCAAAACGGAGTGGCGAGTTTTATTACAGTGGCGAGGTAAATTGAATGGCGAGTTTTTTGTTATGGCGAGAATTATTGCGGTGGTGGGTTTTGCCTTTTTCAATGCTCCAATGGCGAGTTTTATTGTTTGCAAAACGGAGTGGCCAGTTTTATTACAGTGGCGAGGTAAATTGGATGGCGAGTTTTTTGTTATGGCGAGAATTATTGCGGTGGTGGATTTTGCCTTTTTTAATGCTCCAATGGCGAGTTTTATTGTTTGCAAAACGGAGTGGCGAGTTTTATTTAAGTGGCGAGTTTTATTACAGTGGCGAGGTACATTGGATGGCGAGTTTTTAGTTATGGCGAGAATTATTGCGGTGCTGGGTTTTGCCTTTTTCAATGCTCCAATGGCGAGTTTTATTGTTTGCAAAACGGAGTGGCGAGTTTTATTTAAGTGGCGAGTTTTATTACAGTGGCGAGGTAAATTGGATGGCGAGTTTTTTGCTATGGCGAGAGTTATTGCGGTGCTGGGTTTTGCCTTTTTCAATGCTCCAATGGAGAGTTTTATTGTTTGCAAAACGGAGTGGCGAGTTTTATTTAAGTGGCGAGTTTTATTACAGTGGCGAGGTAAATTGGATGGCGAGTTTTTTGCTATGGCGAGAGTTATTGCGGTGCTGGGTTTTGCCTTTTTCAATGCTCCAATGGAGAGTTTTATTGTTTGCATAACGGAGTGGCGAGTTTTACTAAAGTGGCGAGTTTTATTACAACCTACTCACAGTGTTGTGTTTCTGTTGGTGAGTAAGGTCGCCAGAGCTCCAAGAGGATTCACTGTGTTGACAGCTGGGGACCCACGGAGCAAAGCTTGCCCCTTTAGCTGTCAACACAGCGAATCCTCCTTTTTTTTAAAGGGTCCGCAACGCGCATATAACACCCCTGGAGTTGCAGGCAGCCATAGGCTACGGTGACCGCGTACCGCCAGGCGGTCGTAGTATTTAAAAAAAAGATCTATTAGGGTTTCCAAGGTAGAAGTATACAGGAGTAGGTATTAAGGGAACGAAGCCAAAGACAGACGAAGATGGCGGGACATCGTCAGAGGAAAGTTGTTTTCGCGGGGACTTCACGACCCTCAGAAATGAGGAATGCGACGCGAGGAGGAGGAAACACACTAAAGGAGGCAGTTAGCAACCTACAACCAATGTTGGCTTTCATGGAGGAGCTGCGATGGTTGGAATAGGGCTACCTCGTTACAAAAAAAGGCACAATGGATGTCTAGTTACGACTAGCGTTTCCAAACCAATATACCACATTTGAAAGATGTAAGTATGTATGTTTGCAGGTATGTTTTGTAGTGACGATAGGGATGATGACTAGGTTGAAAATCTATTAGTCTAATTAGTCCGTCAGAAAGATTATCCAAAATTATTAGACACGTATTTTTTCCTTCTTCAAGATAACTAAAATTGACGAATATGAAGAGCGTCAAAGTTCCGTGGTGGGGGCTGGTGACGTCACCTGTGAGTAAGAATCGTTCTCAATCGTGACGTCACGCGAAACTTTAAAGCGCTGTATTTCCGTCGTTTTTCATTTGACGAACAAAAGAAAAAATACGTGTCGAATATTTTTCAATAATCTAACAGACGGACTAATTAGTTTTTTTTTTTTCATCTAGCCTATTGCCAACAGCACATCACATTCACAAAATGAGTACTTTTTAATAATTTCAGTCATTTAAAATTACATATTGGTGGCAAACAAGCATACTAGCTACGCACTAGTAAGCGGCGCATGCAGCCTATGAACGCCTGCCGCACCAGTATCAATGATCCCGACAATAGGGATGACGACTACGTTGATAAACTATTATGCTAATTAGTCCGTCAGTTAGATTATCTAAAATTATTAGACACGTATTTTTTCCTTTTTCAATTTAACTAAAATTGACGAAGATAAAGAGCATCAAAGTTCCGGGGTGGGGGCTTGTGACGTCACTCCTAGGTAAGAATTGTACCTAGGAGTGACATTACGCGAAACTTGAACGCACTGTATTTTTGTCATTTTTGATTTGACGAGCAAAAGAAAAAATACGTGTACAATATTTTTATATAATCTAAAAGACGGACTAAATAGATTTTTTCAATACAGTTGCTCAAAAAGTGCTCTTTTCTTGGCTGTTTTGCGTGCGCAAAGTTAGTTTTTGCGAACTAGTGCTTTTTACTTTTCCAATTTTTTTTAATTTAGTTTTGTTCCAATTCATGACTGCTTACCGAACAGTATTACTATTAGTTAACTTTGCCGAGACGTAATACAACTAAATATCAACTATTAACGTAAAAATATTAAAGATATTCATATTTCACTATTTACCTTCTTCTTCATCATAATAATGATCATTAATTTAAAAAATTAAACATTGAAAACAGTTCTTATAAATGGTATGAAACGGAACAGCCAACGAAACTTCTGTCAAAATAGAGGCGTTTTTCAATCAGGTAAACATGTTCGAAGGCTCTTTAGACATGACGATACGATTTGTCACATGCGATTTATTATTTTGTTAATGAGAAATAATGATTATGATATTGAAAATGAGAAAATAAGATAAACATTTTGAAGAGGTTCTTGATTGTTTAGTTACAATAGTGTTACGGAAATAATAAATAATAAAGTATTTAATTTTTTTTGCATCTGTAATCTGTATTGAAAAACGTCGTTCGATACACGTGCAGATATGTCATTTTTCACTCGTCCCGAGTATTGCCACTCGCCGTTGGCTCGTGGCAAGATACCTCGAGACTCGTGAAGTAATGACATACTTTCCGCACTAGCATCGAAATGTACTATTTCAGTCGTCTAGCCTATTGTCACGCTTTTCAGCCTGGTGAAATATGGCACGGCGGAGTAACACTGGTAACGTTACCTGCGTGCTTCGTCCGTGTGTGAGTGCGAAGCTCGTCGGGGTCCTCAAACATCGGCCCGTCTGTACTGCAATAGGCGCAGTGGTAGTGCGCTGTCCGGGTTTTGTATGGGATCATGTTGGTGTATGTGAGGAGCGTCTGCACTTCTCTGATTAGTCCGTCGTCTCGCTCGCTCTTTGTGGATATGGGGACTGAAATGGAGAGAAAATAATTTACTTATTAGTTAATTATTATACAAGGAAGCAAAGTTTTTTTTTTTACACAAATTGACTAAGTCCCGCAGTAAGCTTAATAAGGCTTGTGTTACGGGTACTCAGGCAACGATATATATAATATACAAATACATAAATTGTAACGTTGTACGTTACATCGAACTGTTTTCATTACAATAAACTACCTTAGTAAATAAATATACCACTTAAAACTAATTTTACAAGCTAATATTTACAACTATCTATAATTAAAACTAATATAAAATGCAACAGGTATTCGTCGGCGCCGTCTTAGCGCTCACGGAGTGAATTCGCATGCAACATTTTAGCGCTCCGATAGCGAGTTCTTTTGTTGCAAGTATTACCTATGGTCAGCTGCATTAGCGGATCGCCCCGCCACCATTCCCGATCTTCATTCGAAACTGAACGCACGACACACATATTCGGTCTCTCATACATAGTTAACTACTTTTAAAAATTGTAACCGTGCTGCACGCTGTCGTCTCTAACGTTCTTCGAATAATAAAAGTTTTTAAGTAAATTAATAACGTCGTAAATACGTTTATAATGTACTAGCGCGAGTGAAATAAACCCCAATTGGGTAAGTGGTAATTTATTACGCAAATGTAGTTATTTCTTGCTGGATATTAAGATATCTAGATATTAAGTTAGTTATTAGTGTTTTTTTATTTGCTTTCAAATCATTTCACCAGTAGATATTTAAATAATCTAAATGATTTTGCACGATCATACCACTGTAACGGTATTGCATCAGAATTTAATTCCACCCTCATTTTGTAATTCTAAATTTTGCATCATTTTTCCAAATTGTAATCTCCGACTCTGATTGTGATCATCCACGGCATCACTGCTACTTCTTAGGTGCTTTCACTTCTTGCCGGTTGCCGGGGATGCTCACAAATTACGTTGCCGGACTGCTAGCTCATACATTTGGATGACGCGTTCCAGGGTCCAAAGTTCAGGCTGCTAACTTGGCGCGGGAATCCGCCGCAGCCACATCTACCACCAGCGCTACCCTCACCGTTCGGAGGCCATCCACCTACGCCAGCCCCCCGAACGCAGCCAGCCATCGACGCAACGCCGCGCCACTACCGACGGCATAATAAAGGCGAGGGTACCTAACCGCGAAGTGAATGGGATCAGTGTGTGATTTATAATAACGGTCCTCAACCTACGACCCCCTTAGTTATTGTTTTTTTGTTAAATTAAATTTATATATATTTGCACGAATCTAGACTACTTCATTTCTCTCTCTCTAGTAGGTAGTTCAGATCAAAACCGTGACATTGGCGCCCTTTAACGTGGTTAAACTCACACAGATCCTATTAATTTCATGGCTTTAGTAGTTAGTGTATGTTGTGGTTTTTTTTTATTATTTCTGTACAACGTTTTTCCTGGTTTTATTTGCTGCTAAGGTGTACTAAATTGAAATTCAAGTATTCATTTTATAAGGTGCATTTTTAAATTGTTTTCTACCCACATTTGTGTAAAATTCGTGTTTTTTCGTTGAATATAACGCTTTATATCACTTATATAGTGGAATTGTTGGGATTGTTTCTGCCGAGTGGGAAGTACACATTAGTAGCACGCTTTTCTTCATTTTTTTTGCAATTAATCTTTTTCTCTTTTCTATTTCTACTAATTCGCAAAACCAAACGTTCATGGTTCATCAAATTTTGTAACAGAGCGGAGAATTTTATTTTTAATAGTAGTAGTGTCTGCTTTTTACCACTTACCCTCTTGTTAAATTTAATCATGCTGCCTGTCAAATATCTTTCTCTTCAAAAATCGGAGCTCGAATATGAGGTACAGATCCGGGGTGCTACTGCCGGTTCGTCAGTGGAGGACTTGCGTAAACAAATTGTTAAATTAGCCGTGGAGCACCCGGCTGAACACATATTGGAGTCTCCGTTGGATGTTCGACAGGATCTTAAGGGTTGCGTAGATGTTCTTGCTAAAATTCAGTTAAATCTCGATATTCCCGAACCAAATGTACCAACTGTTATGAGAACTCAAAATATGCTAAATCATCTTCATAATCGTTTAGCGAGGATAACGTGCGGTGACGACAAGAAAGAATATAAGGATATCCTTGAGGGTCATAAAGCTGCTTCTCGAAAGCTCGCGACTCTTCAAGCTAAGAGGCCTATTCAAACAGCGAGTACTTCTTCTAGTCTAGGTGCGGATTTCGCTAGTGAGACCTCGTCGTCGGTCCCAGGGGTCCAGAACTTGATTTCGGTGACATGCGATCGCACTGTAGCTGACCTTAGTAAATTAAAATTTAATGGCAAAACTTGCGTTCGCTCATTCATACAGCGCGTTGACGAATTTATTGTTGCACGTAACATTGCCTCAACAAAAGTTCTATCTTTTGCAACCGAAATTTTTCAAGACAACGCTCTGCATTGGTTCCGCTCGGTACGGAACAAGATTTCTTCATGGCCAGAACTCGCTGCTAAGCTAAAAGAGGATTTCGATCAATCTAATTACGATTACCGACTTATTACGGAAATCCGCTCAAGGACTCAAGGTGAACATGAGAATATAACAGTATATCTGTCGATTATGAGTGGCATGTTTTCTCGTCTATCATCACCCCCAAGCGAAGCGGAGCAGCTCGAAATTCTGCTACACAATATTAGGCCATGTTACGCAAGTACATTAGCTGCATCCCCCTCTGGAATAATGTCAATAGATTCCTTACGCTCATTGTGTCGCAATTACGAGACTTATCATTCTCGTCTATCGCAATTCCAGGAGCCACCAAGAGTGACTTCTGACACTGTTGCACCCGAATTCGCGTAATCTAGGGAATCAAATAAAAGTACAAATAAATATAGCAACAACACATATAATAAACATAATTATGCATTTAACAGTAATTATAATAGAGGACAATATTCTAAATATGCCAACTACAATCAAAATCAAAATCAGCACAAGTCACAACAGCAAAGTTTTATACATTCAGTATCCAATACCGCTCAAAATAACAAACAACAACCATATTGACCAAGATGTCGTAGTAATTCACATCACATTCGGCAATGTCAGGCTAGTAGGGACGTGTTTTGTTTTAAATGTGGCAGGAAGGATGTGAAAACTCCCGATTGTCCAGTATGTAATAAGGACAAAAATACAAAAAACTAGTTGAGCGGAATTGTAGTTATTTTGATAAGCAGGAATGGGACTCTTGGCTTACATTTATAAAAAAAATTCTCTTCCTCATATCAAATATCTACAATTCTGCAGAATAAACCTCTCACAGATACTAGGCCTTACGTCAATATTAAAATTAACGACATAGACGCTTGTGCTTTGCTAGATTCTGGTGCAGAATTTTCTATAATTGGTAACAATGCCCACCTGAATTTAATAGGCTGCACCTTGCACAAGGACGACCTTCCTTCCTTGAAGGCAGCTGGGAATCACCCTTTAATCTGCATTGGGTACATAAATTTACCCGTCACTTTTGAAGGCCAATTTCATGTTATCAAATCATACGTAGTTCCTGAGGATCCCACGTCCATCATATTAGGGGTTGACTTTTGGCGTGCGTTTAATATTTGCCCGAAATATGTAGGAAGTATTACATTATCTGAAAGCCCTCTTGACCAATTAAAAATTGTCAACCCTGAATCTTGTATTAACTCCTATGAAAACTTAATGGATTCGCAGAAGTCAATCGCTGATAATGTTATAGCTCAATTCAAATCCATTTCTATGGAGGAGAAGGGTTTGGGTAGGACAAGCCTTATAACCCACAAAATAGATACCGGAGACGCTTTACCGATTAGGCAGCGTTACTACAGGATGTCGCCTGAAAAGCAGCGTATTCTGGTCGAGCAAGTGGACGAAATGCTGTCTCTGGACGTTATAGAACCATGTGAGAGCGCGTGGTCTTCTCCGGTACTTATAGTGACTAAAAAAATTTACGTGGGGCTCGAACCCACGACCCTGAGATTAAGAGTCTCATGCTCTACCGACTGAGCTAGCCGGGCCGCTCAATGGTTTGACTTCGAACAGTAAGAAAGCTCCGCCGTTCAAGTGGACGGCCGAAGCGGATGCGGCCTTTAATGCTTTGAAGGAGTCTTTGGTTTCCGCACCGGTCCTCGCTTGCCCGGACTACTCTAAGCCCTTTGAAGTTCACGTTGATGCCAGCAACTACGGTCTTGGTGGTATGCTGACGCAGACTATAGATGGCAAGGAACACCCAGTAGCCTACATGAGCCGAGCTCTCACCGGCCCCGAGAAAAACTACAGCATTACGGAAAGGGAAACACTCAGTGCGATTGTAGCGCTCGAGCACTGGCGGTGCTACCTAGAGAATGGCCAAAAGTTCACCCTATATACCGACCATTCCGCGTTAAAATGGTTTTTGTCTTTAGAGAATCCTACTGGCAGACTGGCACGCTGGGGAGTTCGCCTGAGTTCATTCAACTTTGAAATCAAACATCGTCGTGGCGTTGATAATGTGATTCCAGATGCTCTGTCACGTGCCGTCCCCATTTCTGCCATCTCGCTCGCAAATGCGGTAACCAACACTAAGGACGCATGGTTCATTAAAACATATAACGGCTGTCTTAATAGTCCAAATAATTTTCCAAATTTTATGATAAAAAATGATTCGCTATATAGGCTCTCTAAAAACATATCACAACTTACTTCAGAGTTCGCTTGGAAGGAAGTTGTTCCCAGCGAATTTCGTGACAAGGTCATTAGAGAAAACCATTCCGAACCGACTGCTGGACATCTCGGCATTTTCAAAACATACAAGCGTTTGGCCTTGTCATATTACTGGCCCGGGATGCACCAGGACGTCGTTCAGTTTGTCAACTCTTGCTCCGTTTGTCTGGCATATAAGTCGCAGAATCACACTACTTTGGGAGAAATGGGACGCCCTAAACAGTGCTGCCGTCCTCATCAAATGATCTCCATTGATTTTGTAGGTCCACTTCCAGTCACTCGCAAACAGAACAGCTACATACTTGTCGTGACTTGCTGTTTTACAAAGTATTGTAACATATTCCCACTTCGTCGTGCAACTGCCGACGCTGTTGTTAAAACTTTAGAAGATTCAATTTTTTTGGTATACGGGATACCACAGACTATTTTTTTGGACAACGGAAGTCAGTTTGTAAGCTCCGTCACTGATGCGTTTTTTAAGAAATACAAGGTGCCGAACGTATATTTCACACCCAAGTACTGTCCCCAGATAAATTTAGTTGAACGTTTCAATAAAACTCTTATTACCTGTCTGTCCACTTTTGTGGGTAATGACCATAGATCCTGGGACACTTTTATCCCAAAGATCCAATTTGCGATGAACAACTCCGTTAATGAAGTGACTAATTACTCTCCGTCTTTCCTAGTATACGGTAGGGAGCTGGTCACATGTGGATCGCACTACACTGACACAGAATTAGGTGACGAAGTTTTGTTCTTGCCGCGTGATATCTATGCCGAGAACTTGGGTTGCCTTGCTTCGGTATTCAATGATGTGCAAGCCTCACTGTGGAATGCACATGTAAAGAATACCATGCATTACAATTTGCGTAGGAAACCAGCGGAATATAACGTAGGCGATATAGTGTTTAAGAGAACTTACGTTCTTAGTGATAAGGATAAATATTTTAGTAAGAAATTAGCTCCAAAATATTTGCAATGCAGAGTTGTTGAGAAACGCTCACCTTTAATTTATGTTTTGGAAGATATGGCAGGCAAGAATATTGGAGCCTGGCATATAAAAGATTTTAAACTTTATAATAATAGATAGTCATGCCTTATGAACACCTAGTTTCTAGCATGAGTCACACGCTTTGCTAGCTGGTGCCTCGAATTTATGAATGTGTACATCATCAACGTGTGTTAAAGTTGTTGATGTTTCAATGAAAGAGAATTTTGTGAGATTGTATAAAAGTCGATAGTATGAATCTGAAAATGCTAGGGATGATGAGACGGGTTTTGTTTAAGACCAAAACCCTTGCCCAGACGAGCGGGGTATATGTAACGTTGTACGTTACATCGAACTGTTTTCATTACAATAAACTACCTTAGTAAATAAATATACCACTTAAAACTAATTTTACAAGCTAATATTTACAACTATCTATAATTAAAACTAATATAAAATGCAACAGGTATTCGTCGGCGCCGTCTTAGCGCTCACGGAGTGAATTCGCATGCAACATTTTAGCGCTCCGATAGCGAGTTCTTTTGTTGCAAGTATTACCTATGGTCAGCTGCATTAGCGGATCGCCCCGCCACCATTCCCGATCTTCATTCGAAACTGAACGCACGACACACATATTCGGTCTCTCATACATAGTTAACTACTTTTAAAAATTGTAACCGTGCTGCACGCTGTCGTCTCTAACGTTCTTCGAATAATAAAAGTTTTTAAGTAAATTAATAACGTCGTAAATACGTTTATAATGTACTAGCGCGAGTGAAATAAACCCCAATTGGGTAAGTGGTAATTTATTACGCAAATGTAGTTATTTCTTGCTGGATATTAAGATATCTAGATATTAAGTTAGTTATTAGTGTTTTTTTATTTGCTTTCAAATCATTTCACCAGTAGATATTTAAATAATCTAAATGATTTTGCACGATCATACCACTGTAACGGTATTGCATCAGAATTTAATTCCACCCTCATTTTGTAATTCTAAATTTTGCATCATTTTTCCAAATTGTAATCTCCGACTCTGATTGTGATCATCCACGGCATCACTGCTACTTCTTAGGTGCTTTCACTTCTTGCCGGTTGCCGGGGATGCTCACAAATTACGTTGCCGGACTGCTAGCTCATACATTTGGATGACGCGTTCCAGGGTCCAAAGTTCAGGCTGCTAACTTGGCGCGGGAATCCGCCGCAGCCACATCTACCACCAGCGCTACCCTCACCGTTCGGAGGCCATCCACCTACGCCAGCCCCCCGAACGCAGCCAGCCATCGACGCAACGCCGCGCCACTACCGACGGCATAATAAAGGCGAGGGTACCTAACCGCGAAGTGAATGGGATCAGTGTGTGATTTATAATAACGGTCCTCAACCTACGACCCCCTTAGTTATTGTTTTTTTGTTAAATTAAATTTATATATATTTGCACGAATCTAGACTACTTCATTTCTCTCTCTCTAGTAGGTAGTTCAGATCAAAACCGTGACAAAATACATAGAAAACATCCATGACTCACAGGAACAAATATCTGTGTTCATCACACAAATAAATGCCCTTACCGGGATTCGAACCCAGGACCATCGGCATAGCAGGCAGGGTCACTACCAACTAAGCCAACCGGTCGTCGTGTTTACCTCTCATTATGAAGAATTATGTATTAGCAGAAACTTCTCTGCTAACAATAGTTACAACTATCAGGCTTCACGGGCTGTCCACACACCCCGTACCCGCTGATGCACGCCGCCGGCAATATTATCTAATATTTATAATCGTAGGCAACCCTAGCGTTGTGCGGGAGAGGGTCTGCACTTACAACTATTGTTTATATATTTGCCTAGTAAGTTTATTTATTTCGACGCAAATGTGATGAAAAACATTGTATGTATCACGGGCGGTACAAAATTACGAACTAGTGTTAATTCACATTCGTTCGTAATTTTTTTGTATACGGGTTTTTTCAGAAAAAAGTGCACAATTGTAATGAAAATGGGTCCTCGATTTTCCATACAAAAAACTATGGTCACGGCCTTTGCAACGGCCCATACAAAATGTATGAAAAAATGCGTTACGAAACTGACCAATAAAACACTCTTTTCTTTTTTTTAATCAATAGTACTCGTGATTCTGGTTATAAAAAACCCACACTTCCTATATTAAAAAAAAAGGAAATCGTACCCTATTTTTGAAAATGCCCATACTGCCCATAATACACAATGTACTATTTCGACTTTCATCGCACTCGGGGTCATGGACCTGTATAATCTCTGGTGTATATTACAGAAAACCGCAGTTTAATAACACTAGACCCTACTCATAGTGTTGTGTCTGTTGGTGAGTAAGGTCGCCGGAGCTCCAAGAGGATTCACTGTGTTGACAGCTGGGGACCCACGGAGCAAAGCTTGCCCCTTAAGCTGTCAACACAGCGAATCCTCCTTTTTTTTAAAGGGTCGGCAACGCATGTAGCACCCCTGGAGTTGCAGGCGTCCGTAGGCTACGGTGATCGCTTATTATCAGGCGGGCCGTATGCTTGTTTGTCACCGTCGCATTATTAAAAAAAATGGTATAGAGTACTTATTAAAAAAAATGGTATAGAGTACTTATTAAAAAAAAATGGTATAGAGTACTTATTAAAAAAAAATGGTATAGAGTACTTAATATGGGCCGTATAGAGTACTTACTGCCTCTCTTGTCGCTGAGCAGTCTCGCGGCGACGGTCTTCCGCGGCACGTTGTAGGCCGCCGCGGCCTCCGCAACCGTCATTCGTCCGCTTTTGACGGCCTGAGGGGTTAAAAACAAGTATAAATCAATATTAAATTGCAACGGTTAACACTCACGTATTTTTATCACAATAGCCGTGACATGTTTCGTCTGCGTCGGGCAGACAGAGTGGTGTTATCACCTCCGCGGCTCGGGCATCACTGCCCGAGACCGGCGTAGGTAACGGGTCGCGCGACGAAGCGGGAGCGGGGTGATTCGCGCAATCCGGCGCCGTCGTTCGGTCGGAAACCAGTGCTTCCTAGACGGAACGTGAATTTGTGTGGTGACGATTTAGTGAACACAGGTTAGTTCGGTGTGCTTGTCGTTGATCCCGTCAGACGATCCGACAATTCAGACTCCCGCAACGACGGCGCCGGATTGCCCCAATCCGCCTGCTTCGTCGCGCGCAACCCGTTACCTACGCCGGTCTCGGGCAGTGATGCCCGAGCCGCGAAGGTGATAACACCATTCTGTCTGTCCGACGATGTCTGCCCGACGCAGACGAAACATGTCACGCCTATTGTGATAAAAATAGGTGAGCGTTAACCGTTGCAATTTAATATCAGTAAGGCCTAGTATAAAAATTGTACGACATTAACTCCTCGACCGCGTTAGCGTATCGGGAGTTCAAATTATGTTTGCCGTTTATTTAAATCATCCGGCAACTTTCATATTTTGACCCCTCGATACGCTAACGCGGTCGAGGAGTTAATGTCGTACAACTTTTATACTAGGCCTTCAGTATGACTCACGAAAGTTTAAATTACACAAGTATAAATCCCTCATAAGCGGTTACACCCTATATTTCAATTGAAAGAGATGTCATATACCACAGAAAAAGTGACCAAGGCCTCCGCTGAGCAGGGCTGCGATCGAACCAGCGACCTGCTTTCGCGGCAGACGCCCTAACCACTGGGCAACACGATCACGACTACTCAAAAAAAAAAAAGATGAATCAAAACATTTATTAGTTACCTACTTGATTCATGCTTTACCATCCTATATTTCGTGTCAATTTTTCATTGAAATAAGAATTATGATTACTATCTCAAACGAGATATTTACTATGTATATTTGCTGTTGTTAGCTCCCCATATTTCGGCACTGTTACAAGCGCCATGCTCACGTCATACGTGGTAAATATCTCGTTTTGAAAACGAATTATAATATGACCATGTTAGCTTAAAATCGTATGTTGCAAAAATTGCACATAGTTCGAATGTGACAAACCGTTTTGCACTGACCGCTTACGCCTCGAAATAAAAATGAAACATATGGTTTTTTGGCTAAAACTCAAGAACGGCTTAACGGAATATGATTTCATGGTAAGTTTCTCTTATATCCTATCATCCTGATTTTTCAGTTTTTGGATCTCCCGTTCAAAAGTTATTGGGGGGGAGGGCACTTTTGCAGACTATCATAGCGATCATTTCTAAAATTGTTCGATTACTTCACACTTTAGGTTTGAACGGAGAAAACCCTACTACAATGGAAAAATCTCGCAATTGTGAGATGAAATCACTCAAAAATTTACGATAAGACCTTTTAAAAATAAGATGGATAAGAGATTTTTAGCGATTCTTTTGTTCGCTGTATTCTCTGTATTTACTTCATTTGAGGTGTGCAATAAAGAGTATTTGTATGGGGGACCACAAAAAAACCGCCCAGTAGACTATGGAACCCTAACAAATCACCAGGTCCCGTAATTTTGACAGACAAATGACGTCAAGCTTCATACATATTGTTTTAGGTAAAGATAATAATAGATTGTATATATGTAAAATGTATGCATGGCATGTAAAGCATGCAGGCATGCTCCATCCTGACATAAATATTTGTATGCCTACTGGCAAGACATGGTGATACACTATTACAATTGTAAGACCTATTATGTACAACCTGTGTTTACAAATAAATATATGATTGATTGATTGAGAGGTTTTACGTTTGAAAGAATAATGCTGTCATTGAATAGTGTCAAAACTATTACGTTCGAAGTTACAATCGAACGTTGATAGACTTTATCAGTCATTTACTCATTTCGTATTAAAACATCCTGTGTGCTTATATACGTCATTATGACGAAGCCGGGCATGAACATCACGGGCCCTGCAAATCACTATGTACCTCAAAACTCTGCTTCAAGTCTTCATTGGTGTAATTCTTGTAGGTACGCAGGCGTGGGCCCCTCTTCTTCGGCCGCCATTTTGATTCTGTAGCCACGTGTACTTCCGGGAAATAGTCGGGATCTGAAACAAAAAAAAAATAGGTATAATCTCTTCTCTTCTCTCTTTGACTTTTTGCTTTAACATTGAGGTCGTAACGTGTATGTATATTTTTGTCACTTTGGCTGTATTTTTGTGTTTTTGAGCAATTGCTTTAAATTCAAAGGTGCATTATTTTTATAATTAAAAACTTTCGTTACTGACATTAAATTGCAACGGTTAACACTCATGTAATTTTTATCACGTATTTTTAGCATGTCACGCCTATTGTGATAAAAATACGTGAGTGCTAACCGTTGCAATTTGTTGCATTCTTTAGCTTAAATTAAGTTGATTTCTCAAAGACACCGGTATTCTAATTAGCTCTATTTAGAAATACTAATTTAATTTTATCTCATATGGGATTTGCATGTGTGTAAACGGAGTATGAGTATTCAACATGACATTGATATGTCATAGTGGTCACTTACTTAGTAAAGTCAATTCTAATGCCTATTGTTGATGCAACATGTAATTATTTGGTATGAGAAATTTAAAAAATATAAATTAACGAATTTAATCAAATTAACTATGCCATTATGTTTCCTTAATTATACCAAGCCACATGACGAAGTTAAGGGAAATGCTCAAGAACAGCCTGTACATGCTTTTTATAGTTTTCCGTATCCAAACATCAGACTTTTGCACATTACCAGCCAATCAATCTATGAAACAAAAACACTATGCTTACAGTGGTCACTTACCCTATCACTAACCCTGTTACTCTTTCTGTCTGTCTGTCACCAGGCTCTATCTCATGAACCGTTATAATTAGACAGTTGAAATTATCACAGATCATGTATTTCTGTTGCCTGTATATAACAAAAAATACAAAAAAAAAACAGAATAAAATAAATATTTAAAGTCACTCCCATATACCAAATGTGATTTTTTGCAGTTTTTATAGATAATGGTACGGAACACTCCGTGCGCGAGTCAACCCGCACTTGGCCAGTTTCTAATGACTCCCAGGTGTCCTGAAGAAAAGTTAATGAACACGTTTTATGAAAATGGTGACCAATGCTAACTAAAGTGTGGGTCACTCACTAAATATCCGGTCGCAAATGTGCCTACTCGAGAAATGCGCCGATGTTCGATGAGACCAGGTGGCCTAGAGGTTACGACGTTAGCCGCGTAAGCTCAAGGCTATATGACATCAATTTCGATAGATGTCATATAGGCATTAGATATTAGTCAGGTTGTCGGGTGTCTCAACAAAGGCCTCCTCCAACATTTTCCATTCATCTCTGTTACGAGCTGTTCTAATCCACATCTTTGGAAATTCCTCTTCCCATCTCATTTTTGGATGTCCGCTTCTTCTCTTACTGTATTTTGGAAACCATTCAGTAATTATTTTTGTCCATTTTTCTATTTTTGTTCTTGCAATGTGACCTGCCCATTTCCACTTTCTCTTTCTGATTTCCTTAATTACATCTCTAACTTAAGTTTTCTTCCTGATTGTTGTTAGTTTCCATCTGTCATTAATTTTTATTTTATACCTATCATTTACCAAACTAATTCTATAATTTTCCAAATCATGATACATACTCACCATCAACAAGTTCTTCCTTTGGACCCTCTAACTCCAACACCTTAAGTTCTCCAGGTTCTCCGGGCTTCTCATCTTCCACCTCCAAATACTCCACTTCCTCATATTCTCCAAAATCTTCCGTCTCTCGCTTGATAATTACGGTTATTTCGTCTGATTCAGCATCTGTTATAAACAAGACTTGTATTTACTTATATTACAGGTGCAAGCATGTAGTATGGTCAATAGCAGACGCATTTGAGTGGCCAAGGTGCTCATATATGCTAGGCCACCCCAGAACCATATCAAAATGACAAGCTGTAGGTTTCTTACAGTTATTGCAGTGCGCAGCTCACACAAGCCAAGACTTTTATTGTATCAGATGTTACTTTGTGGAATTCCATATTTAAAAAAATACTTATGGTCAGGTGGGTTAATAGCATGGTTGCCATTTTATCACTTATCACGCTATGCGTCACTTTCGCACATACATACTTGTTAGAACGTGACAGCAACGTCGGTAAACGATAAAAATCCGACCATCATAGACTAGCTGATTTATAGCGACACTACAACATAGTCCTACATTGACCTAGGGTTCCAATTGATGCACTCTATCATTTTGACAATAGGGATGTGCTGAGAGCTTCAAGCAACACGGGCAAGCAAACAGCAAGATTGGAAGGGAGACGTAGACATCTCTCTTGCTTAAAGATTGCTTAGGAATCGTACCATACAAATTATTCTGTCTTAACAGGAAGAAACATGCATACTGATGCACTTCACACACATTACATACAAAATACCATCTGTAATAATGACAATACTAACACACACAGACAGTTTGGTGATCTCATTGAAACCTATAATATTCTACATGACTATTATGACTTACCTGACATAAAGAACATGTTTGTAATGAATAAGAATCATCATTTAAGAGGTCACAGCTTAAAATTGACTAGATTACCTCACAAGCAATCTTAGGAAGCACTTTTTATCAAACCGAGTTGTATGTGAGTTGAATAAGTTACTAGAGACAGTGATGCCCCCAGTGAACAGTTTAAAAAACAGACTTGACAAACATTAAAAAGTTTTCAATAGAAACTCTATTTTTTTAACAAACAATAAGTGCAGTGATATACACACATCAGCTTTTAGCTGCTTGTGTATTAACATTATAATATAAATAGAAAATGATACAACTACACTGACAAATCTTGTACACTTTAATCTATTTTTGTGTACGGACTGTCACAACACAGACCCGCACAAGCCCATATGGGTTTGTACTTCAGTATGTATGTTATCTCCCCTCCCTGTGTTGCTTGATGGCTGAGAGTGATGGACCTCAGAGAAATGTACTATAGCGTTCAGAATTACACTACTACATACACACATACACTACATATTACACTTACACTACACATACATATACACTACACTAGTACATATACACTAGTACATATTATACTAGTGAGCACCTTGGTTGTTTAACTTGTTTGATACATATGTATGATGGCTGCTGTGACATAGGTAAAAATGGCTGGTTTCCCCATATTAGAATGTTTTTAAAAACCTTATAATTCTTTGTAGTTTATTGGACAATTTCAGAAAGCCAGTGAAATTTTATAAGCAGGTAATAATTCAAACACAATTTTGAATTTTCCTGTCAACCTTAAAAATGTCTAAAAAATATTAGACATGTTGAACTGCCATAATAAATTCCCTTACCAAGACCAGTCCATTCAGCAGGTTCAGCACAGGATACCAGCTGCTTATGAGTGGTGAGCACCTGTTTCCGGAAGCTGTAGGCATCGGCTGTGCGCTTGGAGCACTCATCGCAGATCTGGTCTAAATGTAGGTTGTCAGGCCTTGGCCACTGTAAGCAAAGTGTAAGTTTTTGTATCATATTTATTGGCTGGTAATGTGCAAAAGCCTGATCTTATTAGTGTTTTTCAAAATACATTTATAATGATAGTGTTTATCAAGACAGCAAAATAAAATTATTACAGGACGTACCTCTGGCTGTGCACGATACTTAGATACTTTATATAGAGCAAAAGTAAGTAATTCGTTAATATTTTGAATAAATTATTAGTTTATCCTCTAAAAGCAAAATTCATAACTGATAACAGTGATAACTTGATAATATAACCTTACTTTTGGTGGTTGTTTGTTCCCGTATAGAGACACACTTGCAAGAATTTATATTATAAGCCATCCTCAAAATCCAAAATTAAATATACCGGGCAAAAAAACATGACCGTGACTTACTTGCAAAGAAAAACATTCGTTGAGCATTTCTCCATAATTGTGCAGCTCACCATTCTCATCATATTCAACCCACAAGCTCCTAAAACAACCGTCTTGAAGACAACATTTGCACAAACCAAAGAATTTGTCTTCTTCAACATCCATTTTCAAATCAAATATACAAACAAAACAAACTAAACAGAAACAAATCTCAAAAGCGTGGAATTCGAACAAGCGAAAAGGGAGAAGCCATCTTGAATTTTTTTTTTAAATCCACAGACAATGCAAATATGTACAAACAAAAACATGATTTCATGGCCACTCCACACAATGGGCCATGATAGGCGATCATAAAGGACCCACTTATGTATGAGTAAGAGGGGTTACGCAAAACTGCCATCCCGTTCTATAAGTTATATTGTATAGCTACGTCTCGTACGAAAAGTATGAAGTATGAAATAAATAAATCTTTGGTCTCGTATAATGGCCCATGATGGTCTACTGTGTGGGGCGGCCATATTGTACTAGCATAATAATCGGACTTCCGGTTGATACTCAAGATGACGAAGACGCCTTGGGAATATTTTTTTGTTTTTGGCCGCTTTAAAGCTGATTAGTGTTTAATCCTTAATTGCATGATGATCGATTTATGACACAGAAGCGAGACAAGTGACTATCAATCAAGTTCTCTTGGAATATAGACTTTGTCATATCGTCGTAAGTTCTTCATTTGAAATGAATTTGGCTATCAGTTAGGATGTTTTAGGATCAATATTGATAATTCATGTATTTGAGGGTTAATATTGATAGCTAATTATACAGTGAACCAACGAAGCAAATGAAAAATACTCTTGAATCGCTTTTAAACACACTCAGGCTGCCTCGTGCTCGAAAAGAAAGCAGTCTTCTTTGCCATGCAATGCCTCCACCTCCACCGTACAACGTCCCTCCAAGAGCCAATTTTTAACTCACCGTACACCACCACCCGTACACTTGAAGCGGTGAAGCCCATGTGGCCATGTGGCAATATACCCTGATACTGGCGAAATTGTTCCACTGGACAGAAGCGAATTTATTTTCAATACAGTTGCTCAAAAAGTGCCCTTTATTTGGCTGTTTTGCGTGCGCAAAGTTTGTTTTTGCGAACTAGTGCTTTTTACTTTTCCAATCTTTTTAAATTTAGTTGTGTTCCAATTCATGACTGCTTAGCGAAGAGTATTATTGTTCGTTAACTTTACCGGGGCGTAATATACCTACTATTAACGCAATAATATTAAAGATATTGATATTTCATATTTCAATAATTACTTCTTCAGTTAATAATGATCATTCATTAAAAATATTAACATTGAAAACAGTTCTTATAAATCTGTGTGTATGAAACGGAACAGAGCTAACGAAACGTCAGTCAAAGAAGGCGTTTTTCAATCAGGTAAACATGTTCGAAGGCCCAAAGATATGACGGACGATACGATTTGTCACATGCGATTTATTATTTTGTTTATAAGAAATAATGATTATGAGATTGAAAATGACAAAGTAAAGAAGATAAGATAAACATTTTGAAGATGTTCTTAATATATCAACTGTATTACAATCGTGCTACGGAAATAATAAAACTTTCAAATTCGTTGTTTTTTAATTTTTTTGCATCTGTATTGAAAAACGTCGTTCGATTCACGTGCGGATGTCACATGACATACTTTCCGCACTAGCATCGAAATGTACTATTAAAAAAGACTGGTAACGTACCACGAAAATCGAACGATTGCGGATTTGTATCTTCATCTCTGTCACACTTGCATATTGGAGTGACAAAGAGGTTTTACCGTCAATGCCAATTTTCGAAGTTCGTGGTAGGCATGCTGAACTAAATTGGTCGACATAAGTTTGCCATTTTAGCGCTAGTTTTACATCTGTGTTGTAGATTCAGATTCATTTATTTCTCAAGTGTATTACTTACATGATTTTGCATTACTAAATTAAAAATTAGTAACTGAAATATGAATACAAGTTGAGATCGTCAAAATACAATAGTAACCATTATGATAACCATAAACCATACATAGTAATCATTATAATAACAATAAAACAAATAAAGAATTAACTAACATTTTTCAGTCTAAGTACAATTTACAATTCCGCGTTGTAGCGTTTGACGTGTGGCGAAGTTTTCGGCACTTTGACGTTGCATTTTTATCACATAACATGTAATTTTATCCTGTACATTACAATGTACAAAGTAACACTTAGAGTTACGGTTGTAAGACGCAATTTATCTTAAAAAGATAAAATAAAACGGGGAAACAACAAACATAAATCAAAGATTATATAATTAACAAACTTTATTTGAATTATCTGTATACATAAGTAAGGTAACAAGATTCAACACCGATAACACCAAAGTCATTTCAAAATGTGTTCCACTTTTAACACACTTAAATTAAAACCATAACTTTAGTCATTTAGACAAATATACACACTTTATTAAGACCATAGGTACTAAGTATACTACCTAAAACCATAGTAAACCTTAAAGTTTACTTAAAGTTACGTAGTTTACTTACTTTGTTTTGAATGCTTAAAATAAGTTTGGCACCACAAACCAACACCATTTTTTTGGGTACACGCTTTGAGCGGTAATAATACTTCCATACTAAGAAATTATTCTTTGAAGCTATAATACACTCAATTCATTTACACAGTTACAATTATTTATTTTCTAGACTTCGGTCAGTTTTACAATCAATTTGAAGTAGAAGTTTTTAAAATAAAGGGACCTGTACAAGCACATTTTTGCTGCACTAAATAGGTTTTAAGGATATTTAGGATACATTTTTCATATTATTATTGCAATACGAGGAAATGCTGCTAGCATCCTAGGTACAATGTCTCAAGGACCTATTTTAGATTTTAGGTAGGTGGCTAGGCTAACTCATTTCTTTATTATTGACGAATACTTATAACAAATCATGTTGCGTTCATTTTCGCGAATTAAACAGCGTGTATTTTTGTTAGGATTTAGAATATATTTTCTTATTTTTCGTTTTGTATGGAAATCTAAACACTAAATAAGGCACAAATCAAACTAATTTTATCAACTTTGCGTAAATTACTTTTACTTCTCTTAAAAAAAAATATGGTGTCGCGGCAGCAGGAGGTCGCTGGTTCGATCCCAGCCCTGGGCACTGGGGGCCTTGGTCACTCCTTTTGTAGTATATGACATCTCTTTAAATTTATAACTTATATATAGTAGTGTCACTACTTAAAAACATGTTATTACCGATTTCGCTTTATTCGCTATTTTTGCTGCATTCGAAAAAAAGGTAAATTTAAGTGATCTAGTAAATAAAATAACACAAAAATATTTGGCGAATTCGTGATACACCTACAAAAACTTTTTTATGACTTAAGAATCAATCGTAGTATTAAGCCGGCTACTCTCAGCGATTGTCTTCAAACTATCTCCATCCAACGCCCCATGTACGCTATAATGCGTTATCAAACAATTCTTACTAGAGTACTGCTTGCCACACAACTTGCAGGCGTACTTACCCGGCTTGGGGTTCGGTAACGAAACAATTTGACACTTTTTTTTCTTATTCACATGAGACGCTTCATGTCTTTCAAGTTTACTTTTCGAAAAAAACCTACTACCGCAACATGTGCATTTCCAATTTTTTTCATTCTTATGAAACTTCCTGATATGGGCTAGGAAATAAGGTCTCCAATCGAATGTCTTGCGACAAAACTCACAAGTTATAGCTACGACTTTTTCCTTATGCTTTTCAAGAACATGTAAATGTCTAGAATATTCTCCGTCAAATTTCTCCGGACAATACAAGCATTGGAATTCCTGTTCTTGCTTGTGAACCACTTCAATATGTTTTTTCCTATATTTTTCTAGAGTGAATACCTTACCGCATTCATCACAGATGAACTGACCGGTCTCATGGACTTTTACATGTTTTTTAAGCCGGGACGATGATAAGAAAGTATCACCACATTCGGAACACATATAGTTGTTATAATGCGTGTTCATATGGGAGTCTAAATGGTGGTAGTTAGAGAAGCTCTGCTTACATAGGGCACAGCTGAGTTCTAATTTAAGTATATAAGGTATGACCCTAGTGTAGGCTTCATTGAAGACCAGTTGGTGTTGTTCGGTGAGGTGCTGGAACATGTCGTTCCAGGTGGCCAGGATGGTGCAGCAGACGGTGCAGTGGAGGTTCTCGATGTCCACTTTGAGGATTTCGTTGAGCCACTGCGGGCGTAAGAAGTTTTCTACGGCTTCGATTCTTTCATCTGGAAAAGAAAGAGTTATTAGAATGCTGGCCGAGCGGCAAGACGCCTGACTTTCAATCCGAATGTCAGGATTCACTTGAAACCCCGGGTCATACCAATGAGATTTCGGAACTGTACGAAATATAATATGATATTTAATTTAATAATCGATTGGTGAAGGAAAACATCGCGGGGAAACCGTACTGGGTTGGAAGGTCGCTTTCGCAAAACTAGGGACTACGGGAAATCTTGGGATAAGTTACCAAGGCGGACCCCAAGCTTCCTGAGTCGTAGCATACGTCGGTAAAACGCTAGGAATAAGGTTTAGGGATAAATGATACGCCATTAGATTCGACAAAATCACGATAAATTACGAAATGTGGCGATTTTAAGCTAAATAATTTGGTAAGTATGCATGTATGTCCATTCCTTCTTTTGATAAATGGTACATCTCAAGGTGCGTAAAAATTAAACAAAATAATAGTAGGTTTTGTTCGTTTTAACGATGATTCTCATTGTTTTATCATTTCAATAATCGAGTGGGGTGTCAAAACAAAGCGCTTTTAAAGGGCAGTAAACACGTTAATTTTTAATTTGTATATGCTACTGCTATAAATTATTGTATGTGTATATAGACGCTAGAATATGCTAAACGCCTCAAGTGGAAGTGGGCAGGTCATATAGCCCGATACTCTGACAACAGATGGACAAAAACTGCTACGATTTGGACAGGCCCAGTGGGAAAACGAAAAAAAGGAAGACCAAAAGAACGATGGGCAGACGAAATATCAAAAGTGGCTGGCAAAGCCTGGACAGATGTGGCCAAAGACAGAAGTCGTTGGTCAAAGTTGGAGGAGGCCTTTACCCGAAAGGGACCTTAATTAAACAAATAAAATAAGAAATTAAGCAACTATGTAAAAAATTATGAAAAATAGTTCATATATTCCGGAAAATATAGTTCCTTTGTCGGACCGAGATTGTCACGGCGGAGCAACACTTGTAGCGTTACCTGCATGCTTCGTCCGTGTGTGAGTGCGCAGCTCGTCGGGGTCAATAAACCGCGGTCCGTCTGTATTACAGTAGGCGCAGTGGTAGTGCGGTGTCCGCGTCTTGGAATATGGGATCATGTTGGTGTATGTAAGGAGCGTCTGCACTTCTTTGATTAGCCCGTCGTCTCGCTCGACCCTTGTGGATGTGGGAACTGAAATGGCATGAGAATAATTTAAATAAAAAGTGCAAAAAAGCTTATATTTTAAAATAACTTAGGTACTTCATAGACAGTAGTTATTTATCGCTAAAAAAGTTGTTGTTTACCTCTAATACTTATAAATATTTAGTAATTATGTTTTTCTTCTACTAACGATAGGTACTACTATTTAATATTTTATTGCTTAATGCATATTGTTTTAATTTCCACGTTGGTAAACAATAAATAAAAGTAGAAAAGGTCACCACCTCAAATGCCCTTCGAGGCCGATAATAAAGATATGTAATGGAAGAATTTAACGAAACTGCATTTGGAGATTTTTAATATTTCGCTTGTCTGAACCAGGTAAAAAAAATTAATATAAAATCTTGCTTCTTTTGAGTAGAATGAGGTAACTTTAAATGCTTAAGTTACCTCATTCTACTACACCAATCCAACGAGGCACTCTCCAGGGCGAGTCCATTATTTTTTTCCAGCATTTAATGTTTTTTTTTAATATTCCGAACGAGAGACGAATATAAGACCTCTCTCTCTCTCTGTCTCTTGGAGAAATTTTATTTTTGATATTGACTATCAAGTAGTGACATAAAAAAAAAACAAATGAATTATTTTTAACATTTTTACCTGGTTCGATACCCTGATGAGATGAGACAAGCGAATTAAAAAAAATCTTTGAATGCAGTTTTACTTCTTTTTAAAAATATGGGAATGTTTCCTTTAACTCTTTCGCGGCCAAGCTAAGATGAGCGTACACAATACGCCGGGCCACCATACAATCCTTTTTTTGCTAAATGTGTATGACTCAGCTTATGGGTCATGGGCCTGGCGCGCACGCTAAATAGACAGCGGCTTACAAAGCGGGCCAGCCGGACAATGTTAAACAACATTTCTACTAACCATTTGTAAAATGAGTTAACGTAAAGTTTTTTTTTTAATTAAAATAAATATTAAAGGACATTCTTACACAAATTGACTAATTGAGTCCCGCAGTAAGCTTAAGAAGGCTTGTGTTACAGGTACTCAGACAACGATATATATAATATACAAATACATAATTACATAAAAAAATATCCATGACTCACGAACAAGGATCCATGTTCATCATACAAATAAATGCCCATACCGGGATTCGGACCATCGGCTTAGCAGGCAGGGTCACCACTAACTACGCCATCCGGCCGTCTTATTTAAGGTACTTTCCCTCCAGGGCGCATGTGGAGCTTATCGCTTAACTGCAGTAGTTAACAACTGTCACGCTAGATGGAGCGGTATCGCGGAGCGATGGCGGTGGGTCGGCCAAGGTTGATCCGCTTGCGCATGTGTGCGTGCGATTTGAGAGGGTGTGACCCTGTGGGAGTGGCTTATGAATAGGTATTACGGAATGCGGTATGGCCTTATAACTTTCCACACAGTATATGCTTCCCTTTTTTTTCAACGTGAAGAAATATAATCATATATGGTATAGTGTAATATGGGCCGTATAGTACTCACGGCCCCTCCAGTCGCTGAGCAGTCTCGCGGCGACGGTCTTCCGCGGCACGTTGTAGGCCGCCGCGGCCTCCGCAACCGTCATGCGCCCGCTTTTGGCGGCCTAACGAGTTAAAAACAAGTATAAAATATAAGGTGGCCACTTTTGTTTTTAAAGTTTGGGGTTAAAGATATTTATTATTCTCAAAAGAAATTTACATTTCACTTAATGAGACTTAAATAACATAACAAACATTATAAAACCAAGCATTAGTGCAAATCCCCTAGTTGTAAATCAGCCTTTGCAAGAAGGCAATTTAATTCAATCTGCAAGTATGTATAATAGGATAAATAAGGATGTAAATATATATTCGTTAAATAATTATGAATGTAAAAAAACAATTGTAAAATGGATAAGCAAGCTCAACTATAAAGCTACTGAGGATATAATTTGTAAATGACGCCTTAAAATAAGCGACGCACCCAAACACACACACACACACACACACACACACACACACACACACTCGCACACACAAATTTAGCCTTGTTTAGATATAATACAATCATATTTATTTTATTTTATACTTTACAATTTTCGTATAATGAAATGTTAATACACAAGTGTTAATTAATTCAATTCTTAAATTATTTATTGTAATTTCATAAACCAAATGGTAATTACGTTAACTAATCTTAGTAAAGATTTTGTTTATACTGTAATCTGGAAGAGCGAGGACTCCTGACGCAGGTACTGTATACCTAATAGGAGGACTCGACCACTGCTGTACTTACCAACTAAGGTTTAAATGAAATAAATCATTATCATTATCATTAAATCAGTGCCCGTGGGCGTTATAAATGTTATAATACATTCGTTTACACTTAAGTAAAGTTTCGCAATGACATTCACAGAAGGCCTAGTAAAAAAATTGTACGACATTAACTCCTCGACCGCGTTAGCGTATCGGGAGTTCAAATTATGTTTGCCGTTTATTTAATCATCCGGCAACTTTCATATTTTGACCCCTCGATACGCTAACGCGGTCGAGGAGTTAATGTCGTACAACTTTTATACTAGGCCTTCTGTTTTCGCACCTGGGACAACAATGAACCGTGGTGTCTACGTTGCCCTATTCGAGCCGGTTGTTCAGTATTTCTTCGCTAGCTGAAATCCTTCTACGTTTTGTTAAACTTACCTACAGAATTGCGAGTATTATATATTGGCCACATGACAACGCCACTAGGCTGAAAAGATGGCAAATACCGCAGTTAGACCAGAGGCACTAAAATATGGCGAACTCTTCTGATGTCAAGAGAGTGTATTTAATGTAATACCTCTCAAAATACTCAACAACGACAGAAAATCTGATTATGGCTAACTAGCCGCTTGCAGATAAAAATGAGAAGAAAAAAAAAAATATATTGGCCACATAGTTTAACTAATTTGAATGTGATGCATGTGTGGCTTGTGCCTATTTAGTAGGGACACAAATTACTGTACTGCGACCACACTCCAAGTCAAATCACACACAGAATACTTAATTAAGTAGATAATAGTACCCATACGACTATGCCACATTTATGGCTACACATTTATGTATTACACATTTTTATAATTGAAAGAAAAATGGAAAAATTCTCCGCGTCGAGCGGGATTTGAACCCACGACCTCTCTGAACACCGGTCAGATTGACCTTCACCTACACATTTACCTACCCCCTTAAAAAAAATTAAAAAAAAAACACATTTTATTAGACCACTTCGACGGCGTGACTGATACATACAATAAGTAGGCTAAAAATCTAATTAGTCCGTCTATAAAAAAACATTCGACGCGTATTCTTTCTTTAGTTTCTTTCAGCCGTCAAATGATAAGTGACGAAAATACAGTGGATTAAGGTTACGCGTGACGTCACTATTAGGTACGATTCTTACCTCATAGTGACGTCACCACTGTCACCAGCCCCCCACCCCGGAACCTTGATGCTCTTTATCTTCGTCAATTTGAGTTATCTTGAAAAAGGAAAAAATACGCGTTTAATAATTTTGGGTAACCTAACGCACTAAATAGAATAACAGTTTTTCAACATGGTCGTCACCCCTATTGTACCAAATTACAGTTTTCTACTACCAACGGTCACTGAGATTCGGGGCACTTATAAATAACAGATAGACATGGCAAAACTATAAGGGTTCCTAGTTAACTATGGACTAACAAATGAAACGTGTACCTCGACACTCTGCATCAAGTCTTCACTGGTGTAATTCTTGTAGGTACGCTGGCGGCCTCTCTTCTTCGGCCGCCATTTTGATTCTGTTGCTACGTGTACTTCCGGGGAGTAGTCAGGATCTAAAAAAAGTGAATTTCGTGATCCCCAAGTTTGATTAAAATAGTGACCTAAGCCAAAGAGCTAATGATATGACGTGTTTGACTCACATTTTAATTTAACCTACCCGGCCGGAGGCTCCAAAACTAAAACAAATCCAGGAAAATCCCAAACTATGTGAGTTATCACAGAGTGAATGCTATGCCAGACTCGCGAGCTCGAGTCTTGCCTGAGACTGTGGTTTTCCACTTCTCTTTTATTTTCTTGCATTGTGGTATTCGTCAATGTCTTCTTAACTTAAAATAATTCTATCACTCTCCAAATCATAATAAATACTCACCATCAACAAGTTGTTCCTTCGGACCCTCTATCTCCAGCACCTTAAGTTCTCCAGGTTCTCCAGGCTTCTCATCTTCCTCCAAATACTCCACTTCCTCATAGTCTTCTTCCATCTCTTGCTTTATTATCACGGTTACTTCGTCTGACTTGGCATCTGTTATAGACAAGACTTATATTTGCAACATTACAGGTGCAAGAATGTAGTACAGTCAATATCAGATGGTCAGAAATATCAGTACAGACATTTTAATATGCAGAGCCGGCCTTAGGTCTTCAAGCGCCCTGTGAGACTGAACTTTTTGACCTATAACACAGACCAGCTCTCTCGGGTGCTGTGTTGAACTACGTATACATATATTATAAGCATAGTGCAACTTTTTTAAATAATTTAGGATTCTTCCAAATTGCATATACTTAGGTTACAACGCCTGCTGCGAATGTGTCATTACTCATTTCATTAGCCTACTGACTCTAAACACAATGGTTATGAATAGGCAACTTATAAGGCACCAAAACTAAGCGAAAATGCGGCTTAGGCCTAGCAGCAGCACGGTTACTTCTAAAACGGGCTGCGCGAGATACCGCTCCTACGGAGGATGAGTGGCAACAGACATGCGAGGTTATCACCCCGCAGCGCACGCACTGGGCAATAAACAGCTTTGACTCGTACAAATCGCCGGGCCTGGACGGGATCTTCCCAGCGCTACTGAAGTGGGGGCAGGAGGATCTCGCCCTCAGGCTCAACAACGTCTTGCGCGCCTGTCTGGCCCACAGATATGTGCCTAGACGCTGGAGAGAAGTCAAGGTTATCTTCATACCAAAACCAGGTAAAAGTGACTACTCGGACCCCAAATCTTTCAGACCCATCAGCCTGACCTCCTTCTTGTTAAAAACACTAGAAAGGATGTGCGATAGGTACCTGAGAGAGAAGGTGTTAACCGAGGTACCCCTACACCCGAACCAACATGCCTACAGCCCCGGCAAATCAACGGAATCAGCACTTCACGCAGTTGTAAGTAAGATTGAAGTAGCGATCAAAAGCAGGTCTATGTGCCTGGGCACCTTCATAGACATCGAAGGAGCCTTCGACAAGACCAGGTTCACCAGCATAACTGCAGCACTGACAAAGCATGGGGTAAGTGCAGTTATGGTTAATTGGATAAATAACAATGTTTAGCCAGAGAGTTATCAGACTCGGGACCGACGAAAAACAACAGGCGCTGGTGGCGAAAGGTTGCCCGCAGGGGGGAGTCCTATCGCCACTGCTATGGAACTTAGTGGTGAATGACCTGATCACCAAGCTGAACAACAATCACCATTACACGATCGGCTATGCTGACGACATAGTGATACTTACGAGCGGCAATCACACAGGTACGATATGCGATGTCACCCGCTCTGCACTAGCCATCGTGGAACGCTGGTGCACCGCAAACGAGCTTACAGTTAATCCCAGGAAGACTGAACTAGTACTGTTCACCAACAAACGACAACTGGGCAACTTTCGGCTGCCCAAACTGTTCAATACAGAACTCCAACTAGCAACTGAAGTAAAATACCTGGGAGTACTACTTGACAGTAAGTTGAATTGGAGCAATCATGTTAACAACAAAATTGAAAAAGCTACAATCGCATTCTGGCAGTGTCGTAGAATGGTAGGTAAGACCTGGGGACTTTCCCCGAAAATCACTCTATGGCTATACCAGGCGGTAATAAGGCCTATAATAAGCTATGGTGCGATAGTCTGGTGGCCACGAACCAGGCTGTCCACGGTGGAGGCCAAACTACAAAGACTGCAGAGATTGGCCTGTATGGCGGCCACGGGATGCATGCGGACAACACCCACCGCTGCCCTGGAAGCCCTACTGTGCCTCCCGCCGCTACACCTCCTTATACAACAGGAGGCACTAGCCGCGGCGGTACGTCTTAAGAAGATGAACCTCTGGAGACTGCCTCGGGTACCCCACACCGAAATCCTCTACGAGGCTATAGGTAAGGAGCCGCTCATAGAGGCAGCAACTGATAAGATACCCAGGCAATACATATTCGATAAGAAATACAAGATACAATTACAAGGTCGGGCACTGGCTCAGGAGTATTCTCTGAGGACCTAAATATACACATCTCTACACCACTAGGTGCACATAACACTGTCTTCCAGGCGGAGTGTTTGGGCATTATACTGGCAGCACACGCAATCGTCGCAAGGAAGGTAACGGATTTCCCAATCCGCATACTCTCTGACAGTCGATCAGTACTACAGGCCCTACAAGGCTACACTTTAACCTCGGGACTAGTCCACGAGTGCCACACAATCCTGTCGGAGGTATGTAAGAACAATCACGTAACTCTACAATGGATCAAGGGGCACAGCAACTCGCGAGGGAACGATGCAGCAGACATATTGGCGAGGGAAGGTTCGGAGACGGTCGTAGTAGGACCAGAACCGATCATACCCCTGCCATTCGCCTGGCTGCGGAGCACTCTCCAACAAGACACCAGGGTAAAACACCAACTATACTGGTCTAACATAGGAACCTGCAGGCAAACAAGGTTAGCCCTCCCGACAATCACCCCCGGGCTGTCGCGGAGGCTGAGACAGCTGAAAAGGCCCCAGCTCCGTCTCCTGACTGGCGCCATAACAGGTCATGCCTTATTCAACAAACACTTGCATACTTTGCGTGTTACAGACAGCGCACTCTGCAGGGCCTGCTTGGAGGCAGAAGAAACAGCCGCCCACGTCATCATCGAATGCTCTGGGGTGGCAAACTACCGGGCACAATACCTCGGTACACCGAGGTCTCTCCCGGAAGTCGTCGGCAACATCAAGGGTCTGCTAGGCTTCCTGGAAGAGCTGGGTTGGCAGGAGTAGTGCCGGCAACCCACCACGCAAAATAGGCGCATCATTTGACGTCGAGTTGCGGAAACTAGCCCGCGTACACCTATAACCTATAACCTATATAACGGGCTGCGCGCCGCTGCCGGCGCCCCCTGAACCTCGGCGCCCCGTGCGACCGCACGCGTCGCACGTACCCAAGGCCGGTACTGATAATATGTATGTTGACAATAGGGATGGGAGCACAGACTGTGAGCGTTAAGTACTTAAATATCATAATTTCATAGAAGTATCAAATATTTCATAGAAGTATAAAATAGGTACATAAGTCTAGCTTAGTTACTAACCCTAGTTGTAAGTTTAATTTTGTTATTTTTTTGTTTTTGTTACTAACAAATTATGGATCCCAGTGTCCGAAATAAATTATATAAAAAAAAAAAAACACTTTAAAGTTTCATAGAAGAGTTAACATAGTTTGACCTTTGAACACCTTGGCTGTTAAATACATCTGATGGCCACTGTAACACAGAAAAAAAGTCTATTTTGTCCCATATTTGTTTTTTTTTTAATCTTTTATACTTAATTAAAATAGAGTTTTATCACATAGTATTAGAAAGTTGGTTAAGAAAAGAGCTTACCAGTGTGCAATTTATTGGACAATTGCAGAAAGCAAAGACTTTCAAAGCTACAGCACATTAACTATTCACAAACAAATTTATTAATTTTTAAAATTTATGTCAACATTAGAAACATCAATAAAAATTTAAACATGGTTGAGCTGCCATAATAAACTATTCCCTTACCTAGATCTACAACCCACTCGGCAGGTTCAGCACAGGATACCAACTGCTTATGACTGGCGAGCACCTGTTTCCGGAAGCTGTAGGCATCGGCTGTGCGCTTGGAGCAGCCATCGCAGATCTGCTCTAAATGTAGGTTGTCCGGCCTTGACCACTGTAAGCATGGTGTAAGGTTTTGTTTCATATTGGCTGGTAATGGGCAAAATTCTGATCATTTTCAAAATTTCATTTGTTTTTCAAAATACATTTACAATGATTATGTGAATTATTTATCAAGACAGCAAATTTAAATAATTACTGGACGTACATCTGGCTCTGCATGGTACTTAGATACTTAATATAGAGCACAAGTAAGTAATTCTTATATTTTGAATAAATTATTAGTTTATTCTCTAAAAGCAAACTTCATAACTACCTTGATAATATAACCCTAATATAACCCTATTGTCCAGATTGTTTGTTCCCGTATAGGGTTAAAAAAATACTTGCAAGAATTGATATATGTAAGAGATCCTCAAAATCCAAAATTATATATAGCAGGCAAAAAAACATGACCTGTAAGGCTTACTTGTAAAGAAAAACATTCGTTGAGCATTTCTCCATAATTGTGCTTCTCACCATTCTCATCATATTCAACCCACAAGCTCCTAAAACAACCGTCTTGAAGACAACATTTGCACAAACCGAAGAATTTGTCTTCTTCAACATCCATTTTCAAATCAAATTTACAAAACAAACAAAACCGAAACAAATCTCAAAATCTCAATCTTGCATTTTTTTTTAAGCCACAGTCAATGCAAAATATATATACTAATACGAAAAACATCGATTGTACTAGCTTCACAATCGAGATGTTAAACCGACCAAAGCGTAGCGTTAAGCGTTAACAAAACGCAATTGGTTATTGACATTTTGGCGTATAGTGAAGCTTTCGGCAATTGATGTAGCATTTTTATCACATAAAATGTATTTATAATAGTTTTTAAGCAATATTAATTAAACACTATGTATGGATAAATTAATAGTGACTACTTTGTACGTCCCTAAATAGTTTTTAAGTGAAAATAAGGTAGTTGGAAGTAAAAAATGAGTGTCCAAAAGAATAACGGGCCTATCATAGACCCTGCGTTGTGTAGATGTTGCAGAGCAATCAAGAAATGTAGGATTTTAACAGCGGAATATAACTGGATGGGCAAGAAGGAAGTGTACGCCGACATGGTTATGGATTGCTACGGTATTTTGGTACGTAGTATTCTTCCTAAACTAGCAATAAAATTTAATGTACTTGGTTGAAATTTAAGCAGATCATTATCTAAAGTAACACTGTAATTAGATTACTCTTTAGAAAATACGTTCTTACGAGTTAAATAAAAGCTTCTCCTTTTTACTACTGCTGCTTTTATGTAAGTTGTAATATATATGTATATTTTGATGACCGGTTGGCGTGTAGTTGGTAGTGACTCTGCCTGCTGTGCCGATTGTCCTGGGTTCGAATCCTGTTAAGGGCATTTATTTGTGTGATAAACACACAACATTTGTTCCTGAGTCATACATGTCTTCTATGTATTTGTATATTATATATATTGTTGTCTGAGTACCCATAACACAAGCCTTCTTGATCTTAGTCAATTTGTGTAAGAATGTTATGTAGTATTTATTTATTTATCATTTTCAGATCAAGCTTCGGGGCTGACTACACCTTATTCATGTTTTAAAGCATATTTTTAAGAAAAACTATATATATTAATGCTTTAAATAAAAAGTTGTTTTTATTCATGATATTTCATGGAAAGGGCCGATTATTAATTGAACAAAATTGGCTTGATAGAGAATAATAGCAAAGATTGGTTTTAAATTCATTCTTAAACGGTTCTGTCTTTATTTTGTTGAATTAAGCATCTGCAAATCACAATTTCAGTATACCAATATATATTTTAGGACAAAATAATCAATTTAGATCAATTTGATCTTCAGGCGCATACAAACCCTCAAGAGTCTGTTAAATAATTCCAGTTGTCACATGTGGACGACAACGAGAAAGACTCTGGCGTGTGCGCAACATGTGTTGTGAGGCTGCGAGAGGCCATCGCCTTCCGCCACCAGGTCCTCCAGTGCGAGGACCTGTTCCTGCAGGCCAAGCTGGCGCCGCCAGAGGAGGAGACCAGCATCAACTATGGTGAGTGACCATGTGTACAGTTGTCATCAGTAATGGGCGGATGATGGATGCAAATTATAATTGCCTTATAATTATGTCAAAGACATTCAATTGCAAGGTTGAATCTCACGTATTTTTATCACAATAAATGTGACATGTTTCGACTGTGTCAAGCAGTCATCGTTGGATAGATAGAGTGGTGTTGTCACCCACGGCTCGGGCATCAGTGCCATGATGACAGTGAGATGAACCATTGCAACTTAATGTTTTACATAGTTGTTTAAATTTATTTATTTTTCTAAGGGCTCTTTAGGGAACGGTCTCCAAATTTGTCCAGTGACTTCTGTCTTTGACCACTTTTAATATTTCATCTACCCTTTGTTGTTTTGGTAGTCATTGTTTCCTTTATCCCATTGGGCCTGTCCAAATGTAGCAGTTTTTATCCATCTGTTGTCAGAGTATCGGGCTACGAAATTACTAATATTTATAATTTTTCCAGAAAATAAACTAAAGAAATTGGAGCTGGAGACCATAGAGCTAAAGACTGAGCCCAAAGACTATGCGAGCGACCACGATTCCCTCGGCGATGACCGGGACGACGCGCTGCCGCCCTACAGCGACGATGAAGGTGAATAAACCGCCTTGAGATACCTCCATTTACCGACCGATTGATTTTTCTCAAGAAAATTAGCTGCCTTTAGTTACATAGTTTTCAAAAAAATCTGCAGTTGACAAAGAAGCATTTAATATTGTCTGTTACCGCGATTGTTATTCATTGAAATTAAACACTTTAGAACGCATTTATTAACACCATGATCATCATCATCATCTTAACCCTGTGAAAACGAGTGCTGTAAAGGGCTCGAAACGTAGGATCATGGTGTTAATAAACGCGATTAATCCGTTCTAAAGTGTTTAATTTCAAAGAAGCATTTCTCTCAAAAAATTATGCCAATTGTTCTTATTTTGTTCATTGGGGCCAAAAAATTCTTACCTCTTTGTTCTTCCAAACGAAAAAAGAAACAACAGATTTTTATTTATACAATCTAGCATGGTGAACTACGCAAATCATAGGCTATTTAACCAACTGAACTGGCATTTATTATGTGTCATTTTCTCTGCCGAATCTTGCGGGGGCGCGGGCACCTCAAATATATGGCTATTCGTACGTAACGGTCAAATAGTTGTCAGATAAACGTCAGTACTACAGAGAACATGCTTATTGCTCATCTCGGCAGAAGGGAACTGTCAAGTTTAGTTCTGAGTTGTTTTAGACATCGACGAGATCAGTATAGTTTTAAATAAAGTAATTATGGGAAATAAGTATATAAATAATGGGATAAAATATATAAAATATCTTTATGTAAAAAAAAAAGAAAAGAAGAAATAATGGGATATCTACACAAATCGACCTAGTCCCACAGTAAGCTCAATAAGGCTTGTGTTATGGGTACTAGACAACGATATATATAATAGACAGATACATATAAATAAATAATAAATAAATAAATAAATAAATAAATGGCGTAGGGATGTGACGACCCCATCGCCCACTGGTTTCGACCGGTGCAATCAGTCAACGCAGGGCAGCTTGTGGCTTGTGTTGGGGAGTAGCGACCCCACGTACCTGAGCGCTCCTGGGGGACTCCGTCGTCCGACCAAGTCCTCCGCCTCTGGCTTGCCTTAACCGGCCGTCCAGAGTGGGGTCGCGAGAGCTGTGTTCTCGAGGGTAGATGTGGAAACCTAAGTGGCGAGTTGGCTATATGTTTAAAGTCCAGTGACACCTCTCTACCCCCAGCCCTCATACCGGTGTTGCCCTCGAGCCATCCTAGATGTCGCTTTTTGTGGGGGCCCATCTTATGTGGGCGAGTCACCGTCTGCCGGAAATAAAATTGATTACCATTTTGTTAGGCAGACGTCCGATTTTTTTTCTTCTCTCCATAACCCAGTATTTAGTCCACCACTTTCACCTAATATAGTCCAGTATATTTTAGATTCCATTAAATCTCAATAGTCTATACACCCTGGCGGGTGCTGCCTCTGCGTGCGTCCCATGACTCGGGCAGGTGCAACATCCGCTCGGTGTACCCCTTACATTTCATTAAATTGTCGAAAGGGCCTCTGCGTGTTGGCTTCGGCTCCGCGTACGCCTCCCAAAGGTCCGGAACACCATTGCTCCGTGAAGGGAAAGAAATAAATAAATATTACAGGACATTCTTACACAAATTGACTAAGTCCCGCAGTAAGCTCAATAAGGCTTGTGTTATGGGTACTAGACAACGATATATATAATAGACAGATACATATAAATAAATAATAAATAAATAAATAAATATTACAGGACATTCTTACACAAATTGACTAAGTCCCGCAGTAAGCTCAATAAGGCTTGTGTTACGGGTACTCAGACAACGATATATATAATATACAAATACATAAATACATAGAAAACATCCATGACTCAGAAACAAATATCTGTGTTCATCACACAAATAAATGCCCTTACTGGGATTCGAACCCAGGACCATCGGCTTAGCAGGCAGGGTCACTACCAACTACGCCAATCGGTCGTCAAATACAAAATCGTCGTCAAATATAAATACTTAAATACATAAAAAACATCCATAACTCAGGAACAAATATTTGTGACAAACACACAAATAAATACCCTGACCAGGATTCGAACCCGGAACTACCAACTAGGCTAGGAGGCAGTTATATTATATTTGCCTGGATTAATCGCTTTTTAGCAATAAGACCGCCGGTTGTTTACTGTTGTTCGCTGAATTATCTGTAATTACTTCATTTAAAGCGTGCAATAAAGATTTTTTTGTATTATCTCAGACAACAAACCCCTAAAAGCCGAGTCGAAACCCGCCGTTCCACTTCCCCCGAAAGACGAGGACCTGAAGAGCGAGGACTCTGAAGACTACAACGGCAGCTCCAGTGACTCCGACGAGCCCATCAAGAAGAAGGCCAAGAGAAAGAAGAAGGCAAACGGGAAGGAAAAGAAGAAGACTGCTAAGAAGCAGAAAGCAGGTAAGCCATTACTTAAGACTTGTCCAATCGCTATCAGACAGGATGTAACAAAACGCGATGTGACCCCCCTGGAGTTGCAGGCGTCCATAGGCTATGGTGAACGCTATCCATCAAGCGGGCCGTATGCTTGTTTGCCAGCGTCGTGGTATAAAAAAAAAATGTTTGTACTTTGAGAGATAAGTGCATAAATCAGCAGTTATATACAAAACGCAAAAAAAAGTCATTTCTTTTTTTTTTCACTTGCGTCGCACTCAATTATCAACTATCTAAACATGCATTGTAACGCTTTGCCAATGGGAGCTACCGTATTCTCGCTCACCAGGCGGCGCCACTCGTGCGTGGGCCCTGTGTCAGTATGAGAGAATTGTCAAGGTGACGTTCGAAATGTTCCCGCAGGACCCACGTTCCACTAGCGCCCCTAGCGGCGAAATGACTCGCGTTTATCCCCATTGACATGCTATACCGCTCGGTCTGTGTATAGGCAGCCACTCATGCGTGGGTCCTTGTCAAGCGCCATTAGTATGAGTTTGTATGGCGCGAAACCAATATTAGAATTGATTAGTTTCGTTAATTTCCTAGTTAAATTTGATGTGTAGATTTTGTGTTTCCAAAAATTAGAGAGGTAATACGGTTTTGTGTGATAATATTTGATATAACAGTTAAATAGTCATTTGTGTTATTTTTACAAAGAAGTATACTTCTTTATTAGTTTAACCTGATTAAAACTCAACATCTGGGTAATTATATGTTAATATCGGCACTAAAAATGCATATTAAATATGGATGCTAACGGAAAATCATAAGTATTGAACATATTTTTCATATTATTCATTATAATTAATGTTTGTAGGTACTTATTTCTATACTAAAAACATATGACTGTTTTTTTTTGGCATTTGTATTATTGATTAGTTATTTTAAGTAGTTTGTAGTTTGATAATAATCATATTTTTGACAAATTAAAACATTTTTGTATAAACTAACCTCTAAATTTACGTTAATTTGCGGCCGTGTTATTTTATACTATCAATTTAAAGCTTAATTTAGAGCCAAAATAAAAATTAATATGTTTATATGAAGCAATTCCTCTAAAAGTGCATATTATTCGAAATAAACACTACTTAAATTAAAAGCCAATGAGATATGTACTGAAAATGACATATAACCTCTTTTCGTAGGACCCACGGTCCACTAGCGCCCCTATCGGCGAATTCACTCGCGGTAATCCTCATTATCTTCAATGAAAGTTTTCTATAAAACATTTTGTCTATGAATTTCTATCAACCAATGTATTATAAAACTAACCTCTACTTTAGCGCCATCTCGTGAGAGAACAAGAATTACTTTTGCTTTGCACAGACACCGAAAAGCAGTCCGAAGTCATCACCGAGGAAACAGACAAAACTACCGGAGACACTCAACTCACCGAAGAAATCAAAGACAAAACCACAGCTCCAGTCACAGTCGATTATATCAAAAATAAAACTACCGGAGACACTCAACTCACCGAAGAAATCAAAGACAAACCCACAGCTCCGGTCACAATTGAAGAAATCAAAAATAAAACTACCGGTGACACTCAACTGACCGAAGAAAAGCAAACTACAGAAACTAAAGTTGCTGAACTCACCAATGAAATCCAAGAACATGTAGACACACAAATTGCATTACTTACAGAAGAAATTCACATCAAAGATGAAATCGAAATAGAATACTCCGAAGAATCATGTGAGTCTTCAGAAGTACCAGATCTATCCGGAGAACCGGTTAAAAAGAAAAGAATGTGGGTCCGTGACAAAACTGAAGGTGTGTCAGAGTACGAACAGCTAAACGGAGATGATGACGAGATATTTATTGACCATCTGAATATGACGAAGAGCTCATTCGAGGCGTTGCACAAAATGGTCGAGCTGCAAATAGAAAAGACTGATACTAATTTTAGGAAATGCATATCGACGAGAGAGAGATTGGCGATTTGCTTGAGGTATCTACACTTTTTATAACTTTTTACAGCTTATTCAAGACTACTATTCGCACACGAATTTCGTTAACTTGGTAACGAAATTCGTGTGCGAATAGTCGACGATGCTTAGCCCTTAAATGCATGATGATGCATTTATGACACAGAAACGAGACAAGTGACAATCAAGTTCTGGAATGTAGACTGTCATATCGTCGTAAGTTCTTAATTTGAAATTAATTTGGTTGTCACTTGGGATGTTTTAGGATCAATACTGTCTCATGCATTTGGGTTAAGCGAAAATGAATCAAAATAATCTGCCGCGAATGCAGGAGGACGCTGGTTCGATTCCAGCCCTGGGCACTGGCGGCCGTGGTCACTTTTTCTGTAGTATATGACATCTCTTTCAATTTCCAGGTTTTAACAAAAGTATCGAACGATATTTCAACAGCTGAAGGTCAATGACCCTTGAACTTGAAATTGGAAATAAAATTATTGCACTTTGTATGAATCGAAAATGCACCTCGATACAAAGTTGTTTTATTTTTCGAATTTCGTAATATTTCATCATTAACCTTATTAGCTGTTGAACTATCGTTCGGGGCTTTTTTACACCCTGTATAAGTTGGGTTCAAACACTTAAAAATACATGCATGCAAAAGTTTAAATAAGGATATTTACAATATTTTTTTACAATTTTGAATCATTTAAATTAAACACTTTAGAACGGATTAATCGCGTTTATTAACGTTTCGAGCCCTTTACAGCACTCGTTTTCACAGGGTTAAGATGTTGACTAAGAGATTAGAGAATATTTAATTTACAGCATTATTTCAGTCTTTACTTTCATTGGACAGACTATTGTGTTTATTTATGTGTATTTCCTTTATTTCAATGTAAACAGAATCATTTTTAAACCTTCCCCTTTTTCGTTTTCAGACTCCTCCGCACTGGGTACTCTTTCAAGGAGATCTCAACAAAATACAGGGTGGGCCGCACCACTGTCTCCAAAATCGTCAAGGACGTCTCCCGTGCCCTCTGGAGCACGTTACAGCCAGTCTACATGCCTGCCCCCAAAGAGCCTGCCTGGACTCGATCCGAAACCGGATATAAAGATATGTATAATTTCCCAAATTGTGTAGGAAGCATTGGTGGCAGACATGTCGTCGCCAAGCAGATTAAAGAAGACAGCGAATACCCGAAAGTATCAGACAAGGCTTGCCATAAGAGATTTGTAACCATTACACTCTTAGCAGTAACGGATCCGCATCACAAAATCCTCGCTCTAGATATTGGTAACTACGCCAGAGACGGTCATAATATCTTGGATAATTCCAAGTTTTTCAGCAAATACATGGACAAAAAGGACTTTTTGACCTGGACGCCGTTGCCAGGGGACTCCCAGCCGTGCCCCCACGTCCTCATAAGCACTGGATCGTTCACAAGCAGACATAACTTAGTGAGACCATTCCCGAAAGCCCCCGGATACAACCAGGAGAGAAAAGTGTTCAACCAATATCTGTCCCGGGCATGCACCGTTGAGAAAACCTTTGAAATGCTCATGAAATCCTGGACTATCCTACTGGATCCCATCGAAATTCACATAGACACAGCTATAGCTATGATAAAAGCGATATGCTGCTTACACAACTATGTTTTAACGAAGCATGGTAAAACATTCCCTTTTGAATGGAAAAGTAAGAAGCCGAAGAAGATTGTTAAAGGTCGACTTAAGAAGCTGAACGCTTTAAAACCTTTTCAAGCGACAAATCATAGAGCGAGCAATGTTGCTGTCGCAGTGCGGGATAGGTTTCTAAAATATTTTAACCGATTAGGACCAGTCGGTGATCTAAGGGATATAAATACAGATCAAAATGAATCAATCGAAGAAACCGGTTCATCGGATATGACTTCAGGTCATTTCATGAGTGAAATAAATACTGTCGATACAATGCCAGTAGTATCTAATTTGTGTTTTGATATTAAAGTTGAAACGCTCTCTGAGTCTGATGAAAAAGTTGAATCAACCAAACCAGATTGTAATGATAGATTGGAATCTCAAGAGAAAAATCAATCAGGGGAAACTGATGATTTTGATTCATTGAATGTTTTGTTAAACTCGGTTGGTTCTAGTAAATCATTTGATGATCCATTATAATTATTGATGATCTGAATACAGGGTGTAACAAAAGTCCACGATACTTCAACAGCTCAAGCTCAATGACCCTGAGAACGATGCAGGTGGAAAATTTTCGAAAAAAAAAAACATTTTCGATCAGCTGGTCGGTATAAACTGAAAGTTTTGTTTTCGTATTTTGGTAAATGTTTTAGAATTCCTAAGAGTAACAGAGCACGAAATATGATTCGCGGAATGGCTTGAAATACACGATGCTCGTGAGCATTGCGAGACATTTTAAACACGAATTCCTGAGGCTGTAAGGAGTCAATCTTATATGAACTTAGGTCGAAATACGAGTTTTTTTTCATATTTTCATACATAATAATTGGTAATCTAGTAAAACGGTGCCTTTAGAACTGGATTTGTCGTTTCCAGTCAAATTAAATGGTTAAGTCTCGCAACGCAATCGTAAAGGTGTACTGGAAATTTCATTACAATATTTTTACAGAAAAATGGAAATATCTCGAAAGCCGAGCCGAATTTAGCAGACGTTAATTAAGATTTTTAACTTAAAATATTGTCAGGAATATGCTGTTAAAATCTCTCGCAATGCTCACGACCATGTATATATGTAGAACTATAGTTGATTATTATGATTTGGGGATCAAAGAGCCACGATATTGAAAATTAAGAAAGCATACATATAAAGTACATGTTGTATATTGTATTTATAAATACTTAATAAAAAAATACAACAAAAAACCTTTTAAAAAAATTACTACGAATTTCCAAGGCGCAACCCTGGGAATATACTCGCATGGACTTATATTTATGTAATTAATGTAATAAAATGAATTTTGATTTTTTTTATGTAAAAACTACATGTATTATGGTATTTTTAAGGGTTATGTTAGATAGCAGTGTTACTTAAGTTTCCGAAAACAAAAAAAAACAGAAATATCTGAATATTTTCAGACATTGTCGTTAAAAATACCATTAGGGATGTCGATTTTAGATGTTTTTTCTTTCTGTAGTTTCTAAAATCATTGAGATATATATTTTTTTCTTATTTTTTCTCGACTAATCATAAGCAGCTCCATCCTGTGGTGGCGGCTTATCGTTGAGTTTTGGGACACGTTGTATATTTATAATTAAGATCTAATATATTTATCATGTGGTAGTTTAGGATAAAATCCGAACAAATTTGACTAATAGTCGTAACCTCGCGAAATTAACAAAATGTTATCGACAGTTATAAGTTTATAACTTAAGTATATTTATCAAATGTATCATAAATTCATAAACCTGCAACAACTTTGTATGAAAAATAACCACAATTTTAAAATATTTATTATTGTTGTTAAGGTAAGTGAAAATTCTAAGTGGCCTTATTGTTTAACATTTTGTTCACTTAAACTTGACTATTAAAGACAAGCAAAGAAATGAAGACGGCTAATTTGTATACAAAATGGCGTGCGTAATTTTACCAAACAGTTCCCTAGATGGCGTTGCAAGTAGGTAAGTGGATTAATAAAAAAAATCTTGTCACTTTTAAAATCACGGTTTTATGGCATTAATATTCACAAAACATGATTTTTCTGGTAGCTATTTTCTATTTCTATGACGGGCCATCTACCAAGCATGTCAGTAGAACATACTACAGTGTTACTTCTAACAAACTGTGCTGCATTTGTCCCCTGGCCGACGGAATAGAATAACAACAAGAAATAGTTGAATAATCCAAATACGTCGCTTAGTTGATTGATCTATCGAACTAACAGTTTTAGGGTTCCGTACCAAAAGGGTATAAAAACGGGACCCTATTCTTATTCAAATAATACTAAGACTTCCGCTCTCCGTCCGTCTGTCACTAAGTTGTATTGTATCTCATTAACCGTGATAATTTTTACACTTACCCATTACCCTTACAACAAATGTGAATCTACCCTCCGATCAGCGACAGATTTAAATTAAGTTTTATTTTATTACATAACTAGCTGGTGCCCGGGGTTATAATTAGGGTCAAAGTGACTAATTCCGTCCAGCGATGGACGATGAACTCGATAGCCTGCTGCTTATCGGCTGAGTCTGCAGCTGCGTAACGTGCTTATATTCCAAGCAGGCGAGCATTATACAGAATGACGGAATTATCTATGACGGAATTACCCACATTGACCTTAAACTTTTTAATGTTTTAATAATCAACCGCGTAATATGTTAATTGTTCAAATGACAGCTGTTATAATTTGTTTCCTTAATTAATTACATATAATAATAAACGCGAAAACTAAACAAGTTTTTTTTTCTAAATATGTATTTTTTTTAAATAGTTTCTTAGTAACTAAATAACTACTACAGAGTGGCCAAATAAGAGTCAGACATTTTATTTTCTTAATTGTACTTATTTGTAATTTTAAAATTAGAAAGTATTTTTTTAACATCTTATTGAGGGATGGCAATATCACACGAAACACAAGTTCACAAAAAAAAGACTCTAAATTCATAATCAAATGCTTCAACGTAAGCCTCGCGAAAACCAACTTTGATAAGATTTTCGCGGCTAACAGAAGTTTTTGCCTTTGGACTTTTTTTTGGGAATTGAGGCTTGTCTTTGCGAGCAACCGATAAATTTGGACACTTACTGGTTTCTGAGACAAAGCTAATGAGATAATGCCGAAATTGTGAGAATTTCGACAAAAAATGATCACATTTCCCGTTGTGCTATAAGTTGTAATAGGCGGAACCCTGGTCAGGGGTTCCATGTGATATGCGGATCCCGGGGTAGGGGTTTAAGCACCAAAACACACAGAACAGCGTTACATCTTGTATTGTCAGTCCCGTACACTCCACCCCCTGCTTATATTACTAACCTTATATATAACTATCCTACGTGTCCTAAGAGGCAATCCCTTATCATGTGGAGAGGTGCTTAATCTATACTTAATCTCTATTACATTGTCTACGTGATCAACATGCAGGAATGCAACGTGCTTGCCTATCACAAAGTACACATTTACTACTTATTTAGTCAATTTGTTGTTTCATGTGAAATTGCCATCCCTCAATAACACTTTTTTTCCAATTTCATTGAATAAAATTGCCTTCTGCTAGCGCGATTATTATTTATTGAAATTAAACATTTTAGAAATTTTAATCGAGTTTATTAACATTGTTGGTGGAGTGGAATGTATGGTGTTAATAAACGCGATTAATCCGTTCTAAAGTGTTTAATTTCATAGAGTAAGTAAATTAACGAACTCGCAACGCAAACCAGTATGTGTCAAGGCAGTGGCGGCCATTTTAGGGTGCATTATCACCAGAGCTATGCTGGGGAATTCCAGGAGAATATCCCTTCCCGTACCGTAAGTATCTACGTAAGTTAGGTACGTTTAGTCAATTTGCGTAAGAATGTCCAATATTATCTATTTATTTTTAAATCTCAAAAAACCTATATTTCGTTTGCGGCCATTCTTTGACTTCAGCTTAGGGAAAAGTATTTTATTTAAAAACGGCCTAGGAGGGTTTTTATTTAAAGTTACCTACTTTTTTTTGGAAAATTGAATGTGGTTTCTACTCAAAATCGCGAGCCCTTTCGTTGTTTTTTGTTGAAGAAAAAAGTGTCAAAAGGTTTTTTTTTCATGCCGTTACAATTTTTTCATGTATTGATGAAAAAAAATATTCGAAGGTTTGATACACTTTTTCTTCTACCAGGATCGAAGGACCTTAAGATTCTAAATTAAAAAAAAATATCCTAATATAAAAAAAGTTGGGGGGACAATTTAAAATAAAAACGCCCTCTAGTAGTTTTCAACACATTTTTATTTTTAGTTATCCAATATTTTTTTTGTTTATTTAGAAATGTACCTGTTTTCTACTCATCATCGCTATCTCGTTCAATCATAGTAGGAGAAAAAAGTGTCCTAAATTTTCCATAATTTTTTTATAACTTTCCATTGCGCTACCGCCATACTAAATCTGTGAAAAAGTGGCGGCGAAATGAAAAAATAAATATTGGAACATTTTCTCCTACTAGTATTAAAAGAGCTCGCGATTCTGGAAAGACGAAAACATGAAAATAATCAATTTAGAAAAAGATGATTTTTGGATAACAAAAAATTAAATCGCCCGAATACACGTACGAGTATGACAATACTTAAAGCTTTTTATATAAAAAATGTTTTTTATTTTATTTCAGGTAGTTCCACTAAGAAAGCGCCAAAAATGATAAAGAAACCGCCGATAGAGAAGAAAAACACATACGACAGGGACTTAGATTGTATGTCAGAAGAAAACCTCTTGACCATCATAGAGTACTCATACGTATGCCCGTTCAAAAATAGAAGAAATAACTACTATTGTTTCTACTGTAAGGTATGTATGTTGTTGACTAAGTTACGCGGCTGACATCACCTATTTTATTTTTTATTTATTTAACCGTACAAAAGGCGGACTTAATGCCATATGGCATTCTCTACCTGTCAACCTTAGGGCAAAACAGAAAAGATTGTAGGCGGTGCATTTTACAAAATGTGTAAAGAAAAGACATACTAATTCATGTTTTTAAGCAGTTTTTTTAAGAATTGCTATTTAACTAAATGCTGCAAAAGGTACCTAAGTATTAATATTCATTATATTCCGAACATATGAGACGGAGCCGATTTTTAATTTAACGAAATCGGCTGAAAATAATTTCAACGATTGGTCCTAACTCATTTTAAAAAGCTCCTCAAGCTTCACTACTTATCTTGTCCTTAGTTCTTTTGCCTGTTTGCTTCCTCACTTTGGCCGGTACTGTTATATATATATATCCGCTAGATTTTACTCAATAAAAATATCTTTCTAGGATTACTACGCCAAACCGGAAGACCTGCGCGCCCACACGGTCTCGCACGACACAAAACCCTTCCAACTCCTCATGGGCTACAAGAAAATGCCCAAGATCGACATCACCCGCATCGACTGCCGCCTCTGCACCACCAAGATCGAAGACCTCAACACCTTCAAACAACACATCGACCAAATACACGGAAAGAAGATCTACTTCGAAGCCCCTGACAAAATGCTACTATACCGGTTAACGTGGAACGACCTAGTGTGTGTTATGTGCAGTGATGTGTTCGAAGACTTCAACGCGCTCAATACTCATATGGTTGAGCACTTCAGTAATTTCACTTGTGATATGTGCGGTATGTGTTTCTTGGAGAAACCTAGGTTGGATGCCCATTTGAAGAGGCATAAGGACGATGAGCGGCATACGTGTGAAGTCTGTGGTAAGGTGTTCAAATCTAATCATTATAAGGATATGCATGTTGATATTGTTCATAAGAAAAAGGCTATTATTCGGTGTCCTCGCTGTGATGAGTGTTTCATGTCATATGCTTTGAAAAACAAGCATTTGACGGAAGCGCATGGTCAAAAGAGGACATATCCATGCAATTTATGCGATAAAATCTATAATAGACAGAAGACTTTAACTGAACATCAAAGGAGGAATCATCAAAAAGTACTTAAGCATCAGTGTGAATATTGCGACCAGAGATTTTACTTACCGTCGCGACTTAAAGAACACATGGCTACTCATACGGGAGAAAGGAATTTCAGATGTGAGTACTGTGATAAGAGCTACCCCAGACTTAAGTCGTTACAGTATCATATACGTACGCACACGAATGATCGGCGGTACAGGTGCCATATATGTGGGCAGGCCTTCATACAGAACGCGAGTTTGAAATCGCATATTAAGAGTCATCATCCGGAGTGTGATGTAGAGCAATGTTATTTTTAAATTTAATGCTTTAACTGCAAACATGCTGGACATATGTTTTTTATAAAATATTGGTGATAATCTAAGGGTACAATCGGTAAAGAGTTCTGAATTACACTACATAATTTCGAAAAGCTATATGTATGCCGAATATTTATATCGCAGACTTTATAATCCCGATTTTGGAAATCCCGACCTATCAAAATGTTTCATGAAAGTACGAATATTTTAAATTCCGAATAGAAAAAAAATCAAAAATCAGTATTAGGTTCGGGATTCTGTTAAGCGGAATTTTTAATATTCGTGCTTTCATGAGTCGGAATTTTAATGATCGGAGTTTTGATAAGTCGGGATTATAAAATTCGGTGCTTTGATATAATATAGGATTTATAAAAGACGGGATTATGAACATCGGAATGTAATACTTGGGTGATCCCGTTCTGAGTACGTAGACATAAAAATATTTCAACGCAAAACCATTTTTTTTAAGGTTGATATATATGATAATGCCCTTAAACGGATCACCAGTATTTTTATTCCACCATGTAAAGTGTATTATGTATTGGCATTTAAGGATAAACATAAAACTATGTGACTGTTGGGGTTAATGAAAATCACTTATTTAAACTTTCACGATTTTCACACATTATAAATTTACTAAAACGGGGCTTAATCGGGGGTTGAGTCTTTCTCCGGGACCACGGGGGCAATGTCGCCCTTGAAACGTCGGAGGTTTGTTTCCAAAGTTTATACACGATTAAGCCCCGTTTTAGTAAATTTATAATGTGTTAATGAAAATTCCATAGACTCAAAATGTTGTAATACCGACTAGGGTGTGCAAACCGGTTTTTAATTGTATGGAAAAACCGGTTAATAACCGGTTATTATCCGAACCTTCATACAAATAAAAACCGGTTTTCACACCCTAATACCGACCTACCACTACCGACCCTATCTGAGCGGTTTAGGTATTTATTATTGGGAGAGCGTGCTATATATGACGGTCTGACGGACTTCCCTTAAAAATAAAACATATATCCTTATTGGGATTTCCGTTTAATACTCAAGATGGCGAAGGCGTCTCTTAGATAGTTTTTTGTTTTTTGTGTGCTAAATGTTGTTTAATGCGTAATATGCATTGCTTAATTGTGCAGTAAACTAACGAAGAAGTGTGCAGCTAATGAAGAATTAATCCTGAAACGTGTTTAACATTTATTGAGTCATTACTCGGTTGTCCTGAGCTCTCGGCCTCCTGAGAAACTATTTTGTTACGTATATCACAGTGTTTGATTTCCCTCAAAAAATTTCCCTATGCTGTTTATTGCATAAATCAATCAAGGAATGCATTTGAAATGCCAGACTAGAACACCCAGAATTCTATTTCAAATACTTTTTTTTATAAAAAATAAATTAATTATTAATTTATTATTTTCTCTTGTAACTGTATTTCATCTGTGTGAGGTTTTCAATAAAGAGTATTGTATTGTATTGTATTGTATTAAATTTCATGACCTTGACATTGAAAAATTACTAAATAAATTCTACAAAAGTATCTGATGAAGAAGTCGCTTTTTAATCAATGTAGTTCGATAAAGAAGCCTTTGGTGCATATTTTCTAGTCCTTACTTTTGGAATTTACCCTCTGGTTGCCGAGTTTTCCATATAAATACAGATTTTTTATTTCATTTTTTTTCTCCTAAAAAACTCAAAAGTGCGACTTGTGGCTAGCACTGACAGATTGCTCTTAACTAGGTCTACCACTGGTAAAAAAATCTCGTTCCACTATCGCGGCGTTTGGGAGTTATCGAATTTAAAAATACAGTGTTAGGGTTGACACTCAACTTGACCTTTAATTTTTAGTCGGAATTAATTCCAAATTTTCCTCTATTACAAAACTGTATATTGTTTAGACATACTCCAGGTACATAAATAAAAATACAGGATGAATTTTGTATGTGAGGTTTTTTGTCGTTGATATTTTTCGATGATGGTTCACATGTAGCATGGGAAGGGGTCCACCCTCGTCAGGCTTATTATGCTATAACCCCATGCCCACACATGTGAAACGGAGAAACGGGGGTGAGGCACCATGGAGCCGTTACAGACCCATGGCGCCACTTTGCCTCAGCAGGGGCTTACCCAACCTGCTGAGGGATGTCCATCCGGGCCCCGACCGGAGGACTTACTGCAAGGGGGGCATGAGGGCGCCAACCCTCATGTTGGTACACGAGTGGCTAACGATGCTGTGGACTACGCCACAGCCGGCACTTCTCAAACTCCGGAAGTAACCGCAAATATGCAAGGAGGTTGTACGCGATATCATATGTTTGAGTGCTTTTACGCAGAAAGTAAAAAATATAAAAAGAACGGAGCACCTGACGACCTATCACCATCAGATTTGACTACCGTACTTTTCAGAGAAATGGGTCAAGAACTCAAAGATCTCTCTTCTAGCGAAGAAGATAGACTTTTACGCTTAGTTGTGCACCCATTTCTTAAGAAAGCCGTGAGTTTTTACAAAAAATGCAACAGGAACAAAAAGAGGTTTAAAGACAAGCATGGCGTTTTCTTGAACAAACAATTCATTGACGACATACCGCTCGAATTTAAGAGGGTTACTGCACGCTTTCCGACATTCAGTGAGATGTGCAGTACTTCACAACCCTTGGAAACGGTTGCCGTGAACAATGATACACCCGGTGAAGGATGCAGTACTGAAGTACCCCCGGAATCAACAGCATTGGACGTCACACAGTCCGACGCAACGCTCATGAGTTCTTCTAAATCAACTAATGATCCCAGCGTAAGTTATAAACAAGACCTTGAAATTAGAAAACGGATCATGGAGTCCCTGGAAGGTGAACCTCAAGCTAAAGTGATAAAGTCTTTTGCGTCGACGATTACTTTAGACAATGGAAGCAAAATCACTCCAAAAGCTTCGAAAGATTTAGAAAATGTTATAAAACTTTGTCTGAAATCACCAAAACAACCATCTGTAGTTTTGAAAAAAATGTCTACGATAACAAAGCCTTATTCACCAGAAGAAGCATTAGGTTTTATTGTAGACAGAAAACTGAGTGTGGAGACTTATAAACTTTTGAGACAAGATTTAAAGAGTCGGGGTTATCCTGCTTACCCACCTTACCAGGATTTATTAAATGCAGGAAAATCATGTTCTCCAGCAGAATAAATATATGTGTCGGAAATAGAAGCATCAGTTTCGTTGCATGGTTTACTTGCATGATCTTGCAGGTCTTGATGCGTGGTTAATCGACGGATTACATAAGAATAAGAATTTTTATTTGCTTTAAACATTACCAGGTACATTAGGTGTTCATATTCATATATGCAAATGTACACATAAACTTAAAACTATAATAACTAAAAAAAATATGTACAAAGTTAATACTTTACATGGTTTTCCTAATTAATGTATTTGTAATTAAATGTCAGACTTATATGTATAATAATTCACCCTACTACAACAATATATTATTTCATGTCAAGGTATTCGTCTATGGTATAAAAATTATTAGTGTTGAGCCATTGATACAATTTGACTTTAAATAGTTGAATATTCATAGTTTTCATGTCAGCAGGCAACATATTATACTTGTCGCCATATCTTGCGAGTACCTATCCTATCGATGCAAAAAAGTTCGGTACTTTTTGCCGCACGCTCGCGGAAAGGTATGTGAAGAAGTATCATATGAATGGCATCCGATGACCGTAACGGTACACAAAATTCTAGTACACGGCGATGAGATCATAGATTCATGTTGGCTCTCAGAGCAAGCGGTGGAATCGCGCAATACACTTAAAAGTTTCTGCGTGGCCCAATGGTTGACTGGTAGAGAATGCCTTTTGGCAAGTCTGCAATTTGTACTTTCTTGTATTGTGCATTGTGCATTCTTATATTGCATAAAGGTTAAATAAATAAATATAAATAAAGTTTCTTATGTTGTTCCTTAATTTAATTTCATCAGTTTTTTTTATTACTACGCGACGACATTTCATATTTGTTTGACCTTTAGTAACAACCCTAAAAAGTATAATTTGACCTTTATACGTAACTCCCAAACGCCGCGATAGTGGAACATGATTTTTTTACCAGTGGTAGACCTAGTTAAGAGCCATCTTTTAGCGCTAGTCACAAGTCGCACTTTTGAGTTTTTAGGAAAAAAATATATAATAAAAAATGTATTTATATGAATAGCTCGGTATCCAGAAGGTAAATTCCAAAACTAAGAACTAGAAAATATGCGCCAAAAGCTTCTTTATCAAACTACATTGATTAAAAAGCGAAAGTTTCATCAGATACTTTTGTAGAATTTATTTAGTAATTTTTCGATGTCATGAAATATAATTTATTTTTTATAAAAAAAAAGTATTTGAAAAAGACTTCTGGGTGTTCTAGTAACATGCATTCCTTGATTGATTTATGCAATAAACAGCATAGAGGTTTTTTGAGGGAAATCGAACACTGTGATATATAGCTATAAACTTAATAAATAGCGAGGCCAATTACCGAACGGCGTCGCCCAAGTGGCAATATACTATTTGTATAATATATGACATTCTAATTTATATCCTGATACATACGTGACACTGGCAAAATTGTCCAACTCTCGGACAGACGCCATTATTTATAAAAGAAGAAAAACGATATACTTTTCCCACATGGACATGGTCTTACATAGTTTTCTTTTCACATTCTTTAAATCTCTATACGGAATACACTAAAACATTCATGACGTGACGTTATTGAGCAAAACGTACTACGGTGGGTTGTAACACGATATCTAATTAAATATTTAAGGGAGCATATAATGCATCCAAAACTATAGCTTCAAAACGTACTACAAAAACTACTATTCGACTTTAGCTAAAAGGATCCATCTTTAATATCATTAAAATGAATTACTAGTTTTTGATGGAATGTTAAAATGTCATGCAAGCATACATCAGCTCACGCCTGTATATTTTGCTCACGCATGCCCTGAGCTTTGGAGCGTACGGACTGTGAAGTGGGACGGTAGCCTGGGGAAAATCCAACACCCTTCCGTGACATCACACGATATTTACTACTCTGGAATACTCCTTTTGAGTTAGCGCTTCAGAGAGATCGGTTGGACCGAGTCCAACCAAATCTGAGGTGTCACGCCTGTATTTCCAATAGGGGTACATAGAGCACATGAAACTACTAAGTTCCAGTGCCTACAATGAAGTGGTTTAATACTAAATTGTGATGTTGTACTAACAGGTTTTATAGAAAGAAAGGCCTCGGGCGAGATTCGAAATCGCGACTCTGAGACACGCGGTTGGGCCGAATTTTTTCAAAATATCCCTTGTCTGCACCTTAGGGGCGCTTAGGGACATCTACCGAAAAAAGATAGTCTCTTAACTGGCCTGATTTTTTAAATTTTGTTTTCTTTCTAAGCCGTTTTATGTCGTTTGCAGATGTTTCTGCTTAATAATACCCCACAGGCGAATTCCACAATACCCACAGGAGTAAAAATGATGGCGAAATTTTGACCATTTAGTTTGTATCCTTTCCCCTAAACTACCTGACTTCTTGTAAGTTTATTTGTCTTGTTGCATATAGCATATCAAACATGTAATTATGAACAATAATAAATATATAATAGGCTAGACGACTAAAAAAATCTATTTAGTCTGTCTTTTAGATTATTAAAAACTATTGTGTATTTTTTCTTATGTTCGTCAAATCAAAAATGACGAAAATACAGTGCGTTCAAGTTTCGCGTAAGTTTCTTACCTAGTAGTGACGTCACAAGTCACAAGCCTCCACCCCGGAACTTTGATGCTCTTTATCTTTGTCAATTTTAGTTAAATTGAAAAAGAAAAAATGTGTCTAATCATTTTCGATAATCTAACGGACGGATTAATTAGATTGATAGTTTTTTAACCTAGTCGTCATCCCTATTGTAACTAAGATGCATTTTCTGAGACTAGTACATCTACTATTTAATTATATTAATACTTTATTATACTATTATATATTTTTTTTGAATACTTGTTGCAATTACAAGCTGAAGACCAATTGGTTGTTGATAAAGTTGGTTTATAAATGTTTTTTTATGGCCGTAGAGCGTTAGAGACCTTAGCGACCATTCAACTAATCAGATTGGCATTGTCTGATAGTTTTTATAAAAAAAGTCTCCCGTCTTCTGCAGGGAGGAATGAAAATTGACAGCTATTCATACGTAGCGTACAAATAGCTATGTGAGATAAAAGATCATGATCATTGGTTATATTATACAGCGTGGGTATTTGATGCGGGCGAATATTTTAATGACGATTACTATTGGACCTAGGGAACCTATTTACATTAATTTCTTTAGGAAATTAGTTAAGATGTTTTTTTTTTCATATATAAAAATTCAGCACGCAATATATTGCATCTACATAAATTAACGTAGCTATCAAAACGATATACGAGTATCATGTCGTCAGTGTCATTTATCATGTCAAACAAAGTTGGACGACATACATTGCAGCTCTGTCGCACCTTAGAAAAATCATTATACCTAATTAATAACACAATTTAACGAAATTATTATCCCATACGATTCATATGAACAGGTACTATAGCTGGATTAATTATTCGCCCGCATCAAATACCCACGCTGTATGTTTTCGGCAGTGGGGAATACCTGTCAATTGTTGTCAAAAAAGTTAGCGGCCACCGACAATTCGGTTCGCCTCAGTCACATTTTAAGTTATACATGATTGAGATTTAGATAAATAGATGGTTACCTATTATTCGGTTTTAAAGACTGCTTTTAATACATCACACTACTTATATTTAAGGACAATATGACGGAATTAGGCGCATTGATTTTATTTACTTTCAGTTTTAAAGTGCTGCTACTTAATGTAAATTAAATATTATGTAATTTTAGCTTATATATATTTTTAGTAGCCTTCATTTATTTTTAGTATTTTTGTTTAAATTATGATCATTTTGGAAATATTCCGCCTTTTAGTTTCATACATAGAAAATATATCTTAAATAAATCAACAGTTTTTTCTTAATTAAGAATGGAATGCCTCGCCTAGTTAATTTTTTTACCATTTTTCTTAGCAATACAATTAAGTGCCTCGAGCGAGACTTAAATTCGCGGCTCTGGTATACCAGCCGACTCAGCTACCAAGACTTATCCATTGTTTGCTAGTTTTCCCACCATATCCGGCGGATATATCGAAGTCGCGAGTTCGTGTCTTGACCCAGGCATGGATTTTCCCTTAGTTAATGGTGTTGTTGACAGATGCTTGCAATTATTACAAATTTGTCATCAACTTTTTAAAAGGTTTCTATTTTAAAATTTAATTATTAGTAAAATTTTATTTCTACTGTTACCTACTCAATGTTTTTCTTATTTTACACTCAATCCATTTTAATGCCATCACAATTACTTAATGTATTATAATAATATTAAGTTGTATTTATTAGGAAGTTCACATACGATCTGAGTATTATACATATTATACAAACTAGACTTAAGCTGGATAAGTGTACAGTTTTGTAATAAAATATTTTTCCGGCATGTTGCATTTTTTTTACATTTTCTTTATATTAGGGCATTTTCAAAAATAGGGTACCATTTCCTTTTTTTTTAATATAGGAAGTTTTGGGTTTTTTATAACCAGAATCACGAGTAGGTACTATTGATTTAAAAAAAGAAAAAGAGTGCCCCTTTTTTTGGTCAGCTTTGTAACGCTCTTTTTATACATTTTGTATAGGCCGTTACAAAACTGACAATATTTTGTGTGGAAAATCGAGGAGCCATTTTCATTAAAATGGTTCACCTTTTTCTGAAAATGCCCTACACAATAAATAGATCTCGTCACAAAATCTAAACTTACGTGAGTCATACTGACATTAAACTGCAACGGTTAACACTCACGTATTTTTATCACAATAGGCGTGACATGTTTCGACTGCATCGGGCAGTCATCGTCGGACAGGCAGAGTGGTGTTGTCAGCTTCGCGGCTCGTGCATCATGTCACGCCTATTGTGATAAAAATACGTGAGTTGACCGTTGCAATTTAAGATCTCGTCACGTTCACGGCTTCTTGAAAGCCGATGATGTATTATAGTAGTACCTTAAAAAAATTTTAGGGTTGCCATGCGTCTCGGTATGCCAGGATACGTCCCAGTTCGAACAAGGAGTATAGTATAATGATAAAAGAGTATAACAACTTGTTTCGAAATGTGGTTCGAAACAAGCTGTCTCAGTCAGGCCTTGCTAATACTTTGTCCGTGATTTAAAACCATAAAAACAGGGCAACAAAGTCATCCTCAAAGACTGTTCGCGTTAATTATTACCTGCATAGAATTTCTATAGCTAAAATATGCAAGAGCGATATAGCGAAGATAAAAATTTTTCGATGTTGTAGCCACGTGTAAGGGACACGTTGGGCCAAATTAAGCCATCCTATAAAACCAGCCGCGATGGAATGGAATGGGGTTGAAATGAGACATGCAGCCTCTAACCTTAGTGATAAATATATTATTATATTATAACTGTATCCAAAGAAACCATACATATATATGTATATCGTAACTCGATACTGAATAATATGAATGACTGATCATTTCATTGATCTTTGATATAGATTCGCTCAAATAGATTTTTCATATGGATTATAAGTAAACAATTTAATCTAATTTAATGGATTTGAGTGGCACCACAAGAGCTGCTCGTTCGGCTGCGGAGTATGCTGCTAGGCAGAAGCATACCAAGTACTCTGTTATGGAGCCGGAGTACGAATTCATACCGCGGTAGAAACTGCAGGATCTTGGGGTGCGGAAGTCGAGGAATTCATAAGGATGTTGGATCGGTGGCTCAGAGACAGGGGTGGCGATCCTCGGTCCGGGTCGTACCTGGTCCAACAGATCTTTTTGGCAATTCAGCGGGGCAACGTGCCAGCGTCATGGGGACGTTTGAGCCAGCTACGATCCGGGGTGAACCTTTTACCTAGTCTTAATTACTGGTTATGATTGACAAAGCCTGTTGCGGATTACATTGTTTCTAAGTATGTGACGATGTGAGCTGAGTCTTATCGGTATCCACCCGACGAAATCTATGTTCCGAATTTTAGAAAACTGTTTCTATTTTGTCACAATAAAAGAAACTTTATTATTTAATTGAATATATTACAAATTAATAACAATATTTCATGAGTGCAATCAAGTTTCGACTATACGAACTTATAATCGATCGATATTAAAATTCTCATAGCGGGTTACTCACGTCAATAAAGTCGAAAATAGCTCGACATGTTTCGGAACAGTCCGTGTCCCTTATTCATGAGTCATGCGTGTATGCGTGTGTATGAGAATTTTAATATGTCTGATACTCACGGGAGTTTTCTAATTAAAATTATAATCGATCGATTATGATTTATCAATAACCTCTGTGATTGATGCTTTCATTGCAAAAACAAAACGCTACGAGAGCAGTTCAAGTAGCCAGTTACTACCTAAAAATGAATGTAATTCAAAATATTATTTAAACCATGCTCCACTGAATAAAACTAATATTTTTAGGTCAACAAAGTGTAATAATTATATAACTGTGCAGTTATTCATCTAATTTCTGATTATTATAACTTTATTTTTTTAGCCGTTCTACTCAAACGATCTCTGTCCGCACTAATGTCAAAATATTAAAAAAGCTAAGTATGCAGCTAGATTTTCTTTCTTCCCAGTGTGTTTATAAATTGTAATTTTTAGTGTTTAACGATATGGCGGTGGCTGGACCATCGCTGGGGAAAAGTAAAGGACCTATAGTAGATCCTGCGCTATGCCGCTGCTGCCGCTCCATAAAGAAATGCCGGCTTTTGAGCAACGAATACGAATGGCTGGGCAAGAAGGAAGTTTACTCTGATATGCTGATGGATTGCTTCGGCTTACTCGTAAGTTAATGTATTTATTTAAACCTATTTTAAGTCTTCGTTGAACAGATTATGGAAAGCACTAAGCTGCTGTTACTACCAATGAAAGAAGCAAACTTAGCGAGGTATTTATTTATACAAAACTTAAACATACGGCAGACCTTTTTTTTAAAGAATTCTATGTTAGACAATCTAAGAACAATATAATGTAACTGAATTCCCAAGATGGGTAGGCAGAGCATATGAATGGCATTGAACATTGTGGAATTTTCAGTGCCACTTTTATCAATTCAGTGTATCCAATTATTTTATTAGTTTTAAAGACTTTCTATCCAAAGGCCGCGGATTCAAATCCTGTCGGCTCTTATCAATGAGTTTCTCAGAACTTGTGTATGAAATATCATTATATATTTACCAATCACTTTACGGTGAAGGAAAACATTGCAAAACTGGACTAATCCCAATAAGGCCTAGTTTACCCTCTGGGTTGGAAGGTCAGACACACGTGAATCCTTATCATAGTTGACTTATGTTAAACCATCAACTGCATCAGCAGTCGGATTATGACTTCGGATGCGAAAGAATAAACACAGACTTGATAAACACTATTTATTACACTTTGCTTAACACTATTTATTACACCTCAATCAGAGCAATAACTATAATCACACAACTGTCACTTGTGACCCTTGAGAAAACGAATGTCCGATCCAACCGTTCCAACCGGAAACCTTGCCGCCATTTTACTTGTCCGTGATTGGTCGCCTTGATAATGTCATCATGGCGGCCGATGACGGATAGTCAATATAAATGCCATTTATAATAAGTTTAAGTAAACGCAACTGGTTAATTTCACAATAACGTACATTGTACCATTAAAATTGTAACAGCTCGGCCATCCGCTTCTCAACGAGTCCCTCGTTGTTAATAGATTTTATTTATTTATTAAAGTTAAGTTCATTGCAATAAATTCAACATACGTATATTGTAACTAATAGAACATTAATGCTTCTTTATCAATTGATCTTGAGTAAGTAATTAAATGAACTACTATATATTTAAATACATAGGCGAAACTAATAGTTTCAAACAAATATGTCGATGATGATGAACATTAATTAATTAATTGAAATACATAGTTTTGTACATTTCATTAACGATCTACGATCAACATAATGCATAATTTAAATGCCGGTTACCTGGCAAATCCATGCTTTCATTTTCAATTTACTTTTGCCAGTATACTTATTCACACATTACTTTAGCCAATAACTACACTGACATTATACCTTATACCAACCGCCAACAGGCAGTGGGTCGGTTACCTGACACACTGCGCTTACATCATCTATTGGAGATTAGCCATTGATTAGACTTGGGACATTATTGTATTTGATTGCCAACAGGCAGGGTACCCGTTACCTGACACCCTGCGTTTTCATCATCTATTGGCCTTGAATAACTTATTTATAATCATACATAATAATATACATACTTTATTTTATTTTATAATATGTATGTAGTGATGTGATTAAATAACTTATTATTCGCAATCTACTGATTCCTCACTTTCAGACTCGGTTAATACGGGCTCCGCAAAGCAGGTCCATGGGAACAATTTGTCAATAGCAACTACGGCCTCATACTTTTTACTTGTTCTCGTAAGAGGCGTATCCTCAACTACGAACCTGTCGTTAGGAAGCACTTTTTTTATTCTGTACGGACCCTTACATTTGGGTTCGAGCTTTTTAGACTGGCCCTCAATACCTACAGGCGCTCTTATTACTCTAACTAAATCACCTTCTTTAAACCTTATGCCCTTTTTCCTGTGCTGGTCATATCTTTCTTTATCTTTATCTTGTTGTGCCCTAATCAGATTATCCGCGTCAGTCCTAATATTATCTAAAGTTTCCCCGTCTTCAGGCATGATATCATTGATTATATCGTTCATCAACCCTTGAGATGGATTAGTTACATTTCGGCCAAACAACATTTCTGTTGGCGTCTTTTTAGTGGTTGCATGCACGGAAGTGTTAATGCCTAATTGAATGTCGGGCAAATGTTCATCCCATAACCCATTAGCTTTTTCGTGGTTCATAGCCCCGAGTGCTGCCAGAATTGTGCGGTTATACCGCTCAACTTGGCCATTAGCTCGGGGTGTGGCCACAGCATTCAGAACTGTGAGGGTAAAAATTGCCCTTATATATAAAGGATAGCAAAGCAGATAAAACACAGTAAAAAAGCACTAACGGAATATATTCGATGTTTATATGAGCACTGTTTTGATTCAACTGACTTAAGAAAAGTAAATAAACAATGCCTAGAACGGTAACTATGCAAATACAAATTTGTTATAGTTTCTTCTATTGCCAGTACTATTCAACACAATAATCAATAAGTATCAATCACATTAATCTATTTCAATACACCCCCTTAATGTGCATATTCAAAATAAATAAAAACACATACGCAAAACAAAGTGATATCAAAGAACAACTCTAAAAATAATAACAATTAATAAGCTATGCCTAAACCACGCATGCAAATATAATGCTTTTCTCTAGGCAACGCCTTTGTTAAAATGTCTGCGAGCATTAAGTCGGTTGACAAGTACTCCAACATAATACTCTTGTTGTCCCTTAATACGCTTCGTATAAAGTGATACCTTATGTCGATGTGTTTGCTCCGAGAATGGAACATTGGATCCTTGGCCAGACAAATCGCTCCCTGATTATCTACATGTAAAGATAATGGTGCAAACTTACGTAATCCAATCTCATTTAGCAAGCTGTTCAGGTATATGCCTTCCTTCATTGACGACCCCAAACTAACATACTCCGCTTCACAGCTAGATGTTGATACACATTTTTGCTTCTGCGACTTCCAAGACACACATCCACCACCTAACATAAAAACATAACCTGAATAAGAACGCCTATCTATCAGACATCCTCCCCAATCAGCATCAGAATAACCATGCAATGATTTACCCGTCTTCGTGTAAATAAGGCCATACGTTTTAGTATGTTTCAAGTACCGCAATACACGTTTCGCAGCATTCCAACAATCCTCATTTGGACAATCCAAAAATTGGCTTAATATAGCAACCGTATTAGTAATGTCCGGTCTCGTTCCAATAGAGAGATACATCAACGAACCTATAATTTCACGATACGGATACTGTTCCTTAGTACTAAACTTCCCGGTGGGTTTATTCATCTTGCATTTATTTTCCATCGGCGTAGATATTGGTTTACAATTAACCATATTAAATTTTACCAATAAATCTTCGATGTATTTTTGTTGTGACAATTTTATGTGGCTGTCACATTTGTCAAACTCTATGCCTAACATATATTTCGCAATGCCAAAATCTTTCAATTCGAACTTAGTGGCCAGTTCTTTTTTGAAACTTTCTATGCATTCACCTCTTTGCGATGCGACGAGAATATCATCTACATAAATAAGAACAAAGAGTTTAGTTTGCGAATCTATATCCTTAAAATAAAGGCACGGTTCGTTCAAGGAGACTTGCAACCCCATGTTCTTCAGCTGTTCGTCGAGTCTGATGTTCCACTGCCGTCCAGCTTGTTTGAGCCCGTACAGCGATCTTTTTAGTCGGCAGACGTCGCCCCCAGATTTTATATCATCCAACATCTTTTTGGCTCGTTCGTATATAGCTGAACCTGGTTGCTCCAAACGCGTGAGATCTAGTAGACATTGTTCTAGAAGATCAGGCACTCTCATATAGATCTCCTCCTCTAATAATCCGTTTAAATATGCCGTGTTAATGTCCAACTGATGAATTTCAAGATCAAGTTCTGCTGCAAGTGCAACTAATAATCTTACAGAGTCAAGTCTGGCTACTGGTGCAAAGGTGTTCTGGTAGTCAATCCCGTAACGTTGACTAAATCCTTTCGCTACTAGTCTGGCTTTCTTCTTTTCAGTTTTATCAACATTCAACTTAGTAGTTAGTATATAACGGCATCCTACGACATTTCGACCCATAGGTTTACTAACAATATCGAAAGTATCGTTTTTAACTAAACTTTTTACTTCTGAAAGTATCGCATCTTTCCATCCTTTTCGCTCATTACCGGATAAAGCCTGCTTTACCGTAATCTCAGCTATCCCACCGAAATCTTCACAGTCTAAATACGTCTCGACAGAATCGGTATTTTCCTGTATGCATACTTGTGGTTCCATGTTCGACTCGACGCTCTCTTCCATAGGAATATGTAACTCGACGTTCGACTCTAAATCTTCTTCCATGGGAATATGTGACTCCATGTTCGACTCGACGTTCTCTTCCATAGGAATATGTGACTCGAGGTTCGACTCAAAACCTTCTTGTGGCTCAATGTCAACCATGTGATATATCTTCCGTGGACGCCCGACATGACCTCGCTCCAATCGTGGTCGACCTGGACCTCTTTTCATTACCATAACCACTGTGAGGGTAAAAATTGCCCTTATATATAAAGGATAGCAAAGCAGATAAAACACAGTAAAAAAGCACTAACGGAATATATTCGATGTTTATATGAGCACTGTTTTGATTCAACTGACTTAAGAAAAGTAAATAAACAATGCCTAGAACGGTAACTATGCAAATACAAATTTGTTATAGTTTCTTCTATTGCCAGTACTATTCAACACAATAATCAATAAGTATCAATCACATTAATCTATTTCAATAAGAACATGTTTTATACCAGTGGAGCGTATGAAGGACTTAAATGTTTTGCTAGTGAAACTGGTCCCTTGATCTGTAATTAGGCGGGTAGGTGTGCCAAAGTAACTAAAATGCTGTCTGAATACTCTTATACTCGTCGCTGATTTTGTGTTACGAACAGCCGTGAGATCCACAAATTTCGTAAAGGCATCGACGATGACAAGAATATACGTGTTTCCGCGTTTAGTGCGTATAAAAGGACCAAGGTGGTCTGCATGTATAGTGTGAAATGGCACACTTACCTTGGGTATGGGGTGTAATTCGCCGGGCTTAGCACCGCTTGGGAGTTTATGATGTGCGCACTCTAGGCAAGCGGCGACATATTTTTTCACGAATCGCCTCATTTTCGGAAACCAATATGTCGCTTTTAACCGAGCTAAAGTTTTGTCAAACCCAAAGTGGCCGACGTCGTCGTGGTTTGCTTTTAATAACTGCCACCTGGTGGCTTGCGGTACTACCCAACGAATGGTATTTTCGTCTAATATTCGGTACACGCGACCATTTACCAGTTTGTAGTTATTAAAAATGTCCACGGCCTCTTTCGTTTTAGGGTCGTTTAGGGTATCCGCGACGTTTTTAATATCTTCATCCGTTTGCTGTACAGTAGCTAACCAGTTATCAGAACCAATGTTAAGAATTTCTAGCACATGTTCAGCTTCCTGATCGTTACTTATGGCTCCTCTACTTAAAGCATCTACGTGCGCCATTTTGTCACCCGCGCGATATTCTATTGCGCAGTCATACTCTAAAAACTGTAACCACCAACGAGCGATGCGAGGTATTAAATCGCGCTTGCTCATCGTGGTACGCAAAGCATTACAGTCAGTGACTATAATGAATCTGATACCGAGAAGATAATGTCTAAACCTGTTCAACGACGCGATAATAGCGAGAGTCTCTAGTTCGAACGAGTGTAGTTTTTGCTCGTCGGCACTAGTCTGCCTACTATAGTACGCAATCGGCTTCAAAACGCCAGTGCCGTCTTGCTGCAATAGTATCCCGGCTATCCCATATTTGCTTGCGTCAGTGTGGAGTTGTGTGGGTGCATTGGGGTCATATAGTGCTAGAACCGGCCTTTCTACCAAAATTTGTTTCAATTTCTCAAACGACGCAATTTCTTCATGGCCCCATTTCCAAATAGCTTCCTTCTTCAGCAGGCTGGTCAGCGGGCGAGCTATCAAAGCGAACCCTTCAACGAACCTCCTAAAAAAACTAGCAAGTCCTAAAAATCTTCTAACCTCGTGCACATTCTTTGGTACGGGAAATTTGGATATGGCTTCAGTTTTAAGAGTACCTGGTTTAACGCCTTCTGAGCTAACTTCGTACCCTAAATATTCAATTTTATCAAAGAAAAAATTACATTTACTCATTTTTAGAGTCAAACCGCTCTTTAACAGTAAACGCAATACTTCCTCCAAACGTACAATTCCTTCTTCGAATGACTTAGCCGGAATTAAAATATCGTCCATATAAACTAGGGAATGCAGTACCGGTACTGTTTAGTAGTACCGGGATTTTTGGTACCGGCCAATGGTAGAACCGGGATTTCCCGGGATTTCCCGGTATTTTCGGGAGTAGGTCAAAAGTCTGATGATTCTTTAGTTTCTAAAGAATGCTGGACTTTGGGTTGTTTTTTTAATAAAACGACCATTTTTATTAATTTTGCCAGGCTAGTCCAACGTGTTTTAGAGTCGCTTGTTAAGCTGTACTCTCTCTGGAAATCTGCAACCACATACTTTTGTAGTATATCGTCGTTTTTAGTAGGAGATTCACTTTTAACTTTTGAAATCGTCCACTCGTCAAAAGTTATTTGAAAATGTATGTCCATCTGACATTAATTTTTGAATATCAGTAATTAACATCGCTTTCCTTTTATTGGCCTCTGCAATAATAATATTCCTTATCGAATTCGCTGATTTCGGTAAGGTATGGCCAGCCTTTTTAAATAGCAATCTAATGTCTTCGGACTCCACAAATACTTGGAATGGTGTCCGTCCATACGAGAAACCATGACTTCCATTGAAGTATTCTGTGAAGACTCATAATCATAATAATCAGTGAGTTTTCTTTTTTTCTTGGAGATTTCTTCAACAGTAGGAGGATTTGCAGGTGTTGGCATTGGCATAGATAATGTTGAAGGTATCATAGTTGGATCGAGGCTTTGCGCGCCCACATTGATATTAACTCCGTGCACGCTTTTTATGGGATGCCATACTTACATAAACTATGTTCACTAGCTGTATTTAGCAAACACCATGAGGGCTGTCTTTTAAACACGCACAGTTCGCCAAAAACACCAGACACCACACACTATAACAATACTTTAACGGATTGCGTTAATGACCACTCAATGACTCAATGTTTAGTAAAAATATTTAAAATTGCATTACGCGCTTGGTTGTTTTCGATTGAACGTATTTTGCTTAGTATATTTCTCGCTATCTGAATTAAAAATATTAAATTAATTTTTAAATTCTAGTCTAGTAGTGTAGTTATAACGATTTCCCGAAAGTCCTGAAAGTACCGGGATTTTCATTGTACAGTCCCGGTATTCCCGGTTCTTTACACGGTTCAGAATCCCGGGAATTCCCGGTACTTTCGGTACCGGTATTTCCCGGGAGCAAACCCTAATATAAACCAAAGCATATGACGTGGCTGGCGAGTTCTGGAGGATTTTATTCATTGTACGCTGAAAAACTGATGGCGCATTCACTAACCCAAAAGGCATTCTATTGTATTCGTATTGACCTTGGGGTGTTACGAAAGCAGTTTTATCTTTAGATGCCTCAGCTATTGGAATCTGATAGTAGCCAGATGCTAAATCAAGGGTAACGAATAGAGAGCTCCCAGTTAGCAAATCCAACTGATCTTCAATTCGGGGAAGAGGGTAATGTTCTTTTTTTGTTTTACTATTTAAGGCGCGATAGTCTACGCATAATCTCTTTTCTCCAGACTTTTTGTTCACCAATACTATCGGACTCGCGTAAGGACTACTGGATTCTCTTATGATGCCACTTTCTAACATTTCATTGACCATTTCCTGAACTAATTGCCGCTCGGTGTAGGATAAACGGTAAGGGCGATAAACCACGGGGTCAGGGTCGTCAAGTTGAATCACCATCTCAGTTTCAGTTGTAAACCCCAAGTCCTTCAGACCCGTCGAAAAACACGATGTATATTTATTGAGTAGTAATATTAAAGCTTCTTTTTGTTGCTTGGTTAAGTTTTCTCCACAACTGATTGGTGATTCATCTGACGCCAACTGATTGTTACTATGTATCTTCTGTATTTTTAAAGTCTTCCCTATTGTCTTCCCCCGAGTAACTAGAGTGCCTTTCCCTATGATCAAATCATTCTCACTGATGTTTTGAATTAAGACTCTTCCCATCCCTTTTGTTAAATCATACTCTCCGGGTAATAGGTAGTGCTCATTGCCGACAACTTTACGCACCGTACCGTTTACATATACTTTACCGGTAACGGCATTGGAGGTGGAAACGGGAATAGCCTTTAACTGACCACTCTTTACTTGTGTATCTTCATCACATACCAAAGGACAAACTAAACCAGATCCCTCGTCTTCATCTCTCTTTCGAACAATAACGTCGGAACCTCTTTTGAGTATTTCTATAGATGGTCTTTCGGTAAATGTGTGACCCAGTAGTACAGGATATTTAATGTAATAGTCATCTACCACTAACATTTCTACACCCTTTTCTATCGCACCTTGAACCTCAATCATAACATATGTCTTACCAATCGGGTTATATGGCACGTCACCTGCACCTATCAAAATTGGTAGCTCTTCTACCGTCCAATTTAATTCCAATCGCTGTGCATCACTTATACGTATCAAAGTACCCTCACTCCCTAAATCAACGAAACATTCGGACAGTAAACCATTGACTTTTATAGGCATTCTATATTTAGCACTTGAATCGCCGGAACTTTGGATTCGTAAAATTGTTTTAGGTTTTACATCAGAACTTTGTACACTTTTTGGGCACTCAGTATTAAGTTTTAATACTACTTTGGGTTTTACGTCACTACTTTGCTTGATCCCAGGACACTCGCTATCCTTGTGCCCCAAATAATTGCACTTACTACACCGAACTTTAGGTTTTGGGCATCGATAAAAGGGGTGTCCAACCTCATTACAGTTAAAACAGGCTCTCGCTCCCGATTTTTGTGTACTTTCGTCACTTTTACTATTTTTATAAGTATTATTTTGTAGACGTCTATCTTTTTCCCTAACTTTCTGAGGTTCGTTCGTACTTCTATCTTGACCTACTTTAATGGTTTTCAAAAATTTGAGCACTAGTTCTGGTTCCGTAAACTCTGCCCCTTGCGCACCTAACCTAACGCCGCGATCTTCAATCCCCGCGATAATACAGTCTACCGCGCGTTTACCTGATATCTCACAGCGATTAAGAAGATTCATTTTAGCATAATAGTACACTTCCAAAGACTCTCCGTAGCGTACTTTTTTATTAAGCATTTCCGTCAGCAATTCTGCATAGTTATCCCTAGTTGGAAAGGACTCCCTCAACTTCACCTTCCATTCTTCCCATGTAAATAGTAGTGATGGCAAACCCTGATACCATGTTTTCGCCACCCCTGTTAATTTTGGTAGAGCGTAATGAATTATTTGTTTGTCGCTCCAGCCATAGATTTGAGCACATTCTTCTACTTTATGAAGCCACGTATCAATCGTCTGGTCTTTGCTTAAGGGATCAAAATCGGGAATTACATTATTTAGAACAGGGAATTTATCGCTAGCGCTATTATTACCTTTGAGCCCCTTAAGAGCCTCAATAAACTTTGCCATGAATATGTTGTTCATTGACTCACTTTGCCTGGGTTCTGGGCTCGAAGTACGACGACAGGAAGCCTTACACCTAGATGAGCATGGAGTACGTGAGCGCGGACGTTTGCGCTTCGGTGTATTTCTGGAACCTCCGCACTGCGAGCTGCGACGCATCAAAGAAGGCGTTCGTGTCCTGGAGCGCCTTGCATTTCTACGCTGCGATATCAACCCAGTCCGCCTTGAATGGCGTGAACGGGATCGTGACCTCGTCATTGTCAAACGTGATCGCCTACCTCTTGAATGCCTTGATCTCGAACGGCGACGCCGGTTGTCACGTGCTTCATCGCGCGTGTGTCTCCGTCCTCGGCTGCCACCACTACGGCTTCGACTTCGAGTCCCATCACGGAACTGCACCGGTGGTGTCATTGTCTTACGCGAAGTGGCTCGTCTTTCGCGTCGACGTCGAGATCCATTGTCAGAATCATCCATGATTTCGTGTCCTCGCAACAAAGACACGAATTTAGGTGTTAATAAAGAAAAATATATGTTATTGCAATCATACATTTACATACCCAACTTGTGATCATAAATTTATTTTTCATATTCATAGTTTTATTATTATCATAAATCAAACCGATGAAGTCGTTACGAGTATGGTAGGTTATGGAGTTAATCAATGCCACTAATCCAATAGAAGATTGGAGATTTTGATGTATTGATTAAAAAAATATTTAATCAATACATCAAACACGACCATTAATCAGATTCAGATTCAGATTTATTTATTTCATAATCCAGATTACATTATAAATTGCAGGTATGTGAATCTACAAGTATTCATATTATGATCGTCAGAATAGGTATAAGAGTATAATCAATAGAGTAATCATCTCAAAAATTAATCAAATCATTACAAGATATAAACTTTCATACAATGTCACAATAGTATATCTTGTAGTGGATCGTCAAAATCCATCGATTAAGACTAGCAATCAACAATTAAAGCCATCAATTCAACCATTGATGTCAATCCACTAATAATTTATAGACTAGAAAAATATTGAATAATTAACAGCCATGGGACTTTTGGGGGAGACATGGCGCAGAACGGGTTAAATTATTGATTATTATTATATTGTTCATTATTTTTATATTTATTTCTTGTGTCTTGTGGGTTTTTTTTTACGATTCTGATTAACACAAATTTTTACAGCCATAATGACAGCGAAATATTGAACTTGACTGACGATGTAGGTACTAACAACTCGATATACCATCCTTGTAAACCTCGGGTCATTACGCGTGAAGCAACTCGTACCATGATATAATACATAATGTATACGTAACATGGGTACCCAATAAATGAAATCAGTGAAAAAAAACACATAATATAAAAAGTCACACCATGACCACCAGCAGTTTCTATCACCTCAGTGAGTTAACACTCGCTTGCTATTATTCAGACACATGTTCTGATAGAAAATATCATTTAAGACTTGAGAGGTAACACTGTTTTGTAAATTAAATCATTTTTATAACCAACGACACAAAAAAAAGTGTCGCTGAAAATACACGCGAATATGGCATACTTAATACTTAGTTAAGTAAATAAATTAACAAGAGAAATACTTACTTTTTTTTGTAGAAGTAGGTATTAACCAAACTCCTTGCTAACGTATCTGCGGGCCTTTGTGTTCAATCCTTCTTCTGATATGTTAAACCATCAACTGCATCAGCAGTCGGATTATGACTTCGGATGCGAAAGAATAAACACAGACTTGATAAACACTATTTATTACACTTTGCTTAACACTATTTATTACACCTCAATCAGAGCAATAACTATAATCACACAACTGTCACTTGTGACCCTTGAGAAAACGAATGTCCGATCCAACCGTTCCAACCGGAAACCTTGCCGCCATTTTACTTGTCCGTGATTGGTCGCCTTGATAATGTCATCATGGCGGCCGATGACGGATAGTCAATATAAATGCCATTTATAATAAGTTTAAGTAAACGCAACTGGTTAATTTCACAATAACGTACATTGTACCATTAAAATTGTAACACTTATATGTCACCTATGTTGTGTTTTATTTATCATATAAGAATTATAAGTATGGAAACATAATTACAACTCAAAACATGTAACCAAAACATTGCCGGCTGGTGATGCCAATCTTATTGTAACCAATCTGATGTAAACTTTGATTTTAACCATACACAACTTTTTATTAAAAAAATTACAACGCTTTTGGTAGTATACATTAGTACCTATAACCTAAATAAGTGAAATGTGTATATTTCCACAAATAATAGTTTTAAAGGTGAAAAAAGTGGAACACATTTTTAAACATCTTTTGTGTGGCATTATCATATCAGTAACACACGCACACACACACATGATTGGTCTTGATTTTGTTCATACCTTTTGTAATACGCTTTTTAAATCATGTTATTGTACCTTTAATTAAAAAAAAAACATATTTCTATAAATTATAAATTGAAAGAGATGTCATATACTAAAGAAAAAGTGACCAAGGTCCCCGGTGAGCAGGGCTGGGATCGAACCAGCGACCTCCTGCTTTCGCGGCAGACGCCCTAACCACTGGGCTACCCGATCACGGAAAAAAAAAAACAACAAAACATGAATCTAAACATTTATAACATTTAATAAATGATTTGATTCATGCTTTAAAATTGCATATTTCTATAATTATTAGCCCAATTTTGTTAAGAATACGTTAGCTAAGGAATAGCGGCATCTCCTGGCACAGGCTATATTAAAGCTTAAAAGGAGGTGCCAATCACTAATTTTAAGATGATTATTGTTAAAGCAAATAAACATTTTTCATTCTTTTTTTTTTCATCAGTTATTTTATTTCTATGTCGATAATTTGTATACCTTAAGTCTTACTTTGTGTCTCCTATATTTCCAGTTGTCTCACCTAGACGGGGAACCTAAAGACAGCGGCGTGTGTGCCACATGCGTGGTACGGCTCCGGGAAGCTGTGGCCTTCCGGCAGCAGGTACTGCAGAGTGAGCAGGCCTTCCTCAACACCCTGGAGACCAAGGATGGTTTGTAGAACTTTATTATTATTATTAGCAGGCAGGCGGTGAGACAGGCAATATCAGTTTTGCCTGTATCCAGTAATTGGTGACAGCAGTTATCATTGCCTAGTAGAATCAGGAAAAAGAAGTGTAGGACGGCAGAAGAAAAGATGGGCTGATGACATAATAGAAACTGCAGGAAAAAACTGGCAAATTAAAGCTCAAGACAGAACAACATGGCAATCAATGGAGGAGACTTTTACCCTATCTGGGACCACATGAAATGCACCACATATTGATTTGTAACTTTTAATTATGTAAAAAACTTATATACATGTGGAAATAAAGCTATAATAAATATAAATAAATAAATAGTAGAATTAGACTTCATTATGCTTGTCTATTTTATATTAAAATTGGTTGACATTTTGTGCTAAAACCTTGTCTTCCAGGAGTTTGCTCCAAGCCCTCACCACTCTGTGCAAACTCTCACCAAAAATGCTTGTAATGGTTACTGTGGGACCTCTGCTTTTCTAGCTTTAATTGATGACCTCTTAGATATTGTTATTATGCATGAACATGTCTTGGAAATCCTCGAGATAGTAGTGCCTTTATACAAAACAATTTTAATGTAGGAATGAAGATGAAGTTGGTGTCCATATGTGCATGCTTGAATTTCTTGAGGAAATATGTAAGAAGTTTAAATAGAAAGGGAAAAGTGGTAAAATGTGCGGCCTCGGGCGAGATGTGAACTTGCGAATCTTGGATCGCCTATCGCTGTCCCAACTGAGCTACCGATACACACCCGGTGGCCCCGAATTTCTCCATCATATCCTCTCTTGTGCCATTGCCATGCCTACGGCCATAATTTCCACTTTGCTTTCTAAGAAATTACAAAGATTTTTTTTGAAATCAAAGATTTTATCGTCGAATATAACTAAAAAAATATAAGTATACAGTATGTTACAAGTTAGTACCTACCTAGTTAACTTAAATCTAAAATAACGGCCTCCTAGCCTAGTTGGTAGTGACCCTGCCTATGAATGAGGGGGTCCCGGGTTCGAATCCTGGTCAGCGCATTTATTTGTGTGTTTATCACGAATATTTGTTCCTGAGTTATGGATGTTTTCTATGTATTTAAGTATTTATATGTATCTATCTATTATATCGTCGTCTAGTATCCACAACACAAGCCTTATTGAGCTTAACATGGGACTAGGTCGATTTGTTTAAGATTGTCCCATGATCTAAAAAAAAGCCCTTAATAAATTTTGTATCGCTTGCAGAACTTTCCGCTTAAGGCCGTCCCCTATCCCAATGACCTCGGCGATTTGAGCTTTCTTCCCCTACCGCTTCCTTTCCTCACCGGTTATACAATACCGGTTATAAGCATAAGTCGCCACCTAGGAAGAGCTGCTTGTACTAGGACGCAACCCTATAAACTACTAGTGCCATCTTACACGACTGGCCCCCGTCGCCCGCGCAGGCATCTCGAGCCGGCGTTTTCGAAAAAATGCGTGTAATAGCTTTTTTCTCGAAAAGTACAAAACCTATCCAAAAATCAGTGGATGCGTTTAAAGTAAACATAAATATAAAATGCTTGTCTTAGTTTCTTGTACTTACGACGCATAATAAGGGAGTAGATACAGATTTAAGGTAGAAAAAAGGGTTTACGGTTATTTTTTTTTCTCTTGATGTATTATGTTTTTCGACAATTTAGTGGAACCAAATGTAGACCAAATACCTAACTACATTATATATTTTTTTCAAGCGTTGTGCTTGGAGCTGAACAAAGCCTATTCACTTTAAAAACAGTGAAATATGCCGGGTAGCCCCTTAAAAATAAATAATAAGGGCATTTTCATTCCACTGCCTGTTTTTATAGCAATTTATGTTTGTTTAAAGTTATCTATAAATCTTATATCTTGATGTTTTGCAGTGGTGCCGCTGGTCGAGACCAAAGTGAAAGTGGAGCCCATTCCTGACTCGGATGCCTCCGTGGGAGCGCAGGATGATGACCATGACTATGGTATTTGTTACTTGTTTTATGTTTTTTTATAAATTGAAAGAGATTTCATATACTACAGAAAAAGTGACAGAGGACCCCATTGCCCATGGCTGGAATCGAACCAGCGACCTCCTGCTTTCGCGGCAGGCGCCTTAACCACTAAGCTACCCGACCACGGCCGTGGTCGGGCACTGGGGGCTTTATTTAAAAGACGGTACACACACAATGATATCATATAAAAAAAGAACTTAAATTTTAGTTTAGAAAAGTTGTTTTATCTGTCTGTATACCTATTTTTTTCTTGTATTTTAATGATAACAATAACGTTGTGTAAAAAATTTCATATTTTTTGCTTCAAAGAACTTTTTTTTAAAATTTTCGTTTAATGTTGTTTATATTCCACTGTGAAATAACTGTAAAAATTGTTTTACAATGTGCAAATTAAGGCCTTTCAAAATATACCTCCTCCTCCTCCTCCTAGGCCTCCTTTTTTTTTAAAGGGTCGACAACGCGCGTGTAACTCCCCTGGAGTTGCAGGCGTCCATAGGCTATGGTGACCGCTTACCATCATGCGGGCCGTATGCTTGTTTGTCACCGTCGTAGTATAAAAAAAAATATACCCGACACGATCCAGTTACTAAACTTTAAAATTTTGCCCGCTCTTATGGGGTATTTTTTCGTTGAAAACTGATTAAAATATATGATAAATCCTGTCTCAATGTATCTGCGGTAACCATTTTATAACTATTCCAAATTTCAAATAGGTACCTAGTTCTCGAGACAGACAGATAGACTGACTCACACCAGAAGAGTTCCTTTTTTACCATTTTGATAACCCTAAAGACAATGTGAGATGTTTTTTTATATATTCTGTTCATTTGTTTCAACTATACTTAATTTTTAATAGTTCCAACAGAACCAGAATGCAAAGTGGAGATAGAAGTAAAGCCGGAGCCCCCGGAGAAGCGAAAGAGAGCCCGGAAGCTGTCCATAGTTGTCAAGAAGCGGCCCAGATCCAAGAGGGAGCTCTTCGACCGAGCGCTCGCGTTGCAGGACAAGCTTGACCAACTGCTGGATAGCGGACCACGTTAGTATTCTAGTATTTTTTCTGCTCTCGCACTTTTTTTTTTCCTATCTGACTTTTACTCCTTGTATTTGCCAATGTCGAAGTTTTGAAGCTTTCATTCGTGTTCGGTGTGGAACGCACTTCTATCTTTGTATCATTTAGATGACTGACAGTGATATTAAAAAAGAATACATTATAATGTTGTCTATTGTACACCATATGAACACCCGGTGCTAACCGCTAAACGATGCTTTTTATTTTTTTTATACTACGACGGTGACAAACAAGCATACGGCCCGCCTGATGGTAAGCGGTCACCGTAGCCTATGGACGCCTGCAACACCAGGGGTGTTACATGCGCTTTGCCGACCCTTTAAAAAAAAAGGAGGATTCGCTGTGTTGACAGTTATACGGGCCAAGGGCTTTGCTCCGTGGGTCCTCAGCTGTCAACACAGTGAATCCTCTTGGAGCTCTGGCGACCTTACTCACCAACAAAAACACAACACTATGAGAAGGGTCTAGTGTTATTTCTATAGATGCTATAGATTTTCAAATAATATATGACCACTGTTCGTCTCCCTAGCGTTTTTCCCGGCTTACTCAGGGGGCCTGGGGTCCGCTTTGGCAACTAACCCCAAGATTTGACGTAGGCGCTAGTTTTACGAAAGCGACTGCCATCTGCCCTTCCAACCCAGAGGGTAAACTAGGCCTTATTGGGATTACTCCGGTTTCCTCACGATGTTTTCCTTCGAAAAGCGATTGGTAAATATCAAATGTTATGAAATGAATTCGTACATAAGTTGTTTGATTTCAATCGACTATTTATTGTTTCTTATGTTCATTTTATTTACTAATTAAATAATCTTATATCCCAGCATCTCCACCAAAGAAACCAAAGCTTCAGAAAAAAGGCGCGGACGAGCACGACCACGACCTGATGGTCTACTTCAACACCATCACCATCGTGCTCCACTCCTACGTGGTCCCCTTCCATAACCGGATCAGCAACTACTACTGCTATTATTGTCGGGTGAGTATAAGGGCGTTTCTATATATTGACGTAGAGGTTTGGTTTTTTATAGCTTCAAGGGACCGCAGACCTAAATACAAATGCAAATATCCCCCGAAACGCTGCCGAGGTGTCATCAGCTGTACACTACAGTTACAACTTCTCGAAGAGATATGATGGAGATTTGTATTTTACCACACCAAAAAGAAGACATGCTAGATGAAGCTTGCGACGGTGTATCATTTTAAGAATACTGTGCTCATTAAAAAATGGAGTAACATGGGATCTTGGTGGGATATTGAAGCGAAAACGGGCACAGGCATTTTGTACCCGCTGAATAAGTCGTTTGGTTTTTGCTAAGAGACGGGGCGCATACACTAAATCCATATAATTTAACCTGTGTGTGCGGTATTAATTTCAACTTGCTACCTGTACCGAGATAAAGGGTCTTGACGGACGGACGGACGGACGGACAACAAAGTGATCCTATAAGGGTTTCGTTTTGATATACGGAACCCTAAAAAAAATGAAACGTCCTGGATTTTTAACTTTTCGTCCGGTTCCGGCAATGTTCGAAACGGGAACCCTACGTACTGTAAATGGGTTCGGCCTAGTGGTGGGGAGCAACACACGTTTATGGACAGTTAAATATGTTTTTATTCACATCATCGATCACAGAACCTTACGTGAAGGCTGCCACGCATAGAACTAATAATCAACCATCGCTTTGGTGTGACAGCACTGGCTAGAGTTCTCCATTTGAAATACACATAAAGCCAGTCCTTCCAACTAACCAAGGCGGCTGTAAAGGTAAAACCTTTACAGTACTTATACAGTGTGTAAGTCTAATACGGGCGATAAATCTGGATACAGGCTTACATCAGTTGTCTTCAACTGCCTGCCTGAATTATATATAATAATATAATAATAATAATAAATAAATTTAACCAAACATAGAATTCATTAATGTTATCAATAATTAAAACATATTTTTAAGTTACACTTAATTATGACCCCGTAATTAATTTTTTAATAATATTTTCAGCAGCAATGTACTGTAAAATATTTGACGCTGACAGTTGTCAACGAATGTTTAACGCGAGTGTGTTTGCATTACATTGCGGCCTGCGGGCCGAATTATTTTCTATGGATAAAATTTTCATTGCAATTCCATTTAAAAGTTACCTAATTACAATTTTTATGCCCTATACGAGCCACGGTTAAGAGGTTCGCCCGTATTAGATTTACACACTGTATATACAAGTTTACTCTTCAGGACCAGTTCACAAATCCCGTGGAGCTGCGGGACCACACGCAGCTGCACAAGCCGAGCATGTTCGAGAGCATGACCGAGAACAAGAAGATACCCAAGATAGACATCACCAGGTACTACCCTACCCTACCCTGCCATGCTCTTCTCTGCCTACTCTATCCTATGACCTATCTTACCCTGTCTTATCCAGCCCCTTCTCTGGCATGGCAGACCTTGGGGTCTCATATTTATTAATAATTTAAATATATCGTCGACCATAGATTCAACAATGAAAATCCCTTTTTTTAATCATTTTTTATTTATTTATTTATTTAGAATATTAATCATAAATTGTTCGTTTCCATTTTATTGTGCTTTTCAACAAGCTCCAATCTGTTTTTCAATGAAGGAAAACTACGTGAGGAAATCGGAATTATCACTATTCCCCTCAGGGTTCGTTTGCTTTCGTACAAACTAGCGCCAACGCCAAATCTAGAAATTAAGTAGCCAGGCGGACCCCAGGCTCTGCTCTGATCTAGAATTTTATCATAAAACTTAACAGGTCTGTCTGTTTGTTTCAGAATCGACTGCCGCCTGTGTCCAGAGAAAATCGAAACTCTAGAACATTTCAAAGATCACATAAGCACAGTACATAGTAAAAAGATATTCCCCGTCCAAAATGAATTCCTTAAATTCAAACTAACACTAGACAACATTAAATGCACTGAATGCAACAGCAGCTTTCCATATTTCGACAATTTAAAAAAACATATGATCGAGCATTTCGGTACATACATATGCGATCAATGTGGTGCGTGCTTTTTAGAACAGAATTCCCTACGGACCCATATTAAAAGTCACAGTAAAGTCGAGGCTAACTTCCCTTGCGAAATATGCGGGAAAAACTTGAAATCTAAATACAGTAGATATTTACATGTCGCTACAGTTCATGAGAAGAAGCCAACAGTTAATTGTTATAAATGTGACGCTAGTTTTCTCTCATACGCTTTAAGAAATAGACATTTGATCGAAGTACATGGCGATAAAAGAACTTTCCCATGTAAGTTGTGTGATAAAGTGTATAATAGGAGGAAAACTCTTATGGAGCATAATAGGAGGAATCATCTTAAAGTGTATAAGCATCAGTGTGATTTGTGTGATCAAAGGTTTTATCTACCGTCTCGGTTAAAAGAACATATGGCAACGCATACCGGGGAGAGGAATTTTAGATGTGAGTTCTGTGATAAGTGTTATCCGAGGCTTCAGTCGCTGCAAGAGCATGTGAGGTCGCATTCGAATGAGCGGAGGTATAAATGTGATGTGTGTAACGCCTCGTTCACACAGAATGGTAGTTTGAAGAATCATATGAAGAGCCACCATCAGGGATTCGAGATGAATGCTAACTTTGGATGATATCAGTGAATGTAGAATTCGAAATTTTCCATAAATTTGAATCCAAATTTTTCTGTTACTACGACGGTGACAAACGAGCATACGGCCCGCCTGATGGTAAGTGGTCACCGTAGCCTATGGACGCCTGCAACTCCAGGGGTGTTACATTCGCGTTGCCGACCCATTAAAAAAAAGATTCGCTGTGTTGACAGCTAAAGGGGCAAGCTTTGCTCCGTGGGTCCCCAGCTGTCAACACAGCGACTCCTCTTGGAGCTCTGGCGACCTTATCTACTCACCAACAGAAACACAACACTATGAGTAGGGTCTAGTGTTATTAAACTGCGGTTTTCTGTAAGGTGGAGGTACTTCCCCAGATGGGCTCTGCTCCAGATTTGAGCGAGACGACATTCGTTGTGCTGTGCCCGACCACACTAAACGATAAATCTATTCTGAAGAAAACTTCGCCATCTTGAGTGTCAACCGGAAGTCTAAGTAAACTTCATAATTCCATAGAAGTTTGACGTTTAAAATTAAAATAACACTGCCGCAGCCTGATTATCAAAATTGATACAAAATTAGCTTGGTCTAACTTTAAATATAACACAGAAGTACCTGCAGTATAAAACATGTTTTTTATTGTATTGTTTTATATATAATTGTATTTTTTCGTCAACGTACGTAATAAAAAAGAATGATAATGTACCCATTAAAAATGTAATTAACAGTGTATTATACAGTATTTAATATTTTAATAAAATAAGTTATTTAGTAAGATGTTATCTTTTATTTATTTCGTTATAGAAAACCGAAAAGTCTGAGCTTGGGGGGCTCATTATTCTACTTCACCGTAGTCTATAGCGACTGCGCGATTCGATAGCGTTTGCGTCTTAATAGTCCATAACTAATCCTAAATTTTGATTACTTGGGAAATAATTTATAATAGCTGTTTTTTTTAGCGTAACGGAAATATCGGGAGTCAGTATTATGTAGGTAGGCAACAAAATATAATTACATGCTAATCTTCACAAATATGTACATACACACATGTTATAAACATTTTTCTTGTAAGGTTTTTATGTAAGTATATATGTTTTTAGCCGTTTAAAATGGGTCAGGACCAGTTTCTACCAATTACCATTTGTTTCTAGCGAAATAACACATCTATCACCCGTGCCATACATTTTGTAGATTTAACGGTATAACGTGAATAAGTTGTTTGACCTCACCAATGTGGCGTCGGGTCAAAAAATCGTCATCTGTACACGAGCCCTAAACTACTACTTCAAGTTATGGTTTAAGATATTTATTTCTCAAAAGATCAATACAAATCACTTACTGAGAAAACAATAATTTTGCTTAAATCTAATTAGGAGAGGGTAGCGCGCAAAAACGGCTAACCACTTATAAGTACAAAGGTGCTTGGTAACAACTAACAAGTGTAAGTGACAATAATAGAATGGCACAAATGCAACAATGTAACGATGTGCGTAGAGTGCCAAAGTTGCTTTTCCTTGCCTCTTCCCATCCACCTTCATTCTCAAGATTTTCTGCGATTTGCCTAGAATTATGTGTACTTGATAAATCAACAGAATTAGTGTTACCCGCTGGCTGGTTCTTATCCGCACGTGAACCTTCTTGTTTAGTGGCCCTACTTGGTTGTTTTGTCGGAATGGCAAGCGTTGTAACTGCAGTGCTCGGGCGCAACTTTTCTGACACAGCGGGTAGATGCATTGTGGCTGCATTAGCATATGATTGTTTAGGTGTTGGTGTACATACTAGGAGAAGACATTTACCTTTTTTCTTTAATTTCCATGCCACTAATGCAAGCCTCCAGTTCATTTCTTAATTTCAAATTTTTTACTTGGTCTGCTAGTTGCTAACGTAACTTATTTTTTCTTGTGCTACCTTTATTAACTTATTATCCTCTTCTATTTATACTGTGGTGTCCCGTCTCTTATGTAGGTATTAGGGAATACAATAACACAATATTTAAGGGTTCCAAATGTTCAGGTTGCACTCGTCCGCTCGCTGTCAGGACCGAAGGCAGAATGCCTACCCCCGCCCAGCTCCCGGCGAGTGTCAACTGACATTCCTTTTATTATTATAAATCTTAAACGCCACATCTCTTCCTTTTTATAAGAAATTAGATTAACCCATTATTTTACAATCATCCGTTGTATATGTATACAATTACCATAAGGAGAATAAGGTACACTTCCACTTCAGTACACTCAATTCAATTTACTCAACTACAACTGATTCACCGTAAAAGCTTCCGATTAGTTTGTAGTTATTCTTCTATCATCATGGTTTATCCCTTCGTTGCTCTCCCCTATAATTATGCCTGAAATAGACAACCTTTTAATCATTCGTTACCTGCCATTTCATCTTCTGTATCTGAATATGTATCTTTACTTAGATCCTCGTTCTCCGTGGCGTTTGGGTTACATATACGCCAATCTCCTTCCACCTTCTTCAAATGAATTATGTTGCGGCGATATTCTTGCCCGGTCTCATTATTTTTTATTTTATATTCATTTCCATTAGAGCTTATAACGGTGTGAGTGACTGGATTAAAAGGGGTGGTAAGTTTATTTTCCTTTACAAAATTTTTAACGTATACTTTTTCTCCTATCTCTAATTCATTATCTTGTGCCTTCCTTTTCAAATCTTCATGTCTTTTCCCCTTCTCTTTCATTTCCTGATCACGATCTCTGATTTCGGAATCATTTAAGCTTGTGCCTGGTTCTAGAGAAGGGATCTTGTCTCTAAATTTCCTGGAATAAAACATTTCAGACGGTGTTTTACCCGTTGTGGTATGGGGAGTTCCGTTATACATAACAAGGTAATCCAAAATGTCTTTTTGCCAATTCGATTTTTGACTTTGACTTATTTTTAATCTTTTTAAAATATCCCTATTTTGACGCTCGACCTCGCCATTTTGTTGGGGACAATATGGGGTTGTATAATATATTTTTATGTCTAGTTCATTACAAAAAGCTTTGAATTCATCGCTTGTAAATTGTCTGCCATTATCAGCCGTAATAGTCAGGGGACGACCTACCCTCGAAAATATTTCATCTAACACTGCTATCGTGTCTTTCGCGGTAATTGACTTCATTGGCTTTATTTCCTTGTAACGACTGTAATAGTCGACGACTACTAGCAGATAGTGTCCTGAAGGAAGTGGCCCAAGGAAGTCAATTGCTATATCTTGCCACGATTCGGTGGGTAAAGTGCGTCTTTTTAAAGGGATTGGCGGATTACCCGCAGAAACTAATGTACAGCCTTTACAACTTTTAACCCTATTCTCGGCATCTTTGTCTATTTTAGGCCACCAAACTTTGGTGCGTAACCGACCCTTCATAGCAACTATGCCGGGATGCCCTTCATGAGCCGCATCTAGGACTTGTTGTCTCAATTTTAGAGGTACCACTATTTTATCACCGCGTAGTAAAAGGCCGTCATGAGTCCATAGTTCTGATTGAAACACCCTGTAGTTGTTAATTCGTGGGACCCAATCGTTACGTTCCAATGCGTTCAATATCAATTGAGTATCTTCGTCTGATTGAGAAGTTTCCACTAAGGTATGCATTGGTATCGCTATTGGTCTTGCGTATTCAACAAGCTTATGGACGTATTGTTCATCGTCAAAAGATGAAGTCTCGATTTCTGTGCATAACCGCGATAACGGGTCTGCTATGTTTGTTTTGCCCGGTTTATACACGACTTTAAAATTATAAGCTTGTAATCGCAATACCCATCGTTCTATTCTAGCAGATGGTTTCGAACGTGGTCCAAAAATCACCTCCAATGGTTTATGGTCGGTCACCAGATCGAAGCTCTCCTTGCCATACAGATACATGTGGAAATGTTCAACGGCCCACACTAAGGCCAAAGCTTCCTTTTCTGTCTGGCAATACCGCTTTTCGACCTCAGACAAACTTTTATTACCATAGGCGATGATTCTGGGACCCATTGGACCTAATTGTACAAGAACTGCTCCTAACCCTACTGGGCTGGCATCAGCCATGACTAATGTTTTGGCGTTAGGATCGTAAAATCCTAGGGACTTGATATTATTAAGACAAGATTTGAGCTCTGCAAAAGCTGTTGCTTGTTCCTCGTGCCAATGTTCCGAAACATTAGACTTCTGACCGAGCTTTAATGACAATAGCCTCCGAATTGGCTCCGTTAGGGTTGAAAAATTAGGTATCCATTTGTTTACGTAATTTACCAGCCCTAAGAAGCTCTGAACTTCTTCCACGGTTCTTGGGGGCCTAAATGTCTCAATTACTTTTACATAAGTGTCAAGGGGTCTAATTCCTTCACAAGAAAGCTCATGACCCAAAAAATGGATACGCTTGACATTAAATATGCATTTTTTCTCGTTCAACAGTACATTAGCATCCTTAAGAACGCAAAGGACGTGATCTAGTCGTGCACGGTGTTCAGTTTCATCTTTTCCAAAAACGACTATGTCGTCAATGAAATTAACGACACCGTCGCACGGCAACAAAATCCGCTCCAACGTTTTCTGGAACAGCTCCGGTGCACAGGATATCCCGAACATTAGCCTTTTGTAACGAAATAATCCTCGATTGGTTATAAAAGTTGTGATATCCCGGCAGTCTTCATCAATTTCTATCTGATGGAATGCATCTTTAATGTCAAGCTTCGAAAATATTTTAGCAGATCTAAACCGCGACAAAAGCTGATCCATGGTTGGAAGAGGGTGATTTTCACGCACAATGGCCTTGTTTGCGCAACGCATGTCTACGCAAAGGCGAACATTATCATCGCTCTTTAGTACCGGTACTATTGGGGAAACCCATCCCGAAGGTTTCTCCACCGGTTCAATGATGTCAAGTTTAATTAACTCATCTATTTTATTATTAACTTTTTCTTCTATTGGAATTGGTATCCTACGGTAGGGCTGACTAACCGGAGTTACAGATTTATCTATGGAAATGCATAATTTCACATTGTTGAATTTAGGAAATTTGTCTTCATTACTTACCGCATTTATGTCAAGACCCAACTTTAGCACTTTAAGGGCTATGGCAGAATTTTTCCCTAAAAGATCGCGATTTCCATCCTTGATGACATAAAAAATATCAGGTTTTGTTTCCGGTCCAAGGGAGATTTCCGCTTCGAACGATCCTAAGACAGTTAAGGGCGTGTTGCCGTAAGCCATAAAAATCTTGTCTGGGTTCGCGTCTTGGCTAGTGATTTGCACCCCGCTTTCTTTTAGGTACGACCAAGTTTTGTCACTTATTATATTAGACTTGCTCCCCGAATCGATAAGCAATTCTACATTGACACCCCCGATAGTGCAATTTACTTTGGTGTCATCGTCCATATAGAAAATATAATTTATGTTCTGTTTTGCATTTGTTTGTTGCTGTCGGGTAGTTTGCGATTCGCTAGTTTTCGGATTTTCAAATTTAGCTTTCTTAGCCGCTGTTTTGTTGTCACTTCGGTCAGAATTTTTTCTTTTGCTAGCACGAGTTCTGCATTGAGACTTAAAATGGCCAGTGTAACCACACTTGAGGCACTCTTTGTCTATAGCAGGGCAAGACTTATCATTTTTATGCTTAGAACCACCGCATCGTGAACACTTAGCGTCATAGTTGTTCCTTTTGCCATCGATTTTATTGATCGTTTGTGTGTTGCCACTAAATCCAGACAATTGTCTTTGGACCGACTCGAGAATATTTGCCTCGCTTATTATTTTGTCAAGAGTAGCAGTGTCGCCTAAAGTCAATATTTTTTTGCGCAACTCGTTTGACTCACATTTTTCACAAATTTGGTCAATCAAATGTTCATTTTCGTCACTAAATTTGCATTTAGAACTCTGAGTTCGTAGTCTTACAACAAATTTTTCGAACTTTTCCCCCGATTCCTGTTTTATTGATCGGAATAAGTGCCGTTCGTAAACCTTACTCTGCTTGGGTTGGAAGTACTCATCCAGTTTTTCAAGAGCTGTTTTATATACATCGGGATCAGGTGGGTTTGCGTCATCCGGGATATGAGCACCCGGGACGTTGAAATAAATTTCTTGAAAAGCTGGCCCCCCCATGTGAAGAAGAGTGGCTCTTTTCTTCTTCGGGTCTACTATGGCTGCAGCCAATAAATAAATATCTAAAGACCGTTTCCATTTCTCCCAGCGGACTCCCAACGATGTGGGATCAGAATCGCATTCAAAATGTTCTAGTGGGGGTAATTGGGACATTGTGGGCTACCTAAAACAATAGAAATAGTCTGTTTACGTCTGTTACTAACTAACTTACTATTTTCTTTTCTTTCTCGAGAATATTGTTTCATACCTGAGTTTAAAAATAACGATATAAACATTAAAATGAAATTAACTGAATATTTTTATTGCAGTTAAATTAAATTAATTTTAGTAATAACTTTTATTACTTAGTTACCTTTTATTAAAACCAAGACGAAACTATAGTATTGAGAAAAATCTTGTAAAAGATGTGAGTGCAAAGTTTTCACGGTTCGAGTCTTGCAGGAACTGCGGCGGTTTATATTTTTATAACATTGTTTATAGTTGATACTGACTTTTAGAATAAGGCGACATTTTTACTCGTGAGGCTTTGTACACACTTATACTGATACCCACAGATTTAATCAGTATGGAACTTTGCGCCGTAAATAGGCATTATGCATGTACCAATTAATTTATATTTATTTATCTTGTGCTGGTTGGAAAACATACAACCGGCATGACACAACTATTCTTGTGATGTACTACTATATGTATATATATTTGTAACACAAAAATCAATTGTATATTGCTATTCAATTCAATATAATTATTCTTAGTGGGTAGTGGGTAGGTAAGTGTAATCTACTAGAAGGCAAATAAGGCTACACAATAACATGTGATGTCAGGATGCGCCGCCGCAGCCTGACACCTTATCGGTTATCAATTAGGTATTTACATTACAATACAAACACTCTTAATTGCAAACCACAAAAGAAATCTGTACGGAAAAAAAAGGAAGCAAAAGGAGGTAAACAAAAGGCTATCGCCAAATTATCGCGGTATTTTATTATTTATACCGATTACTACGTAGCTAAACAATAATTCTTTGTTTGTAATGTTTACGTTATTTGACAAGGTTAAAGTTTTCTTACCAGTAAAAATTAGGTAGCGAATATACAATTTCTATAAGATTTTTGGTTACATTTACGTACATCTCGTGGGTTCTTTATTGCATCGGTATATTTAGCAATAGGTAGCTATAGCGAAGCAACTTGTTACTTACTATTTTATCCCTCTTTAACATTTTTGAGACAGGATTTTCACTTACTTGGTAACTCGTCGCCACATGTGGTGTCCCGTCTCTTATGTAGGTATTAGGGAATACAATAACACAATATTTAAGGGTTCCAAATGTTCAGGTTGCACTCGTCCGCTCGCTGTCAGGACCGAAGGCAGAATGCCTACCCCCGCCCAGCTCCCGGCGAGTGTCAACTGACATTCCTTTTATTATTATAAATCTTAAACGCCACATATACCTTTTTGTAAACGCATATCATGTTGTGTACAATAAAGTGTTAATTACATATAAGGGTCAAATGGAAATACTTCTTCCCATCTATGACTCTGGAGATAAATAGGGCTTGTTTCTTCACCATGAAAACATCAAATTTAGCATTTTGTACCATTTGGGGTCAAAACTTTAGGTCCATGGGGTCCCAGCGCACGCAAGTTTTTTGTAGAAATCGCGAAACGTCTGGTTGATGTAACTGGTGACCGAAGAGCTGGTGGCTTCCTCGCACGATGTATCATTATTGCGATAAAACGAGGAAATGCTGCTAGTATCCTAGGTACAATGCCTTTAAGACCTATTTGATTTCAGGTTGGTAGGTAGGTAAGTTACACTTGTATACCGTAGCAGCATAATTGATTGGTATGGCTTATTCCAAGGACATAAGAACTGCGGACCTAGAAACTACAACATACCTACTGTATACACTTAGTAAATATGTAGCATAATTTATAAAGTAGGGCGTAAAAACATGTAAGCAGAAATATTTCTAAGTTTAATGAATAAAGTTATTTTTATTTTATTTTATTTTTTATATATTTGGAAAATAATTGATTTTCTTTAAAATTTCTCATAAAAGGTGGACTCAACACAGCATTCAATCCCATTCACCTGTTGCTCATATGGGGAGCTACATACCTACAGATCAGGAACCAGATACAGGAGTGCTGCCTGTGTGATTAGATTGATAGGTTATTTTATAGTTACACCCTGTTTTATTTAAGATTAGCTAACATTCAGATGTAGATGCGATTTTGAATTTATTTAATTATTTTTGATATTTTTTCAAAAAAACATTTATTTTCGAAATATATACAGTAAGTGTAACTTACCTAACTACCTACCTTAAATCTAAAGTAGGTCCTCGAGGCATTGTACATAGGATGCTGGCGGCATTTCCTCGTTTTTGATATTGTTTATCAATTTATTTATAGTCTGACAAACTTAAAATGGCACATTAGTTAAAGTACTATCTCTCTCCCTTAATATTGAAGGGAGAGGCAATACAGGCATAAGAAAAAGGCAGTACCTATGACTCTCTACCAATGCATGAATGAGAAATGATCTACAGCATGTCTGGTACTTGACCGACAAGCATCAAACCACAAAGAAAGCTCCTCAGGCTGGTTCAGAAAATCAACTTTAAACTATAGTCTAAAATCTGTGATGATTGTTTATAATTACACAAATAATAAATACATTGATTACCAATTGCATTGATCTGAAAGCCAGTATAGAAATTAATTATGAATTAAGTTGATCAACTTGTATGTCTTACAGCAGGACCTCTTTACTTTAATCTGAACCCTGAAAATTTAACCCCCGTTCGGATCCGTGGAGCGTTCGGATTATAGTATGGAGAATTAATAGGGTATTTTGTATGAAATAAAACACATAACAATAAGATCGTATCTTTTCTTCTTGATATCAGATATTGTAGATTTGCCAACACCATATTTTTGCGGAAGAAAACTAAAAGAAATACCTTCCTTCAGTTGATCTAGAATCTCCAATTTTTGAGAAATAATCAAAGTAACGTGTTTTTTTTTCTTTGACGTGGAAGCCATGATTTAAACAGAATTACATATATGTACACTGTTGAGATGCACAAATCACGCAATAACAACACAAAATCGCGGGTGGGTAGAAAAACAAAAGTGCATATCACTTGAAAAAGCGGTTGGGAAGGGCCGTTCGGATTAGAGGGGGTTCGGATTAAAGAGGTCCTGCTGTAATTAAAAATCTTAAAAAATGCCCTGCACTACATAAGCTATGTTTTACTTAAGGATTTTAAGCGCAATGAAAAGTAGACTGCATCTTGGAACCAAAGGTATAGGAAACAGTGCTATTACCATAAGGAATCTCGACAGACACTAATAAAGGCTTTACCTTAAATAAAGAATAAAAACACCAAGTTTAGAATAGACTTATATTTAAATCACGCACAATCTTAGGTTGTAGCTTACGAACTAATTTATCGTCGTCCGCGACCTCGGCCTCCACGGCCGCCCCTCGGGCCTCCGCGGCCGCCTCGTCCTCTGCCGCGCCCGCCGCGAGCCCCACCGCCTCTCGGGAAACCTTCGCGTTTGCCGCGGCCTCTAGGCGCGTCGTCGATAAGCAGCGTCTCCAATGGTAGACTGTCGGGCAATAGGTAGTACCTAATATTGTTCCCACGAATGCTTAATGTCTCCAACTGCATTTCTTCCTTGTTTTTAAGCGTTATTTTTACAGCCTTCAAGTGCGTGTTCATGGCGACATCGACGCCTGTGATTGTTCCGTGGACAACGCTGCCATTCTTCAACTCTATTGTCACTGTTTCGTGACTTAGTTTCATCAAAAAACGAACTAGTTTCATGGTTGTGATTAGTTTTAATTTACTTAATTACAAAAACAAATCCGGCGTCTGCCCGACTATAATAACCTCAATCAAATAGCAAACAATGCAAGATGGCGGCGTCAATTTTTTTCTTATAAACAACTGACAACTAACTGAAAAAGTTACCATGATAAATAAAATGTAAATATGGTAGGATTTCAGATTAATTGTAGAATAGTGTTAAACGACATTTCATTTTGAATCCATTCTGTGCAGAAAGAAGATTTTATTATTTTTAATATATTTATGTCAACACTTTTATTTACACGAATAAAATAAATATAAAAAGAAGAATAAAATATTACTGGCAGTTTACTCTAACCTCTACTTCTTTACTTCTGTTTGACAGACTTCAGTAGTGGCAGGTTTTACAGGTGATATTCATAAAACCAAAGATTTATTTATACTTTCTTCATACTTTTTGATAAAACTAAGCAAGTCTGCTAAAAACAGGCTAAAACAAAACTTTCTTGATATTAATCATCTTCATTAGCTGCGTAGGCTGTTTATCATAATAACTATGTCATTTGAAGACATATCAGCCATCGTTGGTGTTGCGGAGGAAAAGGCGGAGTTAGTTAACAAACCGATTTGTGCACGTCTAGAATTCACACAGGAACAGGTAACCTATAGTCTGACAAGCCAACGATTGCAGTAACAGTAGGACAAAAAACTATATCCATCCCTTTTTCAGGGTGATAATACTGCCTTAAGAAAACAGTATCATCATTTCAGCCTGTATTCGCGCGACCGGTCTACAGCCACCTGCATCCAACGAGACCCAGCGATCCTCACCAGGTCGTCGGTCCATCTCGTAGGTGACCGGCCCATTGCCAGTTCAGCTTGCTAATTCTACGGGCTACTCGTATGTCAGCGACTTTGGTTCTTCTACGGATCTCCTCATTTCTGACTCGATTTCGTAGAGAAATACCAAGCATAGCCCTTTCCATAGCTCGCTGCGCGACGTTGAGCCTCTGAAAAAGACCTTTTGTGAAGCACCACGTCTCAGAGCCGTAAGTCATCACTGGTAACACACATTGGTTGTACACCTTAGAAAAATACAGTATGATGCTCTCTAACCTGTTACTGTTACTGCGTTCGATTGCTTATCAGACTATAAATGATTAATATTTGTTCGCCATTCTTAGAAAGTGGGACTCACGCACCGGAGTCTCGGAAAGATATTGCTAGAATTCTCTCGACGCCCTAGGCCCCTAGCTTCCCTTAGTTCCCTTTCGTCTACGAAGCTACGGAGTCCCGACGGATTGCACCGTGTAATACGAGCATAACTGGAATTCACCATGGCGTGTAACTAGCGTACGGACAAGTGGTGGCATTTTGAACACTGCGGGAAATGGAGTCGTTATTATCTACTAATTTTATATGATTCAATAAATGAAGGGGTGTTTACAAAAACAACATAACTAACATTTTTTCGGATTTGTGTTTTTGATGTCATCTTGTTCAAGTCCTAAAGATTTACCAACGGTGAAAAAATGGTAGTCCAAAAACTATTATGTTTGTCAAAATATGCAATTCAAATATCCTCCATAGGCTCCATACTACTATGTACTTAAAAATTGACATTAAAAACACTTAATTAAGAGCAACATTAAAAAAAATGATATATTTACTTAAATTTAGAGAAACTTAGTGGATGTCATAAGAACATTTAATATAAAAAAAATATTTTAGGAAAAAAAGTTACTCAACTTTGCACAAAAACAACGTAACTTACCTAAATTTTACAAAAAATGCAAAAGCGACAAAGTATATTTCATATCTTTTACGCAAAATAGAAAGTCTCAAAACAAATAAATATATATTTCTATCTTTGTGACCATATATCTACAACCTCCCTGAAAATCAAGCTTCAATCGTTATTATTCAAAGAGAAAATTAGTTTTATCGCTCTCCTGTAAAATTATACTCAGTGTAGTTATGTTCTTTTTGTAAAAATCCCGTCAAATACATTCAACATTCAATCAATAATTATACTTTTTAACCATTTTTAACCTTAATTAAGTACTGTCCAAAAACTGATAGGTACATATGCGTTCAAAAGTGCATGTGCAATTTATGAATGGATTCATTCATAAGCTGCCCATGTAATTTTGTACGCGATAGTACATGATTTTATTGATTATTTTTTATGAAGCCAATGAATAAGTGTCTCGTTTCTGGGTAATGGCAAGTACTCGTTTTTTCATTCTCTGGCATTTATCTTAACTTTATGTCCAACGGTGGTTTATCAAAAATATTCGTATGTTAATAAGTGCAACATTTCTTCCCGATTTGCAGGAAAAATTTTCAAGTCTATGACAGTTTGACAGTCGAGTAAGTCGAGTTAGATTGACGTCCTTCTACTGGTTTTTTTGTAGGTATATGAATATACGAGTTCATTTTCACTCCTACTCACCACAGAAAACATAAAATGATTAACACAGAACACATAACAAAAACTTTAGCAGAACAATATAATAATACTTTACTTACCAATTACCATCTAAAATAATAAGTAAGTAAATCTAATAGGGACCGCAGGTCAGGCAACACTAGTTAGTTAGTTAGTTAGTTTCTCTGGGCTTTTTTCCGCAACTCGACATCCATTGTGCCTTTTTTGCGTGTTAACGAGGTAGCCCTATTCCAACCACCCCAGCTCCTCAACGAAACCAAGCATCGGTTTTAGGTTGCTAAATGCCTCCTTGAGTGTTATTGGAGTCCCCAAATACTTACTCCTGTATTCTTCTACCTGTTTGCATTCTAGGAGAATATGTTTTGCTGTTTCCTTATTTTCCATGCAGGCTCTGCATATGGGGCTATCTGTTATACCCATATTATATAGGTGTTTGTTTAGTGTATTGTGTCCTGTGATTAGCCCTACTATTTTCCGGAGTTGGTGTCTGGGTGTCCTGAGTAGGGTTTTTGTGAACTTTTGGTTCAACTCTGGTAAAACTTCTTTGGTTTGTCTACATGTCCCCAGGTTGTCCCAGTATTTGTTGTGAAGGTGTCTGTGATATTGGTTTAGTTGATTTTGTATGTGCGATAAAGGTAGTGGTATGATAGGTTCCGGTCCGTATGTCGGTGTCTCTGACCCTCTCCTTGCCAGTTCATCCGCTGCATCGTTTCCTCTTGAGCCACTGTGTCCTCTTATCCATTGTACGGTTACCTTGTTTCCTTCCTTACTCACCTCCGTTAGGCTGTTGTGACATTCGAGTGTGAGTTGCGACGTATGTTTATCACTAAGTAGCGCTTGTAGTACCGATTTACTGTCTGACAGTATTAGTATATTTTCATTTTTCGTTTGCCGTCGCTTTACTGCTTTGCAAGCTTCTATTATTCCAACACATTCCGTTTGGAATACTGTGTTGTATTTTCCTAGGGGTTTTGAGATGTGTATGTTTAGGTCTTCTGAGAAGACACCACATCCGGTTCCTGTATTTGTTTTTGAGCCATCCGTGAATATTCTGAGGTTTGTTTGATTTAATCCTTCCTTTTGGTCCTCCATTAACGATATGGCATAGTCTTTCCAGAATATCATTGTTTTTGGTATTTTGTCAACCGGTGCTTCCAGCATTGGCATATTGGAGATCATGTTGTCATAGATTTTCTTGTGTGTCGAGCTGAGGTTTGACCACAAGTTTAGGTTTTTCAGTCTAAGCGCCGTGGCTGCCGCTTCCTTCTGTATGTAAATGTGTAATGGTAGGAGTCCTAGCATTATTTCTAGTGCTGCAGTCGGAGTGGTTCTCATGCAGCCTGTAGTTGCCACACATGCTAGTCTTTGTGTTTTGTTTAGTTTGTCTATTGCAGTAGTTTGTTGTGTGCGAGGCCACCACACGACCGCGCCATAACTGATCATTGGCATTATTACCATTTTGTATAGCCACAGTATGATATGAGGAGTTAGTCCCCACTTCTTGCCTACCATCCTTCGGCATTGCCAGAAAGTAACTGTTGCTTTGTTCAGTTTGTTAGAGAGATGTTTTCCCCAGTTTAGTTTGTCGTCTAGGGTTATTCCTAGGTATTTCACTTCCTTTGAGAGCGTTAGTTTTGTGCCGAAGAGCGTTGGCATTTCGTATCTCCCCAACTTCCGTTTATGAGTAAAGAGAATTGTGTCGGTCTTTTTTGGGTTTACCGATAGGTCATTCTCCTTGCACCATTTCTCTACTATACTTAGTGCAGATTGTGTGAGATCACATAGTGTGCTTATTACTAGGCCGCTGATTAGTATCACCAAGTCATCTGCGTATCCTATAGTCCTAAAGTTTTTGTTATTTAGTTTTGTTATCAAATCGTTTACTACCAGGTTCCAGAGTAGTGGTGATAGTACTCCTCCCTGGGGGCACCCTCTCATGACTAGTGCCAGTTGGTCTTTATTTTCAGAAAGTATTACTACTCTCTGTTTAAGCATGTTCATTATCCATTCTGTTATGAGTTCATTTGTTCCATGTCTTTGTAATGCTAGTTGAATGCTACTAAAGTTGGTTTTGTCAAAGGCCCCTTCTATGTCAATAAAGGTGCCAAGGCAGGAGTTTTTCCTCTCTAGTGCGTTCTCTATGTTGCTTACCACAGCGTGGAGAGCCGAGTCTGTTGATTTGCCTTGACTGTAGGCATGTTGGTTTGGATGGATAGTTATGTTCTTTAAAGCCGTATCCTTCAGTTCCCTGTCACATAGTCTTTCTAGAGTTTTAAGCAGGAAGGATGTGAGACTAATTGGTCTGAAAGACTTTGGGTCTGAGTAGTCAGTCTTGCCTGGTTTTGGTAGGAAGATTACCTTTACTTCTCTCCATTTGTGTGGTATGTATCTAAATGCTATGCAGCTGCATAGTAGGTTTGCTAGATGTTTCATAAGTATGTGTCCTCCCCATTTTAGTAGTGCTGGGTAGATTCCGTCTGTTCCTGGCGATTTGAAGTTGTCGAAACTGTTCACTGCCCAAGTTGTTTTGTTTAGTTCTGTTATACGTTCCGCTATTTCCCATTCGCCTTCAGTAGGGAGATGGTCAGTTTTTTGTTCTTCAAGTTCTTGTTCGTTTACTACTTTGCATCCCGGGAAGTGGGTCTCCACCAGTAGTCTTTCCGTCTCAGCTGGTGTGCTGGTGGTGCTGTGGTCCATTCTCCTCAGGGTGCCTAGTAGCTGTTTTGGTTGATCTGCTAGGATCTTCCTTGTTCTGTTTGCCTGTGTTACTGTGGATATGTTGTCACAGAAGTTCCGCCACGAGAGCGATTTCCTGTATCTCAGTCTCTTTTTGAAGTCTGATTTGGCTGTCTTGTAGTTGTCCCAGTCCGTTTCAGCACTTGTGTTCATTGCTCTGTTTAGAAGTCGTCTCATTTTTGTTCTCATTCGTTCCAGCTCCGGTCCCCACCAGCTGTTTTTATTTCCACTTTTCCTTGTAGCCGGTGGTGTTGAGAGTGGACATGTGTTTTCGTAGCTGTCTGTTATGTTTGTGGTAAGTGAAATTACCTGGTTTTCCAACTCCTTTGTATTGTTGGGTCTGTGTATGTGTATGTTGTTCAGTTTACCTTCTAGGAGATTCCTATACACCGGTACATCCGTGCGTCTCGGGTTCCTCCTAGGCGTTGGTGTGTGGATGTCTGCTGTCAGATCGTACCGGATCCATCTGTGGTCGGAGCAGGATAGCTCGTCCGACACGTGCCAGTTGGATACGTGTTGTGCTGCCAGTCCTGTGCTTAGAGTAATGTCAATTATAGTGTTACATCTACGAGTGACAAAAGTTGGTTTGGATCCTATGTTTAATATATCTAGGTTAGTTGTCATAAGGTATTCAACAATATCGTTACCTCTTTTGTTGTTGGTTTCCATTCCCCATAGGTTATGGTGCCCGTTGCAGTCTGCAGATATGACCAGTTCGAGCCTTTCAAGTTCACAGTAGCGTATGAGGTTGTTCAACTCCCCAGGAGGTGGGTCGTCCTCTGCTGCCATGTAGGTGGACGCCAGGACTATTTCCGGTAGCGTTGAGTTTTGTGTTCTGAGGAGTTTTATGGCACACACGTCTCTAGAACAGAATTGAGTTAGTGGTTGTGCCATTATGTTACGAGATATGTATATACAAGTTCTAGGTTTGTAATGTGTATTATAAAAAATATTACCTCCGATGTTACAAAGGCCGTTTATTCGTGTGTTTCTGATCCACGGCTCCTGGATCAGTGCTATTGATGTTGGGTTAACCTCCAGCCATCTTCGAAGTTGAGCCGTTGCAGATTCGCTGTGCTGGAGGTTAACCTGGAGTACTTTACATGGGGAAGGCGCCATCTGAGGGTGTTCCCTCCGCCCTCCCCTTTAAGTTCAAGAGACTTATCCCTTTCGGTAGGCCATCTTCGTCGTCGGATTCAAGCAGAATGCCTTCTTCCTCGTCCGAACCCTTTGTGTCCGTACCGTCTGTTTCCATGGCAGAGGGGGTGCTGGTCTTAGGGTTGCTTTCAGATGGTTTGTCCTCCCCTCTGCCCATGGTCGTGTCTGTCTTGGCCTGTTTCTCCGGCGGGGAATCTCTGAAGCGTCCTCCACCGTGCTGGAAACGGATGTAGACTGTCCCACACATGTAGTTCAGTCTTCTTCCTTTTTCCATCACGGTAGGAACGACGTCCTCAGGTATTCCCACCAAGAGTAATGTGTTCCCTTTCTTTTTAAGGGGGATCGCCTGCTGAAGGGTCCACTTCCTCACCATGGCCCACGGGTTCTGGTAGTTGAGGACCCGGCCGACCTTGGTGAGATCGTTCTCCAGCGTCGGTATGAGGATCCCACACCTTACGCTCCGGACCATCTCATCCTCCCGCCTTCCGACAAGATGGTCCCCGTTGTTTAGGGTGGCCGACTCCAACCACTTCGTGAGCCACGCCTTGGTGTTCGCGTCCTGGCACCACAGCTTCAGGTAGCCATCTATAAAAGTTGGTCTGCCGGCGAACGCTGGGGCCTCGGCTACTGCGTCTAGGTCCGTGTCTAGGGCCGCTTGGAAAATAGCGTTCCCTATTTTGTTTTCCACCTCTTCAGCGTCCTGCTTTGTCAGCCTGCCCGTGCGTACGTTTGTGATCGCAACCGTCAGGTCTGACGCCGCCGCCGCTGCATAGGTGGTGGGTTTAGGTTTATTTCCCTGGGCATCTGTGCATCTTTTCTTGTGCTCGCCTCTGGGGGATATGGTCTCATCCAGGCGTGCCCTCTTGGCTATCCCGTCTGGTTTCTTTGCCTGGTTGTGTTCCGCAGGTGTTGTCGCTTCCTCGCCTTGCCTAGCGTCAACCTCCCGCTCGTTTTCAGAGGAGCGGCTTTCCGCTACTCTGCGCTTTTGAAGCCGCTGCCTCTTCCTCTGCGACAGTTTCCTTCGCTGAGGTGCGTCCGCGTCGGTCTGGGCAGGCATCCCCTTGGGTTTACACCTGATCTCCCAGCCTGGGTCTATGGGCTGCTTAGAGGGTTCAACTGATGTCGTCCCGCTCTTTGCAGCCGTTGTCTGTTCTTTTGAGGGTCCAGCTGTTGGAGGTCTCATCGTCTCTGGCTTAGCCTCCTTGGCTGGGGTTCCGGTTGGTACCCCAACTTTCGGTGGCTGCTCCAGCTTCGATGCTTCCCCCTTGGCCGGTCCTCCTTTGGTCTGTTTCTCCCTCCTTAGTGCTTCAGCTTTCGCCGTCTCATCTAAGGAGGTAGAAGTTTCGGATGTGTTTTTTAAACTATATTTTTTTATTTGCTTCTCCATATAAGTCCCACGAGTAGCTAGGGAAATAATTGGTCCATCCACGCAGAGCCCCGCTTGCGTAGATAAGGCGAATGTACAACAGGTACTTGCCCGATACCTGAGGCCACCGTTCGCGACTGGTCTCACCACCAGCCATGCATCTCTCGGCACGGTGAACACCTTAGATTGGTGTAAGAGGTCATTTATATTTACTATAACAGATACTTAGATATATATACTTACTTATATTTAATAACACTCGGCGGGTGGGGGGTGCCACATCACCGATATAGGAGCGTAGCCCGCGCCGGGTGCCGCCCTCATACTCTGCTACTAGTGGTCTGGGGTAGAATGGTAAATAGTGCGACGCCCATTGGCCACTAGCATTGCCCGGGAAGTACGGTCAAACCGACTGGTTGACTCCGCCCTGGTCCGCGGCGGCAGATCCAGGGAAGACGGGGACGTGTATGATGGACTTGAGGTGCAGGCCAATATCTCAGCATCGCATACCTGAGAGTACCTACTCCCTCCAAACCTCCCTCAGGCAACACTATTGCTAAGAGACAGTTTGATCGATGCAACCATAGCCCTGTAGATATACACAATGGAGGGATTGGAGGACAACATACTGTCGGTCACCGCCGAATTCTCACTTGAGAAGGAGGAAAAAGTAACTGAAACACAAGAAATAACTAGCGGCAATCGGGAAGTTCACGCCAAACTTACATTCACTAAAGAACAGGTGGATGATCTTACATTATTTAATAGCCTTTCTAACACATGCGACAGCTTCGTTGGGTAATCGTTGCTCATCTATGCAATTGTCGTGAAGATACTTTCAGGAATCAAGACTATAGCTATTGAATGTGTGCCGAGCATATTGTACCCAGCTGTTCCGCGAGAGAGAGAATTTGCGCGTTTAGATATTGTAGTGTAGGTGCACCATACGGTAAAGCAAGCGCCGCTGTAACCTGGCCGTAGTGGCCGTTGCATTTTTGACTTTACAAACAAGGAAGAACTATGTTCAGAAGTACAATTTTGTTTTTGATAACTGAATTTATTGCAGGAAGATGACCTACGCGAGGCATTTAATCTATTGGATTATAACGGAGAAGGGAAAATTAATGCTTTAGACTTTCGTGTGGCTATAAAAGCTCTGGGTAAGATAGAATTCATTCATACATTTATTTTAATTTCTTATGTTTTTTTTATAAAAGCCCTATTTACTCTGTATATTTTCTTTTTTTATAAAACTCTGACAGCATAGCAACGTAAATTTAATTGATAATCAGTTTAGAAGTGTGCCACAGCACTTTTTTTTAGACTTTTGTATGATTTTATAGATACCAGTCGCATTTCAGAATTTAATGATTGTATGTAAAATCTCCGGGCCATTTTGTGCCAGCGTGGGAATAGTCCCACGCTGGCACAAAATGGCCCGGGGATTTCACATACATACAGGGTATAGACCCTGACTAGTACCCCTCGACGACTCTCTCATGCATGCTCCTGTGCCCAGCTGTAGGACATATAGGCTAGTAGAGTGATGGCGGCTACACCGTGCTTTATTCAATTGAACCTTTTCAGGCTACGAGCCGACGGCCGAAGAGCTGCAACACATGATCAACAGCGTGGACAAAGGCAACTCCGGGAAGCTGAGCTTCGAGAACTTCCAGACGCTCATCATGCGCAAGGTCATGGCGCTGGACACCGACGGGGACATCATGAAGAGCTTCAGGCTCTTTGACGTTGATGACTCTGGTTTGTATTTATTAAATTAAGACTATAATCCAACCGCCAAGGCCAACTTCGGGAAGTTGGTAGCTTCGAGAACTTCCAGACGCTCATCATTCGCAATCGCAAGATCATATCGTGGACATCATGAAGATGTTTCGCGGGTCTTTGACATTGACATTGATGATACTGGTGTGATTTTTGAAATGATGATTTACCGCGATTAGTATTCATCGAAATGGAACACTTTAAGATGGATTAATTGTGCATATTGACCAGATTTCCCTGGGCTCGATGCCCTTTAGTCCCTGTGTTTAGAGAAACGTAGGGGATCTTTATAAGCGAATCAACTATTTCTGGCTGTTATTCTGTCCCGTCAGCCAGGGGACGAATGCAGCATAGTTTGTTAGAAGAAACGTTATAGTATGTTCGAGTGATGTGCTTGGTAGATGGAAAGGGAATGCAAATACAAAAGAAATGTTTTGTGGATTTCTAATGGATATACCCGTTCACCAAGTCCAGGTCCAAACTCAAAAGTACTTGTTGTTGATGTTGTGGTGTTGTAGACCGTCCACGTGATTAAATATTATAACATTTTTATATAGGTCTTATAAGTTTTGAGAACTTGAAGACAGTCACTGAGGTCCTGGGCACGTATCTTACGGATGAAGAAATAGAAGAAATGATGGATGACGCCGACAAGGATTACGATGGCTTTGTAAGTAAAACTTTGCACATTATAAAGTTTACAAATACGCAACAATACTCGTAAAATAAAAACTGCCTTTTAACCTATTTTTCAAAGCTTTGTAATGCAGAAGATAACAATTAACAATACAAACAGTTGGTATCATCATCACTATACTATCTACCTGATATTTTGAAGGAACCGGAAGATGGTAATGCTTTAGGGGCTTGTAGACCAGTTGGTAATAAATAAGTGTGTTATAAAAATTAAATAAGAAAATGGTATATTTGCTGCACAACAGATTTTTGAGATTTGTTTGTGTCCAATGAGCCTGTTTACTTTTATTAGCCAATTTGCAACCAATTATTCAAACTCCATTATTTGTTTTAGGTGTCAGTGCAAGAATTCATGAAGATGATAAAGAGCAGTGTTGATATTGTAACTCCTTGATTTGAATGTATAAATTTACATATGTAATTAGTAATGATATTAAATTAAAATAGTTTTAGTTCTTTAGTAGTAGTTATTTTAATTAAGTAATGGCATCCCTAGTAGAAAAAGATACTTTATGGAGGAAACTTCTCACATTTATTGAATTGTCATCTATTTTTACCTTCATACCTTCAAGAAACACAGGGAGGGGAGGGGAGTCGGCAGGCGGCATCCATACAGTTTCCCCTCTGCCGAAGTACAAGCCCAAATGGGCATACGCGGATCTGTGTTGTCACTAGTCCGTACACACAAATAGATCGAAGTGTGCAAGATTTGTTAGTGTAGTTGTATAATTTTCTGTGTTACTGTCGGCTCGAAGTTCTTTACCCATATTATTCTTTGAGTTTTAACCTTCCAGACGAAGTAGCAATGAGGACTACCGCTAGTCGATTTTCCGCTAGGGGCGCTAGTGGAACGTGGGTCCTGCGGGAACATTTCAAACGTCACTTTGACAATTCTCCCATACTGACACAGGACCCACGCATGAGTGGCGCCGCCTGGTGAGCGACAATACCGTAGCTCCCATTGACAGGCCTACCCTACCCCTCTGTCGAATGGCCATGACAAAGTATGATACTCAATGAGTCCGTATAAAAGGCAGCCAAATAATCGGCAGCCCAATAATTCGTGTCCATTTTTTTGGTTGCGGATTATTGTGTTGCTGATTATTGTACTGCTAAAACTGTGGCTTCGGATTATTGGCCCGCTACCGAGCTTGTCAGACCCGATAAAAGGCAGCCCAATAATCGGCGACCCAATAATTGGCGACCACGATGTACATAGATTATTGGGCTGCCGATTATTGGCCTGCTTCGAGATTGCTCGACCCAAGAAAAGGCAACCCAATAATCGGCGACCCAATAATCCATGTACATCGTGGTCGCCAATTATTGGGGCGCCGATTATTGGGCTGCCTTTTCGCGGGATGCGGAAAAAGTCGGTTCTGGCTGTTAGGTCGCAGTTCTACCTAACACTCCTCCTCGCTTCGCTCGTCGTCGTACCTAAACCGACCTGCCTTAACATTCGATCTAAGGAGTCTGTATAAAAAGCAGCCAAATAATCGGCAGCCCAATAATTCGTGTCCATTTTTTTGGTTGCGGATTATTGGGTTGCTGATTATTGTACTGCTAAAACTGTGGCTTCGGATTATTGGCCCGCTACCGAGCTTGTCCGACCCGATAAAAGGCAGCCCAATAATCGGCGACCCAATAATTGGCGACCACGATGTACATGGATTATTGGGCTGCCGATTATTGGCCCGCTTCGAGATTGCTCGACCCAAGAAAAGGCAGCCCAATAATCGGCGACCCAATAATCCATGTACATCGTGGTCGCCAATTATTGGGTCGCCGATTATTGGGCTGCCTTTTCGCGGGATGCGGATTAGTGGCACCCCCCTCTCCTATGTATTTACTCTACGTATTTATTTGGAAAATTATGGAAAAATATGTGTATACGTACCCCTCCCTTACTGCCTTCACGCCCTAGTTTCCCTTTCTTTTATTATACGGGGCTAGGATATTAATCAGGACTCGATTATCGCCCCATATTGCCCCATATAAAACCGGATTGTTTCATAAAATAACCTTTTAAAAATGAATACTGACCATAATGTTGGCAACATTAGAAGCTGTCAAATTGACAAAATTAACGACTTTTCCAAGTCGCTTTTGTATTGTAACGATTACTTTGGAATTGGATGTATTTGTTTGGATAAAAAATAAGAAGCCAATTACATAGTCGAAGGGTTTACAATAAAACGCTATTTGCATAGTTCAAGGATGGGTAAGTACTTCTTGAACTCACAATTAATTACGTGAAGCATACATACTGTTGACAAAGAGAATGTCATTGAATTGAAACAATCAATTTTCAGACGTTGACGAGTTAGCATTAGTGGAGAGATGCGAGAATTTAATGACCGCAGTCGTCGAGACGCGCAAGCAGTTTGGGAAGAAGTGCATCGACTACCAGCACAAGACTTCTCGTGTTGAAAACCAGTTGTTACAACTTCGGCTAGAAAATTTAAGGAATTATGAGAAAAGAAAGCTTCAACCGCAGTTCGATATCGATGATATGGCCCTGAACATCGAAGATATCAAGGCAGAGATTATCGAGAAACAGATGAGGATCGAAAATTTGTGTAAAAAACTTAATGATACTCAGGAAGTGTTGTTGCAAGTTCAAAATGACAATATTACTAAGAAAATGCATCAACCGGTGACGATAGAGACGCTCATGGCGCGAGCTAAGGCTAAACAAATGGTTGGGCATGTATAAGATTATAATATCAAATTTGTCAATGGAAACTGGTATATTCTAGTTGTTTATCTTAAGGCACCCTGGGAGTGCTTAGGGCCTCCACAAGATCCTTCCACCATACCATGTAATTTAAACCTTCGTGAGTCATACTAACATTTAATTGGAATGGTTAAAGCATGGTGATGCCTGAGCCGCAAAAGTGACAACACCACTCTGTCTGTCCGACGATGACTGCCCGACAAAGTCGAAACATGTCACGCCTATTGTGATAATAATATGTAAGTGTTAACCGTTGCAATTGAGTGTCAGTATGACTCACAAAAGTTTAAATTATTGAAGTACCACATACTTTATATATGTCTTCCAAATCCCTGTGAATATATTGATGCTGGATAGGAGAAATGGGATTAGTGCAATAGCAGTGTCTAGTTGCTTATGCCATTTCTCCTGTCCAGCATGAGACCCTGAAAAGTTTGAACTTCTAATTGAAGGTTAGTAGATTGCTGTTGCATATCTTTTTGTAATAGTCTATGACATGAGTAATTAGCCTGCCAGACAGATTTCCCAATGTTTTAATTTACGAATATAGATTACTTTTCCGGATCTGTTTAAAGATTTATATTGGTGATAATTAAGATATACATAGTTCATGTATACCATATGAAATTTTATTAATTAATTGATATAAAAAAAATAATCAAAAAACATTACAGGAAAGTAAGGTGTTGAAATTTCAAAGTATAGTGTTTTAAGTAGGTACAGTCACCTGCAATAGTATATGACGCTGTGAAGGCCGCAAAAATATGTGACACGCTCTTATGGCGGTACAAACAAGACTGTGTCACATATTTTTGCGGCCTTCACAGCGTCATATACTATTGCAGGTACTGGAAACGATGCAGCGGATGAACTGGCAAGGAGAGGGTCAGAGACACCGACATACGGACCGGAACCTATCATACCACTACCTTTATCGCACATACAAAATCAACTAAATCAATATCACAGACACCTTCACAACAAATACTGGGACAACCTGGGGACATGTAGACAAACCAAAGAAGTTTTACCAGAGTTGAACCAAAAGTTCACAAAAACCCTACTCAGGACACCCAGACACCAACTCCGGAAAATAGTAGGGCTGATCACAGGACACAATACACTAAACAAACACCTATATAATATGGGTATAACAGATAGTCCCATATGCAGAGCCTGCATGGAAAATGAGGAAACAGCAAAACATATTCTCCTAGAATGCAAACAGGTAGAAGAATACAGGAGTAAGTATTTGGGGACTCCAATAACACTCAAGGAGGCATTTAGCAACCTAAAACCGATTCTTGGTTTCGTTGAGGAGCTGGGGTGGTTGGAATAGGGCTACCTCGTTAACACGCAAAAAAGGCACAATGGATGTCGAGTTGCGGAAAAAAGCCCAGAGAAACTAACTAACTAACTAACTAACTAACTAGGTGACTGTACACCATATACCATGTCACTCTCATTCTAAAAATACGAATACGTAGAGGGAGATTCAAAATTCGATTGTTCTTGATGTTCATGATCATGTATTAATATACTTAGACCGGGTTACTCACGTGTCTATAAAGTCGAAGATAGCTCGACATGTTTCGGGACGGTCCGCGCCCCATAATCATGAGTTCATGATCATGGTAGACACTCTGGTCTAGTAAATATCCTCCAATTAAAAACTTAATCTGTTGTTTATCTTTAAATTTTGTATCAGCATTGCGATTACAACTAGGAAATGCCGCCAGTATCCTAGTTACGCTTCAAGGACCTATTTTAGATTTAAGGTAGGTAGAGGTAGGTAGGTAAGTTACACTTACTGTATATGTTTTGAGAATAAATGATTTTCTCCATTTTATTTTAAACTACCAGGATAGTCATGTCTCTTAGTTGCAATCCTCTGATGCAACTCATGCTACCAAAAATAATGGCAAATGAAGTGAACATATTGGTAACGTTGACTCTACATAGTTTATCCCACCTGATAAAATATTATAATATTGAATATTTTAAGATCACACCTAACCTGAATTTCATTGAATTTGACTCTTTCATTGAGATAAGGTGGGAATATAAATTGTGCCCCTTGTCCTAATAAGAGTTTTATAGAATAAATCGTGGACATTAGACAAGAAAAACTGAGCTTTATTTATGCCATAAATACCCTAGTTAGAGCACTGTTAGTCTTCGAGCAACACAGGCTTCTAACATCTGTTAGTTTAGTACCTGGGTAACCCACAGATTTCTATCCAAAAGTATTTCATATTTACACGGACCTAAATGTTTTGTTAAGATAAATACAAGTAATAAAGTAAGTAAGTACCTAGTTTGATGCATTCCCAATAGATATAAAGTAATCTTTGAAATTCGTGGGAAAACACCAATAACGGAGATAGCTTTTTTATTTCGTGCGATTTTTGAAATTCGAATTGTGTTGCTAAAAACTAAGGCTAAATTTTGACTAAAAACAACCAGTGGTGTAAATTTGAGTCTAGTAACACCTAAGACGTAAGTTGCTATACAAAAAAATATTAATCATAAACAATTGTATGTACATGAATGGCTTACTTTACAGATGTGTGTTTTAGGGCCGTATTACATTATCAAATATCTTTGATCATAGGTCTATACCTATGTCTCCCTTTTTCTCCAATGTGAACAAAAAGGACTGCATGTAATCTATGGTCAGAAATATGATCATATACGGCCCATAACATATTACACTACACCGTATATGCTCATATCTCTGACCATAGATTCCATGTCGTCCTTTTTCTTCACGTTGGAGAAAAAGGGTGGCATATAGACCTGTAATCAAAGATATATGATAATATAATATAGACCTTAGTTTTATTTATAAAGTACACTACAAAATTAAATCAAATAAAAGGATAATATAATAAATTTGCATTATGACCCAAATATTGTTGAAATATGCGATTTTGATTAATATGTTTACACGCTCTTGAGACTTTACAGATGTTGCAAGGCCTCATATATGCTGCAGTAGCCACTTACAATTAGGCGCAGCGGACGTTTGTTTCTTCCATCGTGGTCGAAATAAAAGAAATTGCATTAATATAGGTACCTACTCTTTAGCATAGCTTTATAGTCAGGTACTCTTAGAGTACCTATATTATATTTATTAGTCGGGTATCAATATCCCGGTTACTTAGTAACAGGGCAAATAAAATCAAAATAAAATTGACGTGGTTGATTAGACATTTAGCGAGGTTTAATTTCACAAGATTAAACGTATAAAATGTCAGATCTTCGAAGCATTTTTAAGAAACACTGTGTTTTACCTGATGTAATAAACACAGCGCCTTCAGATTTACTTACCATTAAATACAATAGTGGCGTTAGTGTTGAGTCGGGACAAGAGTTAACCCCTACGCAAGTCAAAGATAAACCTGAAGTTAAATGGGCAGCTAAAGAAACGGAGTATTATCTTCTGGCTATGGTTGATCCAGATGCACCGAGTCGGGAAAAACCGAAATTTAGAGAGTGGCATCATTGGCTGGTGGGAAATATTCAAGGCGGTGACATGAATAAAAGCGAAGTGTTGTCTGACTACATAGGATCAGGCCCTCCAAAAGGCACTGGTCTTCATCGATATGTGTTTTTGATCTTTAAGCAGCCTGACAAATGTGATTTCTCTAAAGTCCACAAATTGCCAAGTAACTCCGGAAAAAACAGGGGTAATTTTCATATTGCTAAATTTGCACAGCAATTCAAGCTTGGCTCTCCTGTTGCTGGAAATTTTTATGTAGCTCAATGGGATGAGTATGTGCCTAAATTATATGAAAAACTCAAAGATTAAATTTTTAACTTTCATAAACTATTGCTGACAGACAGTGAACAGCACGCATTAAATTTATAAGTAAAAATTGGATTGTCTATGGTTTCGATCGATAACAATTTCCGCCTCCGCGTGACATTCTCATTTTTTCGGTCCGCCATATCGTCCGCCATTACATTTGTAGAGTTTGCGTAAATTGGTCGTTGCCGTGTACGATCATCAACCCACATCGGTTATCAGTGACATTTTACGTGCGTCGTGTCGCAGCGTTTCGTTAAAACAAAGAGACTGTACGTTCAATCGTATGTCCATCCAGAATCTCAACACATTCGACCCGTTCGCCGATGCTATCAAAAGCTCGGAAGACGACGTTCAAGATGGATTAGTCCACGTCCGAATCCAGCAGCGGAACGGGCGTAAGACGCTGACGACGGTGCAGGGCCTGTCATCGGAATATGACCTGAAGAAGATCGTGCGGGCATGCAAGAAGGAGTTCGCGTGCAACGGGACCGTGGTCGAGCATCCCGAGTACGGAGAGGTGCTTCAGTTACAAGGCGACCAGCGCGAGAACATTTGCCAGTGGCTCACCAAATCGGGACTCGTTAAGCCCGAGCAGCTCAAGGTGCACGGCTTCTAAGCCGCGCGGTCATCCGCCGATTTAACATGTCCGCATCGTGAAATCATCATAGTCCTCTAAATAAAATGAGAACGTGCGTGTTATAACCCTATTGAAAATGTATTTAGAAAGCACCGATGTTTACAGAGAAAATCGTACGACGAGGCTTAGGCCTCCCGCGCCCTGTGCCTTTCTGACTCCCGTGTATAATAAAGTAAATATTTTCGAGCGACGCTCCCGCGTTTCTGGAAAGCTTTAGTTGCAATTGTACCGAACGAAATAGTAATAATCACTTTGTTTTTTACGACATTAATACTTATTAAATTGCTGTAATGATTATATGATGTGTCTCAATTAAACATGTTTTTCTAAGAAAACTGGTTTTGTTATTGCCACGGGTACACTCCCAGGCGGAATAAGATAACGGGAATCCAACGTCGACAATGGTAGCAGGTAATAGTGAAAGTAGGAACGGCCGTTCGCGCCTTTGCGGCGTATCCTAATTGTCACGCGACGCAGACACTTGCAAATTATTTGTTGCCATGCGACCTACTCTCATTACGAACTCAATACAACATTTAGATGTGCTTGCAATTAATGTTACATTACAACTCGAGCAAGTTTTAAAAAAAACTTTTAATTCAGCTTCTCGCTGGGGACAATTATTCATACTAGTTCCTATTATTTAAATTGAGACGGTGTATTGAGTGTTGACGAAACAATTCATTTGCCTTGTCTGACATTGATAACGTGACGCATAACGGCCGGACTTCGCTCAATGACTCATGCCTGTATTTAGGAAACCGCCACGCGAAGACAACGCATCAATCATACTGTAGGAATTCGATGCGACGTTTTGTCTTCAATTGATGTTGCTCTAATTGATAGTTAAGCATCTTTGGACAATAATTAGACGACAGCAAATCTAGATTAGATAAGAAATCTAGTGACTGTAACTGTTACCTTCATACATTATGACCAGCTGAGCGAAAGGGACGAACTGGGAAAGTGGGAAACGTTATTATATTAACTACTAACTTTTATTTAACAAATAAATATTTATCACTCGTATAGATTTTTTTAAATGCGAAGGTGGCAAACATGTATACAGCCTGCCAGTCTTTTGTGTTGACGGATACAGATTTTAAAATTGGAATTTAAAAGTACGTGAGATAACCGCTTCCTGCAGGTCTAGCAGTAGCACAAACATCGAAAACGAGCATCCGTCATTTCACCTCTCTATCGCTCCAATGCGCAAGTGTGACAGAGAGAAGGATAGTCATTTTCGAACGGACGTGTTTCGTAGTACTAGGCCAGGACCGCTGGGCCACAGGTGGCCACAGCCTCTCCTTACTTCAGTTGCGTAACGCCCTGCGCCATCTAATGAGGAAAAAGTTTATTGTAAAGTGTAAGTATAAAAGTATATTATTAAAAGCTTAACTTTATAGAATGCAGGGATGCCAGAAGGCCTACCACGAACCACGAACGAAGTTTCACCTCTCTGTCGCACTTGAGTGAGAAATCACAAGTGCGAAAGGGAGGTATACTTTCGTTCGCGGTTCGTGGTAGGCGCTCAGAATACACTGAACTACCATGGGGCTTACTGAACATACGATGGAAACTGTAGATTAAGACTGTTTCGGATGAACTTCATGTTGTTACTTCGAATCGAACTCAGGGTCTTCAATAACATAATAGTACATTACCTAACTAGTGCGGTAAAACAAAGAAAGGTTTGCGACCCGCTGCAAGCGAGGGACGTAAATATGCGATCAGGGGCTTTATTTATTACCTCACCTGTTAGGTACATCATTTTATGCCTACACTTGGGTAGAAATCGGCTTTTTCCGTACGCGTAGCGTGCGGAAAAAGGCACTTTATGGCCAGGTGTGGCATAAAAAACTTTACAATACACATGGTGTTACTTTACCGCCCTAGGGCAATAATGAGCACTTTACGTGCCTGAGTCGAATATTCAATGTGCCATATGTACTGTAAAACGTCGTACGATACATGTGCGAAGAGGTAATTCGCAACTCGTGTCGATTTAAAACACTCCCTACGGTCGTGTTTCAATTTATCGCCACTCGTTCGTAACACTTGCTCGTAAATGGTGATATTGTATGCAAGCATTCTTAGACTTATGAGCTGTATTACGGCCGTGGCCGTAATGGACTTTTATACATTTTACCGCCCGCGTAGAGCTCCCGATAACCGATATAGCTCTCCGAATCGCTAAACTTAAGTGGCAGTGGGCGGGGCACATTGCACGTAGAACCGATGGCCGTTGGGGCGGAAAGGTTCTCGAGTGGCGAAGGCGCAGCGTGGGTAGGCCCCCCGCAAGGTGGACTGATGACCTGGTGAAGGTCGCAGGAGTCCGCTGGATGCGGGTGGCGCAGGACCGGTCATTGTGGAAATCTTTGGGGGAGGCCTATGTCCAGCAGTGGACGTCTTTCGGCTGAAATGATGATGATGATGATGTAGAGCTCCCAGAGGACCTCCCGCGGCGCGCCGTGCAACTTTCTTCGCAAATGTGATGAAAAACATTGTATGTATCACGGGCGTTACAAGAATTTTACAATGGTACAATATTCATATTCATTTAATCCATTGTTATCATGTTCATTACGTTCAATTTCTTGTTTACTGCCCTTACACGCAATGTACTAATGTTTTCCCTTTTCAACCGACTTCAATATTTCTAAAAGAGGAGGTTCTCAATTCGTCTGAATTTTTTTTTAATTTTTTTTTTAATGGATGTTCACTCATAACTCCGTCATTACTGAACCAATTTGATTTTTTTTTTGTTTTCTGAAAGTAGACGGTTCCTGGTTGGTCCCGTTTTTTTCAAAATCCATTTCTGATGATGGGATCCATGAGGAACTGAGGGAACTCCTCAAATTTGAAAGGCACATGCATGCTGATTTGGGTGATTTCTTAAGAAACTCGAGCATTTCTTTACGAAAATCATCAATTTGGTGGAGTGGATCTGATAATGAAGACCAGGGATGGCAAAGTGGAACTGCTTCGTAATTCTCAGGACTATGATCCGATTAAAAAAAAAAATTATGTCTGTATATAGATGGTTTCAGGATTGTCCCGTTTTTTACAAAATCAATTTCTGATGATGGGATCCATGAGGAACTGAGGGAACTCCTCAAATTTAAAGGCACATGCATGATGAGTTGGGTAGTTTCTTAAGACACTCGAGCATTTCTTTACGAACATCATCAATTTGGCGGAGTGGACCTGATGATGAAGACCAGGGATGTCAAAGTGGAACTGCTTGGTAATTCCCAGGACTGTCATCAGATTAAAAAAAAATTTTTTTTTTCTGAAAATAGATGGTTCCAGGTTTGTCCCGTTTTTTTCAAAATCAATTTCTGATGATGGGATCCATGAGGAACTGAGGGAACTCCTCAAATTTGAAAGGCACATGCATGATGATTTGGGTAGTTTCTTAAGACACTCCAGCATTTCTTTACGAACATCATCAATTTGGTGGAGTGGACCTGATGATGAAGACCAGGGATGGCAAAGTGGAACTGCTTGTTAATTCCCAGCTCTATCATCCGATTTGAGACATTCATCTTTTCTTTGTAAAGAAATACCTTCAAGATAGTCTTCATGAGGGATTGAGAGAACTCCTCAAATTTTAACGGCACATGCATTCTGATTTGAGGGTTTCCTTAAGTAACTAAAACAGTGTTTTGGCGGAACCAACATTTTGATGAACTGGATCTGATGATGAAGACCAGGGATCGCAAAGTGGAACTGGTTAATAAACCTAGCTCTACTTATTATCCTAGTTGTGACATTCATCTTTTTGATTTGATTTATATTCTGATGATGGAGTTCTAGAAGAATTCAGAGAACTCCTCAAATTTGAACGGCAGGTTAATTGTGATTAGAGGGTATTCATAATTAGCTTAGGCATTTTCTTACTGTGGCCATCATTTTGCTGGAGTGGACCTGATGTTGATAATCAGGGATGGCATAATGAAACTGCTCGATAATTTACAGTCTGTCATCCAATTTAACACATTGTTATTTTGTTTGTTTTAAAGGTCTACAAGGGAGTTCCGTTTGATTATACTTCACATGTAATGATGGAAGAAATCTGGATGGATGGATGGAATCTGTATATATTATTTTAACTGTATATTTGCATGTATATTTGTATACTTATGGCAAATAAATGATTTTGATTTGATTTGATTTGAAGGCATGGAAGCCCTGGGGAATATTAAGAAAGCTCCTCAATTTTCATTCGTACACGTGCGGTGTATTGGATATTTGTGAAGTAAACTGACTAACTCAAACAAATTCAAAATTTCACTTTTATCGGGAACCAAATGAAGTCGGTTTTTTTTTCTTAAAAATTATTGGCACTTGGTTCTTAAGAAAATACAGTGTAATTTCTCTCCGAGATCCTGGCCGACATTATACCTAAGTGGCGATGAGCAATGTCACCATATCTGGTTGGCATGACGTCATAAGCGTCTAATGTCATTGACTCACCACGTATATCACCTATTTAACGAGGTTAACACACCTATACGAAATCTTACACCGCTTCGGTGTTTGACCCATATGAAATGAATGATATTTTGGCCTATGTGAAGTCAATTATTTCTTACCTAACCACCTACCTTAAATCTAAAATAGGTCCTTGAGGCATTGTACCTAGGATGCTGGCGGCATTTCCTCGTTGTATCGCATTGCTGATACGTTGTGCGAGGAAGCCATCAGCTCTTCTTATTTAAGGTAGGTAGTTAGTTAGGTAAGTTACACTTACTGTATATATTTCGAAAATAAATGGTTTTATTATTGTTTCCTCACAGGATTTTCACGGTTTATGCCACGGCTAAGAGCCTGGGGTCCGATTTGGCAACTAATCCCAAGATTTGGCTTGGGCTCTAGTTTCACGGAAGCAACTGCCTGCCATCTGACCTTCTAGAGTATCAAATAAGGCCGGCTTGCTGCAGGCTGCAGATGTTTGTTGTCGTCATCGTTAAAATCATTAGTTATATAACTGGTGGTGGGGGGATTTTATTTCTATAACTTTTTTGATACATGCCCCATGGGCCTATTTTAGATTTATTTTAGTTTTATTTTAATTTTTAGTTTAGTTGTTAAAATAAATCTTATACGGTCAAAAAAAAAAACCTTTTGTAAAATTGTTTATGCTAAGAGGTTCACGCCATGGAGACGGATGAAAAAGCCCTGCTACAAAGATTTTGGGAATCAACTCCATAGGATGGAAGGAATGGGAGAGAGGTGATAATTGCGGAATCCCAGGTAGTTTCCTAAATGAGTGAACATGTTGCATATTGCATAGTTTAATTTGTGGGTAAAAAAACTTTAAGATAAATCTCATATGGTCACCAAGGTTCACAGAGCTGGTATTTCTCTATGCATTCAATAAGCCAGCCAATCGGCAGAGCCTTCAGATGCGCCATATTATACAGCGGTTCGTACATATCCTTGTATATAATGTAATGCGAACAGTTGTACAGCTTGCCGTCTTTCTGCGCATGGTATGGTACTAGTTTCTCTGCCTCAGGGATAGACTCTGGGTTCGGAGCTCGTCTGAGAGCAACTCCTCCTGCATCTGTAACTAGTTTACTCAGAATTGCTTTTGTAACTTCCATTTTATCAGAAATTTTATATTTTGTATTAAAATTATGGAAGTAAAAGTGGCACCCATTGAAAATACCAGGCAAATGCTTATATTTGTTGTATCTCGCGTTTTTCGGGCCTGTGTATGTAGTTGTACCGACACCAAGGACTTCATACTCTTCAAAGGATTCTAAGTTTTCATCCGTAGATGCTGTCACCCATTTAGTGGTTAAAATCCATAGGTTGTTGACAATACCTTGTAAGATTTCAAGGCTGGAGACACAGATTCCATCTTCAGCGTCTACTATGAGATGTGTCACTTTGTTGGTGAATTTCAGTTCAATGTGGAGGTTGCTGTGATGTTTCATAAGGGCTTTTAGCTTGTTGGTGATGGAGCGAGACTGTGTTACACAGTAGACACGTATATCTTCACGGTCCATCTCCATCTGCCGTTGGACCAGCTCTAAATCAAAACTTTCTTCCGTAATAATCCTTTTTGCTGCAACATCTTGAATAATTGCTTTCATATCAGGAGTAGCTAGAGTGAGAGGAGTCTCTCCTTTGCAATTTCTAGCATTGATATCAGCTCCAAAAGCGACTAGTTCTTTAGCAATGTCTATTTGGTTGTAACGAATAGCTTCATGTAATGGAGTCTCATTGCCTTGCCCTGGTACATTAACAAGCGTATTGTGCCTCAGTAAAAGCCTAACCAAGTCGTGCCGTCCATTCTGCACCACCTCATGCAGCGGAGTCCAGCCAGCATTATCTTTTGTATTAGTACTTGCCCCTTCACTCAGCAGTTTGGCTATTTTATCAGCTTTCCCCATTCTACAGGCGATGTGTAATGCTGTCTCACCTTTGTTGTTTCTTTTTTCGACTGCTTTGCTTGACTTTGACAGATTAGAAGCTAAGGATAGTGTTGAATTATCTAAAATATCTTGCTTTGAGGCGGGGGTTCGTTTAGGAGCTTCAGCATTAGGTGGAGGTGTATTAGGTGAAGATTCCCTGGTCTTAACGACCACGTACATGTCCGGCGATTCCTCAACAGATACTACAGAATCACATTTAGTTTTCTTGTAAGGCTCGAACATTGTCGACAAATTCTTCGCAGCGTCAACAGCATCGTTTAATTTGTCATCCGACCAGGTTGTGCAATTATCTAGAGACACTTTACACTTCGGACAATGCGATAAATCTTCAAAATGCGAAGAGCAGATCAAATGAAAACATTTACTTAACGTCACCGGGTTTTTGCAAAACTTATTGCATTCTACACAATATAAACACTTATTCATATCGTCTAGGGCTTTTAATAGAATATTATAGTCCTTTTTAGACATATTGAGAGTTGTAATACAGTATTTTATTCGTACAACCAAGTATAACTGCGTGTTTGAGCGGGAAATTTTACTGCAAGAAACAAAACAAATGCAAATATGACAGTGACAGAAGTGGCTGAAAAAAGTAAAAGATGTTTCATTCTTTTAGTATTCAATATGGTTGGTTTATCAATAATTACATATTTCTAATTCAGTGATTAGTGAGATTTTCATTTGAAACATTAATTTAGCCTATGATACGATTTTTTTCTGTTCGTCTCTGCAATAACGAAACGTTTCGCCGTCACAAAATTTGACGTATACTTGACATTTCATAATTTCCTAAATGTTCAATTTCGTCAATACTTTCGTGTATTATTGTTCCTGAGTTTTGGTAATAAACGTGAAACATTATGTTTTAACCATACACCATTTCTGTACAATTGTTTTCTCAAGAATTACACACAGGTATGTCGACTTCCTTTAACAGTTATGTTATGAGCGCACGTAGATCTATTACTCATATGTTCGTTTTTTAGCAGCTAACTTGTACATTTTTTGCATAATCCACTGCACATGAAGTCTATCTTAATTCGTATATGATAAATTAAGTTATAATAGAATATTTAGTAACATTTACTTATTGAAACATTTGAAAGTATATCATTAAGCAGACATTATTCATTTCAGGATAAATATCTGCATTCTTTAATTTAGTCATACTGAACAATTGTAAAGCATGAATTAAATCATTTATTATTTATAATAAACGTTTCGATCTATTTTTTAAGTAGGCACTAATAAATAACATAATAAAATAGCCTTTATTTCAACAAGTTTGCAAGTTCATTTCACTTCGCTGTTAACATAATACTTATATATCTAATTTCTATCTGCATGCCTTTTGTAGGCAAAGGCCTCTCCTAAATCGTTCCATTTATCCCTATCCTTTGTTATTGTAGGCTAGTACTATATATAAATTATAAATTGAAAGAGATGTCATATACTATAGAAAAAGTGACCAAGGTCCCTTTTTCTGTAGTATAATATATTGTAAATTTGTTAATCAAGTCACAAAATATTATCACATACAAAATCACTCTTAGCAATTTCAGAAGTATTTGGAGAATTGCATTTGGTAAGGGTTATTCCTGTTGAATAGGTACTCCTGATAACATATTTCTGTGGAATAAGTACTTAAACAAAATACAAACTGTCAAATTAATAACAACACATGCTCCATATAATAATATGAAGATTCAAAAATTCAAAAAAAAAAAAATTCAAAAATTCTTTATTTTCATGAAATACACATAAAATATAAACCAGGGGATGGAGCCGCCCTTTAAGCAAAAAATTGCTTGTGTTGGGAGACACCGCTCTTCCTTCGGTTGCATATAATATAAACTAAAAAAATAATTTGTAATTGCTACAACTATCATGCATAAAACCATTAAACATTAAATATTATTACAGTTGGGAAAACTAATGATTTGAGACTAACACTATTAAAGTAACTAGCTTAACTTAACGAACAATTTTAGCAATATACAAGAAATATTCTGTGTGTGTGTGTGTGTGTGTGTGTGTGTGTGTGTGTGTGTGTGTGTGTGTGTGTGTGTGTGTGTGAAGCTATTCAAAAGTTTATATTTCGTAAGCGACAAATTAAAAAAAATCTTTTTTTTATGTAATTTACAGCTTTTTTTAAACAGGGATAAGTCATATTAGGAATCAATCAGTACTCTATTAACAAGAAGACCCCTATTTTGACAATTTGAAAAAATAAATAAAAAGGTCTTACCAAGATTTTTTGTTGATTTTGCATTGTTTTTAGTCGCTTTTTTCGTTATAGTTGACTTAGTTGATGCGTTGTGATTGGGAATAATCGCGTTTCGCCGGCATGTTATACAAACCCAGTGGTTTTTTTTGTCGGTCGTCATTAATTGGTACAGCTTTGAAGACCTTCCCGCACATTTCAAGTGAAATACTAGTTTGCATTTTACACATCTTAAGATTTCTTTAGTTAGTAATTCTAAGTTGCATCCCGCGCATAGTAATGCCATCTTCCGGTATTGTATGTAAATTAGTTTGTTATTTACCGGTATTTAGGAATACGACCGAGAAATTCGGGGCCACCGGGTATGACTTTGTAGCTTAGTTGGTAGAGCGACGGGCGTGTATCCCGGGGACATGTTCGAGTCTCGACTGAGTTTTTCCACTTTCTAAGAAATGGTGAAATTCGCATTAGTTACTGCTTAAAAATTAATACATTCATTTTCATTATTTCGTATTCGTTTTTTCATTATTTCCAGTTGAAGCAACATGGCTGACAAGCTATCGTTAGGGCAGCGAGTGAAGGTGGTGGGTAAGGATGTGAAGGGCTCCGTGGCGTACGTGGGGCACCCCACCTTCGCCACCGGCAAGTGGATCGGAGTCATCCTGGACGAGCCCAAGGGGAAGAACAACGGGACCATTCGGGGACATGCCTATTTTACTGTGAGTTGATTTAAATAATAACAAATATTATGGGACAATCTTACACAAATCGATCTAGTTCCACAGTAAGCTCAATAAGGGTTGTGTTCTGGGTACTAGACAACGATATATATAATAGATAGATACATATAAATATTTAAATACATAGAAAACATCCATAACTCAGGAACAAATATTTGTGATAAACACACCCATGGTTAACATAAAACACGGCTAATAAGCACCATCACACTCTAGAGAGTTTATTTTACATCCATTAATCCCGAGGGAGTATTATAATAATTTGATTTGGAGTGTTATTCATAAACACATATCAATCACTGTTTATCTAAATGATTGTTTGTCCTTATCTGCCAGTGGTGCATTGCCCCTTGTTAGACAAGGAGAAAACATAATTTAACAGAGGCGTCTGTTAACTCTTTTATGAATAAGTGGGTAAGGAATAAATAAGAATAATAAGTTGATAAAATAGACTTCAATTTTGCATAAACAACACACACTATACTTAATAGAAGTTGTTTTTTTTTAATACAAGATTTGAAGTAAAATTTTTCAAATTATGGTTGATTAAAATTTCCATGGCATTAGTTTTATTTACGTAATAGACCAAAACACCAGAGAACAATCCATACTATCAATATACTCAAAGTTGTGGGTAGTTTGATATTGCATTTTTTTTGGAGGTAGTTTTATATTCTGGTTCTATATTCAGAAATAGTTGGGTTTGTTTGTGCTTTTTTAAATGTGAACTTAATGTTGTGTTTATGGTGCAGTGAAAAATTTAAAATTTATAGTTAAATAACATCATAACCGACCGTTTTAACGATTCTTAAATCGTCATAGCATACAGTTTTATGTTTTAGTGTAATCGGTTCAAAGAAATTGTGTGTTTACAATGACTATTGGTCAAATTGAACCCTTTGACTTAACGTCCAATTGGACGCATTATATCGCCCGTTTAGAACAGTTTTTAATATTAAACAAAATACCAGAAGAACTCAAAGTATCAGCCTTAATAACTTTAATAGGAAAAGACGCCTATACCTTACTAGTTCAACTCAGCTCAAATCAACCAACGAGTAGCACATTTGAGGAGCTAGTGGAAATTATGAAGAATCATTTAGATACACCATATATGGCTAAAGAACGGTATAAATTCAGACAGCGGATTCAAAAACCAAGTGAAACTATAATGGATTACGCTACAGATTTAAGAACACTGACCAGAGATTGTAATTTTTATGATCTTGATAATGTTCTGTGTGACCAGTTTGTGTTTGGAGTTAAAGATGATATCAGACAGAAGATTTTTGAGATAGATCAGTTAACTTTTAATAAAGCAGTTGAAATGGCAATAAAGGAGACAAATAAATGTGAAAAAGAGACAGATGAATCGTTGAAAGAAACCAACGTTAATATAGCAGATATGACTGAAGACATAGAATGCTTATGTAAAGACCGATGTAATAGTATAAATGAAAATTGTCAAGAAATGTCTCGGCGGAGTGTAAACAGTAACACCGTTTCTGTGCTTCGTAATATTTCTATAACACCAAGTGATGATAATTGTAGTTTCTGCAGAACTCAAGACGGTGATAACTATAAAATAGTAAAAGCAGCTCTTAAATGTTCCATAGCCATCGCTGAATGTTATGCTCTAATACAGACTAATAAAAAAGGATGCCCAGCCCATAAAGCAGACAACCGTAATTCAGCTATAAGATCAGCTCTCAACTATGCTATGGTAATAATAGAGAGTCATTTAGCAGCATCACCAACGAACCAAAGTCATAGACAAACCGATAAAGAATGTGTAGATTTTTGCAGCCGGACTGTAAAATCTGCTCTTCAATTCACTGAAAATCAGCTAGTTGATCCAGATAAATCAAAATGCACAGGCATTTCACTACCCAATAGTCAATTTCAAGATAATCTAAATGCTTTAGCTACAGAAAAATGGTTTGTTGAATTTGAGAAATCGAAAGCTTTAGATACTGTGCCCAGAAGTTTGAATAAGATGAATGCAAAAACTGTGTCTAATTTTATAACTGCAGACAGTGGGGCTGCGAAATCTATCAAGTCTCTAGGTATGAAGACTATGATCTCCAAGAATCGATACATGGCGAGTAATGTCAAATCTGCTCTTTACCCCATAGCCACTGACACTTGGTATGTTCATGATAAATTGCAAAGCTTTAATACGACGGTTTCCAAAAACCATAATAAGACTCCGGATTTCAAATCTAGCCTTAAAATCGCCATAGCTACTCACGATTGGTCTGTTGAACTGGACAACTCGCAAGCTTTGGACATCATGCTCGCCGAAAATCAAGTAAATATTAAATTCTATGTTTAGACGAGCGGTTGGCGTAGTTGGTAGTGACCCTGCCTGCTAAGCCGATGGTCCTGGGTTCGAATCCCGGTATGGGCATTTATTTGTGTGATGAACACAGGTCATGCATGTTTTGTATGTATTTATGTATTTGTATATTATATATATATATCGTTGTCTGAGTACCCGTAACACAAGCCTTCTTGAGCTTACTGCGGGACTTAGTCAATTTGTGTAAGAATGTCCCATAATATTTATTTATTTATGTTCTTACAGATTCGTTTAGTAATATTAAGTGTTTACTATTGGTGGGTAACAGCAGACAATAGGAACGAATGGACACCTAAATAGGCTATTAAAAAAACCGTGTAGACAGTCGGCGATAAAGCTTGTATCAAAAATACATTTTTTGTCAGAAATTCTTTTTTTCCAGTGTGACGAGAACTACGGGGTCTTCGTCCGTCAGACCCAGATCCAACTCCTGGACGGCGAAGACAATCCCATGGAGACGTCGACCACGTCGGTGGACGAGCCGCGAGCCCCCGCCGCCCCGGCCGCCAACCGCCGGCTCAGCAGGTAAGCACTGGGGTATAAGCTCCAATGAGGATTACCGCGAGTCGATTTTCCGCTAGGGGCGTTAGTGGGACCGTGGGTCCTGCGGAAACATTTCAAATATACCCGATATTTCGACACTTTTTTTTTTTTAATACTACGACGGTGACAAACAAGCATACGGCCCGCCTGATGGTAAGCGGTCACCGTAGCCTATGGACGCCTGCAACTCCATGGGAGTTACACGCGCGTTGTCGACCCTTTAAAAAAGGAGGATTCGCTGTGTTGACAGCTAAAGGGGCAAGCTTAGCTCCGTGGGTACACCCCACTCCCCAGCTGTCAACACAGCGAATCCTCTTGGAGCTCTGGCAACCTTACTCACCGACAGAAACACAACACTATGAGTAGGGTCTAGTGTTATTTAACTGCGGTTTTCTGTAAGGTGGAGGTACTTCCCCAGATGGGCTCTGCTCCAGATTTGAGCGAAACGACATTCGTTGTGCTGTGCCCTACCACACTAAACGATATGCATCCGCTGTGCCCATACCTCTCTCAATGTAACTGTTGCAAACGCCATGTTCACGGAGTAAACTCTGTTGTGTTGTTGTTGTTTAATCCGTGAACATGACGCTTGCAACAATATCGGGTGCTCAATAAAACAAACATACATGGTAATTACCCCGTTTCAAATATTAGTTATAATGCAAATGATCATGTTAGCTTAAAATCGTATGTAATAAGATTTTTTACATAATTTTACATTTAAAGTTGCGGTGCGTAGATGAAATCTTTTAATTCTAGGTCTCAAATGTGCCCATAAGAAATAAATGAACTCCGATCTAGCAATAGCAAGCATATTAAATTGCAACGGTTAACACTCGCGTATTTTTATCACAATAGGCGTGACATGTTTCGAATGCTTCGGGCAGTCATTGTCGGACAGAGTGGTGTTGTCACCTTCGCGGCTCGAGCATCACTAATATGCCCGATGACTGACCGATGCAGTCGAAACATGTCACGCCTATTGTGATAGAAATACGTGAGTGTTAACCGTTGCAATTTAATATCAGTATGACTCACGAAAGTTTAAATTATATAGTTAGCATATCCGATGGATTTGACAATCTAAAGCCGGCCATGTACGTTCGGACAAACCGCCGGATCTCTATAGTGTCCGTCAGGCATCCGCCAGACAACTTTCTCATACATTTTAACTATAAAACTCTCGTGAGACTCGAACATATTAAATAATATTTAAAACGGGTCACTCACGTAGTGTACGACTTGCGTCTGTCGCGGGTGGTCGCTCCTGATGACATTCTTCGTAAAGAACGAAACATGTCGAGCCAAAATTGACTAAATTACGTGAGTGACCCGTTTTAAATATTATTTAATATGTTTCTCATACATTGATTGGAAAATATGTCCGGCAAATGTATAATAAAGGACAATGGGCAAATTTGTATGGTCACTGTCCCCACCACCTACAGAAACGAAACATGTCTCATTAAATAGATTCGACGACCGGTTGGCCTAGTTGGTAGTGACCCTGCCTGCTAAGCCGATGGTCCTGGGTTCGAATCCCGGTATGGGCATTTATTTGTGTGATGAACACAGATACTTGTTCCTGAGTCATGGATATTTTCTATGTATTTATGTATTTGTATGTTATATATATCGTTGTCTGAGTACCCGTAACACAAGCCTTCTTGAGCTTACTGGCGGGACTTAGTCAATTTGTGTAAGAATGTCCTATAATTATTTATTTATATTTATTATTTATTTATAATAGATCTTGGCAACTTGGGTGCGTAGCCAAGATGCCAATCGCTCACGCTCAGTCGCTAACGAAACGCAACTGTCATTGTCACACTAATAAGGAAGAGTGATAGAGAGAGGTAGCTGCGATACGTTATTAAGCTTAAGCGTGAGCGTCGAGAGCAGACCGCGCTGGGGCTCGTGTGCGTAGAGCAGCCGCCGCGGCTAGACGCATGTCTCATGAATAAGGGACACGGACTGTTCCGAAACATGTCGAGCTATTTTCGACTTTATTGACATGAGTAACCCGATATAAGAATTTTAATATAAGCGTGAGCGATTGGCATCTTGGCTACGCACGCTGATGATTTTTAACTTTGATACGATCGCCTCACGTATGGGGTTTTCTTGGAAAACCAGTTTTCCAAGAAAACCCCATACGTAGGGCGATCCTCGCCCGTCGTGTAAAAAATCATCAGGTTGCTAAGATCTATTATAAATAAATAATAAATAATTATAGGACATTCTTACACAAATTGATTGAAATGAGACATGTTCTGTTTATGTTGGTGGGTGGGGACATTTCTGCCCATGGTCCTTTGTCTGGCGGATGCCCGGGGGACACACCCACTATGGCCGGCTTTTAGTACGAGGGGCACATTTGAGAAGCCTGAGCATGAGAGTGTATAGAACGGGTATCTGGTATTCTATTAGATCTTCTAGTTTCACAGTGCTATACTAAGTTTTAGTTGTTAACTCAGTCCTCGCCCCGGGGCCACACCGAGCCCAGAGAGATGCACAAAATGGTACACAATATACATTAAATACAAGCAAGTGTTATTTTTTATGGTGTTGCCAGAATATATTGCTAAAATTTGCTAAAAATACTGCTAAAAGTTGCCAGAGTTAAAATTGTATAAGTATTCGTTTGAAATTCTGATCTGAATAGTCGTCTATATACGTTCTGGCAATCGGATCTCCTTAGCGGGTATGTGTTACTTTACCATACATAGATTGGCAGATTTTTTTTTTATACTACGACGGTGACAATCTAGCATACGGCCCGCCTGATGGTAAGCAATCACCGTAGCCTTTGGACCGTAGCGTTGCCGACCGTTCAAAAAAAGGAGGATTCGCTGTGTTGACAGCTAAAGGGGCAAGCTGTGCTCCGTGGGTCCCCAGCTGTCAACACAGTGAATTCTCTTGGAGCTCTGGCGACCTCACTCACCAACAGAAACACAACACTATGAGTAGGGTCTAGTGTTGTTAAACTGCGGTTTGTAAGGTGTGCACTTCCCCAGATGGGCTCTGCTCCAGATTTGAGCGAGACGACATTCGTTGTGCTGTGCCCTACCACACTAAACGATATGCATCCGATGCGCCCATACCTTTCTCTTCTTGTGAATACGCCCGAACGTATAAAGCAAGCTAATACCGAAATTCAGATCAGAACTTCAAATGTGTTTGCATTTGCAATAGTTTATAATTTAATTATAAAAATGAAAATAAAAAACTACCTAATATTAAGTTTTAAATATTTTTTTTACGGTAGCTAAAATATGATTGAAATAGTACTTGATAGTAATTTCATATTAGTGTATTAGGATAATTTCGAAAGGAGGGTAATGTCGAATATCACTGGAAGATCAAGTCATAATTCCATATTAAATAATTTCAAACGGGTCACTCACGCAAATAAGTCGATTTTCGCTCGACATGTTTCGTTAATTGCGTGAGTTACCCGATTAAGAGCATTTCCAAAAAATGTGTACACTTTTTTTTGAAAATATAGGAAGTTTTGGGTTTTTTATTACCACAATCACTATTGATTCAAAAAAATAAAAAGAGTCTCCCTTTTTTTGGTCAGTTTCGTAACGCATTTTTCATACATTTTGTATGGGCCGTTACGAAACTGTAAATTTTTTTATTGTATGAAAATACGAGGACCTATTTTCTTTAGGACTTTTGTCACTTTCGAATGTTTTTCTGAAAATGCGCTTAATACGTTATTTAATATGTTCGAGTCTTATGAGATTTTTATAATTCCATTACCTTGAATCTTATTTCGAAATTACCCTGCGTTTTTAGATATTCGAAATTAACCCAATACACGCTGTGTAACGGGTTCGCACTAATTGACTAGCACGTTGGGCGGAAGAATAGCATTATTTTCGGTGTTAATATGGATTCCGCAAAGTAACGCCTGATTCAATACATTTTCTATATCGGGATCCCTAAAGATTTTTCTCCTATTTTTGCATTCCCTAATACTGCTTGACATAATGATTATTTGTCCTAAACTCATATTGTTTATCCTAATATCGTGTTAACCTACTTTTACAGCAGCAATTCGACTCTGTGTAAGGTCACAGTTTTAATCTAACATAACCGACTTTTCTAACAGCGATTCCGTTCTGTGCAAAGTCGTTTCTGGGCAAAAATTATGACAAATAATCTTTAAGACAATTGATTGTTAGGGACAAAACAATTAGGGCAAGTGACTTTAGGACAAACAATATTAGGGATGTCGAGGGAGACCCGTTTTCACTTGTCCTTTCTTTCTAAAAAACTTGAATTAACGCGGTCGAATTTCAAAAATGCACTCATTCATTGTCTTCATGTAGTTAGTTGATAGTGTGGGGTAGTGTCTAACCGTGTGTTTTTTCTGCTAGTATAACAGTGGCCCAGCGCTCTAGGCCCACCACGTGAGTACCGTAGTCTGTAGCACCGGTGGCACAATAGCTTGTTGCACAAGGTTGCGGTGTCTAGTGGGGTGAGATCGTCATATCGTTGCTCGTTGATTTATACTACGGACTATGCCAAAGTGGTAGTGAATATAAGTGCAGTAGAACCTCGATTATTCGAACACTCTATTGAGAGGATGTTTACAAAAACAATATAACTAAGAAAAATCGGATTTGTGTTTTTAATGTCATCTTGTTCGGGTCCAAAGGATCTACGATAGGTGAAAAAATGTTAGTCCAAAAACTTTTATGTTTGTCAAAATATGTAATTAAAATATCCTCCATACTTAAAAATTGACGTTAAAAAACACTGAATTCAGAATATAAGTAAAATAAAGTATACACATATATATATATATATATATATATATTAGTATATATTTACTTAAATTAAGAGGAACTTAGTGGATGTAATAAAACATTTTATAAAAAAAAATTGAGAAAAAAAGTTATGCCCCTTTGTACAAAAACAAAACGGAGCTTAAATTCTACAAAAACCACTTTGGCAATTTATGACGGTCTTATCCCATTCGTGTATATAATCTAACTGTTGGGCGAACGTTTGTATCTCACCCAATACTAAATTATTACCTGTGATATTTATTTATGTCAACTATATTACACACGTTCGGCCAATACTAGCAAACTGTCTTTTGATGTCCAAATATTAATCTTTCTCTTTTTGTACGAGTACGTGGGAAAGAGAATAATTAGAATCATAGTGTTTAAAGATTTATTATTTGAACTCACCTTCAAATATTTTTTTAAAAGGACGTCCTAAGTCCTAAAGTCTTACACTCACCTGTAATATTTGAGGTTAAATATATGTTTAGGCTGTTAAAGGCTCTTCGGGTATTGAGTTGCTAGTCAGTAATTTTAAATAAATACAATTAAATGGGGATTACCGCGAGTCAATTCGCCGCTCGAGGCGCTGGCGCGGCTGGTGGGAACATTTCAAACGTCACTTTGATAATTCTTTCATATTGACACAGGACCCTAGCATGAGTGGCGCCGCCTGGTGCGTGTAAACGATAACCTATTTCTGAGGTCTTTATGGGAAGGTAGTTTTGTACATTCAAGCGCCTGATTTCGGGGCTTCAGCTGGTGACGAGACAACTATAAGCAGCCTGGCCGGGTAAGCCAATTATTGGCCGATAGACTTTAATTTGGACATCTGGATAGTTTTCTATCGTATTTTTTTTATTTTTTTCTCTTTTGTTCCGACGCATGTGATTGTTCCGTCCATGTTTTTCAAGTTTTCTTTATGTTTTGTAAATAATTTTAGTACACACTGAAGTAGTTTAGAGTACACGGCTAGCTAGGAACTTCTAGAACGGAGAGAAAGCACGAAACACGTCTGCTTGGTAACAACCATTTATTACAAGAGAGCGATGACATGAGGGTATACCTTAATATAAGTGGCGCGAATCAATTCTACCCTCATTCTTTAATACATACATTACACCTTCACCCTTATTTATAACTAGTATTATAATTAATTAATATTACATATCTAAGTAATCCAACTCAAAACCATATCTTTTTACTGCCTGTAACTTATCTCTAGGTCTCAGTGTGGGCCGGGGAAGGCTGACCGGAGGGTCAGTGGGTTCCGGAACGTCTGGCTGGGGTAAGGAACCGGCTACGGTCGCCGTTCCGTCCGATTCCGCAGATCTTTGTTCCTGAACCGATTCGCTACTAGCAAGTGCATTGCGACCACTCCCCAAACCGTCCGACTCTTGGGTCTCCTGTGTTGGTGATATCGGAGACCGGTCCTCAAATGTGCTTAACCAGCGACTTTTAATTTGATCCACATGTCTATGGATAGATGAACCGTTTTCCGCTGCGACTATATAATTACGTGAACTTGTTTTTTGCTGGATCTCGCCGTTTAACCACTTCCTACCCCCACTATAATTCCTATACCACACATTTTCCCCTAAGTTAAATTCTCGTGATACACCGCCCGCGTACTCCACTTGCTTTATTTGCCGTTCTCTGACCCTGTCTTCTACTGAACCGTCATTCAATAGATCTAGCCTAGAACGAAGCTTCCTACGCTGCAACAACTCGGCCGGCGATACCCCTGTAGTGGTGTGTTCTACATTCCTATAAGCAAGAAGATAAGCCTGTAATGCTTCATCTATATCCCCGCCATCCCGCATAGCCTTTTTGATTGCCCGTTTGCATAATTTGACCGCCCCTTCCGCTGCACCGTTGGAAGCCGGATGGTATGCGGCCGCAAAAGTGACCTTGACTCGATTACGTGTCATAAAGCTGTTATACTCTACGCTTGTAAAGGGCGGACCGTTATCTGAAACGACTTCTCTTGGTAGACCGAACCGCGCAAATGTTTCTCTCAGTACCTTAATAACGGCCTTGGCTGTGGTTGATGGCATTTGAAAAACTTCTAGCCATTTCGAAGTAGCATCGATAAGAATCAAAAAGGTCTTACCCTGAAGGGGTCCTAAAAAATCGACATGTAATCTGGTCCAGACATCTGCCAAGTACCGCCAGGGCTGTGGCGGGGCGCGCGGCGGCGCCGCGCTCTCGGCCGCGCAGGTGCCGCAGCTCCTACAGGTGCGCTCCACGTCTGCGTCGATGCCCGGCCACCACATGACGCTACGCGCCATACTTTTCATTTTCACAATACCCATGTGCCCTACATGTAACTCCCGTAGTAAGTTTTCTCGTAATGCCTTCGGAATTACTAACCTATAGCCCCAGACAATACAACCCCTATCCATATAGAGCTCCTGCCTTCGTACAAAATATGGTTTCATCTCGTTATGATTGTCTGACGACGGCCACCCTGTTCGTAAATAAGTTGCTATTTGCCTTAACACGGGATCTTTTTCCGTACTAACCTGCACCATTTTTTTATCGACAGGTAAAAAATCTTGAACAAAATTTAGGTAAGTAACCTCTTTAACGACATTGATAGGTTTTTCAACTGGCAACCGGGATAAGGCGTCCGCCGCGTTATTTTCACTGCGCACATATTCGATATTAAAATGATAACCGGCCAGTAACACTGCCCATCGTTGAAGTCTACTAGCTGCCATAACCGGTATACCTTTTTTCTCACCAAAAATAGAGACCAAAGGCTTGTGGTCAGTCCGTAAAGTGAATTCTCTGCCGTATAAGTACTGGTGGAACTTCCTGACCCCGAATATTATACTTAAGGCCTCCCTCTCAATTTGAGAATAACCCTTTTCTGCTGCATTGAGAGTTCGCGACGCGTACGCCACCGGCCGCTCGCCGTCCGGCGTGATGTGCGACACCACTGCGCCGACGCCCATGGCACTCGCATCCGTTGTTAAGACCACCGGGAGGTCGAGCGAATAATGAGCCAAAACTTCACTGGACATTAGTACCTTTTTAATTCTATTAAACGCCTCCCTACACTCCTGATTCCACTGAAAAGTTACTCCTTTTTTTAGCAAATTGTAAAACGGTGTTAGTATGGTACTCATATTCCGTACAAATTTCGCATAATCAATCAAATCAATCAAATTATTTATTTTTCAAGTAGGCATGTTACAGTGCACTTTTGAACGTCGAATTAAAAATAAATAAAGCAACACACCGGCTCTAACATGCATTAATTTGAAAAAAAAATACAGTTCAGTTCAATTTTAAATAGAATCTTTAACAAATTATAAATGATTACTTAGAGCAATTTATTGATGCTGCACACACAGATATCAAAATTAAAAATAATAATTTCACAATAGGATCGTCATCTTAAAAGTAAAAGTTGTATAAAAAAAAATACTTGTCTAGAAGTTTCTAGAATGAAATCTAAATGTCATAAAAAATATATAATTAGTTAAGACTAAAATTAAAATTACAGTTAATAACTAACTTTTTTAAACAAAAATAATAATAATCCTTAATCCCATGGTGCTGTATCATTCATGTAGTCTTGTGTACTGTAATAAGCTTTAGATATTAGTTTACGCTTTACAAAAGTCTTAAATTTATTAATAGAGAGTGCAATTATTTCTACTGGGAGTTTATTATAATACCTTACACAATTGCCCATGAATGAGTTTTTTATTTTATGGAGCCGAGTGGTGGGTACTGCGAGCTTATCCTTATTTCTAGTATTAATACTATGTATATCACAATTTTTCCTAAAACATGCATTGTTTTTATGTACATACATAATTTTAACTATAAAACTCTCGTGAGACTCGAACATATTAAATAATATTTAAAACGGGTCACTCACGTAATTTAGTCGATTTTCGCTCGACATGTTTCGTTCTTTACGAAGAACGTCATCAGGAGCGCCCACTCGCGACAGAGGCAAGTCGTACACTGCGGGCTAATGCCCTATCTGCTCTGGTACTTGCAGCTGGCGGTGGGAGCGGCGCGGGGGGCGACACGGCGGACGATCTACCCTCGTTCTCATTATCATCGCTTTTGCCAACCGGGTTGCAAACAACACTCACTACGTCACTTGCTAAGGGCACGTTCACACAGTCCACTGACGCGGTATCCAAAACCGTTTTCCAACTGGGAGGCACTGACCAACCACAATCACGGTTGAAGTTCGGATGACGACTTATTTCAATAGCCTCCCGTATTTTCCGCTGAACTACGAATTTTTCTCTAGCCAACACGGTTACCCTATCAAACCTAATGTAGTGCGTCGAATCCGAGTCCAATACGTGTTCCGTTACCGCAGAACCACGGCCATCTCGGTTTTTCATACTACGTATGTGTTCTGTGAGTCTCGTAGAAATATTCCGGCCGGTCTCTCCAATATAATTCTTTCCACAAGAACACGGAATCATATATACCCCAGGACCATTTAAGGGCTCCTTGTCCTTCGGCGAACGCAACCATTGTCTCAGCTGAGTGTTTGGACGGAAAATCGTCTTGATGCAATATCTACGGCGTAACAAGTGTCCGATTTTATCCGTCACGCCCTTAATGTACGGCAGGTATAAGGGCAACCTTTCCACTGCAGCCGATCGACGACGCGCCGATGTGTTCGCAACACGTTTACTTTGCCTCCAATTGTACCCGTTGTTTTCCAACACACATTTCACGTGGTTCAGCTCACGGTCTAAGTGCTGCGGATCGCACAGACTCAAGGCACGATTAATCAAAGTTCTCGGTACTGAGGACAATTGCGAAGGATGATGGTGTGAATCTGCCCTTAGATACCGGTCCGTATGCGTCGGCTTGCGGTAAACTGTAGTATGCACTCGACCACACGGTTTACGCATAACCAGGACGTCCAAAAACGGCAATTCTCCTTCTTTCTCCTCCTCCACAGTGAACCTGATTTTCGGATGCAAGGTGTTAAGATGTTCCGTGAATTCCCGCAGACCATTTTTAGAGATGACAGCAAAAATATCGTCCACATACCGCCACCAATATCTAGGTACCACAGGCGTGCTTTTTAAAGCGTTCTCTTCTAGCCACTCCATAAAGATATTGGCAGTAACAGGAGCTATTGGTGAACCCATGGCCACACCGTCAACCTGAAGGTAGAAATCTCCCCTCCACATCAGATATCCAGATTTCAGACATAACTCGAACGCTTCCATATACTCGGCAGGTAAATCAGTGGTACCTACTAGGTTCGATATTATCTTAATAGTATCATCTACCGGTACATTAGTGAACAATGACGTCACATCAAAGCTCACCATGAGTTCATCTTCATGTAGTTGGATATCTTTTAACAGGTTGATGAAGTGCCTGGAATCCTTTATGTAACTCGCAGTCTTGCCCGTGAAGTTCTGTAAAATTGACGACAAGTGCCGGGCAAGCTTGTAGGTCGGCGAGTCAATCTGACTGACTATTGGTCTCAATGGCCAATCAGGCTTATGGATTTTCGGCAATCCATAAATTTTAGGTGACGTTGGGTTGTGCGGGCGTAATCGTGCTGCTAAACTTACATCCGGTACACCCTGCAACCACTTGTTTACTTTTGCAGTCACTCTCGACGTGGGGTTATAATTGACTTTTTTATACGTTGTTTCGTCGCTCAGAAGGGTGGTTATTTTATTTTCATAGGCGTAAGTGTTAACAATAACGGTCGCGTTACCCTTATCAGCCGGCAAAACTAACACGTCTAAATTGTCCCGTAGCTCCTTCAACGCACTCAGCTCACCTCGCGGTACGTTACACTTTGGCAATCGGGACCTACGAAGCATGGATGCCACATCTTGTCTGATACACTCGGCGTCAACGGCAGGAATTCTGTTCCGCATAATTGTACCCTCTACACTCGTAACTATCACCTCAGTAGGTATTCGACATGGTGTAGGGGCAAAATTTAAACCCCGTGATAACGCTTTTCTTGCCGACTCGCTTAGACTACAGGACGACAAGTTTATGACCGTATCAGTCTGTAGAACCGGAACAACATTTTGCGCGGGTAGCTCTGTTTTCTTAACTAAGCGAGACAATTTGTTGTCATGTCTGTTTTGTGACTCACCCAAAATACGCACGGCTCTATTATATGACATTCCATCCAAACAAGTCCACAAATCCACATCCAAATGGTTGCTAAGCTCCAGATGCAAAGAAAACAATTCCGATTCGACGAAAGCAATTTTACGACGGTAGTCCGATATAATCTTCGCCAGTAACTTCTCATTCGCCACACGAAAAAACGAAACATAGTCCCGAATGCACTTCACAGGTTTTATGCGAGCAAAACCCGGTATCACTCCGTTGTCCCGGCACCGCAACACATAATTAAAACCACTTACGAGTTTACTACGTTTCACTCTTAACCGCGTAAACGCTTTCACTTTATTTTGCCAAATCTCCCCGTATAGATTAGCAATTTTAACTATAAAACTCTCGTGAGACTCGAACATATTAAATAATATTTAAAACGGGTCACTCACGTAATTTAGTCGATTTTCGCTCGACATGTTTCGTTCTTTACGAAGAACGTCATCAGGAGCGCCCACTCGCGACAGAGGCAAGTCGTACACTGCGGGCTAATGCCCTATCTGCTCTGGTACTTGCAGCTGGCGGTGGGAGCGGCGCGGGGGGCGACACGGCGGACGATCTACCCTCGTTCTCATTATCATCGCTTTTGCCAACCGGGTTGCAAACAACACTCACTACGTCACTTGCTAAGGGCACGTTCACACAGTCCACTGACGCGGTACCCAAAACCGTTTTCCAACTGGGAGGCACTGACCAACCACAATCACGGTTGAAGTTCGGATGACGACTTATTTCAATAGCCTCCCGTATTTTCCGCTGAACTACGAATTTTTCTCTAGCCAACACGGTTACCCTATCAAACCTAATGTAGTGCGTCGAATCCGAGTCCAATACGTGTTCCGTTACCGCAGAACCACGGCCATCTCGGTTTTTCATACTACGTATGTGTTCTGTGAGTCTCGTAGAAATATTCCGGCCGGTCTCTCCAATATAATTCTTTCCACAAGAACACGGAATCATATATACCCCAGGACCATTTAAGGGCTCCTTGTCCTTCGGCGAACGCAACCATTGTCTCAGCTGAGTGTTTGGACGGAAAATCGTCTTGATGCAATATCTACGGCGTAACAAGTGTCCGATTTTATCCGTCACGCCCTTAATGTACGGCAGGTATAAGGGCAACCTTTCCACTGCAGCCGATCGACGACGCGCCGATGTGTTCGCAACACGTTTACTTTGCCTCCAATTGTACCCGTTGTTTTCCAACACACATTTCACGTGGTTCAGCTCACGGTCTAAGTGCTGCGGATCGCACAGACTCAAGGCACGATTAATCAAAGTTCTCGGTACTGAGGACAATTGCGAAGGATGATGGTGTGAATCTGCCCTTAGATACCGGTCCGTATGCGTCGGCTTGCGGTAAACTGTAGTATGCACTCGACCACACGGTTTACGCATAACCAGGACGTCCAAAAACGGCAATTCTCCTTCTTTCTCCTCCTCCACAGTGAACCTGATTTTCGGATGCAAGGTGTTAAGATGTTCCGGTGTTAGTCTGTGCGATCCGCAGCACTTAGACCGTGAGCTGAACCACGTGAAATGTGTGTTGGAAAACAACGGGTACAATTGGAGGCAAAGTAAACGTGTTGCGAACACATCGGCGCGTCGTCGATCGGCTGCAGTGGAAAGGTTGCCCTTATACCTGCCGTACATTAAGGGCGTGACGGATAAAATCGGACACTTGTTACGCCGTAGATATTGCATCAAGACGATTTTCCGTCCAAACACTCAGCTGAGACAATGGTTGCGTTCGCCGAAGGACAAGGAGCCCTTAAATGGTCCTGGGGTATATATGATTCCGTGTTCTTGTGGAAAGAATTATATTGGAGAGACCGGCCGGAATATTTCTACGAGACTCACAGAACACATACGTAGTATGAAAAACCGAGATGGCCGTGGTTCTGCGGTAACGGAACACGTATTGGACTCGGATTCGACGCACTACATTAGGTTTGATAGGGTAACCGTGTTGGCTAGAGAAAAATTCGTAGTTCAGCGGAAAATACGGGAGGCTATTGAAATAAGTCGTCATCCGAACTTCAACCGTGATTGTGGTTGGTCAGTGCCTCCCAGTTGGAAAACGGTTTTGGGTACCGCGTCAGTGGACTGTGTGAACGTGCCCTTAGCAAGTGACGTAGTGAGTGTTGTTTGCAACCCGGTTGGCAAAAGCGATGATAATGAGAACGAGGGTAGATCGTCCGCCGTGTCGCCCCCCGCGCCGCTCCCACCGCCAGCTGCAAGTACCAGAGCAGATAGGGCATTAGCCCGCAGTGTACGACTTGCCTCTGTCGCGAGTGGGCGCTCCTGATGACGTTCTTCGTAAAGAACGAAACATGTCGAGCGAAAATCGACTAAATTACGTGAGTGACCCGTTTTAAATATTATTTAATACATACATAATGTTTTCATAAATATATTGACAGTGCAGTGTCATAATATTAATCTCTTTAAACTTATCTCTAAGCGAGTCTCTACGGTTCATCTTATAAATCGATCGAATAGCCCACTTCTGCAGAACAAAAATTGTATTAATCTCTGAAGCACTGCCCCACAGTAGAATACCATAGGACATAATACTATGAAAGTAACTAAAATAAACTAATCGAGCTGTCTCCACGTCTGTTAACTGACGGATCTTGCTCACGGCAAAAACTGCAGAGCTCAGTCTATTCGAGAGATTAGCAATATGGGGACCCCATTGGAGTTTAGAATCTAATGTTATACCAAGAAAAGTCGTACTGTCAACTAGTTCCAATTCCTCATCTTTCACAAAGACACTCGCCAGCTCGTGCTTAACGTGATTCGTGACAAACTTAATTCCTTTAGTCTTTTTCTCATTCAATAATAAATTATTAACATTAAACCAATTTACTACTTTAGAAATAGCATTGTTTACATTATTACAAGCTTGTTGCTGTCGGTTGACTTTGAAGATAAGTGACGTATCGTCTGCAAACAATACTATATCATGGTGGGTCTTTACGAGGTATGGCAAGTCGTTTATGTAGATAAGGAAGAGAAAAGGGCCCAATATTGATCCTTGCGGTACACCCACAGAGACCAGTGACCCGGGTGATCGCTGCCCATTAATGTCGACCCTTTGTATTCTTCCTTGCAAGTACGACTTAAGTAAATTCAGTGCCGAATCTCTGACTCCATAATAGTGGAGCTTCCTGATCAGTGTTTCATGACAGACGCAGTCAAACGCCTTGGACAAATCACAGAAAATACCTAAAGCATCTCGTGACTTCTCCCAGGCATCAAAAATATGTTTGACTAGCTCAACACTGGCTTCGGTTGTTGAGCGACCCCGGGTGAATCCAAACTGCTTATGGTGCATTAAATTGTTAGAATTGAAATGTCTTACTAATTGTGACAAAACTAATTTCTCAAAAATTTTGCTGAAAGTTGGTAGCACAGATATTGGTCTAAAGTTGGTGGGGTCAGCAGTGCTACCTGATTTGAATAAAGGAGTTATTTTACTATACTTCATAAGATCAGGAAACTCACCGCAGTCGACACTGTTGTTAAATATAACTACCAATTCAGGCGCTATAATTTCTATAAGGGATTTAACAGCATGGACAGAGACTCCCCAAAGGTCACAAGTTTTTTTGATATTTATTGATTTAAACGCCTTTACTACATCTGAGGTACTAACATGTTCAAAATGAAGGCCTCTATTACATTCTGGAGCGTTATCTTTTAACAATGTGATGGCAGACGAAGGTGACGAATTTAAATGCATTGTTGTAGATACTGGTATCTCAGTGAAAAATTTTTCAAATTCTGTTGCTACTTCTAAATTGGATTCAATTATTCTATCATCAATTTTTAGTTTAATATTATTAATTGCGTGCTTCGATCTACCAGTCTCCACATTAATGACTTTCCAGGTAGCTTTAATAACATCCGGGCTATTTTTTATTTTCTGGCTTAAATAATCGCGTTTAGCTATATGACAATCTATTTTAAATCGTTTAGAATACTGCTTGACATGTTCTTTAAATTCATCACTCGTATTAAACCGACGTTCCTCATACAGAGCATACAGTGCTTCTCTACGTTTATGTAAGTCCACAGTAGCCCACTCACTAAAAACTGGTGCACCACCAACCACGACCGTTTTTGCAGTAAATATCGCATTATAATGTCTCATAAACGTGTGAAAGAACGAATTGTACATGTTATTTGGACTCATGTCAGAAGGCAGAAATGGAAGCGCCTGAACTAGACTGATTTTCATTCTTTCCACACGATCCATGGTTCAAAATCACTTGAAGGCGGTCTGTATACACAGACAACAATAAATTGCTCTAATTCTACTGCACTTAGTTCTATGGTCCGTTCAACAGACAAGGATACAATGTCCTTACGTTCCTTAAATTTTAATTGACTATTTAAAATAATTAATGACCCACCATGTATGGAACTTAGTCTGGTGAACGAACTACCCACCTGGTGATTATTAAACTGTGGCATCAATTCATTATTTGTTAACCAATGTTCAGTTACACACAAAATATCAATATTTAAATCGTTTAAAAAAAGTTGTATCTGCAAGTCTTTTCCTCTAATACACTGAATGTTTTGATGAACCAGGTGGATGTAATGTTTATTATCATAGCATTTTTCATTAGATTTATTAAAAGTTAAGTTGCCAGAGACAGGGCACTCCATTGTCTTAACACCTAGTTTAAATTATTGGTTTTAATTGGAACCAACTCCATGTTATAATTGGCCTGCTCAATAGGAGCAGATTTATGTGCCAAATTTTTGGCAGAAATGTCTAATAAATAGGATAGCGATAGGGCTATTTGTCTCTTATAATACATAGAAAGGTAAAACTTACCTTCAGTCACAAATAAACTAGGTAAATAATACTCACTAACATATTTGTTGATGTCAATTATGCTAAACTTATTACTATATGTACAAATATTATACAGAGATTTATTTAAATTATATCTGATGTCATTTTCTGCATCTGATGATTGGTCACAATAGGGCAATGTAAACATAATAATCTCTTTCACAGTAATAGAGTTTAATTTTTCAAATAATTTAATCAGATTACTTTTGTTTAAATTACCCCTGTTTCCCATAAGAATAAGCAGTGTTGTATGTGAATTAATATTTTTGTCATTTAGAATTCGATCTATGATAATGTCAGGGCTACTGTAAGGCAGACAATTGCTGATTGCGCTAAGTCCCTTTAAGTACTGGTTTAGAAGTGAGCCCATATTCCTTCCAAACTCATCACAGTACATAATAACATCAGTTTTATGTGGGGTTTGTGTAGTGAGGAAGGAGCTACTATTATTTAGTTCTTGTGGAGATAAACTGGCACACAGATCCGGATTTGGTCCTCCACCCAACAATTGACCGCTTACTTGTGTACTTGAGTGGCCACCGGTAAGTGACTCAAACCGTTCTGAATTATATTTAATTTGAGAAATTAGGTCATCCATGGCTAGTGAGTATTCACTTATAACTTTCTTTGAACTTTCATTCATTTTCTCTAAAGATATTATGGAATCCTCCAAACCCTGGATTTTCAATTTTAAAATCTGTGTGTCAGTTTCATATTGTAGCTCACCATTTTGTAATTGAGCAGAATACATATCCAACTTATCTACTAAGTTTACATTAATTTTGCTGAATTTCAAATTCTTGAAAAATAATTTATTATGTCTTGACAACTTTTGTGTTTTTTGTATGATTTTATTCAACTTAATATATTTTTTTAGTTTTTTACTACTGCATGTTACTAGCCTAGATGTGTTAGAAGAATTGGTCAAGAGTAAATCAGAAGCCGCAGGGGTTTCAATAGCAGCAGTAGCAATACATTACCAGCCCTAAAAAGGAACGCAATTCGGTAATATTACTCGGCTCCGGAGCATTTTTTATTGCCTGTATTTTCTCGGAACTCGTATGAACACCGTGTTTACTAATAACGAAGCCTAAATACGTTACTGATTCGGCAAAGAAAATACACTTATCTTTCCTTATTTTTAGACCGTAGGTTTTCAGCCTCCTGAACACCTCATGTAAAGTTTCTAAGTGGGTTTCATCATCAACGCCCGTTATTATCAGATCATCTAAAAAAATTCCAACCCTTGGCAAATCTCCGAACAGTTGCTCTAATTTCCTCTGGAAAATACCCGGGCTAGACGCTAACCCGTATATAAGTCGATTGTACATAAACAACCCCTTGTGAGTATTAATCACTGTAAACCTTTTAGATTCGTCTAATTCAAATTGTGCGTACGCTTGAGATAAATCTAATTTTGTAAATCGGTTCCCTCCGTGTAGTTTGGCTAGTAAATCATCAACCCTCGGCAGCGGAAAACGGTCTACTTCCAAACATTTATTGAGAGTTAGTTTATAGTCAGCACATACCCGGATGGTTCCGTCTTTTTTCATCACCGGCACAATAGGCGTAGCCCAGTCGGACGAGTTTACCGGAGTGATCACGCCGTCCGCCACCAGCTGATCGAGCGCGCGCTCCACCGGCGCGCGCAGCGCGTACGCCAGCGGCCGCGCACGCAGGAACACGGGCGCCGCGCCTTCGCGCAGTCGGAACCCAACCGTGCCGCCGGTAAACCTCCCCAGGCCGTCTTCAAACACTTCACAATATCTGGAACTGAAATCGGTTATATCAAAAATATGTCTCGTACTGACATTATTACAATCAACTGACGTTACTTTACCAATATCAGATAATATCTCTAATTCTCTTATCCATTGTCTGCCCACTAAACTGGTTTTACCATTAAGTATTACATACAAGTCTAACTCCTTACATTTATTATTATACTGCACAGAAGCTAATATTTTACCTACAGGTTTGACACTTCCCTCTGTATAATAACATAAACTTAAATCGCTAGTTCGTAACGGACAATCAAAGAACAGCTGTTTATAACAATCATAGCTAATACAAGATATCGGACTGCCCGTATCTATTTCCATAACTAACGTTACGTTATGTACTCTAAATTGCGCCATATAAGGTCCATATTTCTTTAACTTTTTTGCATCCATAGAAAACATATTTACCTCCTCACTGCCGCCACTGTCATTGTCCGAATACACCACCTGTTCTTCTAACATAGCATGGAAAGAGGGCCCCCTTCTCAAATTTGGGCACATTTTCTTCAGATGTCCCTCTTTATTGCAGACTCTGCAGACGTAGGTCTTAAATTTGCAGGAACCCTGTCCATGTTGTCCTCCACACGCCGCGCATTGCACATTTTGTACTCCTTTCCAGTCCGCATTGTTTCTTATAAACGGTCGCTTGCCCGCCCCTGTGCCGCCAACTCCTTTTGTTGACCCGCCGCACTGCGTGACCTTTGGACCGCGCGGCACTGGCCGCTCCGCCTCCGGCGACTGCCACTTATCTCGCTTTATTGTGGCCATCTGATGCACTGATATAGACGATGATACTCCCTCTTCTCTTATAGAACGGTCTTGTACCAACGCCGCATGACTTTCCGCCGCTTCCATAGCCACCGCCATTTTAAATGCTCTTTCAAACGTTAGGTCATCTTCCGTAAATAACTTTTGCCTAATGCTATCATTACGGATACCACAAACAAATTGGTCTCGCAAATTCTCGTTTAAACTTGTATTCTGAAAATCACAATCGTTCGTCAACTTTTTTAACTCCGCCGTATATGCCGCAATAGTTTCATCACTTTTTTGTTTCCTTTGACGAAATTTAAAACGTTCGGCCAGTATACTAGGTGTCGGCCGTAGGTGTTTCTTCATAACTGCCACGAGGTCATCGTATTTTTTTGTCGATGGTTTGTCCGGTGCACACAAGTTTGCCATCAACTCGTATGCTTCATTACCAATGACTGTGATCAAAGTTGCTACTTGCACTGCTGGTTTAACCTCGTTAACTAAAAAATACTGGCCCAAGCGCTCCACGTACAAGTCCCAATTGTCTTTATGCACATCGAACGGACTTATTTTACCGATAGACATTTCTGCGTAGGTATTTCACTCTAGTCCACTATCAAAAACGTTCCACACGCGTATTCAGTTCGTTAACGTCGCCACTGAAGTAGTTTAGAGTACACGGCTAGCTAGGAACTTCTAGAACGGAGAGAAAGCACGAAACACGTCTGCTTGGTAACAACCATTTATTACAAGAGAGCGATGACATGAGGGTATACCTTAATATAAGTGGCGCGAATCAATTCTACCCTCATTCTTTAATACATACATTACACACACAAATAAATGTAAGTATAGCCACATTTTTTGTTACATTTTGCTAATATTTCATAAATAAATATTCAGTTTTAGCTTGTGTTTTCACTTTTGGGTGTCACAATAACTGCGATGTTATGAAGAATTAGCAAAATTATTTTACTTTTTCTTTTTATAATCCTATGTTCGTGTTAGTTAATAAAATAATTAATTTTGTATGTAATAGAATAATTATATATATTTTAATATTCACATAAATATAGCACTCAGGTATATTGCCACTACAAATGAATTCGAATACCTTTGTACTATATTTCAATTAATTATAAGTAATTGGTATAATCAAGTGTACTCATAGACCTCTCTACAAAACACTTTAAAATATTGAACTAGCTCACCCTGACGGTTGCCATATATATATCAGGATTTATCCGGGCATGTCAGGATTTTCGACTCTTTGTCCGGGCGGGCAGACTTGGGAAGTGTCAGGATTTTTAAAAATTACCTCATTTAAAAATGGTGTTTTACTGCTCGACGTCGTTGTCACTCATCAGTCCAGGGCCCGTAGTTTTCATGCTTGTTTCGTCATAATGACGTATATACGCACAGGATGTTTTAATACGAAATGAGTTAATGACAGATAAAGTATATCAACGTTCGATCGTCGAACGTAATAGTTTTAACACTATTCAATGACAGCATTATTCTTTCAAACGTAAAACCTAAACATGATGTATGAAGCTTGACGTCATTTGTCTGTCATTGGCATGAAAATTACGGGCTCTGCTCATCACGCATTAACGACAGTGTCCGCTGCGTCAAGTCTCTGTTACATGAAATGTCCGGACTTGTAGTGCGATGTCCGGATTTTTATCAGATATTTATCCATATTTATATAATTTGTCCATATGGCAACCTTAACCCTGACCGACCTCTGATTTTGTTATAGAAACCAGCTAACAGATAACGAAATTAAGTTTGTGCTAGATAATACAAATATGTAGAGAGGTCAATGAACTTAGCATGTAACAACCCCTAACAACTGTTAACAAATAACATAACCTAACATTATGGCCGAAGGGTGCGCCGGAAAACGGCGCCGACGGCGAAGGGCGGCACGCTCTCCATGTCGAGGTAACGCCGTGACGTCATGTGACGCCATGTGACGCCGTATACACGCACGTAGCCGCTAGTACACGCATTCTATATTGCTTGGTCGATACTTTTTTTGTTCTATAGAAATGTATTTTTTAAATTTAATTTTGATGGTGGATGTTGTTTCTTATACAGATGTAACAAAAATGCCGGTGATACGTTTAAGGGTATAGTCACTGTAATGATTATCGTATTCTGATTATTTATTGGAAAAAAATAGTAAAAAATAACGCGTGCCTTTTTTTGTATAGAGGGTTGTCCTATTGGGACGACCTGTGCCCCTTAAAAAAAAGTAGTGTAATCTTTTTTTTACGTATATTTCTTTATGATACATTTTTGTTACACCTTTATGTACTCGTATTGTTTAAAATAGTGAAATGTCTTATTTTTGTGTTTTTGGATTTCCATATAAAACGAAATAGTAAATTACGATACAAGTGCGAATAGGAGAAAATTTGCAAAGAGTGGCGATAGAATAAAACACGACTGAAGGGAATAGGGTATCGTACGACTTTTTACAGTACATATGGCTCTTTGAATTTTTGACGCAGCCACATAAAGTGCTCATTATCGCCTGGTATGGTGTGTACTCTCGTAAAATGAGCACGATAGATATTCATCAGTAATAAAAAAATAATGAAAAAATATTCCTAAATATACTAAAAACATGCAATAACTTTAGTATGAAAATGGACTCGTGCAAATCCACCTTAAAATATTCAGATTTATTTTTTGCCCAATACAACCGATTTTTAGATTTTTTTTTGTCTCACGAATCTTATACTACAATGCAACAGAAAAACAGAAATTCAAAAATCAATAGGAGGGTGAATCAACTATTTCTTGTTGTTATTCTGCCCCGTCAGCCAGAGGATAAATGCAGCACAGTTTGTAAGAAGAAACGTTGTAGTATGTTCTACTGACATGCTTGGTAGATGGCCCGTCATAGAAAGGGAATGTAAGTACCAATAAAATCATGTTTTGTGAATTTTAATGCCATAAAACCGTGATTTTAAGTGACCCCGTAGACAATAACAATGGCAACTTGTGACAGGAAATAGTTGATTAACGGAAACGGGACGACACTACGATGTTGCCACTTTTTAATTTCTACCTTTTTCTGACGCACTCTAGTAATATGTACCTACATCTTTCTTTTTCAGTTCCGCTTAGCGTAGTAAAACAGTTTTAAATATTTTGTTTTTATTTTACGTTGAAAGCACAGCTATTTCGTACTTTTTTTATAAGTTGTATTTATTTAAAAAAATATTTAAAACGGGTCACTCACGTAATTGAGTCGACTCAATTGCGTGAGTGACCCGTTTTTTACGCTGTAAGCACAGCTATTTCGTTCCTTTTATAAGTTGTATTTATTAAAAAAATATTTTAAACGGGTCACTCACGTAATTGAGTCTACTAAATTACGTGAGTGACCCGTTTAAAATATAATTTAATATGTTCGACTTTCACGCACAGTTCTATAGTTAAAATGGTATTTATTTTGCTTACACTTGCTATCTTCAGTTGACATTATAGAGCTTTGTGGTTTAAGTTTAAGTAAGTTTAAGTTGTGGGGGCACTTTGTTGGAACCCAAATTATGTTTGACACGCATTATACACAATATTTTATAAACTGTAATCGATATTTATAAAAAAGACCACTTCGCTCGGAAGCCAAGCCGGGGATCGAACCCGGGTTACGCGGCTAACGCCATAACCCCTAGGCCACCTGGTCTCAATGAAAGCAGGCGATTGATAATTTAAATAATTTGATTTGTTTCATTACTTACACATTTTTTTTGTGAAATGAATATTATTTTACCTTTTTTATATCGTAAAAATATAAAAATGAATCACTCAAGTGAACTGTAGTGATTTGGTGGCTGATAAAAACGGCATAAAATTATAATATTGTCTTCTGTTACCGCGATTGTTATTCATTGAAATTAAACAATTTAGAACGGATTAATCGCGTTTATTAACACCATGCACAAGTAACTTTTTTGATTGACGGGGAGAATTCGCATTCTCTTAGTCATCATCATCATCATCATCATCATAACCCTGTGAAAACGAGTGCTGTAAAGGGCACGAAACGTAGGATCATGGTGTTAATTAACGCGATTATTACGTTCTAAAGTGTTTAATTTCAAAGCATCATATCAACACCACGATGCCACTAGTTAATGCCCGAAAACGTAAAAATGTTAAGTCCTTGAACAGAAAAGTGCCACTTTGATCCCTCCTAGCTTGAACAGAAAAACCCTTTTATGAAGGTGGTGTGGAAAATATTTTTATTTACACAAGTTCAGGTAAACCTAGATGCAACTAAAATAAATTAGTACTGCATATGTGCGGTCACTGCGTGTTGAGGTGGTCTTTGGGGGCAATATTTATTTGCTTCACGTAAATATTTAAATAAAGTATCTGATATAATGATTGTGTCATTCGGTTTCCTACCAAGCGCTCAGTATGATAGCTATCTTAAGGAGTAGAAGTGAGATGTACAGAATTCACTATTGTATATATTAAATAGGTTTTCTTATGCGCTTCCAAGTTGCTAACACATGTATATGCTCTGTGATACACGTGTGGAAACACATTCACATCGCTGTAGAACAATAGATAGTGATGTTCACATCGACTGACTGTATCTTTGCGTATTTTCCACACGTGTATCACACATTAAAAAACAAAAGGGCTAGCACATTTATGTATCGCAAATTGCAGCGCGTTTTTTTATTTGCAATTTCCGTGTTACTTTTCAGTGCTTCCATTTTATTTTATTTGTTTTTTCCAATTGGCTACTTTCATAACTAGTCAAATCGGTTCTTAACACCTTCGCTACGTACAGTAATGGTTGATTGCGATGTTAACTAATTGCCGCAGCGAAGGTGTTAATGGAGTGTCCAATTCGCCTTCTTAACGGGATTTTGCTAGTTTAAAAATAAATGATACTAGGTGTGACAAAATAAATGATACTAGTGGTGATCCGTTTGGGTATCAGTATCGGGTAGTAATTAGAAAAATAGGAGCACAGGAATGTTTTTGACGTTTTTTTTTGTATGCTGCTGGTTGTCCGACTCTTACACTACACAATAGTAAAGCGCGAATCAAATCATTTTTAAATGTAACAAATGTTTTGATTCATGTTTTTTGTTTTTTAAGTAGTTACCTACACTACTATTAAATACATATATAAATTATAAATTGAAAGAGATGTCATATACTACAGAAAAAGTGACCAAGGCCGCGGTGAGCAGGGCTGGGATCGAATCAGCGACCTCCTGCTTTCGCGTTAGGTGCTGGTTAGGGCGTCTGCCGCGAAAGCAGGAGGTCGCTAGTTCGATCCCAGCCCTGCTCACCAGGGATATTGGTCACTTTTTCTTTAGTATATGACATCTCTTTCAATTTATAATCTTACACTACATACAAAAAAAAACTTGTAAAATATATATATGCCTTACTTTTAAACAGTACCCGATACTGATTACGCTCTTAAACGGATTACATTTTTGTTACATCCAGTATCTTGTTTTTTGGAAATAATTAAATGTTTAATAAAAAAATCTGTTTTGGTCAGCCGTGAAATCAGATAGAGTCCCACTAAGCTCAGTCTTCATAGATTTTGATAGCAAAGAATAAAAGTGTTAAATCATATACTACCTACCATTTTTATTTGTTTTAATAAATTATGTAAAAATTCAATTTGTTTACAAGAAAGTAGCCAATTATTTACGCTATGGGGCTGTGTATAATATTCCATAAACATTGTCAACCACAACTATATCGAACAACTGATATATTTCAGTTCACGAACGTCGTTGGCGAGTAGTCGTCAGTCGCTGACGTCGTACGCTTCGCCGACGACCGAGCGGGCGTCGTCGCCCGACCAGGGCGCGAAGCGAGCCAGCTTTGTTGAGGTGAGTATTACAATTGAAAGAAAAATGGAAAAATTCTCCGTGTCGAGCGGGATTCGAACCCACGACCTCTCTGAACACCGGTCAGATCGCTGTGTCAATTGAGCTATCGACGCCCGATCGACCCCGGCGAGTATTTCCACTATTTCTTTCATTTGGTTACCTACATGCCTTAGGGAGACGCGTAGCGACATCTACCGAAATTGTTAAACACTTGTACGGCATCGATGTTCTAAGACATTTTTAGAAATCATCTATAAGGTGCTAACAAATTAGTCACGGATATTTTAAGGGATAATACCTTGTATTAAAACAATTAACTTTAAACTATAATTAAGGAACCTTTGTATATAATTTTTTTGTTTTCATTTACCGAACAAAAATAATAATTATAATTCCGTCTAAAAATAATCACCATGTGCAAATTTAACTGACAAGATTTTTAGCATGACGTTGACAATCGATTGATTTGACGTTAAGTGGCCAGTTAGGTGTTAGGTAAAAGAGGTACTAAAATATGTTCAATGAGTACTTATTTAATAATCACACTAGTGTTCTCCAAAAAAACATAACAAAACTTATGATGTTTCATACCTAAATGTACTCCGAGAACCGAGTACTATCAGCGGTAAAAATATCCGTGACTAAATTGTTAGCACCTTATATAACAATGTGCTACCCCATACTAAATTATTTTGTAGTGAGCAGAGACGTCTGCGAACAAAATTTACGAATTAAAAGATAAATGGAAAAAGCTAACTTTAGAACCAGAGTCCAAAAAATTTGAAAACATATCATGAAAATGGTAAACATTTTCAAGCAAAATTTAGACCATTTTTGTTTTTTTCTAAATAACTTATCATCTCGGTTAAAAGTGCTTATATGTCGTAAGAGCTGCGAAGATACTCATTTTTTATTTAGCATGGTATATAGCTTTTTAAGTTCGCCTAATATGACGTACGGTAAACTACGGACCCAAAGCATGGCCCGACATGATCTTGGCCGGTTTTCTGAACTACTATTATTATTCTGGCAGACCGGGTTCGTAGAGACGCTGACGCCGCAGTACACGCCGGGGCAGAGCATCACTTCCCCCGCGCCGACTCCTCACGTAGAAGATCGGTTGGCCAACCTGCAGGCGCAGCAAGAGGTACTGTCAGTCATAGATATCAATATTATTACAGGGGAATGTCAGAGTGCTACGAGGATTATGATAAAAACGAGTAGTATACTAGTATTTTAACTTACATTAATTTAATTTCATGGTTAATAATTACATTCACAACAATAATCATATAAACAAACTTTAACTTACTCAAGGCATCGACGGCGTGGTCAGGCACCGAGTGTTGGCCACAGCTGTCGACCCGCCTTTTATAACATTTAAAAATGGCGGGAACGAACGACAAGAAAGAGTCAATTGACAATCCTATTCAAAATAACTATGAACAAATTCAATTCTACCCAACAGATTAGGTAATTAGAAAACTCCCGTGAGTATCAGACATATTAAAATTCTAATAGCGGGTTACTCACGTCAATAAAGTCGAAAATAGCTCGACATGTTTCGGAACAGTCCGTGTCCCTTATTCATGAGTCATGCGTCTAGCCGCGGCGGCTGCTCTACGCACACTGCGAGCCCAAGCGCGGTCAGCTCTCGACTGAAGCAACGGCGCGGAGGGTGCGGGCGGCGCAGGCGCCGGCAAAGTTAGAGGCGAGACACTACACGGATATCAATACAGATAGATTCTTCTGTATTTATGTTTTTTTAGTTGTTTAAAATGGGTTAGGACCATTTTTTACTTATTACCATTTGTTTCTAGCGAAATAACACATATATCACCCTCGCCGTACATTTTGTAAGTTTTACCGTTTTACGTGAATAAGTTTTCTTCGGTTTCGCTTTTCAGTTTAACACATAGAAGACAAATATGTCGTCATGTTCACAAACAAGAAAAATATTTACTACCGTAAATTTCAAAAATCGACTCGACTTGGTCAAGTTTAATTTTTTTACTTTTTACCTACTTCCGGAAGAAAATATTGGAGGATTTTTGCATACATTATCTTTAAATATACCATTCGAACGTATTTGGAGAATTTCAAGCTATTATATTATAATTAAATGTCTGTCAAAACCGTTACGGTGCTCAGTGTGGACGATGTCGTACAGCGTGACGTTTTATCTTCACACTCTACTAATGACTAATTGACTATGTAAGTTCATGCATTAATTAAAAAATGGCGTATGAGCTTAGTCCCTTTCTAAATGCTACAAGTTTCCCCATAGTTTTATTAAAATAGTCCCCTTTATGTATGCTCAATATTGGCAAGCCGGCAAGGATTTGAATGTATTTCTAAGAACTGTGTTGCCATTTTCTACTGGCTGATGAAAGTAAAAAAAAAACAGTGGATTCAGTCGTTTTAATTCTTATTTTGTCTTCCAGATAACGCAGCTCAAATCTGAGGTCGAAGACCTTAAAGAAAAGCTGGAGACTCTTCGTGTAAAGAGAGCTGAGGACCGCGAGAGACTGAGAGAGTTAGAGCGAGTGCGGTTGCAGTTAGAGCAGGCCAACGAGTTCAAGGTTAGTCACAGGGCGACCCTGCCATGCTAATAGGTAATACTCTGAGGAAGATAGAGATGGAAAGAAGAAGAAAGAAGGTGTGAAGAGCTAAAGATCGCGAGAGTTAGAGCGAGTGCGGTTGCAGTTAGAGCAGGCCAACGAGTTCAAGGTTAGTCACAGGGCGACCCTGCCATGCTAATAGGTAATACTCTGAGGAAGATAGAGATGGAAAGAAGAAGAAAGAAGGTGTAAAGAGCTAAAGATCGCGAGAGTTAGAGCGAGTGCGGTTGCAGTTAGAGCAGGCCAACGAGTTCAAGGTTAGTCACAGGGCGACCCTGCCCTGCCTATAGATAATATTCTGAGGAAGACAGAGATGGAAACTTTTCGTGTGAAGAGCTGAAGATTGCGAGAGTTAGAGCGAGTGCGGTTGCAGTTAGAGCAGGCCAACGAGTTCAAGGTTAGTCACAGGGCGACCCTGCCCTCCGAATAAAGTATATTCTAAGGAAGACCTGATAGAGATTGAAACTTTTGGTCATGGATGAGGAAACATTCGTAGTCCAGTACATGCACGTATAATTAAACGAAGGTAATTTAGACCTGAAGGCCTACCACGAACCGCGAACGAAAGTGTACCTCCCTTTCGCACTTGTGATTTCTCACTCAAGTGCGACAGAGAGGTGAAACTTCGTTCGTGGTTCGTGGTAGGCCTTCCGGCTGGCAGGAAACAAAAGGCACCACATAATTTGTCACTGTTTCTTCTTGTATTTCAGAGCACTGCGAGTTAATATATTCATTTTTCTTTTTTTTAGGCGCGCATTATGGAATCGCAGGCGCAGCTTCAGAGAGACCTACAGCGTGCTAAGCAGGAGGTGAGTTAAAAAAAAGGTTGTAACTTATAGTTTTGCTAATCAAGCGAGCGAGCGAAGCAATATCTTAATAAATTGTAGCCTATATGTTATTCTGATGTATAAGCTATATTATTGTAAAGTTTCAGTAAAATCCATTCGGTAGTTTTTACGTGAACAAGTAACAAACATCCTAACTTACAAACTTTCGCGTTTATAATATTAGTAGGATGAAAAACATCTTTTTTTCGAATTTAACAAAAAGCGAAATACGGGAATCAATAAAAACACAGTGTATATTGTAAATGCTTGTACATGCAAATGCTTTAATGTAATGCTTATTGACTTGTGAAAATGCCCTTGAAGAAAAAAAAAATGTTGAATTTTGAAGACTTGGCGACCAATTTGTCAGTATGTTCTCTAGCTTTACGGATTTGATATAAGGGCGTTTTCAAAAATACCATTTTCTTTTATTTTAAATATAGGAATTTTTGGGTTTTCATAACGGAATTACGATTACTATTGATTTAAAAAAAGAAAAAGAGTGGCCCCTTTTTTTGGGTCAGTATCGTAACGCATTTTTTCATACATTTTGTATGGGCCGTTACAAAACTGACAATTGTTTTTTGTATGGAAAATCGAGGACCCATTTTCATTGAAATGAAATCAGACTTTTTTCTAAAATGCCCATAAGTAGCTTTTTGACGACCGCTAGGCGTAGTTGGTAGGGACCCTGCCTGCTAAGCCGATGGTCCTGGGTTCAAATCCCAGTAAGGGCATTTATTTGTGTATTGAACACAGATATTTGTTCCTGAGTCTTATTGAGCCTTATTGAGCTTACCGTGGGACTAGGTCGATTTGTGTAAGATTGTTTCATGATATTTATTTATTTATTATTTGTGTGATGAACACAGATATTTGTTCCTGAGTCTTGGGTGTTTTCTATGCGTTTATGTATTTGTATATTATATATATCGTTGTCTGAGTACCTGTAACACAAGCCTTATTGAGCTTACTGAGGGACTTAGTCAATTTGTGTAAGAATGTTCTGTAATATTTATTATTTATTAAGTAGCATTCTCTCCTGCAATATGAAAACACAAGACTTTATTGATTGTGCACGCATCAGCTATAAGCTGCCTGTGCATAAATAAATAAATAATAAATAAATAAATAATAATATTTATTATTTATTATGTAGCTACCATAAAAGGCAAGCTTTATGTGACATTCTCGTGAAACCCAGAACGTTCACTAGTAGATATTATTTGCGTGTGAACCAACAATATGGTTGATCGTACGCGCAGGTCCGCGAGGCCCAAGAAGCGCTGGACAACCACAACGATGAGACAGCCGAGCTGCAAGAGGCTGCCGAGATGGCAGCACTCGACAAGGAAATGGCCGAAGGTAAACTAATCTACTCTCATAATAGGCTATATGCACTTGAAATAGATAAGGCTTATATTTTTTTCTCAGAAACTATGTTGGTTCAGCATTATATCCCTATCAAAATTTCTTAATTTTATTTTATTTTAGCTGTGAAAATAATTATTGAAAAGTGCAAAAAAATGTGTGAAATTACAAACGGTTAAAACGCTGTGACGTCGAGTGTGACGTCATTGGATAGTGGTGTCTGTACACCAAGCCAAGAACGCGAATGAACAGAGAGCCGTTGTATGTAATCTCGCGTCTCGGTTTCTCAAATGTTTGGTGTACAGCCGGCACAGAAGCACTAGTATCCAGATCATTAAAAAAAAGCATGCGAATCGTGACTCGTCTGTGTCAAATTGTATACATGTTCTCGTATGGAATTTCCTTCATAAGATATCTAGTGTTTCTCGTTCTGCTACTCATATTTTTGCATTTTGGCACAATCCAATACATATCCCATCTTTAAAGCGGTTTTATGACTTGTATGTCGTTTTCGATTGTAAATGTAAACACAATCGGCTGAACAATACAAGACTAATTAAATAATAAACATTTTTTAGGTTATGTTGGGCCGATCAAACACGTTCATAAATCATAATCTTAATTCATATCAATTGATCTGAGAAATTTATTATATCTGAAAAAATCAGGATACGTGTGAGCAATATCTAAATTGTACGTAATTTTATGCATTATTAATTCACAATATAATTGTAATTATGCATCGTAATCTGCATGCCTACCACGAACATCCAAAATTGGCATTGACGGGAAACCTCTTTGTCACTCTAATATGCAAGTGTGACAGAGACGGAGGTATAAATTCGCGATCGTTCGATTTTCGTGGTATAGGCCCTGATTCAGACTGTGTGCCGGCCTTAGATGAGAAATGACGTCACGGCTCAGCTTGTCGGAATGGCGGGCGTTTCAAACGCCCGTTTTTATTTGGAGTTTTTGAAAGAAGATTTATCTACTAAATTTTAGTTATTATGCGCTGAAATTTATTTTACAGTATTTTTATGATAAAAGCTATCATCCAACAGTATTTAAAAAAATAGTGAATATTCCCTATTTGAACTATAAAACTCTCGTGAGACTCGAACATATTAAATAATATTTAAATGGGTCACTCACAAGCAAGCAAGCAAGGGTGCAAGTAGCAGGGCTGATAGGGCATTAGCCCGCAGTGTACGACTTGCCTCTGTCGCGGGTGGTCGCTCCTGATGACGTTCTTCGTAAAGAACGAAACATGTCGAGCGAAAATCGACTAAATTACGTGAGTGACCCGTTTTAAATATTATTTAATATACTCTCATAATTACTGTATTTTTCTACTCCAGCACTTCTATCTGTCAATTAGATTACTGACAGCGATATTTAAAAAGTATACATTATAACGTTGTCTGTGGTATTCCATAAGAACACTGCTCCTATGGATTTTCATACAATATATGAGCATAATTTCTATAGTGGGCACAACATCTTCCCTATTCTGCCACGTTTCTAGATTTTGCTTTTTACGCTGTTTTAGCTGTCGTAGAAAAACTAGGGTATGCAACAGCTCATAATTGGTTCTTAAAACTCTCGGGTTTATTATTACAAAACTCAGCTTCGCCTCGTTTGTAACGGCGACCCTCAAGTTTTAGAACTCTTAATATATCACTGTTGCATAAACTACTATTTCATGTCGTATAATAGGGATGACGACTAGGTTAAAAAAACTATCATTGCACGTGTTTTTTCCGTTTTTAAGAACACCAATGTTTATCGACATATCGGTCATTCACTCAGAGTTATTGAGATTAATTTATCCTCCTTGTAAGGTATTTCTTGTAAGCAATTACCTACTCAGGTTATCAACTCTTTATTGATATCTATATCCCATATCGCACACTGGCTGTTATAAATGTTATACATATAACATTACATCTCTTTCTCTAACATGATAATGTCACGTAACACTATCCTTGTCACACCGTGTTATATAACATTTATAACAGCCGGTGTGAGAGCACCATAATATGTATAGACACTGTCATAGGACATATTCAAACCTTAATCAGTTGATATGTCATTTATAAATATAACTTTTTTCATCATTGATTGTTGAAAAGAGTTTGTATCATCGAAAAGTTTGAGGTATAATTTTTTAAAGACACCAATAAAAAACTCGATTTATCGATATATCGATAAACATTGGCATTCTCTCCCTATGACTTTTCAAAAACCGCACGCAAAAGTCCGGGCCCTACTCACAATTATTTTATTTTCATGTCATATAATAGGGATGACGACTAGGTTGAAAAACTATCATTCTAATTAGTCCGTCAGTTAGATTATCTAAAATTATTAGACACGTATTTTTTCCTTCTTTAATTTAACTAAAATTGACGAAGATAAAGAGCATCAAAGTTCCGGGGTGGGGGCTTGTGACGTCACTATGAGGTAAGAATTGTACTTAATAGTGACGTTACGCGAAACTTGAACGCACTGTATTTTCGTCACTTTTGATTTAACGAACAAAAGAAAAAATAATAATATTTTTTAATAATCTAAAAGACGGACTAAATTAGATTTTTTTTGTCGTCAACTGAATTAAACCTGAAATAGCTTATTTATTTTTACATGTAAGAGAGGTATGGGCACAGCGGATGCATATCGTGTAGTGTGGTAGGGCACAGCACAACGAATGTCGTCTCGCTCAAATCTGGAGCAGAGCCCATCTGGGGAAGTACCTCCACCTTACAGAAAACCGCAGTTTAATAACACTAGACCCTACTCATAGTGTTGTTTCTGTTGGTGAGTAAGGGCGCCAGAGCTCCAAGAGGATTCACTTTGTTGACAGCTGGGGACCCACGGAGCAAAGCTTGCCCCTTTAGCTGTCAAAGCGAATCCTCCTTCTTTTAAAGGGTCGGCAACGCGCATGTAACCCCTGGAGTTGCAGGCGTCCATAGGCTACGGTGACCGCTTACCACCAGGCGGGCCGTATGCTTGTCTGTCAACCGCGTAGTATAAAAAAAAGATATTTACCATGTATACTTGTTTATGTGAGCTCTCGGTATTTCGGCACTGTTACAAGCGGCAAATAACACTAGACTCATTATAATAGGCTAGATGACAAAAAAACTAATTAGTCCGTCTGTTAGATTATTAAAAAATATTCGACACGTATTTTTTCTTTTGTTCGTCAAATGAAAAACGACGAAAATACAGCGCTTCAAAGTTTCGCGTGACCTGAGTACAATTTTTACTCACAGGTGACGTCACCAGCCCCCACCGCGGAACTTTGACGCTCTTCATATTCGTCAATTTTAGTTATCTTGAAAAAGGAAAAAATACGTGTCTAATATTTTTTGATAATCTTTCTGACGGACTAATTAGAATAATAGTTTTTCAACCTAGTCGTCATTCCTATTGCCGCACATTGAGAGTTCCACGCCACTTAAAAATACTAAACACCTGAAGTCGTAAATTTATCATTTGCGCGGAACCCTCGCGAATCCGGCTCGCACTTGGCCGGATTTTTTTAAATAAGTTTTTAATTTTTTCAGAGCGGGCCGAAGCGATTCAGTTGGAGCTTGAGTCGTGCCGGGAGAAGTTGGAGGAGGCGACGCTGGACCTGCAACTCATGCGGGCCGAGATGGAAGCCTCTGGAAACACACGTGAGTTCCATTACTACACACCTACCGCCTTATTCATAAAAATTTTGACCCATGTTAATATTAAATTGCAACGGTTAACACGCACGTATTTTTATCAAATGCGTGACATGTGAAGGCTCAAAGTCACCCAAAGGGCAATGGAGAGAGCTATGCTAGGAGTCTCTCTGCGAGATCGTATCAGAAATGAGTCCATCCGCAGCAGAACCAAAGTAACCGATATAGCTCTCCAAATCGCTAAACTTAAGTGGCAGTGGGCGGGGCACATTGCACGTAGAACCGATGGCCGGTGGGGCGGAAAGGTTCTCGAGTGGCGACCGCGTACCGGAAGGCGCAGCGTGGGTAGGCCCCCCGCAAGGTGGACTGATGACCTGGTGAAGGTCGCAGGAGTCCGCTGGATGCGGGTGGCGCAGGACCGGTCATTGTGGAAATCTTTGGGGGAGGCCTATGTCCAGCAGTGGACGTCTTTCGGCTGAAATGATGATGATGATGATGATGATGACATGTTTCTACTGCATCGGGCAGTCATCGCCGGACAGACAGAGTGGTGTTGTCACCTTCGCGGCTCGGGCATCACTGCCCGAGACCGGCGTAGGCAACGGGTCGCGCGCGACGAAGCAGGCTGATTCGAGCAATCCGGCGCCGTCGTTGCGGGAGTCTGAATTGTCGGATCGTCTGACGGGATCGACGACAAGCACACCGAACCAACTGTCTGTCCGACGACGACTGCCCGATGCAGTCGAAACATGTGACGCCTATTGTGATAAAAATACGTGAGTGTTAACCGTTGTAGTTTAATGTCAGTATGACTCACGTAATTTTGCGGCAGGCACATATTTTGACTGCTTTTTGAACCTGAAATTTACTTTTGTATTGTAAAAGTAAGGATAAGGATTGGTTTAGAAATAAAAATGTGATATTTTTTTATTGAAAATTCTTTTCATACATTTTATTACTAAATAGGTTTGATAAATTATAATTATTTGCATGCGTTTTACTTTCTATTCTGCAAATGCTTTTCGCGTAGATTTTTTTATTGTAAAATTGCTGATGGTTCGTTTTTATTTCTAAAATGTTATCAATGATTGTTGGTTCGCCATTTGAGAGTTAAAAAAAAAAAGTCAAGATTTTCCAAAAATTGTATTTTTAACTCTCATTTTGTGAACATTTAAATACAGCACACACGGTTTCACAAAAAAAGATTGATCACGTCTTTAATGCTTTATATCTTATATCTAGTATATACTTTATAAATTATATAATTATTTTATAAATACACATATTATATATTTATAGCCTAACATTTTATATTTTTATTTTATAGAAAAATTTAAACAGCTTACTTTTGTACGTATTATTTGTATTTTTTTGGTTGTGGGTCGCACATAGATGCCATTGTATTTTTTATTATATGCGCATATAGTTTCATATTTTTTATTTTTTGCACGAACTTGACACATTCACTGCTTTGGGTGTTTAGAGGGTTGCTTATTGGCGGGGTTTGTTTAAAAAAAATTGGTGTCTATGGTTACTTTTGTATACACCATGTTTTTGTTATTTACTTTCCGGGCAGATTCTTCGGGTTACGAGTTAATTTAAGAAACTAATTACAGTTTTTGAGATATTCATTAAATATTTACTAAAACGGGGCTTAATCGTGTATAGATTTCTATACACGATTAAGCCCCGTTTTAGTAAATATATAATGTGTGAAAATCGTGAAAGTTTAAATAAGTGTTATATTCATTAAATTAGCTGACCCAGTGTTAAAGGTTACTAAACCATTTACAACTAAGCTGTGTTGTGGCATGTGCTGTCATGTATAAAGTTTCAGTTTTGTCATACTCGACACTTTCGTGTAACTTTAAAGGACATTTTAAAATGTAAAATTCATTTATTTTGTATGAAAAACGAAAAAAAAAAATTCTAATTACTTTGTTGTCCTTGCGTCCGACGTCCGTCCGTCCGTCTGTCTGTCAAGACCCTTTATCTCGGGAAATCTTCTAGGTAGCAAGTTGAAATTAATACCACATACACAGATCAGCGGTGCCTTGAAGCTGTGAAAAAACCAAACCTCTACGTCAACGCAATCAAAAGATACGGCCGTTTGTCGCATTTCCCATACATTTGCAATGGGAATCGAAATGTGTAGGCGTAGGGTACTTCCCGTTGACCTAGAATCACGAAATTTGGCAAAAAGCAAGAGCTTGTAGCACAAGTACAGGAGAAAATCCGAAAACCGTATAATTGCCGCACACTGAGAGTTCCGTGCGACCAATATTTTTAAGTATCAAAGGTCAATAAATGGAGGGAGCATCCTTTGTGCGGAACCCTCGGTGGGCGAGCCCGATTCGCACTTGGCCGATTTTTTTTTCGAATTTCGAAAGGAACGTCGAGTATAACGTAAATAAAACAAACATGGTGTATATGCGAGGATTTTTTTAATTAAAGTGCCAGTATCCAGCATGTTCTTGATCTTTTTGTTACTTTTTTTTTAACTTTAGAAGCTAGCTCGGTTAGTTGATTTTGACACAATTATGAGTAAGTCTACCTTTTGTACAGTCCACATCAGATATATCGAAGCAGCCGAGATGCTCAGAAATATCTCAACGCGTTACAAATGCTTATTCAGGTATTTTTGAACACCTCAGGTGCTTATATGGTGGCGACTGTACGTTAAGATTTTCTTTGTTCATAATTAAAATTCTTAAAATAAAATGATCACTATCCCATTCCTGAAGCAGTATTTTGTAAATTTGTTATAACTAAAACAACCGTCAAAATCATCATCATCATCATTTCAGCTGAAAGAAGTCCACTGCTGGACGTAGGCCTCCCCCAAAGATTTCTAATCGTAAGGGGGGATTTTGTCGTAGTTAAAGGACATAGACGGGTCAAAAAAAATTTTTTTTTTCATCAAATGTGAATGTGTTAGGTCTCTTTATGTGTATAATATTATTTGCATGTGTGTTTGTGTCTGTGTATGTGATCAGGCTCCCGATGACATGACTTACTTTACTTATACCCCTTCTATAAGTATTAATATTAATGGGGTAGTATTTAACTGAAATACTGACTTGCACAGCAATGAGTAAGTTATGCAACAGTGATATAATAATACTCTCGGGTCTATTATTACAAAACTCGACTTCGTTTCGTTTTGTAATGGCGACCCTCAAGTTTTAAGAACCAATTATGAACTGTTGCATACGCTAGTTTTTCTACGACAGCTAAAATAGCGAAAAAGGCTAAATCTAGAAAGGTGGCAGAATGTGGAAGATATCGTATGCCCACTCAAGAAATAAAAAAAAGAGCAGTGCTCATATATTGTATGAAAATCCATAGGAGCAGTGTTCTTATGGCATACCATAGACAACGTTATAATGTATACTTTTTTAATATCGCTGTCAGTCATCTAATTGACAGATGGAAGTGCTGGAGTAGAAAAACAATAATAAATACACATCAGGCCTCAATTTCTAATCTACTGGTTACTAACTAGAACCCCCCCCCCTACTAATTTAAAAACTGACATACTTGAATAAATAAGATTTGAAACACATACGATACGCCTTGAAGCCTTAAACCCCAGTTCCCCTGACACGACTAATAAATTATTTAAGATTTAATAACTCATACGCCTTCAAGCCTTAGGCCCCAGTTCCCCTGACACGACTAATAATTATTTAAGATTTAAAAACACATACGCCTTCAAGTATAAGCCCCCGTTCCCCTGACGCGACTAATATAAACTATTTAAGATTTACACATACGCCTTGAAGCCTTAAGCCCCAGTTCCCCTGACACGACTAATATAAACTATTTAAAATTTACACATACGCTTTGAAGCCTAACCCTTCGAATGTTGCTGTCAAACAGTTTTTAATGAAAATATGACCTTGAAATTGAAACGCTAAAAGCTAAAATACATTATAAGAGGGCACTGATCAGTGCTTAGACATACAACTGCTTAAGCCCCAGTTCCCCTGACACGACTAACGCTCGGGAGCCGCATGCCACCCCATAACCGGAAACCGTGTGCGCTGACCAGAGCACCCGTACGCAGCCGCGGACGACCGCGCCGCCACGGGGTATGAGATGCGGCAGTTGCAGCAGCAGAACGCGCGCCTGAGGGAGACGCTCGTACGGCTCCGGGACCTCAGCGCGCATGACAAACACGCCATGCAGAAGATGAATAAGGTAAGAACGAAATACCTATTCAAAATTATTCTGGTAAACTTTACTTGAAAATGTGATGAAAAACATTGTGTATAACTGCCTGCAAAAGGATTAAAACTCGCCATTTTTCCATTTTTGATCCGATTGCGTTAAACATAAGAGGTCGGCGACGCGCATGTTATACCTCTGGATTGCAGGCGTCTATAGGCTACGGTGGCCGCTTTCATCCGGCGGCCGTATGCTTGTTTGACACAAAAGTGGTATAAAAAAGGGGAAAATACAATAAGCTACTTAACTGATATCAAATTCGGCACAATAAATGATATATTGTAATGTATTTGGCTTAAGGACCAAATATTGCTAGATTTCGGGTATTAAAAGTGGACGACGGCTACGTATTTTCGAATAAAAAATTGTATTCATATTTTTTATTTTGAACTCTGAGAACGCTGTCGGCCATGATGTGACGTCATTATACTTTAGAAGCTAACTTCATATTGAATCATATACGAGGGAAGTTCGTTACGTAACCTCTGCTGTGACATTGACAGACAACGAATAACTGAATAATTTATGTCAATAACAATTATACAATACAATACAATACAAATACTCTTTATTGTTCACCAACAAGGAAATAAAAACAATATACATTAAACACTAAAATATAAACACTAGTAGGCAACAGGCGGCCTTATCGCTAAGAAGCGATCTCTTCCAGACAACCTTTGGGTAGAGGAGTCAATACACATGGAAATCCAAACAAAACCTATTTAAGGTAAAATAATTGTTATTTTAGATTTAAGGTAGGTATAGGTAGGTAGTTAGGTTAGTAGGTAGGTAGTTACACTTACTGTATGTATATATTTTGAAAATAAATGTTAGCAATTCTTAAACAAATATTGTTTTCCTGCATGGTGTCGTCATACCACAATATATGGACTACCATGGCTGACATAAGTATACTTGAAATATATTTTTTGCATTTTTCCAGGTCATAATAAAATATGTGTATCGCGAATGCAGTTAATTTACCTTAATATACCGACGTTTCTACATATTTTCATGTGTCATGGTCGCGGCCCCTCGAGTTCCAGTGTCCTGCAGTGTCCCCCCCCCTCTAAATTTTGAACGAGAGGTCCAAGAAATGTGAAATAATTCAGGGAGATAGAAAAAATTTGGTCAAACCGTTTTTGAGTTTTTGCCAAAACCCATTTATTAGAAAAGGACGTAAGTGCCTTGTTATTGTAAAGGCACTTACGATTTTTAGCCCGCACAATTTTTCATCGTCTACCGGTACGGAACCCTCAATTATGCGTGGTCCTACACGCACCTGGCCGGTTTTTGTATTTTAGTATTATATATAATCATATTATAAAGACCTAAACTTAAAATGGGAAAGAAATACAAGAGAATACAATATAAATATCAATGGAAATAATCATAAATATGTTTCTAGGACATAGATCAATACAAATCCGAGATAGCTGAACTGTCCCGCACCAAGGAGAAGCTGTCCACCAGGGTCGAAGAGCTGGAGGCGCAGGTCGCAGACCTGAGGGAACAGGTTGATGCTGCTCTCGGGGCTGAGGAGATGGTGGAACAGCTGGCGGAGAAGAAGATGGCATTAGAAGACCAGGTGAGTAGAACAGGGTGGAAGACTAGAAGCCCAGGTAGCAAGTGACAAAACACGTCGACGATACACTCAAAGGAGATGGTGGAACAGCTGGATGAAAATGAGATGGCTCTAGAAGACCAGGTGAGTAGACGACCAGGGTAGGAGACTAGAAGCCCTGGTAGCAAGGGTGAGAAAACAGGTCGGCGATGCACTCGGAGATGGTGGAACAGCTGGCTGACAATGAGATTACTCTAGAAGACCAGGTAAGTAGACCACCAGGGTAGGAGACTAGAAGCCCTGGTAGCAAGTGTGAGAGAACAGGTCGACGATGCACTCGGAGATGGTGGAACAGCTGGCTGACAATGAGATTACTCTAGAAGACCAGGTAAGTAGACCACCAGGGTAGGAGACTAGAAGCCCTGGTAGCAACTGTGAGAGAACAGGTCGATGATACACTCGGAGGAGATGGTGGAACAGCCGGCTGAAAATGAGATGGCTCTAGAAGACCAGGTGAGTAGACCACCAGGGTAAGAGACGAGAAGCCCAGGAAGCAAGTGTGAGATAACAGGTCGGCGATGCACTCGGAGATGGTGGAACAGCTGGCTGAAAATGATATGGCTCTAGAAGACCAGGTGAGTAGACCACCAGGGTAGGAGACTAGAAGCCCAGGTAGCAAGTGTGAGAAAACAGGTCGACGATGCACTCGGAGGAGATGGTGGAACAGCTGGCTGAAAACGAGATGGCTATAGAAGACCATGTGAGTAGACCACCAGGGTAAGAGACTAAAAGCCCAGGCCAGCTGCATACGCAAGCGATATGGTATATTGTTAACTTGGGCGCTATCAACTTACGGGGTTATCCGTTTGTGCAATTCGTATGAGAAATAAAGAGGACAGAAATCTTCTTTCTTGAATTCGTTTTAAGTTATACAGATATTGTCATAATAAAACACCCGAACGTGTCATGCTACATATATTTCAGTGTCAGTATTATAAGTACAGATACCGATGTCTGCAGTATTATAAGAGTCGATTGAAGGAGCAAGTAGATGTAGATGTAGTGTAGGGACGCCCGGCCGGATACAGGCGGACTGTCGAGCACTTCACGCGTTCATTCAGCCCATTTCCCTATAGTTTGAGCTGCAGGTTACTTTCCCGGCGGCCTTCCCATTCTACATTCTTCCTCAAATCTTTTTTCCTGCAGAACAGAAGGACATCTTTAAGTTTGACATCCTTTTCGGTTTCCTGCAGTGTATCTATGCCGAATATGCTATATCGTGTCTGCTAACACATGCTTGCTGGTTTCCTCCATACCGAAGAGCGGACGGCATGGATCCCTACTAATACCTAAGATCTTCAGATGTCTGTTCAGTGTGTTGTGGCCAGTAATTGAAGGAGCATGAGAAATACGAGGGAAAATCCATATGTACTACATTTATACCTGAATGTTTATTCACCCATGTTTTTTTTACAGGTGGAACAGCTTAAACAAGACGTGTCTGAACTGGAGGCGCTGCAAGAAGTCCACGAGCAGCTGGTGGAGTCCAACCGGGAGCTGGAGCAAGACCTGCGCGAGGAGCTGGAGATGGCTCAGAGCGCCACTAGAGAGGTAAGAGGGAGGTATGGCCTCTGATATGGTCCCTCTAGCCCCAGCTGGGGTTAGTTGCACGAAGTCCACGAGCAGCTGGTGGAGTCCAACCGGGAGCTGGAGCAAGACCTGCATGAGGAGCTGGAGATGGCACAAAGCGCTACTGGAGAGGTAAGACACTATGACGTCACTGTGACTTCGAATGGCGGGCGTTTAAAACGCCCGAAATTTTTGAAGTAAGATTTATAGGTACCACATTTTATTTATTTAGAAAATTATTTAACAGTATTATAATGATAAAAACTATCATACAACAACTTTTTGTTGCAACAAATAAACTTAATTTATTTAATTATTTTTGTTTTGTTATCACTTATTAAGATAGATAGATATTAAAGTAGTAACACTACTATATATAAATTATAAATTGAAATAGATGTCATATACCAAAGTAACCGATATAGCTCTCCGAATCGCTAAACTTAAGTGGCAGTGGGCGGGGCACATTGCACGTAGAACCGATGGCCGTTGGGGCGGAAAGGTTCTCGAGTGGCGACCGCGTACCGGAAGGCGCAGCGTGGGTAGGCCCCCCGCAAGGTGGACTGATGACCTGGTGAAGGTCGCAGGAGTCCGCTGGATGCGGGTGGCGCAGGACCGGTCATTGTGGAAATCTTTGTGGGAGGCCTATGTCCAGCAGTGGACGTCTTTCGGCTGATATGATGATGATGATGATACCAAAGAAAAAGACCAACACCGATAGAGGCCAATCCGAGGAACGAACTCGCCGGTCGAATGCCGGCGAATTTCTCGAGTATATGCAATCTTAGTAACAGGCAAGACGCCCGTGGCCATTTTCTAAGTATAAGCGACGTTCATCCAAACCACTTAGGGGTTGCGGTATCGAACTCGGGTCTTCAGCTCACGCTTAAAATACAACAGTATAAAAACAATGAGTGAATATGAGCTACCGTATTGTCGCTCACCAGGCGGCGCCACTCATGCGTGGGTCCTGTGTCAGTATGAGAGAATTGCCAAAGTGACGTTTGAAACCCCGCAGGACCTACGTTCCACTAGCGCCCCTAGCGGAAAATTAAGTCGTAATTCCTCATTGCCTGTTGATATTGCCGTAATTTCACCACAAGGTATAAGGAGCATCTTGCGGCATACAGACATAACCATCCAGAAAGGTCAAATTTTGCGAAGCATTTGTTGGATAATGATTTTACATGTTTGTGAGAAAGGGTTGAGCCTGAGTGTGTTAGAACAGTTAGAGATAATTAGGTACAACAATAGGGGTGTGATTGTTAACGAACAGTTGAATGTAGCGTCATCACCGTTATTACGAATATTGGCATCTCTTTTGGTTAGGGGGGGGGGGGAGGTTATAAATATGGCCGATCAGTCTGGGCATGTCATTCACTTGTCGGACGCCAGTACGACAAGATCCCCTGTATCTCTTGAGGATGCCGCGTAGAGAGGCGAAACACGTGTCGAGTTTTGTATTATTGGTGGTGGTGTGTTGTATCTATTTGCGTATTTATTGTTTGCGGCGGGAGGGTGGGAACATTAATTGCATGCAAAATACGCAAGTAGGTATAACGGGTTGGCACTAATAGACAAGCACGTTTGGCGGAATAGCAAAGTAGATTATTTTCGTTGTTGATATCTAATTGTTCTGTACAGGTGGTACGCGAACGCGAAGCCGCGTTCGAAACGATCATGGATCGGGACTCCACCATCCTCAAGTTCAGGGAGCTGGTGCAGAAGATGACGGAGCAGTACAACGAGATACGGAACCAGCTCGAGTCAAAACAAGGTATTCAATTGTCCGTTTTTTGATTATTTTGCTTTTGAAAAAAAAAGGTGGGTAGACCACAAATAAAAACTGGCAGTAAATCAGTTACGCCGTGAACATGGCGCATGTAACAGTGCCGAAATATCGGGAGCTCACAAAAACAAATATACATGGTAAATATCTCGTTTTATAAAGGCGCCTAAGAGCGCTAACCCACTTACAACTTTACATAGCAGTTTTTGTTTTTAATTATTTTAATTTTGATTAATAAAATTTTCTCTGACCTAGATAGCTTCTCTGTATTAGAGTCTAGAGTGTGCGATGTCGAGCCCTGCAAACAACATATTCGTCCGTGCCAACAACCATTGACAATTTTAACACAAAACATTCGCAGTATTTTCAAAAACTTTGATAATTTTCATGTATTTCAACAAAGACTTGATATTCATTGTGACGTGTTTGTCTTGACAGAATGCTCCCCTACTAACCTTATACCATAAATCACGTAATACATACACCAACACGCAATATGTCACGAAATTAAATGTTCTTAAGCAAACTTGGAGAGGATTTATGCGATATTGACTTTGGCCCTGTTTATCACAAATCCGTCTAGTCCCACGGTAAGCTCAATAAGGCTTGTGTTGTGGGTACTTACGGCCTCTTAGCCTAGTCGGTAGTGACCCTGCCTACGAAGCAGGAGGTCCCGGGTTCGAATCCTGGTCAGGGCATTTATTTGTGTGTTTATCACGAATATTTGTTCCTGAGTTATGGATGTTCTCTATATATTTAAGTATGTATATGTGTATATCTATTATATATATCGTCGTCTAGTACCCACAACACAAGCTTTATTGAGCTTACCGTGGGACTAGGTCGATTTGTGTAAGTTTGTCCCACAATATTTATATTTACTTGACGACAATACATACAACACATAGATACATATAAATACTTAAATATATATAAAACATCCATAACTCAGGAACAAATATTCGTGATAAACACACAAATAAATGCCCTGACTAGGATACGAACCCGGCACATGCTTCGTAGAGGCAGGGTCACTACCAACTAGGCTAGGAGGCCGTTATGACTACCAACTAGGGCTCATTCAAAAATCATGCGATCGTTTTTGGCCTTATTTTGACCTCCCCGTCCCCCTTGGTGATAGTTGGTGATCTTAACGGTTACCCCCCCCCCCATCATCATTTTCGAGTGAGTTTTGAGTCGAGATTTTCATGTGCGCCGATGCGAGATTTTTATGTTGGTTAAATAGATTGTTATGAAATTTGGTTGTTCTGTGCATTATGCTGTGTGAAAAAAAGTATTTATGAGGTAAATTTATTATTTATTAAAAAGGTATTTATGCCCGAGGTATACACTCTGCTTTTCACTTCGATTGTAAGGAAAATATTAGGTTTTATATCACTTTGAATCGTTGAAAATGTAACGTCTATACTCTTGCGCTTGGGTTCTCTCCGCCGCGCGCCGCCTGCGATGTTACTTTATGCCCTAGTGCATGAAAAGCGATTTTGTGTCGCCTAGCCACGACACAAAGGCGAACTTTTCGAGCTTTTGAGCTTTTTTGAGCCCGTCGCTTACGATGATTGTAATATTTCCCCCCAGGTTCCCCCCCGTCAGAGCAGGACACCCCGGAGCCGTCCCGCTCCCCCCCCGCGGAGCTGGGCTCGCTGGTGCACCTGTCCCGCGCGTCCACGCGCTCCGTGGACCTGCAGCTGCGCGCGCTGGAGCTGGCGCAGGCGCGTGCACGCGCGGACATGCTGGCTGCGTGCCTGCCCGACCACTTCATGCAGCCCGCAGGTTGGTGCACTCACGTCTATAAACGTATAGGAACAGTTTAGCTATGGCGGCTCATATTCAAGTACACGCGTACCGTGATATGAGCTGACTAGCCAAAAGTAATATCCGATGAAAGGAGCGGCGGGACCCCAGTCCCGCCTTAACCATTGTAATGTTCACTTGTTACTTATTCTAAACTACGGAGTCAGATAAAAGTGCATATTATTCCTCACCACACAGGTCTTCTGAACAGTATAGAAGTACCAACAAACTTCTAAAAATTTGTGTATACTTCGGAGCTTGTTACTGGAGAAGGTCAAAAATTGAATACAGGTGCATATACAGGGTGGAAATAGATTTTGGGTCAGTGAGGGCAGCTACCAGATCCCGTGTTGCTAGGCGAAAATGGTCTTACGAGACCTTCCTTCGATTTCAAACTAATGAAGATTGGCGTTTACAGATTAAAAAAAAAACATACAGGTGGCGAGAAAATGGTCATTTTTGGCAAACTGTTTTTTTGATGCCAATCAATTCCATTCCTGTCCAGGATCAAAAGCTTGTATGGGACCAAAAAAAAATTTTAATCGAGAAAAATTTTCCCCATACAATTTGTATGAAAATGAAAAAAGTCTTTTTTACATGTATTTTTTTTTATTTCAATCGATTCCAGTTCTATCCAGTATCAATAGTTTCCTTGGGGTCAACTTTCGGTAATGTACAAAAAAGCCAGAAATTAAAGAAAACCGTTTGCATACATTTAATATGGAGAAAAAGTGAACTTTATTTACATTTTTCTGTCACGCTAATCAGTGCTGTTTCATTGAAGGATCATAATACGGTATGAAAATGGGGAAAGGACGAATTAGGATACACTCCTGTTAATTGCTGCTCCAGTAGGTTTAATACTCAAAGCTCTTGGCCGAAAATATTCGGTTTGTTATAAGCATCATCGGTTCCATCATCTGTTCCATCATCGGTTCCAGGTGACCATGACGCCATTCTGCTGATCTTGCTGCTGCAGCGACTCACCACCAAGGCCGACATCATCCTGGGACAGATCAGAGAACGGTACTTCAGTTTTCATTACAATCCACAGCGTAAGGATGTATTCTATACAGTGGGTTAACTCCGCCGATTTCTGGGTCATCGATGGGGGGCGCGCGGGGAAGGAGGCGGGGAGGGAATGTCTATTTTAAGGGGTGTAAAATGGAAATTAGTTTGCCAATCAGACTGTAATATCTTTCGCATAGTTGACAACGCTGAGCCTCAGAACGACCACCGAGCCGAGCCGCTGGCCGTGTATGAAGTTACCTCACTGTATGGAATGCATCCCTACGCTGTGTTATATGCAATCATCATCATTACAGCTGAAACACTTCTACTGCTGAAGAAATGTCTCCAAAGACTTCCACAACAAACGGCCCTTCGCCGTCGTAAACCAACGTTCTCCCTTGACCCAGATCATCGGTCAATCTAGTTTGAAGCCTTCCCTTTTGCAGGCTTTCGTCTTAAGACACCAAAATAGCTTATAATTCATAATTAATTTATTGCATCAATTATTACATAAGGACTTAAAAATAAGCATAATCACAGCTTGAGTTCACATAAACCCTTTTAGTGTACATAGCAATATTAAAACTGAATTAAATAACTAGTTTGATAATCCATGCATAGATACATATTTTTGAAAACTATTTAAATAACATAGGTCATATTAAATTGCAACGGTTAACACTCACGTATTTTTATCACAATAGGCGTGACATGTTTCGACTGCATCGGGCAGTCATCGTCGGACAGACAGAGTGTTGTCACCTTCGCGGCTCGGGCATCACTGCCCGAGACCGGCGTAGGTAACGGGTCGGGTACGTGAGTGTTAACCGTTGCAATTTAATATCAGTATGACTCACGAAAGTATAAATTATAATTGTAACATAGCTAGTTTTCATAAATCATAATATTAGTTTTAAAAGTTATATTACAAATTAAATTAGTCACATACTTTATTTATTACAATGGGTAACAAAATGCAAAAATTGCTTCCCAACTTCATACTTTGACGACCGGTTGGCGTAGTTGGTAGTACCCTGCCTGCTAAGCCGATGGTCCTGGGTTCGAATCCCAGTAAGGGCATCTATTTGTGTGATGACCACAGATACTTGTTCCTGATTCAGGGATGTTTTCTATGTAGGTATTATATATATCGTTGTCTGAGTACCCGTAACACACGCCTTCTTGAGCTTACTGCGGGACTTAGTCAATTTGTGTAAAAATGTCCTATAATATTTATTTATTTATACTTTTTTTTTACAGTTTCCCAGCAGTGAATGTGTGGGACAGAGAAGCGGTGACCAAGACCCACACAGCGGTCCAGTACAGCTTCCGATGCCAGCTTGAATACCAGCTCCATATGATACAGGTAGGATGTATGGGTGAATCTATTTCTTGCTGTTATTCTGTTCCGTCAGCCAGGGGACAAATGCAGCACAGTTTGTTAGAAGAGACGTTGTAGTATGTTGTACTGACATGCTTGGTAGATGGCCCGTCATGGAAAGGGAATATAAATACAAAAAAATGTTTTGTGAATTTTAATGTCATAAAACCGTGATTATAAATTTACTAAAACGGGGCTTAATCGTGTAAAAGTTCGAAAATTTCAAGGGCGACATTGTCCCCGTGTTCCCGGAGAATGACTGGTTGGGATTGACATCAACGTCTTCTAGCTGCGCGGGTTTTACGAACTACCCGCACTTGGTCTTGATTATCAATTTGAACATTTTGCGCACTAGGGATGTGACTCTGACACACTACACTCACGATGCCCGATTACGCTTAAATATTTATTAATGACCGGATTCCACGTAAACGAGATTCTAAAACCGTCATCCCGATTGAAATTGGGGTATTTCTTCATTTCATTTCAGTGTCAAAATCGTGGAAGTTTAAATAAGTGTTTAAATAGTAATTATAAGATTTTATTGGGTCGACAACTCGCATGTGTCACCCTTGGAGTTGCAGGCGTCCATAGGCTACGGTGACGGCTTTCCATCCGGCGGGTCGTATGTTTGATTGCCACCGATGTAGTGTTAAAAAAATCGCTAAGCGTGATGGTTTAAAAATATGTATGACGACCGGTTGGCGTAGTTGGTAGTGACCCTGCCTGCTAAGCCGATGGTACTGGGTTCGAATCCCGGTAAGGGCATTTATTTGTGTGATGAACACAGATATTTGTTCCCGAGTCATGAATGTATATTATTTATATCGTTGTCTGAGTACATGTAACACAAACAAGCCTTCTTGAGCTTACTGCGGGACTTAGTCAATTTGTGTAAGAATGTCCTGTAATATTTATTTATTTTTTATACTGTATTTCAAAGATCGTGTCCAATTTTTTCACCAATTTTTTTGTCTTCAGTGTATAGTGTCTATGTGGGTGCACACCCTGGACTCGTGCAAGCCGGCCTTGCTGCTGAAGGCGGCCAGCGCGCTGCCGGACGCGAGCCAGCAGGAGCGGGCGCTGGACGGCGCGCTCCAGCTCCTCAAGTCCAACGAGCTGGACGAGAACGTGGGGCTGGACGGTGCGTGTTAATAAAATGTTAGGTCCCGGTTGAAACTATTACATTTCCTCGCAAATGTGATGAAAAACATTGTATGTATCACGGGCGGTACAAGAAAAACTAAGTCGTGTTAAAATTAAGCCCTCGCGATTTCTTGTTTACCGCCATTAATAATCTATGCCGCCAATGTACTATTATCGAGTAGGTGATGTGAAAACGATGTTTTCACTTCTCTTGCTCGAAAAGTTCGCGTTTGTGTCGTGGCTAGGCGACACAAAATCGCTTTTCATGCACTAGGGCATAAAGTAACATCGCAGGGGGCGCGCGCTCCCGGCCGCCTGCAGGCGGCGCGCGGGGGGAGAACACAAGCGCGCGAGTATGGATGTTACATTTTCAACGATTCAAAGTGATATAAAACCTAATATTTTCCTTACAATCGAAGTGAAAAGCAGAGTGTATACCTCGGGCATAAATACCCATTTCATGCCCTTGATGTACAGTCAACCAATTAGAACCCTAGGCCACTGCAGGACTATGTCATAGTGACGCTATAAGTCAGATTGTATGAAATCTCTTACTGCTTGTCATTTTGACATGGTTCTAGAGTGGCCTAGGGTTCCAACGATTATGGATGTTACATTTTCAACGATTCAAAGTGATATAAAACCTAATATTTTCCTTACAATCGAAGTGAAAAGCAGAGTGTATACCTCGGGCATAAATATCCATTTTTCATTTCTTTTTGCTATTTCGTGTTGTGTATTAAGCCACGAGTAAATACATTTTTCTCAAACATGCAATGAAATGTTGTTATAACGTTCGTTATAATAGGCTTCAAAGTACCACGTTTCAGGCGGGGCAACTGGAGAGACACGTAATGGAATTTCATACAAAATTGAAGGCCTAGGCCGGGAAGTAATATTTTTTTAATTTTATTCCACATAAATGTGTGACACAGCAACATGGTTTTTAGCCATTATAACAGTTTCATTACTATGGTTCATGATGACATTCTGCCAGTACGCCTATTAAAACAAACAATAAATTATATATTCGGATATATTAAGTCGATACTTAATCGATATCGACATGAACATAACAAATATCACATTATTAATTTAAACATTAGCGGTAAATAAAAGTGTCTACTCAAACCGTGCCGTTTTGTTTCATGATAACATTCTGCCACAGTGCCTATTAAAAATAAAAATAAATAATGATATTTTGAAGTTTTATTTATATAAAATGGACATCGACATGAACATAAGTAACAACACGTTATTGCAAATTTACTCACACAAATATAGGTACATTCCAAATATTAAAATAAATTTAAACGTAAAAGCGTCTACTCAAACCGCGTGTGAAAAAACGCCTATATAGTTTTTTAATAATTTTGGAGGTTAAGTTAAATTACTTTGATTGTTTTAATCTATTTCAATGGTTTTATTGTTCATTGTTATTTATTATAATAATGTTGTCGTCGAGTTTTGAAGCAGAAATGACTATTCATTGAGCCCCACCAGAATTAAGTGCGAAATGCGAAAGTAAAATTGAATGGGCTCTAAATTAATTGATGGCGCAAATGACAAACGAGATGTCGGAAGGCATATGGCTACCCAAAATGCATGCGTGTTTAGTTAATATTACGATAACTGTTTAGACTAAATTGGTTTATTGTTTAAGTGAGAACTGTGTCTGTCTATCTAAGGATAAGTAGGAATTATGTACAAAAATTTGTAAAGAGGTTATAATTTTCATTGTCACAGAATAAAAAGTGCTGTTCGTGTTTGGTACATTTTACATTGCGACATATTTATACATCATGAAATATTTATGGATCATCTGTTTTATCGTTATAGACTAAATTCATGTTGGAATCACCACGAACTAAATAGCAATATTTGTGTTAGATATATTAATTCGTCAAGTCAACTTTCTAGAAATAAAACTATCACATTTTTGGAGATTTTTTTATTTATTTCATTGCATGTTTGAGAAAAGCACTATACATGCCTTGCCGTGAAAAGGGCTTTAACGGCTTCGTATGGTTACCCGGCCTCGCTAACGCTCGGCTCGTGTATATACATACTCACCCGTTAAGCCCTTCTTTCCCGGCGTCTGCAGTAATGTACTATTCTTTCTTTTTCTTTCTTTCTTTCATTTTATGCCCTTGATGTACAATCTAGTATTTGTCGTAGGTATCGAACGGTGCTGGAGCTACCTGTCGGCCATGTGGTCGGCGCTGGGGCTGGCGCCGCTGGGGGCGGAGCGCCCGCGCGAGGCGGTGGCGCACGCGTGCTGCGCGCTCGACGCGCTCGCACGCGCCTTGCACGCCGACGCCAGCGCGCTGCAGCAGACCCTGCTGGTAAATATACCCACTGCCTTCAAACAGAGTTGACAGTCTGTTAATTCGTCCTTCGGATTTTAGAACGATGCTTCAGGTTTCAGAAAATTTATAAAATACATTACTGACTGGACTCTAATCCGAAACTGTGTCAAGTATGACTAAGCTTAACTTTAGTCATGACTAGCGACCCGCCCCGGCTTCGCACGGGTTATCATTATACATATAAACCTTCCTCTTGAATCACTTTATCTATTAAAAATAACCGCATCAAAATCCGTTGCGTAGTTTGAAAGATTTAAGCACACATAGGGATATAGGGACAGAGAAAGCGACTTTGTTTTATACTATGTAGTGATTTGCCAAAACACAACTAATGAAGAACCTTGGACACCGGTTCAGCTAATAATTTTATTTTTTGAATATCACATAAACTGCAAGTATTCAGACATTATTATGAACATAGAATGGGTCTATCGCGAATGTAGTTAATTTAACTTAATATACGACGTTTTGACAGATCTTCATGTATCATGGTCTTGGCTTGATTCATCATAGGGATAAGTTCGCCTTTGTTGTATCAAATTGTCTATGTTACTGTGTTTCTTGTATTTCTTGTGTTATTGTACAATAGAGCTTATACATACATACATACATGTATATTAAAGTATGCCTCAGGGACCTAATTTAAATTTAAGGTAGGTAGAGGTAGATAGTTAAGTAAATTTCACTTACTGTATATATTTTGAAAATAAATGATTTTAATTTAAGGTAAATTAACTACATTCGCGATAGACCCGTTCTATGTTCATAATAATTTGTATAAAACGCGAAAGTTTGAAATGAGTTTCTTAAAGAAAATAACTTGGGTTAACGTGTACAATCTTCCCCTAAAATTAACGGAATAAAAGAGTGTATATATTTCCTACACTATCGCATTGGGCAACTTAATGATATTTATTAAATAAAACAATAATAATAAGATCGTGCCAACATTCTTTTGAACACCTTGTCCTCTCTATAATTCGTACTGTACACGGTGGCCTGAATATTCACAAAATAAACTTATAAGGATATTTTTAACTATAATTTTTGTTCGAAAATCACCCCATAATATCATACCATACCCTGATCACGAATGTCCATAACCATAATACTGTTTTGTAAGCAATCGGAGCACAACTTGGAGCTGGGCCAGCTACACGCGCACATGATCTCGTCGGCGAGCACCCTCCAGCAGGCGCTCAAGAGCGCGCGCCGCCGCCTGCCGCCCGCCGCGCAGGCGCCCGTGCCTCTACCCGTGCAGGTACACTGTATAATCTGGTAATATCCATTACAGATGTTAGTTCATCAATTATCCCACGTATTTGTCATGCTTCACCGTGTCCGTCTGTCAGTTGATAATTTAAGAGATTATTTATTTATCATGTCCCGTCTAATGCCCGCCTTCCACTAAAAAAGAGTAATGAGCGGGAACGGAGGTAGCGAGGTGAGCGATGCGGAGTAAAATAGTAGTGCGCTTCCACTAAAAATACCAGAAATAACAGCAAACATTTCATGATGGTATCATTGAAGTCATCACCACTTGAATCGTCCGACATCGCGAAATAAATGAACTCAAAATCGTTGCAACTGTGACAAAAAGTGAGGGGCCTACAAAACTGGTACCATCCAAGCAAACAAGTGCGGTATCGACACCAGCCGCTTCGAGTAGCGCCTCGACACCTACTGGCCGTCCCGCTCCCACACATGCTCCAAACCGGCCAGTACGCATCGCTGCAACTCGCTCAAAGGAACGACTCGCGGCGCAACGGAAACAACCGCCGAAACGAGATGCAAAACTACGACCAGCAGACCAAGACCTCTCTCAACCACTGACCGCCGATAAGCAATTTAAAATAACTGACCAAGACAAGTACACGAATATTGACCAAAATAGATTAGACCTTGCGATCCAAGATATAATAAATGACACACCTCAACCGAGTGAAGAAAATACGGAATTGACAACGATAAATAATGACAATAATAATAATGCCAATAGTGACTGGGAAATAGCCCAGAGTCGTCACCACCGCCGGCGCAACTTCAAACCGTCTGTAGTTATTAAAGGTACAGCAAAAAACGCTAAAATATCAGGAGTCGAGGTGTTAAAGTATCTCCACGGCTGCTTTTTTGAAAAGGACACAACCCCCGACAGCGTTATTAACCACTTAAAATCAATTCGGGATGGCTTCCAGTACACAGTTGAAAAAATCGCATCGAAGCATGACACTTACAACTCCTTTAAAATCGGTATCCCGGCGGCAGTGTATGAAGACTTCCTAAAAACAGATGTATGGCCGATAAATACCTGTATCTCTGAATGGCAGCCCTTTCTCCGTCCAAGAGACAAAAGATCTCCCAGATAAAATAACTGTCATCAAATCCTCAAACGAACCTACTTACATACGTGTTGTTCACCAAAATATAAACCGTCTCGGAAATAAAACGTCAAAACTAGAATGTGAATTACAACTATTACCAGACCAGATTGACATACTGTGCCTGACCGAGCACTGGCTCCAGGCCACTCAGATAACGTCCGTAAATATCCTGAACTACGAGCTGCGCGCCCAGTACTGCAGGTCGAGCAGGCTCGGCGGAGGAGCCTGTATATACGTCAGGTCGGGGCTGGTGACTATCGACCGTGAGGAAGTCTGCAACCTGTCTGAGGAGTCACAGTTCGAAGCCTGTGCGAATGAGTGCGTGGGCCTAAACCTGATTGTGGTGTGCGTATACAGACCTCCAAACGGTGATGTACCTATTTTCTTTTCTAAACTATCACATTTACTATACTTACCAGCTTTACAGAACTATAAAGTGATCATAGTAGATGACATAAACATAGATTTATTGACTAAATCCAGCCTCTCTAAAAATCTGTTGAATACATTAAAACAATATGGCTATTCACAGCAGGTGACTGTTCCTATTAGAATATCAAAATTGTCAAAAACATGTATCGACCATGTATATACAAATGTATCAAAAAAACACATATGTAACGTGACCTGTAAGGATTTGCATGTATCCGACCATTTAAGTATATTTGTAACTCTAAGTTTCCCTAAAATTACGACCCGCAATCAATTAAAGCGTATATTTTCTAAACAAAATATTCATAACTTCCATCTCAGCTTAGACATGTACGACTGGGATTCGTTTTTAAATAAAAGTCAGTGTCCAGCTAAAACAATTGAACTTCTAATGAACGTAATAAAACATTACTTTGAGATATATTTCCCCCTTAAAAAAACTCAAATAAGACAAAATGTAAGCGTATGGGTCAACGATAGTATTCGTCAGTTACGCTATAGCATTAGTAAAATAAAAACTCAGTTATCGCAAACGCCAAATGGCACCGAGCGATTTCGGGATAACTTATTATCATTGGAATTAAAATATTGGAACGCTTTAAAAGAAACACGAAAAGAACATATAAATAATCAAATATCTAATGGCCGAGACGACATGAGCCGCCGTGTTTGGCGCGTTATCTCATCTGAGACTTGTAAATCGAACAAAGCCAGGAGAGGTGCAATCGATGTCCTTGTGAGCGTGTCGGCCGGTGACTGCGAGAGCGCACGGGCAGTCGCCGCCGCTAACCAGCTGAACTGGTGAACGCACACAAACACAAACGACAACAATGCAAAACCATGCGTAAACACTGCCCTCGACTATTTGGACCGGCATCTCATGTCACGCTCGCCTATATTTAATTTTGAACACTTCTCACTGTCAGAAATTATAAATGCATTTAAAAACATTAAACGAAAAGAATCAAAAGATATTAACGAAATGTCAACCCACGTTCTAGATTACTTACCTCCTGTTGTGGTTTCAATATTACTAAATTTGTTTAATAAATGCGTAGAGGCGGGTGTATATCCCGATATTCTAAAATTAATCAAAGTTCAACCAATCTATAAAGGCAAAGGTGAAATGCACCAACCTAAATTTTATAGACCGATATCTTTAATACCAATTATTTCGAAAGTTTTTGAACACATGTTAAGCCAAAGAATAATGAAATATTTTGCTATAAACGACTTATTAAATAAACAACAGTTTGCATACCAATCGGGCCGCTCCACGACGGATGCAACGCGCGAGGTAGTAACACGCGTGCTCGCGCATCTCGAGGGCGGGCGACAGGTCGCAGCTATATACTGCGACTTGTCGCGTGCCTTCGAAATGATTGACCACTCGCTTCTTTTAAAAAAGCTTCAACGTTACGGTGTTGAGGGAAATTTCTACAACACGATTGCTTCATTCTTGTTCAACAGAAAACAGACAACGTACGTCTTAAATTCAAGATCAAAACCCGAAAATATCGGCGAGTGCTCGGTTCCCCAAGGTTCACAAATGGGCAACAACCTTTTTTTAATCCTCGTTAATGACATAACGGTAGCGTGTCCTGAGCTTGAATGTGTCATGTTTGCTGATGACACCTGCGTTATTGTTAACGCCAATAATATATGTAATTTAAAACATAACGTTAACAAAGCAATGCTCGAAATCACCAAATGGTTTACAGCCAACGGCATGCTTTTAAACATTGAAAAGACTAATATAATGCATTTTAAATTGCGTAACACTTGCACTGAAGCATTAAATATAAAAATAAATGATATATCAGTACCGCAAGTAACTGAAGTTAATTACCTAGGCTTCATAATTGACGCTGGGCTAACGTGGAGCGCGCACATTGATGCGCGCTGCGACAAACTAGCCTCCGCCAACTACGCGCTTTCTAGACTTACAAACACCTTATCTATTGAAAACCTAAAAAAAGCTTATTACGGCTACTTTCATTCAATACTTATTTCAGGAGTTGATCTATGGGGAACAGCAGCAGATCGCGAAAGACTATTTAAATTACAAAAACGGGCACTACGGTTAATAATTGATAAAAAACCCCATGACCACCCTGCTCAACAATTATTTACAAAACACAAGATACTCACTCTACCTTGTATATACATTTTGGTCGTTTGTACTCACGTAAGGAAACATTTACACAAATACGAAATTTGCACTCGAGCCAGAAGCACTCGCCGAAAAAATTTCATACTCGTCCCGAGGTGCAGACTGGCTAAGGTTGGGAAGTCGCTCTGTGTTATGGGCCCTAAGCTATATAATTCACTCCCCAGGTCCATAGTTGATTCTGTTAGTGACAAACTATTCGAGAGGAACTTAAAAAACCTATTTTTAAATAAGGCTTATTACAGCACTGATGAATTTTTTACAGATAAACTCCAATGTAAGTGATTATTCTTTTTGGGAGATAATATAGCTTATTATATTTGTTTTAATTAATAAAAATAACTAAGTCACCAAATGAAACTGTAATTTGTAGATTAAACTACTTACATATTATTTTTATGTTATAAAATTGGACCGCTTTTTAACTAGTGCTTAATTATTGATTTAATTCATATGAAAGTTATAAGAATGTTTGTAAATATGCTTTTTATGTCTGACATGTAAAATATTGATTTTTACCAATAAACTTTCATTCATTCATTCATTCATCGTGTATACTACTCGTTTCTGCGACGGTTCGTTTGATACTGACTGCCAGGTTACTCCGCCAACTCCGCTTCTAATGGAAGTTCGCAAACTCGCTCATCTAACCCATTTCATTTCTAGCCTCGCTCGCTCCGCATAATTCGCTGGCAGTGGAAGGCAAAACACTAAAACTCGTTTTTAGTGGAAGCGCACTACTATTTTAATCCGCATCGCTCACCTCGTTACCTCCGTTCCCGCTCATTACTCTTTCTTAGTGGAAGGCGGGCATTACTCCGTTTCACTGTGTTGATGAGCGGCGTTTGCTTAACTTACAATATTTTCAGCTGATCGAGAAGTTGCGTACGGAAGCGGCAGCGACGCTGTCCCGCTGCGCGCGCGCGTCGTACCTGGCGGCGCGCGCCGCGTGCGCCTGCGCAGCCACCGCCGGCGAGCGCGGCGACGGCGCGCCGCTGCCGCACGCGGTGCTGCTCAACGTGTGGACGCAGGCCACCAACAAGACCTACCAGCAGGTAACTACAGCGCCGCGTGCGCCTGCGCAGCCACCGCCGGCGAGCGCGGCGACGGCGCGCCGCTGCCGCACGCGGTGCTGCTCAACGTGTGGACGCAGGCCACCAACAAGACCTACCAGCAGGTAACTACAGCGCCGCGTGCGCCTGCGCAGCCACCGCCGGCGAGCGCGGCGACGGCGCGCCGCTGCCGCACGCGGTGCTGCTCAACGTGTGGACGCAGGCCACCAACAAGACCTACCAGCAGGTAACTACAGCGCCGCGTGCGCCTGCGCAGCCACCGCCGGCGAGCGCGGCGACGGCGCGCCGCTGCCGCACGCGGTGCTGCTCAACGTGTGGACGCAGGCCACCAACAAGACCTACCAGCAGGTAACTACAGCGCCGCGTGCGCCTGCGCAGCCACCGCCGGCGAGCGCGGCGACGGCGCGCCGCTGCCGCACGCGGTGCTGCTCAACGTGTGGACGCAGGCCACCAACAAGACCTACCAGCAGGTAACTACAGCGCCGCGTGCGCCTGCGCAGCCACCGCCGGCGAGCGCGGCGACGGCGCGCCGCTGCCGCACGCGGTGCTGCTCAACGTGTGGACGCAGGCCACCAACAAGACCTACCAGCAGGTAACTACAGCGCCGCGTGCGCCTGCGCAGCCACCGCCGGCGAGCGCGGCGACGGCGCGCCGCTGCCGCACGCGGTGCTGCTCAACGTGTGGACGCAGGCCACCAACAAGACCTACCAGCAGGTAACTACAGCGCCGCGTGCGCCTGCGCAGCCACCGCCGGCGAGCGCGGCGACGGCGCGCCGCTGCCGCACGCGGTGCTGCTCAACGTGTGGACGCAGGCCACCAACAAAACCTACCAGCAGGTAACCAGGGGTACAGTCAACCAATGAGAACTACCGCGAGTCGATTTTCCGCTAGGGGCGCTGTGGGACGTGGGTCCCGCGGGAACATTTCAAACGTCACTTTGACATTCTCTCATACTGACACAGGAGCCACGCATGAGTGGCGCCGCCTGGTGAGCGACAATACGGTAGCTCCCATTGCGTCTCGGTAAAGTTAACTAGCCATAATGCTCTTCAGTAATCAGTAATGAATTGAAACAAAAGTAAATACTTTTGAGCAACTGTATTGAAAAACGTCGTTCGATACATGTGCGGATATGTCATTTTTTATGCGGAAATTATGTCATTGCCTAATGACATACTTTCCGCACTAGCATCGAAAAGTACTAATGTAGTGGATACTAGACAACGATGTTTATGTAATATATAAGTACAACGTGTTTTTGAGAAATTGCTTTAAATTAAACGATGCATTCATTAATTTCTCAAAGACACTGGTATTCCAATTAGCTCCATTTAGAAAACAACTACTAATTTAATTTTATCTCATATGGGATTTGCATGTGTGTAAACGGAGTATGAGTATTCGACATGACATTGATATGTCATAGTTGTCACTTACTTAGTAAAGTCAAATCTTATGCCCGTTTTACATTAGCGGTTGATGCAACATGTAATTATTTTGTATGAGAAATTAAAAAAATAAAAATTAACGAATTTAATTAAACTAACTATACCATTCTGTTTCCTTAATTATACCAAGTCACATGACGAAGTTAAAGCAAATGCTCAAGAACATCCTGTATAATCATCCATAGCTCAGGAAGCAATAAGCGTTCGTAATAAATACGTAAACAAATGCCCTAACCAGAATTCGAAGCCGGGCGGGGCCTCACGGTTCTAAGACGAGTTACTTGGATAGGATAGGAGGCTGGGTATAGTAGTTTATGCAACAGTGGTATAATACTCGACTACATCTCGTTTTGTAACAGCGACCCTTGAATTTTAAGAATCAATTCTGAGCTGTTGCATACACTAGTTTTTCTATGACACCAAAAATAGCGAAAAAGCGAAATGTTGGATTGTGGCAGAATGTTGAAGATGTCGTATAAAAAATTAACAGTGCTAATATATTGTATGAAAATCCATAGGAGCATCGTTTAGCAGTCTTCTTATGGAATACCATAGACAACGTTATAGTGTATACTTTTTTAACATCGCTGTCAGTCATCTAATTGACAGATATAAGTGCTGGAGTGGAAAAATTATTTTTGATTGTTGTTTTTTTTACAGGACGATCACGGCCCTGTGAAAACCATAAAGCACGCCTTGGCTGCCGTCAGTGCTGACGTCACTAAACTATCCAACATGGCCGCCGAGAAGGAGTACGACATGATGTCGCTCACCAACGTGACAGACAAGGTAGGAGCATGTGTGCGTGACTTTTGATCGGAAGCCTTGTTTCTAAGGAAAGCCTCGGGGGAGATTCGAACGCGCAGCTCTGGGTACGCATCGCTCTACAGTCTCAATAAATAAATATTATGGGACAATCTTACACAAATCGACCTAGTCCCATGGTAAGCTCAATAAGGCTTGTGTTGTGGGTACTAGGCGACGATATACATATATAATAGACAGATACATATAAATAGTTAAATACATAGAAAACATCCATAACTCGGGAACAAATATTCGTGATAAACACACAAATAAATGCCCTGACCAGGATTCGAACCCGGGACCTCCTGCTTCGTAGGCAGGGTCACTACCAACTAGGCTAGGAGGCCGTTAATGACTATTATAATTATCCTTTGACTACTACTAATGAACTGACTTTGTATATAATAATTATTTTTCCTAAAATGACTTTTCTAAATTATAATGTTATTTGATTTGAAATTAAACACTTTAGAACGGATTAATCGCGTTTATTAACATTATGACCCTACGTTTCGAGCCCTTTACAGCAGTTTCCACAGGGTTAAAATTATGACTGGTGCTGTAAAGGGCTCGAGACGTAGGGTCATGGTGTTAATAAACGCGATTAATCCGTTCTCTCCTTTTTGGTCGTTATCTCTGCACTATTTTATTTTGACGTAAGGACTATGTATTGTATTGTATACTAGCTTTTTCCCGCGGCTTCGCTCGCGATAAATACAAAAAAACTAGCCTATGTCAAACTCCATCCCTTGAACTATCACTTAAAAAATCACGTCAATTCGTCACTCCGTTTTGCCGTGAGACGGACAAACAGACACACTTTCCCATTTATAATATTGGTATGGATGTTTTTCAGCCGACTCCACCCGTGGTGGTACGAGCTCAGTTGGTGAAGAAGCAACTTGAGGAGACGAAGACCCTCACCATCAAGCTGGAAAACAAGGAGGCTGATATTAAGGAGCTTAGGAAGGCACTCAAGGTAACCATAGACATTTATTTCTAGGGATTTCATCCGTAGACATTTATTTCTAGGGATTTACAAATACAAATACAAATGTTTATTAATAACGCCAAAGTTACAGGTCATCGATCCTACATACTAGCAGGACATCCGTAGAGATTTATTTCTAGGGATTTCATCCGTAGATATTTATTTCTAGGGATTTGATCCTCCATTTTGAAAAAATCCAAAAGCTTGTTTAGAAGCAGCTGGAGGAGACCAAGACCCTCACTATAACGCTGAAGAATAAAGGATGACTCACACTATATCGGGACGGGACGGTGCTGGACGGGACGGGACGGGGCTGGACGGCACGGGACGGGGCTGGACGGGACGGGACTGGACGGGACGGTCTGTCAGTTTCTATAGAAATAATCACGTAACGTCCCGTCCCGTTATAGTTTCATCCCGCGGCCGCTCGGGTTGTGGATTGAGCTACCTGCCGAGGTTTTCCCGAAAAATTACAGTATAGTCTACAAAAAAGGAGTGTTGCAGGCGTCTATAGGCTACAGCGACCGCTTTCTACCAGGCGGGCTGTATGCTTGTTTGCCACCGTCGTGGTATTAAAAAAAACGGTCAAGAGGATGCGGAGATCATATAATTTAAACGTTCGTCACAATAGGCGTGACATGTTTCGACTGCATCGGGCAGTCATCGTCGGACTGACAGAGTGGTGTTCGCCTTAGCGGCTCGGGCATCACTCACGCCTATTGTGATTAAAATACGTGAGTTAACCGTTGCAATTTAATAGGATGCCGAGATATTTTACAATAGTTAACGTTCTATGCAATCCACTAGGTAACCATCATGTTTTTTCATTGAAGCAACTTTGACATTATACAGGGTGTAATCGTTAAATGTAGCCAGGCGATTATTCCGTAAATATAAGAGATATTAGAAATTTTCAAACTGATATTGGAAGTGCGTTACCCAATGAGTAAAATTGCATTAACAACTTTTTTGAAATAAAAGTATTAATATTAAAAATATTAAGTTTAAACGCTCCCATACGATTAGTACCTACGACGACTCACTCTCAAAGTAGAACGTCGGTGCAGTAAGAGATAAAACTGCTTGAGATTCATTATTTGCACGAATAAACTGTAATAAAATAATAAAACCACCATAAAATAATAAATTAAACATTTATTTTTGTTTTTGTTTAGAGCTGTTGTTTGAAGTGACGCCCTTCTTGTGCGATACATACACGGGCCCTCTTACGGGCTCTTTAATGTTTCTAAATGAACTTTTCTTAAAATGATAATTGATTGATATCGATTAAAATAAAACAATTCATTAATCATTTGATAACGGTAAAATGACTAGACCGTACAAACTAGTCTTTCAACGAACGTCGTACTAAATGTATGGGAGCGTTTAAACTTAATATTTTTAATATTAATACTTTTATTTCAAAAAAGTTGTTAATGCAATTTTACTCATTGGGTAGCACTTTCAATATCAGTTTGAAAATTTCTAATATCTCTTATATTTACGGAATAATCGCCTGGCTACACTTAACGATTACACCCTGTATATTCCTTATCACAGGCGAAGCAAGAGGAGTTGTCAGAGATGCAGATCCGTCGAGAGCTTGGCGAACGGAAACTGACGTCGGCCGCGCGGGACGCTGAGCTGAAGGCGGAGCAACTCGCGAGGAAGCTGGACGACACCACCAACCAGCTCAAACGGTAATATATAACACACTCCATTGTCAATGATGATATAATATAAATATAAATTTTATGGAACAATCTTACACAAACCGACCTAGTCCCACGGTAAGCTCAATAAGGCTTGTGTTGTGGGTACTAGGCGACGATATATAAGGTGCTAACAATTTAGTCACGGATATTTTTACCGCCGATAGTACTCGGTTCTCGGAGTACATTTAGGTATGAAACATCATAAGTTTTGTTATGTTTTTTTGGAGAAAACTAGGAAACAAATTTGCAATGTTAAAACACCCTGTTAGTGTGATTATTATTTGAACATTGAACATATTTTAGTACCTCTTTTACCTAACACCTAATTGGCCACTTAACGTCAAATCAAATACTCGATTGTCAACGTCATGCTAAACATCTTGTCAGTTAAATTTGTACATGGTGATTAGTTTGAGACGAAATTATAATTATTATTTTTGTTCGGTAAATGAAACAAAAAAAATATATACAAAGGTTCCTTAATTATAGTTTAAAGTTAATTGTTTTAATACAATGTATTATCTCTTAAAATATCCGTGACTAATTTGTTAGCACCTTATATATGAATGGTTCCTTGGAGTTCGGGACGGATGCTACGCTGGCTCCGTCCCACGTCCAACAAACTATAAAAGCGGGCGGAGCGGCTGAAAGCGCCGAAATTTCTAAACGTAATAAATATAAGAGCCTGGGCAGAGAGTACCATTGTGTACCATTTGGGGTCGAAACTAATGGGGTCCATGGGGTCCCAGCGCACGCAAGTTTTTTGTAGAATTGGCGAAACGTCTGGTTGATGTTACTGGTGATTGAAGAGCAGGGCTTCCTCGCACAAAGTATCAGCATTGCGATACAACGAGGAAATGCCGCCAGCATCCTAGGTACAATGCCTCAAGGACCTATTTTAGATTTAAGGTAGGTACTCGTAGAGGTAGGTAGTTAGGTAAGTTACACTTACTGTATATATTTTGAAAATCGATGTTTTATCTCCAATTTTATTGGATTTGTCTATACGCAATACAAATCAAAACACTTGTTGGCAGAATTATGCTTAAGGATGCACGGATCATAAAACAGGTCCTTGAGGCATTGTACCTAGGATGCTGGCGGCATTTCCTCGTTGTATCGCAATGCTGATACGTTGTGCGAGGAAGCCACCAGCTCTTCGGTCACCAGTTACATCAACCAGACGTTTCGGGATTTCTACGAAAAACTTGCGTGCGCCCATGGACCTAGAGTTACGGCATTTTGTTTTTTAATCGATCACATTAAGCGCGATGTTGTATAATATAATTTGTTATTCAACCGTATGACATTACAAAAACAACAGGCAAGTTAAACTTTTTTCCTAAGTTTCGATATGAAAAGCAGTGTTTAACTCGGGAATAAAGTTTAATTCCAATCTTGGACTATCTCCGTTCCGATTACTTTCGAGCGCCAATATATCTCGACTAAAATAGCTGCCTTAACAATCTACTATTTGGGCATATTTTTATTTTGTAGTCGTTTTTTTTCGCGTCAGATTTAAATGGAATTTGGTGGGTAGGTAGCGTTCCTTATTCTACGCTAGAGATTTTGTATCTAACAAAATCTCAATGTGCGACAAAACATTTGTACTAAATTTCCCACCGAGTTACAAAAATTCCATACGATTTCGTAACTCAGTGGAAAAAATTGTGGGACATACTTTGGAATTGGGTCCATCTTGAAGAGAATAAAGAACTCTACCTACCTACCAAATTTCATTCAAATCCGACGCGGAAAAAAAACGACAACAAAATAAAAATCCGCCCATTTATGACTAACAAGTCGGATCTATTGGCAGCAAGGAGAAGGAGTTTGAGGAGACGATGGACCACCTGCAGCAGGACATTGACTCGCTGGAGACGGAGCGAGGTGCGTTGCGGGACAAACTAAAGCTGTACGCAAAACGAGGGGGCTCTCATCACGGTATGTATATCCGTATAACACATATACAGGTGTTTTTTGGGTCATGGAGCTGGAGTGAACAGAGTACTGGGGAGGGCCACGCTGAGTAACTCACTATGGGGACAACCCCGAAATACCGAAAAAAAAAAATCTCCTAATTAAGAGTTAATTGATATTTAATTGCCCCTAAGTATGAGTTAGTTGATACTTAACTATCAATTAACTCATAATTAAGTTTTTTTTTGTGTGACCCTCCCCGGTACCCTGTTCACTTCTGTTCCATGACCCAAAAAACATCCTGCATACAGGGCGATCAATCCAAATAGGTCAGTATAGAAAAATCAGAGACTATGAGAGATAGCGACATCTGTCCTTAGGAAGCATGGCTTCGATTTTGGATTTAATAAGATAAGATAAACACTTTAGAACGGATTAATCGCGTTTATTAACATCCATGACTGAGAGAATGCGAATTCTCATTCTCTGAGTCATCATCTTAACCCTGTGAAAACGAGTGCTGTAAAGGGCTCGAAACGTAGGGTCATGGTGTTAATAAACGCGATTAATCCGTTCTCTAAAGTGTTTAATTTCAATAAATAACAATCGCGGTAACAGCAGACAATATTCAGTAAATATTCCGAATGGTAACCATTTTCCTCCATGTTCAGATTAATTCTATTGGAATATAAAGTTTAAAACTTTCGCGTTTTGAACACATATTTAAGCCGTAACGATGAGTTAGCCGCGACCATGACCAGTGAAACCTGTGTCGAAACGTCGGTAAATAAGGTAAAAAAGTGAATTCGCGTTAGACCCGTTTAATAATTATGTTTAAATATCTTATTCTATTGGGTAGCGAATGCATTATTGCGTTTCTAATTTTTGTGGGGTGCATACGTGCTTAAATATCTTCTAATTCTGTTGTTAAATTTTCTACTAAGACCCCATAAGAAATAAACAAGTGGCGTGATGTCAGGCGGTCTTGCGGGCCATTTTACCAATGCCAATCCATTTATGTTGAAAATTATCATTGAGATAGTTTTTGTCAATTTTACTATTATGTGTGACTCCAGCTTGTTAAATATGCATATTTTCTATGAATTCCCCTGGCATTCCCAATATGATTTCAACAAGGTTTTCTAAAATGTCCGTGGAAAGTACTTCGAGTAGGTTCGATTCCCAGTTATGTATAAGAGATTTGAAAATAGTTTGAACGCCATTATTATTAAATCTAAAATTGAAGCCATGGTTCCTAATAACAGATGTCGCTATCTCTCATGGTTTCTGACTTCTTCATACTGACCCATTTGGATTGATCGCCCTGTATATAGAGAAAAAAAACCTGGATAATCAATCAGCCGTAAAAAAACGTCATAAAAGTGCAGCAATTGCGGCACTTTTTCATATAAAATCGTCAATGGAACTTGCTAACGATGTAAACAAAAGGCATCACATTTTTCTCCTTTTTTCACACTACCTCATCAAACACCACTGAAACTCACTACTGAAACGGTCGTATTATCGTAACATACAAAACATAAGATAAATTACTTAATCTTGGAGATTTCATTAAAAACTTAATAGTGAGTTTATTACAATCAATATGGCGGTTTGTTTAGATTATTACAAGTTCGATTGACGGTTTTAGTCTCGTTTGGAACGTGACCTTTCGTGCCAACAGCCTATACTTTCAACAGTGTTGGTAGTTCTGTGTATGAATTTGACACTTAATGCTTACGTCAGTAAGGTCTCTCTCGTACGAAACATTTATCGTTTATATCATGTAAGTCAATCAATGGAAAATTGTTCGCTAATGTCACTCTGACCCACATTCATTGGTGGTACTCAAATGTCGTATGTCTAACCTAATTACGTGCCTCTTACGACATTTGTAAAATCCACTATCAAAATATGCGACCAAGTTAAGTTGTAATGCATTGATACCGAATACCAAATTACACAGATGTATTTGATTTGGCTGCTTGGACGAATTGCATCAAAAGAGATCAGCAAAAGTGTTGACAACCTACGGAATCGGAGAAATAACAAACATATATACATCTCTTTTTGACACTTCCTTTACTTGGTAAGGAATTGAAGGACGGTTTTATGACTTTGATGTTCTCAGTTTTGACCTATTTCTTTTGATAAGTCAATTTGCGTACATGATAATTGCAATTTGAGCAGTTTTGATAATCAATCATGATTAATTAATTATAATTAATCATCAATGTTTTGACTTTTTCTATATCGAGGGCTTTTGAAAGTCATATTCAACATTCAAATTCAAATTCAAATTCAAATATTCTTTATTTGCTTAAAATATGGTACAATAAGATGGTTTGAGTAAAATATTCCTGGACTTAACATATTTTGCTAGTAAGTATAGCGTGCAAATGTACACTTATATCTATCTAAATACTACTTAATACTATTACATGCAAAACAGGTCATCTATATCGTAAAATATCTTATTTTTAAGCCAACGATAAAGTTGGGATTTAAATACATTAAGAGGGAGACCCTTAAAATTATCTGGAAGCGCATTGAATATTCGTACACACATATAATAACTACTTCTTCATTCTTAGTAATACGCTCGAATCTTTTTCTAATTATTTATATGTGGTAACAATATCAACGATTTAATACCAATAAATTATTTCGCTTGTGTATAAATTACTTTAGAAATCATTACATGATTAAAATTGACGACTAATGTTCAATAATTACAATAAAACTATTCAATCACAGAAATACAGATTAATAAAAAAAAATACAGTACCGATGGTGCTACATTACCGCACTAGTGCGATAATCAGCACTTTATGTGCTTGCGTCAAAAATTCAAAGTGCCATATGTATTGTAAAACGTCGTACGATACACGTGCGAATAGGTAATTCTCAACTCGTGTCGATTTAAAACCCTCCCTTCGGTCGTGTTTTATTCTATCGCCATTCATTGCGGATTTTCTCCTATTCGCATTTGTATCGTAATGTAATATTAATTCACTTACGTTTTTTAAATTGAGTTTACAGATAGTATATTTTTTAAGTTACTTGTTTATGTTATTAAATAATGTATATTTAAATTGTATTTTTAGATTTGGCGCTACTGCGTAAGTCTTTGTATTATTGTTTTTATTTTGTTTTGAACTGGTTCCTATAACTCTTAAGTGTAAAAGTATTTTTTTAAATACGCATTTAAGGGTTTTTACTTATATAAAAGTGTGATGCATATAACTCGGGCAGTTACATCTGTAAATACTGAGCACTGTTTTTTTTACATTTGCATATAAAAAAATATTTAAAAACCAAAGATAGAACAAATGCTCAATATTTTCATAGTCTGCGTTAAAGTGTGTAACTAGTGTGTAACTATAACTAATATTTGTAACGGAATACTTACCATGTATGTTTGTTTTATTGAACATGCCGCTTGCAACAGTGTCGAAATATCGGTCAATAAAACAAACATACATGGTAATTATCCCGTTTCAAATATTAGTTATAGTGTGTAACCAGTGTGTAACTGGTGTGTAACTAGTGTGTAACCGGTGTGTAACTGATGTGTTTGCGCGCGCAGCGGTGGCGACCCCGGCGGCCGTGCCCCGAGATTACTCACGTAAGATACGCCTGCGCCTACTAACGTTTGTCGACATCGATAGATACAGCATATCGATAGATATCGCATTGCTAACTGATGATTCACTGGAATAGTCTTCTTCTCTTCTACGTCGCAACCTCATGACCAGGGCCGGTAATTTTCATGCCCGGTTTCGTCAAAATTACGTATAAGCACACAGGATGATAGAGAAAGAGTATATAGAGAGTATTCTGGTCTAATCAGACCATTGAAATGTCTTTAAATAGATCCCCACTAATTCTGTTACACATTGTATACACTTTAGTGGTGTGCTTACTTATCTATCGATGTCGATAACTTGGGATGGCTCTAAATGTTGTCTGTCCTAACCAAGCATGCCCTTCCCTAATGTATAAAACATTAATACGACGAAGAAAATTTAAATTCTTACTACTCTACTCATCTCCCGCACTCCGCATGCGGGCCCTATCGACCAATACCTGAGACCTTATGAAAACATTGGTTGCCACAGAATTTACGAGGTGTAAAGATAGTTTAGTCTAGGGGATGCAAACAGGTAAAAAATTGTGTAGGAATTACCGGTTAACCGGTAAATTACCGGAAATTTTCATACAAAATATTTCCCGGTTGCATTCCCTAGATTATTTTGTAAAATTTTCATTTAATTCTAGGTATAATATCGATATCATTTTTGTTAAAGATTTGTACAGTGCGTCAAAAAAAGTAGATATTACATATGCTCCGCATCGATTTGATGCGGAGGCGGACGCGGATTTTGAAAGTGATGCGGATGATCCGCGGTTGCGGACGCGGATATCCGCAAAATCCCTGATGTACACGACTTCAGTTTTGTATAAGTAACGTTTAAAAATTATGTATTTGTGTTTTTAATGTTTTTTAATCGATCACAATAAGTTATTTGCGCGAAATTGTATAATAGAATTTATAATTGGCTGTTTGTTTACCTAAAAAAAGAGAAAAAAAAATTAAAACGCATGGTATTACAAAAACAACAGTCAACTTAAACAGTTTTTTTACCTGACTTACGATACGAAAAGTAGTGTTTAACTCGGGTGAAAAGTTCAATTTCGGTCTTGGACTATCTCCGCTCTGATTAATTTCGAGCGCCAATATATCTCGACTAAAATATGTGTCTTAACAATCTACTACTTATCTCACAAGGAGATGATGGAAAATAATAATTAAAAATATTTAAAATGTGACCTAATTAAGCTATGGTCCTTAAAATCATAGTACATAAAATATGTAATGTACAATGAACCAATTGGAACCCTAGGCCACTCTAGAACCATGTCAAAATATCAGTAAGAGACTTACAATCTGATTTATAGCATCACTATGACAGTCCTGCAGCGGCCTAGGATTCCAATTGGTTGTATGTAAAATGAATATAGATGTAATTTATACATTTATGCAGCGGCAGTGACGCCCGTGCACGCGCCAATCGAGTTGCGTAAGGAATACGTTGAATTATTATCAGTGTCGCATCGCATGATTATCCAGTCCTGTATATTAAGATGTATTTGTTCTTTTACAGTACACATGGTGCTAGTTTACCGCTCTAGGGCGATAATGAGCACTTTACGTGACTGCGTCGAATATTCAAACTGCCATATGTACTGTAAAACTTCGTACGATACGTGTGAAGAGTTAATTCGCAACTCTTATCGATTTAAAACACTCCCGTCGGTCGTGTTTTAATTCGCTGTTCACTATATTTTTTACCTTGTTTTATGTAGGTAGACTTCTTAGCATAACCCCCCGCTTTAATTACTTAAATACAAAGAAAACATCCATAACTCAGGAGCAAATATTCATGATATACTCACAAATAAATGCCCTGACCAGGATTCGAACCCGAGACCTGCTTCGTAGGCAGGGTCACTACCGACAAGGCTAGGAGGCCGTTAAAATAAAAAAATAGTTGATAATTATTTTTTATCTTAATTAGTACGCGAAAAGGTTGTCTGGAAGAGATCGCTCTTTAGCGATAAGACCGCCTGTTGTTTGCCTCTTTTTCATGTGTAATCTATACCAGTTTGTGTTATTTTTGTTGTTTTGAGGTGCAATAAAGAGTTATTGTATTGTATTGTATTGTATTGTACGCGAGGAACAAATACATCTTACATTGTTATTTTTCTTTGCGTCCATGCCGAAATACGTCCTAGCATTTTACATTGATGTGTATATTTATATTTATCGTTTCATATTGTTTTATTTAAAACGAAGGGTAAGGTTTAACTAATTTACTCGGAATGGATACTAATTTATTAATTCTGTCATGTCGTCATTTTTAATTTCTACTATGAATGTTGTTTGCAATGTCAATTGTCATCAATCTGCTTTGTTTTCTTTATTTTAATCTTAATTTGATTAACGTACGCGATTCATTCAAGTTTACTTTTGCAAATCACTTCAGTGATTATTAGTTAATAAAATCAATAACTACAATAATGTTACTTTGCTATTCCGCACAACTTGCTAGTATACTGCCAATCCGTTATACCTACTTGCGTATTTTCATGCAATAATGTGCCGACCCGACCGCAAAAAATATATCCGCAAACTAATATAACAAACCACCACCGATAATACAAAACTCGACTCGTGTTTCGTCTCTCGAGGCATCCTCTGGAGATGCAGGAGATGATATCGTACAAGCGAATGGAATTGACTTGTCAAAAAATACGCAAGTAGGTATAACGGGTTGGCACTAATTGACTACCACGTTTGGCGGAATAGCGAAGTGACATTATTTTCGTTGTTAATTTGGAATTCCGCAAAGTAACGTCTGATTCAATCAATTTTTTTTTTGCGATGTTAAATCCTTGCAAAGGTAATCTTATTTTTTAAGCCTGTGTATTATGAGTAACGACTTTAACACATCTTATTATCTAGTTATGATTGCTAAAGCTTTAACGTTGTTTTTAATAAAATTTTGATGTAATAAGCAAGTTAAAGTCATTCCTCAATTCTAAATGTGATTATCATTTAAGTTAATTTTGTAACTTGTTTCATGTCATGTGTTAATATTAACTATTATTAATATGTCATTTTGTTATTAATTTTAATGTAAACCCCTAACATTAGCTGGTGAATGATATTTGAATAAATGAATATTTAAACTATGATACGATTGAGGTACCTTTACATAAGTGTAGGGGGCGTTTTATTAAAAATTGCCCTCTACTAACTTTTTTTTTAAAATCATAGTATGCCCGAACGTATGTTGTTTCTTTTTTAAATTAAATACAATAGACGGTACCTCTTCGTGGCGTACAGAAGGCTTAGTATACATTTTTACTTTTCATATTTGACTTTTACTTCTCAATGAATGTAAACGGCAAACATAATTTATAACATAAGCAACGCGCATGTAACACCCCTGGTGTTGCAGGCGTCCATAGGCTACGGTGACCGCTTACCATCAGGCGGGCCGTATGCTTGTTTGTCATCACCGTAGTATAAAAAAAAATGAACTCTAGAATTGAGAAGTAAATAAATAAATATTGTGGGACAATCTTACACAAATCGACCTAGTCCCACGGTAAGCTCAATAAGGCTTGTGTTGTGGGAACTAGGCGACGATATATATAATAGACAGATACATTAAAAACATAACATCCATAACTCAGGAACAAATATTCGTGATAATTTGACCAGGATTCGAACCCGGGACCTCCTGCTTCGTAGGCAGGATCACTACCAAACCAACTAGGCTAGGAGGCCGTTAAATGTCAAATACAACAAAAAAATACTAAGCCTTCAGTTTGTAATTAATAATTATAAACTTACAAAAGGGATCGCGAATTATGTTAGATCCGCCGTGAATCCAGCCGCGACCATGACGCATGAAATTGTGTCGAGTCGGTATATTAAGGTTAACTTAATTCGCGATAGACCAGTTGGACGTACTTTTGCAAACAGGAAACTACCCGACAAAAATAATTTTGAATTTTATTGCATTTAAGCATGAAGTAAACATCTGACTGGCAATTCATTGTGGGTTGGTTCCCGTTTGCAAAAGTACGTCCAGTTATATGTTAATAATTATATGTACATTATGTCAAGTTGAAAGTGTTATAATACCATATGTATTGTAGAAGAGACACCAGTGAAGGTGGCGCCGGGCGTGGCCGCTGGAGAGGTGAACGAGGCTCTGCAGCAGCAGCTGAAGGTGCTGAGCTGGTGAGTCCATGTTTGATGCTCCGTTGGGTACCATTTTTAGGCCCCCAAAGGGTAAAACGGAACGGGTCTCCCTCGACATACCTAATATAGTTTGTCCTAAAATCGGGTCACTCTGTAGTGTGGTCACAGTCCATACACAGCTGATCAGCTGATACTTGATGCAGCTGATCTCCCACATATGTATTTTACTACTTTACAGAACATTAAGTTAACGATGCCATAAACCTTGACTTATTGTAATTTACTATACAATGGTTTTATGACCATTGCCATAACTTCCACTCGATTAAGCTTGTTAAAACTTTAGTATATAAGACCAGCGCTTTCTACCAATATATTCAGTATTCAGTATTCACTCGACTCTTGTGTTATCATTATAACCCCTGAACGCCGTACACTATATGGCGACCTTGCCAGGATGGCTGCTCGAGGCAGCCCTAGTATAGACGCTAAATGGTGACCCTACCAGCGGGGTGCTCGAAACAGCCCCAGCTTAGACGCCGCCCAGCCAGCCAGCCAGCCAGCCAGCCAGCCAGCCAGCCAGCTAGCCAGCCGCCCAGCCAGCCAGCCAGCTTCGCTGCACCAGCGAACGCAAACCCGATTGAGCGACAAGCAGTAGCCACGATAATGCGCAATACCAACAAGGCAGAGCAGAGCGTCTAGGAAGAGCCTCGGCCCCACCGCTACTACCCAGCACCTGCAGCGCGTCACCAGCACTAGAGCCGTCGCTACTACCACCCCCAGTATCCAACAACGACCATATGATGTTAAGAGGTACAATTTAAGCATAACTGTGTTTAACCGATTTCAATTACTGTTGTATGCAATATGTCCGTACCATCTAAATTCATAAGAATATTATGAGATTATGACCAATATTCAAAAGTTAAGAAATTGTTTGTCTTGTAATTTTAGCATTTTTTAAACACATAAATCCTTTCAGATAATATTATTTTAAAATTTTAATTAGTTCAAACGTAGGTATATAACATGATTGGATATTACAATTTACAAATAAGACGCATCGTCGCGGTGGCAGCGCCGCATACTCTCCATATAAGGATTGGCATGCGACGTCTGTCATTTAATCTCAAATTTCGTAGCCTATGTGCACTGACTTAGATGATTTAAAATTTATTATAATGCAATTAAGTTTAGAGAACATCAGGTAACATATAGAATAGTTTTAATACAATTTGGGATATAACAGTTAGCTAAGATTAGTTCCGATTTTAAACCATATGCTAGATTTATTGTTTTATTCGTTTATTTAATAAAAGTTAGGATTTTTATAGTTAGAATTTTATATGGTTTTTTTTCTTTTGTGTTAATGAACCGGATTTGAAAATTGTATACATGGAAGTGACAATTTAACGAATAAATAGAAAGTAAAGATCGTGACAATATGTAAAAGTAAAGACGAATTTATTGTGTTGGCATAGGATTATGCAGGATTGTTTAACATTTAATTTTATCGTTAGTAGTTTTGTAATAATTATGTAGTTTGGAATTGAAGTTTGTTGTTGTTTAGAAATGGTGTTAAGATAAAATAATAATTTAGGTAGGTACATTGGTTTGTGAGTGGTATTTAAATGTAAAATGGCGAAACTGAAACAGATACGTTTTTCAAAGAACGATTAGCTTGATCACCTAAGAGTTGTTGAAATTATTATATGTTAAAGATTTCTTGGTATGATGAAATATTTGATTGAATTTTGAATGAATTTCGGTAATGATGGGGAAATATACAGAAATAATGTGATTGTTAAAAAATATGCCTATCGCATCTTCGGTGGCCCGAGAAGCGGCCTTGAGCGATACGGTGTAGCCAGGGTATATCAGGACACAAAGCAGGCATGTGAATCCTTGGAAATCGGATCATGGTTCGGTCGAGAACCAACCGTGACGACCCTTGGACACATGGAAGTGTTAAATGAACTGCCTGTGTTAATAAATAAAATGTAAGCAGAGCAAAAATGCGAAGGCCAAATGCGCGAAAATGCGCTCTGTACTCTTGAAAAGAAAAGTGACAAGTATCACGAAGAAGCTTACATAAGTCACAACGCAGCCATGGTATTATGGCTCATTAGTGATTGACTTCCACGGATCGCGACCGTAAAGTCTAGTATAAATGCCAATAGTAAAACTATGGCAAATGTTTACCCAAGAAAAGAATACATGTAGCTACTACTTGTGCATAGCAAGTTAGTAAAAAGGATCGTATCCGAGTAAAATTAGGAGTAGGTACTAGTAACAAAACTAAGTAGCAAATAAAATGAATAAGATTAAATTATAGCACCATATTAAACTGAGTAAACGAGAGGTGCAAAACGTCGCACATATCAAATAAAACAAACAAACAAATATCATATTAACAGTTTCAATAAAAGTAAACAAATGTTAATGCAACAATGTATTTCATAACCATATAAGGGGCATGTAATGTTAGAATGTAAGCGAATTGTATATCCAGATAGCATTAAGATTTTTATTATATTCCAAATAGAATTTTAAGAACAAATATGTATACCATAGATATAAGTTCACTTAAGCCAAAAAATAATAATAAATGTATATTTTTTGTCTCAAAAAAAACGGGAAAGCTGTAGTGTGGTCACAGTCCATACACAGCTGATCAGCTGATACTTGATGCAGCTGATCTCCCACATATGTATTTTACTACTTTACAGAACATTAAGTTAACGATGCCATAAACCTTGACTTATTGTAATTTACTATACAATGGTTTTATGACCATTGCCATAACTTCCACTCGATTAAGCTTGTTAAAACTTTAGTATATAAGACCAGCGCTTTCTACCAATATATTCAGTATTCAGTATTCACTCGACTCTTGTGTTATCATTATAACCCCTGAACGCCGTACACTATACCATACCTAATATATTTTGTCCTAAAATCGGGTCACTCTCGACATACCTAATATATTTTGTCCTAAAATCGGGTCACTCTCGACATGCCTAATATCGTTTGTCCTAAAATCGGGTCTCCCTAGATATCCTTAATATCGTTTGTCCTAAATTCACTTGCCCTAAGTGTGTTGTCATAATGATCATAATCCCTAGCGATCAGTTGTCCGATTATTTGCCATAATCGAACTTTTGCCCCAAAACGATTTCACACAACGGAATCGCTGTTAGCAAAGTCGGTTAGGTTAGAACTGTGACCTCACAGAGTCGAATCGCTGCTAGAAAAGTAGGTTAAAACGATGTTAGGATAAACAATGTTAGGACATATGAGTTTAGGACTAATTATCATGTCAAACAGTATAAGGGAATGCAAAAATAGGACAAAAAACGTTCTCCGATATATTTAGATCCCCTAAAATCACTTGCCCTAACTGATTTGTCCTAGTGATCATAATCCCTATGCCATATATACTATGACAAACGGTATTAGGGAATGGAAGAATAGGATAAAAAAAACTTTAGGGATTTTGGCTTTCCTATTTTTAAAGTGACTAATAGAGATAAGTCCACGTATGTTTCGCAGCTTGAAATATTCTGTGTTCCTCAGGACGCTGGAGCGCGAACGCGCAGCGCGTATAGCCGCGTGCCGGCGCGCCGAGACCGTGGCGGCGCGCAGCCTGCGCCCGCTGGAGCACCCCGGAGCCCCGGCCGCCGTGGCCCGCCGCCAGGCCGCCGCCGCCCTGCAGGCTCAGCTGGATAAACTGCATTCGGTAAGCGTTAAGTTAGTGTGCGAATTTCCCGCTAGATGGCGCTGTACTGTAGAAGTGAAATCCTGCATCGCGCTGTTAAGATTTTTCCGAGAATAATGACGGCTGGCCGCCATGCTGAGTGAGTGAGTGAGTGTGATGGGGATGAACATGCCCGATTGAGTGAGTCATTGACGAAACGTGGTTTGCGCCCTCCACTACGGGACCTTACACTGAGCATGGCCCGACATGCTCTTGGCCGGTTTTTAGTACTTAGTACGTTTTCTACCAGGCTAATTAATTTTTTTCTTAAGTTGTAAAATGGATGCATTGCACGATTTCCATTCTTCAACTCGTACAGTCACGTCTATAAATGTATTTACACTTTGGAACTTATTATAAAGGGAGAAAGGTCAAAATTGAATACAGATGCATATATTAGAGATGTGCCAACCCGAAAATATCGCAAACCGAGTTGAACGGTTTGACCCGAAGATAAACCAAACCGAACTGAACGGTTTGACTTTTTGTGTAAACCGGGCTCAAACCGGGTTGATCAAACCGAGTTGCTATGACGGTCCGGTGTAGTATTAGGTTTGATCGGACCGACCGAACCCGTCTTAGTAGATCGAGTCAATCAGACGAGTCAAACCTAACCTGTCCACAGGTGATTTGTCGGTTCGGTTCGGCTAATGCCATATATTTTACTAATGAAATATATTTTACTCAAACTCGTTCATGAATACCTACTACTTGTGTTGCCTGAATATTTATATGAATCTGAGCCATTTTACATTTAGCTCTGCCGTCTAAAGGGGATTCGTTCCCAAACTGCAGAGCGTTTTTGCGGTCCTGGTGCTGACATTGTCTAGCAAAATAGTTATACTGTGCACTAATTAATAAACCGAAACAATGGTAAAAAAATGGTAACACACTACTTTCTAGTCTGGAAAACACCAAATCAAATATTTAAAAAAAATCAAATAACACGAACTGTCTATTAAAATTTGAAATTACGTACCTACGCTAAATTCAAAACAATAATTAAGTTCAAGGACAACGTCATATTACGACGACGCTACTATTTAATAAGTTTTAGTGAACCTTACTGCCACGAGATAAGGTCTTCTAATGGTCAGTCAAGGTCAAGACAGACCTCGCTCGCGCACCTGTTTCGGGGGAAATCGGGATTATTCGGCGCCTCATTCGGTTCGGTTCACCCGCTCCGTTCTAGCCCGCTCGCGCGAGTCGCAGTGCGAGTGCGACCCGCTCGCGGTTTCATTCGCGGTCCAAACCGTTCAACTCGAGTTAGTGAATTCACAAACCGGGTCGGGCCGAGTTGAGCCTAACCCGGTTTGGACCGAGTTAGCAAACCAGGTTGACACATCGCTAGCATATATATATTTATGAAGCCGACCGTAGCCACTGATATTTTTTTCTCGTATTCGATATGAAAAAGATTTACTGATGAAGCTATTAAATTATGTAATTTATTAAAATTGTTTGTGACAGGAATGGACCATGTTCGTGGCTCGCTCGGGACTAGTCAAGTTCCCAGAGGACCCCAGCAAGTACGCCAGGACCCTCGAGCAGCATAAAGAGAAACAGAGGGAGATGAGGAGACAGCTAGAGGTTTGTTCGTGCTCATTAACTTATTTGACGGCGTGTGTCATATTCTGTCATCCTATTTCACCACGCTGACACTGTGATAACTCCAAAAATGACCAAACTACTGGCGTTTCAGGCGTCCATAGGCTACGGAAACCGCTCACCATCGCGCGGGCTGTGTGCTTGTTTGCCGCCACTTTGATAATTTTAATAAAATGGTTAAGTATCGTCAGTAAATAGACAATTTCGTGGTGAAGATTTTTTTACAATTGTCACGAGATCTATTAGTGTAATAAAGAATTGTCGGTAGTTTTTTTTACTTTATTGCACATTAAAAGAAGTATAAAAGGCGGACTTAATGCCGTAAGGTTTTCTCTACCAGTCGACCATAGGGCCAAACAGAGATTTTCAAAAGTGGGTGCAGTTAGTGCATTGGGTGGGTTTTTGGCATGGCCTGTGTTTCAGGATCAATAGTACATTACCTAACTAGTGCGGTAAAGCAAAGAAAGGCCGAGATCGCAGATGTTTTCGGCCCGAGCTGCAAGCGAGGGATGTAAATATGCGATCAAGAGCTTTATTCATTACCTCACGTGTTAGGTACATCATTTTATGCCTACACTTGGGCAGAAATCGGCTTTTTCCGTACGCGCAGCGGGCGGAAAAAGGCACTTTTTGGCCAGGTGTGACGTAAAACATTTATTATGTTTTCTCCAATATGCTAGGAAATATTCACATTAATGTAGCAAAATTGGTACGAAAAGAACCTCCTTATGTACCGACTCAAATAAATAAAAAATCGAATTCATTATTTTACGGTTTTAGCGTCCAGGAAGTTTTACTAAAATTCATTACTGTATTGTTTTTTACTTTTGAAATAAATATTTGGACTATCAATATTGCAAACAGCCAAATATACTTTAGCCGCGACCAAACGGTCTGCACAGACGGGACAATCTGATTTACATCAAATTGTCAATCTGATCATATCGTGCTTAAAAATGCCCCGTCTGGGGCTGGCTTTGTAGTAGTGTAGTAGTTTTAGAGAGAAGGAGATCAAATGCTTGGTTGTCTCGTTCTATCGCGAGTTGCATACGGCTCACTGTGCAAGGTCGTGTAGATACGGCTTAATAAAACTAAAGACATTTCAACTTTTTTTATGAACACAACCGTGCATTAAAAGAAAGTTTAGGCGGGAACCTTATTTTTCCTTTCAAATCTTATGCAAAAATACATTTTATTTCCTTTCATGTTTGGAGAAAAGCATTATATATGCCTCGGACGGAAATAGAATTTCGTGGATTCGTATGTAATTGTCGGAGTCAGCTTCGCTTGGTCCGACAAAAAATACTCATCCACGAAATTCGGTTTCCCGGCCTCTGCAATAATGTACTATTAATAAATTATTGTCTCATTGTTATCCAGGAACGGCTTATAGCTCTACACAACGAGGTTCGCGAACAGCTCCTAGTGCATCGTCCGTGGCGCTGCGTGGAAGCCTCGCTGGCGACCTTCCCGGCGCCGGAGCTGACCGGCGCGCTGGCCCCGCGAGCGGTGCCTGTGGGAGAGATAAAGTACCCCGCACCCGCAAACACGGCGCACACCGTCTATGTCACGCCGAGGCAGCTCGCGACGTAAGTTAACAAAATCAAAATATTTATTTTTCAAGTAGGCATGTTACAGTACACTTTTGAACGTCGAATTAAAAATAAATAAAGCTACGACGGCTCTAACATACATTCATTTGAAAAAAAAAAACACTTTCGCAACCAGGCAAAATTTCGAACAATACCCCAGAAACCGACAGTACTCGCTAGTCGGGTAACGACGTGCAACTCAATGTGGCACGCCGCGAACCCGCTAGGCGGGCAAGCGGACGTAGCGAAGATGCAATGCTTGCCCGCCTGTCGGGTACTTTGGCGTCGCGTGTAGGTCTATAGCTCTTGCCCGACTAGCGGGTACGCCGGCATCTGAGTAAAGTTTACGAGGGCCCGTGTTGCGGGTACGCGGTGTCAAAAGTGTTAATGTCCAGTACAGATGTGCAAGTTGGAAGTTTCCAAAAATTTGAAAAATTCTTGAAAATTTCACAGAAATATAAGAAATTTCCATTTTACGCTGCGGAAAGCTTCAATCCCCATACAAAAATGTGGGAAGTTTCTGAAACTTTCCTATGCGAAATATTTCGCAATATTGGAAAATTTTCGTCGGAAAATCAGCAATGTCCAGACATAGAGGTGGCTATATCGTTTATTCACTTGGACTTCATTCGGTCACAACCCGCTTTGCGCCCGCTTAGAGTGACAAAGTGACCAAAAGAGAAGCCATCTTTATATTAATATTTCACTTGCGAAAGAAACTACCACCAATGAAAAACGTGACAGCATTTGCGCGAAAATTTATACAAAAAAATTTTTCCGAAAATGCCCGACCAATTTTGAGCTACAAAAGAGGATTAACCCGAGTCGATATTCCGCTAGGGGCGCTAGTGGAACGTGGGTCCTACGGGAACATTTCAAATGTCACTGACAATTCTCTCATACTGACACAGGACCCACGCATGAGTGGCGCCGCCTGGTGAGCGACACGGTAGCTCCCATTGTACTAATATATCCTCATATAAATATTTGTCGACAGGTTAAGAGAGCTGGTGGCTGAACTGAAGTCAGACGACGTGAAATTGGAGCTCAAGCCGTTGGACGCCACGGTCTGCGCTGCGTAGACCCCCCCCTTTCCCCCTCTTTATTTAAGCGTCGCATAGTAAGTCGACGCTACGCACACATTACGTCATATCGTCGCTATACTTACTTAACCTCGTATCTGCAAATCTCATTTGATAGAGAAAACGCCCGTATTCCCAATCACAGAAAGGTGACATTTCCATCAAATGATTGTTGTACGTATTGAGTAAGTATAGCGACGATATATCCACGTGGTGTTTGAAAGAAACATTTTGTTTTTACTCTTTAAGGAAAACTTATCCGTGGACATCGAGCGCGTTTTGAATATAAAAACAAAGCGACATTGATATGTGAATATACACAAATCAATGTCATATTAGCAATTAAACACTTTAGAACGGATTAATCGCGTTTATTAACACCATGACCCTACGTTTCGAGTTTTACAGCACTCGTTTTCACAATATCTTTTTTATAATTTTTAATTATAATATGGATGACGACTAGGTTGAAAAACTATCATTCTAATTAGTCCGTCATTTAGATTGTCTCAAATGATTAATGATTAGGCACGTATTTTTTCCTTTTTCAATTTAACTAAAATTGACGAAGATAAATAACATCAAAGTCCCGGAGTGGGGGCTGGTGACATCACTCCTAGGTAAGAATTGTACCTACTAGTGACGTTATGCGAAACTTGAACGCACTGTATTTTTGTCATTTTTGATTTGACGAACAAAAGAAAAAATACGTGTACAATATTTCTTAATAACCTAAAAGACGGACTAATTAGATTTTTTTGGTCGTCTAGCCTATTATGTTGCTGTACGGGTGCGAAACCTGTTTTTTCCGTAAAAACCTCACAGCGAAACTCCAGGTGTTTGCGAACAAATGCTTAAGGCAAATCCTGTAAGATTAAAAGACATTACAATGGAATTTATTTATTATGGCAACTAATGCTTGAGATATAAGCATTAAATATCTTATTTAATTTATTGGATATGTGGTTGTACGTTAAAATCACTGTATATTTTAGTGGTTTGTCGAATAGGGATTAATGCGTCGATTCGCCACTAGGGGCGCTAGTGAGACGTGGGTCTGGCGGGAACAAACGTCACTTTGATCATTCTTTGACATCACCCACGCATGAGTGGCGCCGCCTGGTGAGCGATAACACGGTAGCCCTCATTACCTTAATTTTGCAAGATTGCATATGTTTGAAATATATTAAAGTAATTAATACAGATGTAGTATATCATTGAATCAACTATTTCTTTTATTCTGTCTCGTCAGTCAGGGGACAAATGCAACACAGTTTGTTAGATGAGATGTTGTAGTATGTTCTACTGACATGCTTGGTAGATGGCCCGTCATGGAAAGGGAATATAACTAAAAAAACATGTTTTGTGAATTGTAATGCCATAAAACGGTGATTTTAAACCCAGGAGACACCATTACAACTAGTGACAAGATATGGTTTATTAACCCAATTAATATATTCCTATCGGATTTTCTCGGAACAGCTTAGATATCGCTTTTTACCGATAAGGCCGCCTATTGTTTTGCCTCAATCTTAAATTGACAATATTTTTTTTTAATTATGTGTTCCATGTATTTTGAGATTTGCAGTAAACAGTATTCAATCTATCTATCTACTGGGCTTTTTTAAAAATAGGGTACCATTTCCTTTTTTTTAATTATTTAGTATTATTGATTAAAAAAAAGAAAAAGAGTGTCCCTACTATCTATTGGTGGGTACTAAAAGCATGTTTAAGGGAATTTTTAGAAAAAAGTGCACCATTTTCAATGAAAATGGGTCCTCGATTTTCCATACAATTTTTTTTTGTCGGTTTTGTAACGGCTCAGTTTAAATTTATGAAAAATGCGTTACAAAGCTGACCAAAAAAAACGGGACACTCTTTTTCTTTTTTTAAATCAATAGTACTCGTGATATTAAAAAAAAATGGGAAATGGTACACTATTTTTGAAAATGCCCTTAAATATATTCAGGCAATTTCGATAAAATACGATAGGAAATATATCCACTGTACATACAATATTGAATATGACAGAAATAGAGAATACGTAGCGTTTTTATTTTTTGTTGTAAAAAAATCATATTTTGAAAATTTGATTTTTTTTATTTGTTTTCTATTCAGAATCGCGAGCTCTTTCAATCCTAGAGCAGAAGAAAAAGTGTCCCAAGATTTGATTTCCACTTCGCCACCATCATTTCATAGATTTAGTATGGCGGTAGCGCAATGGAGAGTTTGAAAAATGTATGGAAAATTTAGGACACTTTTATTCTGCTACTAGGATTGAAAGAGCGCGCGATTCTGAGTAGAATAGAGATATACATTTCCAATTTAGCAGAAAATTGATTTTTGTACAATAAAAAATAAAAATGCCATATAGAGGGTGCCCGTTACTTTTCTTTCCAACAATTTTCGTTGCAGACATTTCAGCTTAAATATAATAGTTTACTAGATTCCAAATTAATAACTCTTTAAAACATGAGAAAAAAATTCTTTAAACAAAGTTGTGATAGTAATTTTGACGTTAATTTCCAAAATCATTGGAACGCACCATTTGTACCATGAGCAAACAAACGAAGAGGACTGACAAAATATAATATACTAGCTTTTGCCCGCGGCTTACCTCGCGTTAGGAAGAGACAAAAATACAAATTCAAAACCATCAACGAAGTGGTCTTACTAAAAAACAAATAAAAACATTAACACAACATCACCAGTTAACATTTACCAGTGTTTAATGTTGGAAAGTTCTCTTTTGCTGAATACCGACTATTTAGTCTTTGTATGAACATTGTCAGTCTTCTAGATTGTTTGTTCATGAAAATACTTATATATAATCGTTGAAGTTTATAATAAACATGTACTTACTGAGAATAAATGCTTATTTGCTATATAAGTCGTTTGATTTTTGCTAAATATCCATTGACAGAAATAGACTGCTAACGTGGAACAAAGATTGTTCATCCTTTTCGCTACAAGCACCGATATATATATATAAAATACAAATACATAGAAAACATATGACTCAGGAACAAATATCTGTGTTCATCACACAAATAAATGCCCTTACCGGGATTCGAACCCAGGACCATCCGCTTAGCAGGTAGTCTCTACCAACTACGCCAACTGGTCGTCTAAAAAAACATTTAAAATAAAAACGCCAATGGATTCTTTGAGAGCATACCTACGCAATAATACTTACCTATTCCCAACCTACTAGGGTCCCGATAATTCGAAGCCCTTAAGGGTCCTCATCGTTCAAAGGGTTACTAATTGACATGTATGGTCACTGATCGACTTGATAATCGTCGCCATGGCAACACTGGCCCCTTTGATCGCCTCTTCATTAGGCCGCCTGATAAAGGGTTGATTAGACACTGATTTTCTTTAATTGGTACAGGTACAACCAGCAATAGACTACATAAATAAATTATAGTGATCCATATAATGTTAGTACTTATACTTTAGACTTAATAATAACTATGTTAGTTTGAGCATACAAATACATAAAAGTAACACAAAGCAAAAACGTCCACGAGTACCTATTTGGCCCTTCCAATGGCAACTTGGACCCAGTATTTTTTTCTAGGCTATCTGATAATATCTTGAGGAGTCTATTGCCCCTGCAACGCACTCGCCAAAGTAGTGATCCAACACGCTTGCGTCTGATTGCGAAAAAATCGTCACTTCGCGCTTCCGCAAACATGCTAGACGCACTACAGTGCTTCTACCGCAACAGCATCCTCAAGATATTGTACTGGACTCTCAGTGCCTTGTATGCCCTATGTGTAAAATTTGCCCTCAGACTGCAAGTGTACAACATCTGACAGTATGCATTAAAAAGCGTCTAAACTAATAGACTCATATCAAATTTGGCACAACATTTAAGATTATTTTCTATAGTATTTGACTTAAGATAAGAACCCAATATTGGTTGATTTCGGGTATTAAGTACGACGGCTACATATTCTTAATCAAAACTTGTGTTTAATATTTTTAAATTTTGAACTAAACGCTGCCGGCACTTTAAGTGACGCCATTATACTCGTCGAAGCTAACTTCATGTTGAATTATTCAAGCTTATTGAAGTTCGTTACGTAACCTCTGCTGTGACATTGACAGACAACGAATAAGGGAACAATTTATATATTATAAAAAAATATATATATGGGACAATCTTAAGAAGCAAGAAGCAGTAAGCTCAAGAAGGCTTGTGTTACGGGTACTCAGTCAACGCTATATATAATATACAAATACATAAATACATAGAAAACATCCATGACTCAGGAACAAATATCTGTGTTCATCACACAAATAAATGCCCAACCATCGGCTTAGCAGGCAGGGTCACTACCAACTACGCCAACCGGCCGTCAAAAGTTTGACAGTACTATTGCTTGGAATAGATAACGTGGCTCGACTCTATTGGTAAGTACTGTTTCACTAGTCGGACCAAGTCTCTTCAAATTATCGTCAATCATTTTTTTAAATGATAGCAAACAAGCATACGGCCCGCCTGATGCAAAGGGGTCACCGTAGCCTATGAACGACTTCAACTCCAGCAGGTCACATTAAAATCTTGCACACTCCTTTTTTGAAAAACCCCATACTGCAATATTTCGGTCACAGTAGCCTCTGGACGCCTGCAACTCCAGGGAGGTCACATGTGCGTTGCCAACCCATTAAATCTTACCTATGTTTGCAATACCCTGACAGGGTACCATGTGCTTCTGTCTTGTATTTTGTTAATTTATTTCTGTGTTGTATTTGTTTTGTTAATAACATCTACATGTACCATGGTTGGCAATAAACGATTCTAATTGTAATTCTAAAATATTGTACACTATCTTTCGTGAAAACCTCGGAATATATATTGTTTAATTACACATCACCAACACGCGAAACGTAAAAGTTAATAATAATATAAATACTGTCACCCTATTTCAATACACTCACAATAAATACCAACTTCAACCATTCAGAAACAAATGACGCACGTGGCCAGGCGACGTCGGTATTTTTATTAGTACAAATATCAACAGCTGTAACTGACCATGGGTGTACCTTATTGTCGTTGAAATAGAGGTCAAAATGGGTAAGTTAACAGTTGACAATGGAACAAGTCGTTGTCTATAATAAAAGTTTACAAATTAGTAGGGGATTATATTAAACTTATCAACCCTTGGTACAAAACGACAAGCCGATACAATAACAACGTAAATACAAGGTTTAAAAGGGGATTTTACACCTAATTTCATTGGTGTATGGTTGGGATTTGAGTGACGGGGACGGTGGATAGGATGTTTTGGATTGGGATGGGATGAATGTTGTCATAAATTGCCCTAATCCGGAGCGGGAAGTGGTGCTAAAGGAGAGGGTTCTGCTAGAGTCAATAATTATGTTAAAAAAAACTTATGATCATTTTTACAAGGTAAACAAAATGCTGGTGACCCGTTTAAGAGAACCAATCAGTATCGTGGTCGGATTAGAAAAATAAAAGCTTTTTACCGCGTTTTTAGGGTTCCGTAAAAGAAAAAAACGCAACCCTTATAGGATCACTTTGTTGTCCATCCGTCTGTCTGTCCCTTTATCTCTAGTCTGGGGCACGTAAAGGTAGCAAGTTGAAATTAATACCACACACACCCGTCTGTGTGTTCCATGAAGCAGTAAAAAAACCAAACCTCTACGTCAACGCGATCAAAGGATACGGCCGTTTATGTCGCCTTTCCCATACATTTGCAATGGGAATCAAAATGTGTAGGGTTCAAGATTTTTTTTTCCATTTCGCCACAATTTTTTCACTTAAAAATATATGGAAATTGTAGGCCACTTTTTTCTCCTACTAGAATTAAAAGAGCTCGCGATTCTGATTAGAAAACAGATAACATTTTCCAAAAAAATATTTTTGATCAACAAAAATAAAACGCTCAGACTAATTCGACGTCGCTAGTTCCCCCGGACCCCTAAAACAGCATACGGGGCACCTGCTGGGGTCCGTCCCCATTGTCGGCCACTTGTCGATGACACGACACTGTGTTATTTGCAAATTTGTGTGCTAGGGAGTCCTCGCGGTACTTCTGTGATAAATATATAAATATTAGCTTTCGCCCGCGGCTTCGCTCGCGTTAGAGACAAAAAGTAGCCTATGTCGCTCTCTCTTCAACTATCTCCACTTAAAAAATCACGTCAATTCGCTGCGTTTTGCCGTGAAAGACGGACAAACAGACACCCACACATTCCCAAATAATATTATGGATTATGGGACAATCTTACACAAATCGACCGTATTTGATACGGGCGAATATTTTAATGACGATTACTATTGGACCTAGGGAACCTATTTATATTAATTTCTTTAGGAAATTAAGATGTTTTTTTTTCATACTTACATAAAAATTCAGCACGCAATGTATTGCATCCACATAAATTAACGTAGAGCTATCTAAACCTCGAGTATCATGTCAGTGTCATTTATCATGTCAAACAAAGTTGGACGACATACATTGCAGCTCTGTCGCACCTTAGAAAAATCATTACACCTAATGAATAACACAATTTAACGAAATTATTATCCCATACGATTCATATGAACAGGTACTATAGCTGAATTAATTATTAAATACCTACGCTGTATATACACTACGTTGCATCCTACACCTGAAAACACAACATAAAGCCAATTACACACAAACATTGTTTCCGATAGAATTCATAAGGGAGCATCAACCGAAAATATGCGCATTTAATTTACAAAATAGTTATCGTGGAGTTCAAACGAGAAATATTCATAAAGTGGCCTTTGATGTTCGTGGTGAGACACACCGCTGCACTGCCGCCGCGCGCCGATCTCTTTATATCGTTCATCTCAGGCGTGTCCCACTAAGGCTGGATTTGACCAAACTTTTTAACCAAGAGTAACGCTTACTCCTGGATACTAATGTCATAATCCCATTGTAATTTGACGTTACTATCTGAGAGTAAGCGTTATTCTCGGAATAAAAATTTGGTAAAACTTTATCATGTGACCGTAGCGTAGCCGGCGCTAGTTGCGTAACGTCAAACTTAATGACCGACCATGGTTAGGTCTGGACTGATGTGGTCGGGTGTAACTTTTTATTGTGTCTGCGTGTATCCATTTTATTTCTCGTATATTTGTTTTCTTTGTTTTTTTGCTTTATTCTTTCCCTCCTTTTTTATCTGTATGTTTTATTCGGTATTGATTGTTGCCTGCTGAGATGGCTAACTGAATGATGTCATCGGAAGATCAGCGCTGCCATACGCTAGCAATACGCTGAGATGAGACCATTTTCGTGACACATGTGATGTTTGTTATATCTGTCTTTTTTTGTGTCATGAATAAATAAATTGACTATCACTATGAGTATGAGTATATATCTACTATATTACATTATCATTTCTGTTTGCCGGTTTATTATTATCATTATCCATTTTTAGGGTTCCGCAGTCAATCCGTCCGTCCGTTCGTCTGCGGCTTAGCTCAGTGACCGTTAGTACTAGAAAGCTGTAATTTGGTATGAATATACATATCAATCATGCCGATACAGTGGTAAAATAAAAACTTGAAAAACTTTTCTTATAAAGAGAACCTCCGAAACTCCATAACATAGCCCTAAATTAAATTGATATACAGTTGCATATAGGTATTTGAAAAATAATAGGGGGTTGCTAAAATATTTTTGATAAAGTGAATATTTACGGAAATAATCGCTCCGGAATTTTAAAAAAATGTGTCCTCTAACTTTTGCACCGCAAGTACAAAAAATATGAAAAAAATCGTGAAAGTAGCGCTTTATAAAGACTTTTAAGGAAAAACATTTTGAACTTGATCAATTAAGCCATTTTTGATTTATTTCAAATAACCGTTGTCTCAGTTAAAAAGGCGTGTAAGTTGTAACAGCTGCGAAGAAACTCCTCTTTTATTTTGAGCATGGTATCTATTAAAACCCTTTTTTAAGTTCGCCTATTGTGACGGACGGTAAACTACGGAACCCTACACTGAGCGTGGCCGGACATGCTCTTGGCTGGTTTAAGGATGACTCACACTAGAACGGGACGAGACGGGACGGGACGGGACGGGAAAATCTGTCAATTTCTATACAAAGCGTCACGTGACATCCAAGGACTCCGAGCTATCACGTGATTCTTTCTATAGAAATTGACAGATTTTCCCGTCCCGCCCCGTCCCGTCCCGTGCTAGTGTGAGTCATCCTTTATAGTATGGATGCTAGACGCTCGTGCGAGCCGTGTGTGCAGGTATAATAAAAATATTCAATAAAGCAGCGGTGGCAGTCAGGTTAACTTTTATATTGCAGGCGAGGGGTGAGCGGCGAGGGCGGAGAGGGAGGGAGGGCTTAACGACGATATTTACAAAGGCACTGATGGAATTACACAATAGGTACCTATGTATACACTGTAACTACCTAATTGATTACGGTTAAATGATCATGAAGGTATTAACGTGAAAATACTTAGGAGTAAATGTAAAAAGATTAAAAAAGACAAAGAAATACTCACACAGACTCACATTAGCACGGGACGGGATCGGGCGGGACGAGAAAATCAATCAATTTCTATAGAAAGAATCACGTGATAGCTCGGAGCCCTCGGATCACGTGACGCTTTCTATAAAAATTGACAGATTTTTCCCGTCCCGCCCCGTCCCGTCCCGTTCTAGTGTGAGTCATCCTTTATTAGGTTATATTGAGGATGATGATGATTGTGGGACAGGTTGAAATACAGAGTTAATTATGTAATTATTAATATGTAAAAATTAAATGGTTATTGTAACATGTAAAAGGTTGAATCTGCTTGCAGATTAATGGCGTTATGCATAAACACAGATCAATTTTGCCAAATTACAATTAAGAAACAACTATTACTTATCAAAATGTCAGTACATTATACATATAAATAGTACAGTAAATAAGGGGGTACCTATATGCTAGAATTATGTTGAAGCCATAAAACTGTCTAGTAGTTAAAAAAAAACTGGTCAAGTGCGAGTCGGGCTTGCGCACCGAGGGTTCCGTGCAAACTTTATGTTGCAACTACACCTAGAAGTCAAAATTTGACGTCAGCAACATGTATCGACAGATTGGGTCACTCAATCTAAATCTAAATCTAAATCTTACATCTTGATAGCATATGAATTTTAAGAAAGAAAAATCAAGCTTAGTTGGTTAAATTACAAATTTAGTTCATCTAGAGTTTTTTTTTTATAAAAAAAAATAACGAAGTGAGGGCCAATGTGTGTCCATTTGAAAGAATTGTCAAAGTGACGTTTGAACTGTTCCCGCCAGGCCCACGTTTCACTAGCGCCCCTAGCGGCGAATTGACTCGAAAACCCCCATTATCTTTGCCCACATCATAATAGATAATTTATCTTCGACTACCTCCATATTCCAGCAAGTATGTGTCAGTGAATCTGGCTAACTATCCACTCAAGTTTAAATTATGACGTGCAATTAATTGAGGGTACCTTTTCACTTACCGTGATACACGAAGGTAGTATAAGGTTGGTGCGAGCAGGAGTTTATGTCGTTTTCATTTTGGGCGGAGTGGATGCGCCAAGGAGCTGAATGTGGGGATGGATATTCCATTTGTATAAATACGTTGATAGTTTGTAAACTTTAGGGTCAGTCTTACAGGAAACATAGTGTAAATTATACAAATTCTAGTAAAGTATATTCTACAACCAGTGATGACTTACGGCTCTGAGACGTGGTGCTTCACAAAAGGTCTTTTTCAGAGGCTCAACGTCGCGCAGCGAGCTATGGAAAGGGCTATGCTTGGTATTTCTCTACGAGATCGAGTCAGAAATAAGGAGATCCGTAGACGAACCAAAGTCGCTGACATAGCCCGTAGGATGAGCAAGCTGGAGTGGCAATGGGCCGGCCACATGGCGCGAAGATCGGATGGCCGATGGGGCAAAAAAGTCCTTGAATGGAGACCACGTATTAGCAAGCGCGGTGTGGGACGGCCACCTACGAGATGGACCGATGACCTGGTGAGGATCGCTGGGTCTCGTTGGATGCAGGTGGCTGTAGACCGGTCGCGCTGGAGTTCAGTTGGAGAGGCCTATGTGCAGCAGTGGACGCTTACAGGCTGAAATGACGATGATGGTCTACAACAGATACTGGGATATGGGATGGGTCACATGGTAGTCAAACCAAAGAAGTCTTACCAAAGTTAAATTACAAGTTCACGAAAACCCTAATCAGTACACCCAGACACCAAATCCTGAAAATAGTAGGGCTAATCACAGGACACAACACACTAAACAAACACCTATATAATATGTGTATAACAGATAGTCCCATGTGCAGAGCATGGGAAATGAGGAAACAGGAAAACATATTCTTTTAGACTGCAAACAGGTAGAAGAACACAGGAGTAAGTATTTGGGGACTCCAAATACACTAAAGGAGGCATTTAGCAACCTAAAACCGATGCTTGGTTTCGTTGAGGAGCTGGGGTGGTTGGAATAGGGCTACCTCGTTACAACTCAAAAAAGGCACAATGGATGTCCAGTTGCGGAAAAGGCCCAGCTAAACTAACTAACTAACTAAAGTATAGTATAACGCCTCCACTATTCATAGAGTATAGACAGACTCGTCTGCGGACGTCGGCAGATGCATCCTTGTTCGTGCCTGTGGACGGTGCATTTCATTGGTTTGCTTATTCGCGTCCTTTGATGCGTGACCAAATGCCGAGAAGAGGACGGATCGGCGACTTTGCCATTTGCGTGCTCGGGTAGTCCGAGCAAATATGCCCGAATATAGGCTAACAAGCCCTCCACACATCTATTCGGCCAAACAGCAAATACGCGAACCCGCAACTCGCAGCGAAGTGTCGGCTCTACATATATTGATTGGAAAAGGACTATGATGTTGCCACTTGTTAATATCTACCAGTTTCTGTCGCACTGTACTGACTTCATAAATAAATATGCATCTGTATTAAATTTTGGCCCTTCCACCGTAATAATTAAGTTCCTGTTGAAAGGGTTTAAACATACTCCTTGCTATATAGCTGGCCGGCTGAAGTGACTTAGACGTCATGCGTCATTATCTTTGCCATCTGTTCTTTCCCCTTACGGCTTTTACCAATGTATTGTGTGTTTTCTATTAGCTTAATACAATTCTATTCTATATATGCGCGTATTATTCTCTATAGCTTATGGGCCCAGACTTCGGTTCATGCGCTCCGCGAGCCCGAAGTCTGGGCCTGTAACCTATAGAATTATTCTCTATAGTTCCGATAGTTCCGAAGTGTAACGATATTTATAGACGTGACTGTAGAGCCGGAATAGGGATGACGACTAGGTTGAAAAACTATCATTCTAATTAGTCCGTCAGATTGTCTAAAATGATTAGACACGTATTTTTTCCTTTTTGAATTTAACTAAAATTGACGAAGATTGAACATCAAAGTTATGGGGTGGGGGCTTATGACGTCACTACTAGGTAAGAATTTTATCTAATAGTGACGTTACGCGAAACTTGAACGTACTATATTTTCGTTATTTTTTATTTGACGCCCAAAAGAAAAAATACGTGTACAATATTTTTTGATAATCTAAGAGAAGGACTAAATAGATTTTTTTAGTCGTCTAGCCTATTATGCCTCACTGCTCACAAAATGAATAACGTTTATAAATGCCTCGTCCTCGCTCCACGGCTCATGCACTGCGCATGATTAATTATAATGTTGTTCCGAATTAATAACGCCGCAAATTGGTTCCACGGTTAGGCCAAGTGCACACTGTAGGGACGCCAAGTTTACTTATTTGACTCTTTTTCCTAGCATCTTTCGGGGAAGGCAATTAATCTCAAGATTTGACGTAGAGTAGAGTGACTCCAACCCAGAGGGTAAACTAGGCCTTATTGGGATTAGCCCGGTTTCCTCACGAAGTTTTCCTTCACCGAAAAGCGATAGGTAAATATCACATGATATTTCGTAGGTAGGGTAAGGTAAGTTCCGAAAAAGTAAGTTCAGCCGGCAGAATTTCATCCCGAACCTTCAGATTGAAAGTCTCGCGTCGTACCGTTGGGCCACCAATGCTCTCAAGTTTACTCATTTGACAATGCTAATTAAATAATTTTATCTTATATATCGTCGTATAGTACCCACAACACAAGCCTAATGCTGCTAGCACACTCTCGAGCTCTCGGCCGACTGATTCGGCCGCGGGTTATCTTTGGTTATTGAAACTATTTAAGACACCTTTTAAATAGCTTCACCCAAAGTGAAATTATTTAAGACACCTTTAAACTCACCCAAACTACCTGAAAAAGCTTAAATTGTCTCTGGTCTGGCTTAAAATTTCTCTATATAGTCTGTCTCGAATGAGTGTGTACTAGGTTGCATTCGCCCGCGGCCGAAACATTCGGCTGAGAGCCCGAGCATGTAGAGGCACCGAGATTACCGTGCCGGAGCGTTTAGCTACTGCAAGTTTTACAAAACTGTTGCGCTCGCAATATAGGTCCTTCGAGAAAACCTTGGCAGAAATATGGAAATATAACCAGTTGTACACAGCCTTACACCCAAACCGCGGTAAATTGGGAAATCGTTATCCATCTCCAATCCTAACAATAACAGCCTCCATGTTATTCGGTTACCGCCGCAAGAGAGACCAGCAACAATAAAGACTAATGTATTATGTATATTCTCTAGGCTAGAGTGTTAAACACTTTGTTGGTTCCGGACACTATGTCTAATTTAATTTTTATGATTTTTTTTGTTATTTTCGATTTAGATAAGTACAATATGTACTTAGCCACATATCGTTTAATTATTACGTTTAATTAGCGACAGTAAGGCTGGATTTGACCAAACTTTTAAACCAAGAGTAACGCTTACTCTTGGATACTAATGTCAAAATCCCATAGTAATTTGACGTTACTATCTGAGAGTAAGCGTTATTCTCGGAATAAAAATTTGGTAAAACGCAGCCTAAGTAGGGTAGTTTTTCGAATAACTTTGACGTTTAAAAACGCCAGACGAAGGAGATGAGATTGATGGCTGCTCATTGCGGTACTCGCAGCTCGTTCGTCGCGAATGTCCAAAAACTGGATAAATCGGCCGTTTTCGTGTCTAAACCCTCGCTCCAGCCACACTGCATCATCAGCTCGACGCTAGAGGAAAGTCGGTACCGACGGGCTGTGCGCTGCGGGGAGAAGTGGTGAATGGCTTTCGTTCATTGGCTTTCTCGGGCACAGATCATTCTAAATTTTTCGTCAAAACAATCGTGCCTACTCGAGGACGATTGTACCTACACACTTATTTAAACTATCACGATTCTTACAAATTTTAAAATTTACTACAGTTGAGTTGCAACCCTAAAATCCTTTCAACGGATCGCCGTTTCTATAGTAGAAAGGTACGGGAGGCCATTGAAATCAAGAAATACCCCCAATTTGAATTAGGACGATGGGTTTAGGATTTCATCCACGTGGAATCCGGTCATTAATGTAACCCTGTGAAAACAAGTGCTGTAAAGGGCTCGAAACGTAGGGTTATGGTGTTAACAAACGCGATTAATCCGTTCTAAAGTGTTTAATTTCAATGAATAACAATCGCGGTAATAGAAGACAATATTACATTAATAGTAAGTTAGTTAGTACTTAAGTGAGTTGAAGAAGTGGGGTAGTTAAGTGATTTTATGTAAATATTGAAATTGAGTTTACCTATGTTTTTTTATTGCTTGGCGATGGCGGCACTTCATAATTTTTTGGCGTGATGGCGAAAAAGTTGAATGTTTGATTCATATCGAAAGTTCGCGTTAATCGTATACAATCGGTTAGGGCGTCTGCCGCGAAAACAGGAGGTCGCTGGATCGATTACAGCCCTGCTCATCGGCGGCCTTGGTCACTTTATAACACTAGACCCTCTCATAGTGTTGTGTTTCTGTTGGTGAGTAAGGTCGCCAGAGCTCCAAGAGGATTTACTGTGTTGACAGCTGGGGACCTACGGAGCAAAGCTTGCCCCTTTAGCTGTCAACACAGCAAATCCTCCTTTTTTTTAAAGGGTCGGCAACGCGCTTGTGACATACCTGGAGTTGCAGGGGTCCATAGGCTACGGTGACCGCTTACCATCAGGCGGGCCGTAAGCTTGTTTGTCACCGTCGTAGTATATATATATATTTTTTTTGTATATGACATCTCTTTCAATTTATAGTTCGTGGGAAGTTTGATATCTATGATTAAGATTACGATACGAGGCATGGGCAGGGAAGGCCCAAACGAAGATGGCGGGATAACCTTGACACTTTTCTAAACCTTTCCGGGTGAAAAATCGGGAGTCATGGAGATCCTGGGGAGAACTTTGCCCAGCAGTGGGACATAGGCTAGTAAAAATACTACAGTCTGCATTGTTAACTTGTCTCTGCGGCACCACGGTGTGGATATTTGTCGTTATGAATCGTTTACCGAAATTGCCGCGGCTTTTGGTTGGAAGCGATTATTTAAATATTTAATTGATGATGGTCGCCTTTGATGGCTTTTATTGTTTTTGTTAAATTATTTTGAAAGTATTTTCGTAAATTAATAAAAGCTGTCTAAGTGAGAGTTAGTTCTGGCCCAGGGAAAGGTTAAGAGTACCAGGCCACGTGGAAGATCGCCTATCCACTCAATTGCTTCTGGTAACTGTGGTTACCAGAACCAGCTATCATACTTATTTTACTAGGCAATTGAGTCCAGTACCAGTACCATCTCGCGAGGTCTACAGCTCACAGAGCCACTAGTAAAAAGTGATATATCTACTATTCTGTGTTTTCCAAGTGGACTCTTGGGGCGTAGAAATTAAAAGACGATCTAAATAGGCTGGTGTATTTCTCCCCATTCAGCGGCGATCACGACACGTTGTCGTTTAATTTTATCATCTGCCTAAAATAAATTAAAAGGTAAAATCTAAAGGATTACTCACACTAAGTATAACGGGCCGGGACGGGAGGTGACCGGGGCCGATCTATCAGCTTCTGTTGAAAACGTCAAGTGACCTCGGAGGGCACCGAGATATCACTTATGGATCCTTATTATATCTTCCTATAAGTAGAAATTGGCAGAGAGATAGATAGATAAACACTATTCATTTCCACAACATACATGGCAAGTATTACAAAAAAGACAAAAACAATAATGAAAAATTCCAAACATAAGACATGCAGCAATGAATTAAAACATGTTTACATACAAAAAAACTAGTAATAATAATAATACAACCATGTGTCGTGGCAGAGATAGATATATTCTGATATTCTGATATTCTGCCAGGACCTTACATATAGAGAAGATACGCACATAACGCTTTAAATAAACGTTATATTAGGGAATTATCGTATTGTGTGTTTAGTGTGTACTAATGTGTGTGTTTAAGTTTGTTGAGAGATGAGGCCATTCTCTATTTTATCTTAGTCGTACCATATTTATTTAGTAACTGATACATATTCATATTAACAATAATATTAAAGAATAGTGTAAACTACTGTCATAAGCCAAATAAGACTATCATACATAAAAGCGACGGGAGATTCAACTATGAAGTTCTTGTTGGTTTTTTCAGAACGTCCCGTCCTTAAATATTAGTTAAATTAATTCTAAAACAGCCCCACAATATCCGAATAATACCTGACGCACCGACCGCTTAAATTGTCAAGTGGCAAAAAAGCTGGTATCTGAATAAATCGCGCATAGACAAGATTTAATTGTTTTCGGCGCGTGTCGGGGATGACAAATTGCGACAAAGGCCGGTTTATTGGCGCGGGGCGGCGTGCCGGCGGCACAGAAAAGCAATGGAGTCGCACAGTGTAAAGGCCGTTATCAATTTGTAACGTCATAAATGTTTTTTTTTTGCAATTTTTTTTTTGCTAAGTTGGTAATTTCCATTTGTTGCTATAGACACTGAAAGATCGGCCCGGCCCGTTCTTGTGTGAGTCATCATTAGTCATGTATTGAAAATAGTAGTGTTTTGACTTTTACTATATAGGCTTTTCTAACTTGATTCTGTTTTCTACGTAATTATTGAAAGTTGGTAATACCATTCCAAGGGTTACTCTCATCTGGCAGAATATATATTGGCAAAAATACACTTTGCATAACACGTATCGCAGCAAAACTTTTAGCAGAAAATACTTACGCAGAAAATACTTAATATTAAGCAATTATAGTAAACGTAAATAATGCAAGACGTCTCCACGGCGTCGCCGTGCCGCTGTGATTCAGTATGTACATAACACATAATGAGATAGCGACTACGTTATTATAGCCATTATTAGCTCGCTTTATGGATCCAGCGGCAGCCCCTATAGAGCGCTATGTAGCGCTATAGAGCGCTGTAGCGCGTTTATGGTAGAACTTGAAGGTGGTACGCGGATTTATATGTGTGTTCAGTGGTACTCGAAGGTAAGGCAATCTACTTGGACATTGCGGCGCTTGTATGCATAAAACTTTTAAATGGTACGGAATATAAAAAGTCGTTAACGAGTTTCCTGATGGAACACTGTTTTTATAGTGTAAAGGAATACCTAGATTACTGTAAGCATAATGGTTAATTTTAGGTTAATTTATGTTTGTATTCTAGGATAAATATGATTAATTTTACCTTAATTTATGATTGTATGTTTTTATTGATTGATTATATGAAATTATATTCTAGGGTAATCTAGTCTTCAAATGCATAAAACTAACAATAGTTAAATAATAATTTAATAAAAATTTGCACGCCTTGAGTCGGCAGAATTGTGCTGGACTGATTATTTTAATGTAACACCTGTATCGACCACCATTCTAGCAAATAAATGATATTTGATTTGATTTGTATATATGTATATTTGATGATAACTTGAGTATCGTTTATCGGATTATCGAGAAATTCGGCAGGTAGTGAATTAAATAGAATTTTAAAGTTTGAATATGACACAAATCGGTCAAGTGGTTGCCGACTTTTTCTTACTATGACGGTGACATACAAGCATACTGCTGCATACAAGCTGCCTGATGGTAAGCAGTCACCGTAGCCTATGGTCGCCTGCAACTCCAGGGGTGTTACATGCGAGGACTCGCAGTGTTGACAGCTAAAGGGGCAAGGTTTGCCGTGGGTCCCCAGCTGTCAACACAGTGAATCCTCTTGGAGCTCTGGCGACCTTCACCAACAGAAACACAACACTATGAGTAGGGTCTAGTGTTATTAAACTCCCCCACTTTTTCCACGCCTCCCGATCCTGAGCAGCCTCTGGCCATTGTGGCAAAAAGGAGTCAAGCCCGTCTCACCTTCGCCGGTGGGATCTGCCGGGTCCTCGATTTGAGCTGGTTGCCACTCAGTCGCCCATCTGGGTTCGCGGCGCGCGGGGCGGGAGGGTTGGATACAATTGCATGCAAAAAATACGCAAGTAGGTATAACGGGTTGGCACTAATTGACTAGCACGTTTAGCGGAATAGCAAAGTACTTAACATTATTTTTGTTGTTGAGTTTGCGTTGTTAAATATCTTTCTAAGATACCACAGTATGATATTATAGGGATATTAAACACTGTATTTAAGTACCAAAACATCAACTGTCAAAGTAGAAATGAAATGCCAAACGGGACGGGTGAGGGACTTGGCGTTGATACTCAAGATGGCGAAGGCGACTCTTGAATAGTTTTTGGTTTTTGTGTGCTAAATGTTGTTTGATGTGTAATGTTTATAGCTTATTGTGCATGTGCAGTAAACTAACGAAGAAGTGTGTAGCTAATTAATAACTAATCCTGAAACGCGTGTAACCGTTACTGAGTCATTACTAGGTTGTCCCGGGCCCTCGGTCCCCCTTTTGTTAAGTCTTATAGCTATAAAGTTTAATAAATAGCGAGGCCAATGAGGATTACCGCGAGTCGATTTTGCGCTATGGGCGCTAGTGGAACTACGGGAATATTTCAAACGTCACTTTGAAATTTCTCACATACTGACACAGGACCCGCGCATGAGTGGCGCCGCCTGGTGAGCGACAATACGGTAGCTCCCATTACCGAACGGCGTCGCCTAAGTGGCAATACATGAGTGATAATACGTGACACTGGAAAAATTATCCAACACTCGGACAGAGGCCATTATTTATAAAAGAAGTAGAAGGGACGGGTGAGTTTTTCAATGACTCAGAAAAGTGACGGTGACTGGCGCCGTCGGTAGGATCATATGAAACCTATTTACTTCTAAATATCGTCAACTATAGGCCCCATCAACCATGACTATCCTATTTGAATCCTTTATATTCCTATTCCGCGTTTTTGCTATATAAAGTTTCTATATAAAGAATCACGTGATAGCTCGGAGCCCTTGGAGGTCACGTGACGTTTAATTTGAAACTGGCACATCGTCCCGTATCGAATCGGACTGGTGTGTCATCCTTTAGACGAAATCAGCCATATTGACCTTAAGGTTATACTACTCGTAAGTGCTTGTTAAACAAAGTATAGACTTGCTGATAATTAAATCCCTATATTACGCGATGTGAAACAGCTTCCTAAATCCCCATAAAAGACGATTCACTAGAACGATGATTAGATCGAGACGTGATAACCCAGGGAATATACGGTTTTGAAAGACATTAAATTATAATACGAGTAGCTTGATTTTCTCAAATTACGTTCGAATGGGATATTTATAGATAATTTATACAAAAATCCTACAAACTTTTCTTCCAGAAGTGGGTAAAAAGTAAAATAATAAAACTTAACTAAGTCGATTTTTGGAATTTACTATAGTAGGTAAATATTTATCTTGTTTGTGAACATGACGACATGTTTGTCTTGTATGTGTTACTGTTAAAAGCGAAACCGAAGAAAACTTATTCACGTAAAACGGTAAAACTTACAAAATGTACGGCGTGGGTGATAGATATGTTATTTCGCTGGACATAAGTTGTAATAAGTAAAAAATGGTCCTGACCCATTTTATACAACTAAAAAACATAAATACAAAAAATCTTACTAGGAAAACGATTGAAATATATGTGTACATATATGTGACGATTTGCATGACGATAGTTTGTTGGATTTTGGGACCTACATGATACTAGACTCACAAATTATCCGTTACGCTAAAAAATCAGCTATTATTAATTATTTCCCAAAAAATCTAAATTTCCATACAAGCTGTCTGTTCAATGACGGGAGGATCTGTCAATGTTTATAAAAAGAATCACGTCCAAGCTCGAGGATTGTCGTTTATTTCTCGGGATGACGATGGCGTCTCTGGAATAGTTTTTTGTATTTTGTGTGCAAAATGTTGTTTAATGTGTAATATTTATAGCTTATTGTGCAGTAAACTAACGAAGAAGTGTGCAGCTAATGAAGAATTAATCCTGAATCGAGTTCAGTCACTCCTTTAGTCACCAAGCGGCAATCCCGGGATCTTGGCCCCCTGCGAAGCTATATTTTAAGTCTTTTAGCTATATACTTATTATATAGCGAGGTCAATTACCGAACAACGTCGCCCTAGTGGCAATATACTATTCTATTTATACAATATACTAAAATATATAATACGTGACAAAATTGTCCAACTCTCGGACAGAAGCCATTATTTAAAAGAAGAAGAAGACGTCCAATTTTGGAGCCCTCGGAGGTCACATGACGTTTTCTATAGAAACTGAGAGCTCCCACCCAGCCCGGTTACATCCCAGCCCGATCTAGTGAGAGTCATCATTAATAGAACTATCGTTCTTTCTTTTATTTGAAAAATATATACAGTAAGATAGATAGATGATAGATGATTACTTTATTCATTCCCACAACATACATGGCATCGACAGAAAACAAAACTAGAAGAACTTTACAAAAAGCATATAACTTAAAAACTAAAAACCATTACAACAATTTGCACATTTATATTTAAGCCATGTGTCGTGGCAGAGAAAAGGTGCCGGCTCAGCATGGTGATGCGGCAAGCCACATCGCTGGTATTCTGCCAGTACCTTATGATTACGTAACGAGTTAGTGTCATATTCTTATCGCTCCGTGCTCTTTAAGTGTGACTTATCTAACTACCTACCTTAAATCTAAAATAGGTCCTTGAGGCATTGTACAGGATGCGAGGTTGCCGAGTTGTGCGAGGAAGCCACCAGCTCTTCGGTCACCAGTAACATCAACCAGTCGTTTCGCGATTTCTACGTTGATAGATTGATTCTCCATTTCCCAATCTCCATAATTATGTATTTATGTAACAATACAACAATACTTAAGTAACAACAATACAATATTTAAACAATACAATACAATATTTAAGTAATAAAACAGCAAAACAAGAATTAGGAACGAAATGCCAAACGGGACGGAGAAGTTTTTCAATTACGTGACAACTGAGGCATGACGAACGTCGTGCAAAAAATGATGGCGGACTGGTGCCGTGAGGATAAGCTCTCGAGAGTTTAAAGCGCTATTTTAAATGTAAAACTTCAATCAAATTGTCAAATCAAAATAAAACAAAATATTTATTTCATTAACAACTAGTACAATCTGATGATGGCAGGTGTCTTCTATTAAGTTATTTATTAAGAAAATAACTTGTGCCAGGAGGTACCGCTCTTCCATGTTAACAGTAATAGTCTCCTGTACTATTCTTAAATTTATTATTATTAAATGTTTCTAAAGTTTCGCAGTGATTTAGTTTAGTACTGTCATGCTGTGTATACTTACTTGTTTTATAAAATAAAAAAAAATAAAATAAAATATTTCTTATCGATTATATATATTTTCATACATTGTATATATTTTCATTATTCTAATCTCACACACATCTTTTTTCTACTTAAGTATTGTATTTGCATGTGTGTGTGTGTGTGTGAGTGTGTGTGCGTGTGTGAGTTAGTAACTATGACGCACTAAATCAGTTACGCCGTGAACATGGCGTTTGTAACAGTGCCGAAATATCGGGAGCTAAACAAATATACATGGTAAATATCTCGTGTTAAATAGTAATTAAAATTTATCATTAAATTATGGAACCCAAAAAAGGCTAATCACTATAAGAGATGCAGGTGTCTGCTAAATCTCCCTTCTACTTGTCATAAAATAATGAGACGACAAACGACAACCCCCCATTCGCGAGTGTCGCCAAGTTTTCATTTCGAAACTGTTGTGTACACAATATTAACCCCCTACCCCTCGAACCCCGAACCCCTCGGACCCCTCTTTAAGCGACCCGCAATCGTGTGATGCGCTTTTTGATACGCTGAACATTTGAGCACCCTCTTCTAGGGGTGGCGATGTCGGAGAAATGTTTTATTTTGTATGATTTTAATTCTGTTTTTTATGGTTTTAGTGGATGGTTTTAACAGACGATAACCGTGTGTTACTAAAATTAGTTAGTGTGGTGTGTGATAAGGTAGTGGGAAAATACAAGGAGAAACAGCGACAAAACATGTGACGCATTTTGTTTACTTTGTTAGGAAGTTCGATCGGCGATCTTACTTGATGATTAGGCCTCTGGCAGTGGACACCAAACATCAAAACCTAACTCAGCTGCACTCCTTATCTCCTAACTATTTTGTAATGTAATAAATAAATTATTACGGGACAATATTACACAAATCGACCTAGTCCCACGGTAAGCTCAATAAGGCTTGTGTTGTGGGTACTAGACGACGATATATATAACAGATAGATGCATATAAATACTTAATTACATAAAAACATCCATAACTCAGGAACAAATATTCGTGATAAACACACAAACTGACCAGGATTCGAACCCGAAAAAATTTACTTTACTCAAATAAATTGTTTTAAAACTAGTTAAAATGAACACTTTAACAATTTAATTTATCTAAACTCGCTTGGCAGCCCTACGCCGTTGTCAATAGGGTTGTCCCCTGCGGTAATTAAAATTCCACGTCCTAATATCGCGGGCCATATATTAAGTGCCCTAATCGCCGGAACGGACGGCCCTGCTGTTTTATTACTTTTTTATAAGGCCCTTTTCGAGTTTCGAGTGCTAATCATTTGTTTCATTCGATTTAATTTGTAAAAAAAATAGAGAAATCATACGAATAAACAGGGAAACGGGTAAAAGAAGAAAACTAACTATTTATTTGAGGTCACTGAGATCCGACCTTTGCGGAAAGGTTCCCATGATTTTGTATTTTGATTGGAGTGTTAATACAGCAATTTTGAATTAATATAGTAGACTAGCTCGTGCCCGCGACTTCGCCTGCGCAATATCTTTATAAATTGTAGCCTGTGTTATTATGATTAAGCTATATTATAGTAAAGTTTCATTAAAATCCATTCAGTAGTTTTTACGTCAAAGAGTAACAAGCATCCATACAAACTTTCGCGTTAATAATATTAGTAGGATTACGTACCGAGGCCTGTAAAGTAAGAAATGTCTCAGATCTCGTGTAATTGTCGGCCGAAGCGAAGCTGAGGTCGACAAACATGTGATCTGAGGCTTTCTTATTTACTGGCCGAGGTCTGTACACTAGTTTTCTGCTCGACGCAGTCGGCAAGCGGTAAATTCGTTTAGCGTAGCGGCCTGCAATTGGCTGCTTGTCGGCCAGAGGGCAGAAATAGTACATTACATACCAAGGCCGTTTGAGTGGGAAATGCCTCGGATTGCATGTAATTGTCGGCCGAGGCGAAGCCGAGGTCGACTAACATGTGATCCGAGGCTTTCCCATTTACCGGCCGAGGTTTGTATACTATTTTTCTGCCCGACGGAGCCGGCAGGCGGCAATTTAGTTTTGCGTAAAGTGGCGCTTACCGGCCGGAGGACTGAAAAACCAATTACCTACTTGCATAACGTGAACGTAGATGATATTTTAGGGTCAACATCCAAGTATTCTGAAATATACATTTCCGATTTTTATAGTCTCGAAGTTCTTGCAGACTAATTCTAAGAAAAAATAAAACTTACAGTAAATAGTAGGATAAGTAATTTAAATAATAACTACTAGCAAACTATGTTATACTTAAATTTTCTGCAAGCTTTTGAGGGTTCCGTAGTTAAAATGGCTAAAACGGAACCCTTATAGTTTCGTCCAGTCCGTCTGTCCGTCCGTCCGTATGTCACAGCGGTTTTACTCAGTAACTATACAGCATATCGTGATGATATTACTGCTAGAGGTGAATTATGTGTGCCGCTACTTAGTTTTGCCTATAAATTAGGAAAAAAAATGTTTACGGGGGGGGGGGGGGGGAGGAAGTTTACCATCGAATAATTTCGGAAATAATCAATCGCTCTGAAAGACTGAAAAAGTGAAATTCAGGAACATACTCGTGGAATATAAAACGATCTTACCACGAAAATTAATTTGAGCAAATCTCTCAAGCCGTTTGAGTTTTTGACAAAAAACCAATATTTATTACCAAAGGACGTAAGCGCTTGTTATTTTGAAGGCACTTACCTACACCGTTTTGCTCGCACAATTTTTTTCAACCGCAATTATAGGGTTTTTCCGACACGCACTTGTACGGTTTTTTGTATTTTTATCATTTTATTTATTTATTAGGGTCAGTTGTATGGAAGCGACTCAATTTAGGTCGTTGCACCGATAGTTGCAAATTAAAATTACATAGCTCCCTGCCGCTGTTCTCCCAAATGACTACAATATGGGGTTCTTCAAAAAAGGAGTGTTAAAGTTTTTAAAGGGTCGGCAACGCGCATGTAACACCCTTGGAGTAGCTGGCGTCCATAGGCTACGGTGCCCGCTTACCATCAGACGGGCCGTATGCTTGTTAGTCATCGTCGTAGTAGAAAAGAAAGTAGCAAAAGTATGGTAGAAAAATTATAACTTGTAAAAATAATCCACCATCTTAAATCGAAGGAGCAGATTTTTTTAAACAATGCTTACAGTTGGCTTTATGGTAAAAATGTCAGCAAATTAATATTCTGAAGTATATGACATCCCTTTCAATTTATAATTATAAAGAAAAGTCTTTTGACATGAGAGCCACATGGAAAGAAGAATGGAGGGCAAATCCACCTAGGGTTGCAGTCTCAAACTATGACCCCACACAAAAGCCCCTTGGCTTCTCAGCTCCCAGACAGGATTGGTGCCAGTTGAATAGACTCCGAACTGAACACGGGCTTTGCGGGGACTATATGTTCAAGTGTGGCTGGAAAAGCTCACCGGCATGCGACTGCGGAGCACCTGTGCAGTCCATACATCACCCAAAGAGGAAATATACTGGAGGCTCTCTGGACTTGCTCATTCCTGATGCGAACGCAGCCCATTGGGTGAAGAAGCTAGATTTAAAATTATAGTACATAGGTAGCAGTAATAGTGAGCGACTGGTTTGTAGCCATACGATTAAATTTATAATTTATATATAGTAAGTAGTGTGCTTACTTAAAAACATGAATCAAAACATTTATTATAAATAATAAATGATTTAATTCATGCTTTACAATTGTAAATTAATATTTGTTTTAAAGCAAAAATGTCTCCGAATGATTGAAATAAAAAAATACAAATTTCGAAATTAAAGATGCATCCGATGGCTCTTAGCTATCACGTGATTATTTCTATAGAAATTGACAGATCGTTTCGTCCCGTCCCGTCCCGTCCTAGTGAGTCATCTTTTAAGGAAAAATGGATAAAATTTTGTTCTGTATTTCTAGGTATGTTTAAATAGGTAGGCTTATATTTCTGTATCTAAATAGAGCAAGCCGATGTGGTTCAATAGCCGCCGTGTAGCCATTCGTCTTCGGTGCAATCGATTCACATTTATATGCAGGTTGCACCTAGCTTAAGCAGCAGTCAGATGGGCTAGGATGAGGGAAATACGATTTTCACTTCTCTTGCTCGATAAGTTCACCTTTGTGTCGTGGCTAGGCGACAGAAAATCGCTTTTCATGCACTAGGGCATAAAGTAACATCGCAGGGGGCGCGCGCTCGCCGCGACTCCGCGCCCCACGCTCCCGGCCGCCTGCGAGCGGCGCGCGGCTGGGAGAACATACATACATATATGGATGTTACATTTTTAATGAGTTAATGTGAAATAAAACCTATAATTTTTCTCGGTTGTACCGACGTGAAAAGCAGAGTGTATACCAAGGCATATCTAATAATGGCCGTAAACAAGAAATAAATAAGTAATTCTTGCACCGCCCGTGGTACATACAATGATTTTCATCACATTTGCGAGCATAATAAACTTACTATACTCCGCACGTAATTAGATTCAGGGTTAGCTTTGAACCCCAATCACTAATCTTTTTTAATAATAATGTAACTATTTATTTATTATTTATTATTGTTGTTTTGGGCTAGTGAAGATGCCTCGTCGACCAGTTGTGATCTATTGTGGCAGCCCTTTATAATTCATTACTGATTCCCGTTGAGTCCAGAAAGTTCCAAATTCTTTGGGCTGTAATGTTGCGTATCTCACAGGGTTGCAGTTCGTGCCTACCGAGGTGGATACTTCTTTTGTGCATTAGTGGTCCGCAGGAGCAGAGGATGTGCATCGCAGTTTCCTCTGTTTCCTGGCAGAACCTGCATGCTGCGTCTTGTTTCTTACCCATTAGAAACATGTGCTTGTTCAACTTGCAGTGCCCAGTCAGAATTCTGACCACCGCACAGGCTTTGTACCTCTTGAGTCCTAAGAGCTCTTTAGTGTTTTTGTTGTTGAACCCTAATATTAGAGCTTTCGAGTGTGTGTTTCCTTTTACGGATTTCCACTCTGCGATTGCCCTCATCTTTTCAAGATTGTTTAGCAGAGAGTATGCCTCTCGTTTTGTAACTCCGCAAAACGGTTCCGGGCCAACGAGGGGCGTGTCCGCGCCCTTTCTGGCAAGTTCGTCCGCTGCTTCGTTTCCAGCAATGTTGGAGTGTCCTGGTACCCATCTAAGTGTAACTTTGTTGGTGTTAGCCAGGGCGTTTAGATTATTTTTGCAGTTCTGGACTAGTCTAGAGTTAACCTCTAGGGACTCTAGTGCTAGCAGAGCAGCTTGACTGTCCGAGTTAATGTAGATGTGTTGGTTTCTTAGGTTTCTGTCCAGATTGATTTCCGCGCATATGTTAATGGCAAGGACTTCTGCCTGGAAGATTGAGGCCAGTTTACCCATGCTGACGCTGGCTCTGTGCTTAGGCCTCTCACCATAGATACCACATCCTACTTTTCCAACTGTCTTGGAACCATCCGTGTACCAAATGTGGCTTCCCTTTTCGACAAACATTTGGTCGTTGGCCCATTTGTGTCTTTGGGGTATATCCACATTGTACAGTCTGGTAAACTGACATTCCGTATGCATGTCATCTGAAGGCATGCTGAGGGTTTTGTTCTCGAAAACCCAAGCCCTGAGTTTGGTTAGCGCTTGGGAGCGCCATTTGGGCTTGTTTAGCGTGCTTATTCTGTAGACACACTGCTTGGCCTCCTTTTGCACTTGCAGGTGGAGTGGTGTGATGTTGAGCAGTGCGTCTAGGGCTGCCCCAGGTGTTGAGGAAAAGGCCCCTGTTGCTGTCAAGCAAGCCGTGCGTTGCAGGCTGTTCAGGGTATTTATAGTTGTCTTTTGGTTGGCTTTACTACACCAGACTGCGGAGGCGTATGTAATAATGGGCCGCACTACTGCTGTGTAAAGCCACATAGCAATATTGGGTCTTAATCCCCACCTTGCTCCTGCCATTCGACAACATGACCATAAGGCCATTTTAGCTTTTTGTGTGATGTTTTTTAAGTGAGGATTCCATGTTAGCTTTTGGTCAAAAATGACCCCTAGATACTTAACCTCACTCGAAAGTGTTATTACATGTCCATTAAGTTGTAGTTTTCCGAGTTTTTCCAGATTTCTCTTTTTTGTGAACGGCACTACAACCGTTTTGCTCGGATTTATAGACAAGTCATTTTCTTTACACCATTTAAGTATGGTGTTAAGAGCTCCTTGCATCAAGTTTGAGATTGTATGGAGGCAGGGTCCTTTGATTATAACTACAAGGTCATCGGCATAACCCTGCGTATCATAATCTTTGTCCCACATGATTGCAAGTAGTTTATCCACTGCAAGTGTCCATAGTAGTGGGGATAGGACGCCTCCTTGTGGACAACCTTTCGTGGTGTAAAATTCGTGCTCTGTTGCATTGAGGGTTAGAGTAGCCACTCTGTTAGAGAGCATGCTCTGGACCCATCTGGTGGTGGTTTCATCAACACCCTTTGATTTCATTCCATTAAGGATTGTTTCTGTGGGTGTGTTATCGAAAGCACCTTCGACATCAAGGAAAGCACATAGAGCGGTCTGCTTATCCTCTAGGGTTTTTTGCACCTTGTCGACCAGGTCAAGTAGGGCAGTTTCTGTAGATTTCCCCTTTTGGTAAGCATGTTGATTTTGGCTTAGTGGTCTTGCCACCAAGTAGTGCGCTCTGATGTGCTGATCAATGATTCTTTCCATTGTTTTTAGAAGGAAAGAGGTTAGACTTATTGGTCTGAAGGATTTAGGCTGCGAGTAGTCCTTTTTTCCTGCCTTTGGTATGAAGCGTACCTTGACCCGAGTCCATTTTTCTGGTATATTACCTAGTGCAAAGCTCGCTCGAAATATTCTTACCAGGTGCGGGAGTAGGAGGTCCTGACCTTGCTGTAGGAGAGCAGGAAACACTCCATCTTCTCCGGCCGATTTAAAGGGTTTGAACTTACTCAAGGCCCATTTAATTTTGTTTGGTCTAAAGATGTTAGTTGCCAAATTCCAGTCGATGTTGTGTGCCCTGTGGGTTTGATTATTCCTTTGGGCGCACATTAGTTTATTACTGGTGGTGTACGAACCTGGGAAGTGGGTCACCCTAAGTAGGTCTAGGGTTTCCGCTTCTGTGTTAGTAAAAGTGCCATCTGGTCTCTTGAGGAGACCGAGGTAGTTGGTTGGTGTCTTAGAGAGAATTTTGTGAATTCTCGCTCCTTTGTGTGTGTGGGCGATTTCGTCACAGAATCTTCTCCAAGACCGCCTCTTGGCTTTCCTGATCTGCTTATTATATTCAGTCAGAGCTCTACCATACCGTTCCCACTCATTCGGCGTGGTAGAGTGATTGAATATGCGGCGTGTGGTTTTGCGGAGTTTTTCCAGCCTTTTATTCCACCACGTCGTCGTGTTAGTATGTTTAGTTACCTTCAACGGGCAGCTTTGTTTATTAATGTAACTAAGTAAAATCTTCTTACGTTTTTACATCATAGCATTAAAATTTGCATTAAAGATTGAAATTAAACACTTCAGAACGGATTAATGGCGTTTATTTACACCATGACTCTACGTTTCGAGCCCTTTAAAGCACTGGTTTTCACAGGGTTAAGATGGTTAATTTCAATGAACAACAATCGCGGTAACAGAAGACAATATTAGCATTATTTTCACTGCACCCACCCTAATTATTTCTGTTTGGCCCTATGGTTGACTGGTAGAGAATGCCCAAAGGCATTAAGTCCGCCTTTTGTACACTTTTTTTACGTGCAATAAAGTTTAAAATAAATAAATAAATTTTAGATATATTTTTAGCTTGTTTTAGTTTTCTGAAACAAATACAAGAGAAAGGGAGCGAATGAGGGTAGTTTTTTGGAATCTCGTAATTAGATTCCACATACAATGTTTTTCATCACATTTGCGAGGAAGTTAATAAACTTACTAGGCATATAGATAAACAATATATAATGATTAGTGGTAATGTTGTAGCACAATCCACAGTAGACTGGTGTGAGCGGCGGCTACGCGCGGCGCTCGCGTGGGGCGCAGGGCAGGTAAAGTTGTATGCAATGTATGTAATATGTAAAAGTCACGTGATTTTCCAAGGGCTACGAGCTCGGTGATTCTTTCTACAACGTGTTTTTGAGTAATTGCTTTAAATTCAAGGGTGCTTTAGCTTACCTAAATTAATTTCTCAAAGACACCGGTATTCTAATTAGCTCCATTTAGAAAATAACTACAAATTTAATTTTATCTCATATGGGATTTGCATGTGTGTAAACGGAGTGTGAGTATTCGACATGACATTGATATGTCATAGTTGTCACTTGGTAAAGTTAATTCTAATGCCCGTTTTACATTAGCGGTTGATGCAACATATAATTATTTTGTATGAGAATTAAAAAAAAAAGTAACGAATTTAATAAAACTAACTATGCCATTCTGTATCCTTAATTATACCAAGCCACACGATGTTAAAGCAAATGCTCAAGGACACCCTGTATACAAATTGACAGCCCCATCCCGTATTTTTTTAAAATACTACCACGGTGACAAACAAGCATACGGCCCGCCTGATGGTAAGCGGTCACCGTAGCCTATGGACGCCTGCAAATCCAGGGGTGTTACATGCGCGTAGCCGACCCTTTAAAAAAAGGAGGATTCGCTGTGTTGACAGCTAAAGGGGCAAGCTTTGCTCCGTGGGTCCCCAGCTGTCAACACAGTGAATCCTCTTGGAGCTTACGACCTTACTCACTAACAGAAACAACACTATGAGTAGGGTCTAGTGTTATTAAACTGCGGTTTTCTGTAAGGTAGAGTACTTCCCCAGACGGGCTCGGCTCCAGATTTGAGCGAGACATTCGTTGTGCTGTGCCCTACCACACTAAACGATATGCATACGCTGTGCCCATACCTCTCCCTCTCTGTTCTAGTGAGAGTTATCCTTAAGCTGGAAAAACGCTTGGAAAAAGAAGAATGCCTTCTCCACTGGTCGCTCGATCCAGTTCGTTGCCGCCTCCAGCCTTCCTGGCTCCTGTGTATCGGCGCACAGATTATGATATTAAATTGTTTCACGGGGAGGGGACAAGACGCGCAGGCACGGACTTGGGCGGCTCGAATTAAATATGGAATCTACCCGTCGTCTAATGACTTTTGTTCCATAAACAACTTTGATCATCACACATATTGTATAGTTTTAATTGTAAATTTCTACGATTCTACGGTGTCTTTTGTGTGCCGGTACTAAGTTTTGCATATAAATTACGAAAAAATACTTCCGGGGTCCCCCCTACGTGTGTTTTTGCAAATATGTAAATAAACAGTCACATTTCTAACTAGCTTCAGAGAAAAGCCCGGCCCCGGCCCGTCCCGTCCTGTCCCGTGCTAGTGTGAGTCATCCTTTAGTTAAAAGTGGTACGATATAACCGACTCCCCATAGATAACTTCATCGAGATGTATTTGAGATCTCCGACAAAGAAACTATATTATGTAAAAGCCTAGATATTTATAAGGTTCTTACGCTCTCTTGAATAGAATATAAATAATTGATTCGAAGATATATTAAATAATATTTAAAACGGGTCACTCACGTAATTTAGTCGATTTTCGCTCGACATGTTTCGTTCTTTACGAAGAACGTCATGAAGAGCGTCAGTGGACTGTGTGAACGTGCCCTTAGCGAGTGACGTAGTGAGTGTTGTTTGCAACCCGGTTGGCAAAAGCGATGATAATGAGAACGAGGGTAGATCGTCCGCCGTGTCGCCCCCCGCGCCAGCTGCAAGTACCAGAGCAGATAGGGCATTAGCCCGCAGTGTACGACTTGCCTCTGTCGCGAGTGGGCGCTCCTGATGACGTTCTTCGTAAAGAACGAAACATGTCGAGCGAAAATCGACTAAATTACGTGAGTGACCCGTTTTAAATATTATTTAATATGTTCGAGTCTCACGAGAGTTTTATAGTTAAAATGATTCGAAGATACATACAAAACACTGTACAATAGACTCATATCGGCACAATAAATGATTATTTTCTGTATTTGACTTAAGAACCCAATATTGCTTGATTTCGGGTATAAAAATGAGTCAGTTGCGTATTTTCAATGAAAAAGGTGATTTTCGTTTTAGGGTTCCGTATCCAAAGGGTAAATACCTATTACTCCGATGTCCGTGTGTCTGTCTATCACGACTGTATATTAAAAACCGTTGTAGATAGACAGTTGAAATTTTCCCAGATGATGTATTTCTGTTGCCGCTGTAACAACAAATACTAAGAAATAGAATAAAATAAACATTTAAGGGGGCTCCCAACCATACAACAAACGTGATTTTTTGCCGTTTTTATAGATTTTTTCATTTATTTCGTGACTTGGCGAGCTGTTAGATTCAAGCGATATAACTAGTTAAGTATAAACATCAAAAACATGATTGACTCATTCCGCGCTAATCCTTACATTAATTAATTATCCAACATTATTAGCTTGATATACCAGAAATAATACCAATTGCCAAAATATTTACCAAATGCGACTCTGCCTCAATCAAAGGCTTTAGGGACCGCAAATCACTGCGGGACCACACCCTCCTAAATCTGGCCCCGCCCCCGCCGCGCACGCGCCTCCCCAGCCAATCAGAACCCGATCTCCCCCCCACCTCCCCAAATCATGCACCCTCAATTGACCGCTCTATGCGATGTCATTTTTTTCCCGCTAAACCGATCGTTTGACGTCTAGCCCCGCCTTCCAATTTTAAAATGCGCTTTTAATCATAAACCGCAATCGCGTCGCGCCAGCCAGTCGGTAGTCAATTAGTGAAAAAAAATGTGAGTGTTCTAAATTTGAAATGCACAATGGAGCGTCCTTCGGTGTATCCGGCGAATATAACGGATTTATTGGCTGTGTCGTACCAAGATGGCTTCGATCGTGCCTCTCCTGTGTCCACAGAGGAGGACAGTCAATTCGGTGTGGACTTAACCGGGAAAACGAGCTTAGCGGGGAAATCTTTCACCATCGCTGCGATTTTGGGGCTTTCGGGGGCAGAGCAGGACGCTATGAATTTGAGTGTGGAGAGACTGAGGAGCCCACAGCTGGGATATTGGGCTGGGCAGGAGATACAGAGGCTCAATGAGGGGTTCTGTAGGAGTATGGCGCCGCCGGGACTAAGACAAGGTAGGGTACACCTAAGTACTGTAAACATGCCAAGAAAGTTAGATTAATTCGTTCGTTTCGTTCTGTAAATCGTTTTAATACCGTCATTTGGTTCTGAATACATTTGCGGGATAAATCTCTAAAAAATCAAGCTCAACTTGTGGTGTTAACTATAGCAGTAAAGTCACCAAAGGCACTGGAAAGTGAAATTAAACTAGCTTACAAGGCAGAATGAGAAAATAAAGTCCCAATAACAAGAATATAAAACAAATTGTTATTCGCATTCTCTCAGTCATCATCTTAACCCTGTGAAAACGAGTGCTGTAAAGGGCTCGAAACGTAGGGTCATGGTGTTAATAAACGCGAATAAATTCGTTCTAAAGTGTTTAATTTCAATGAATAACAATCGCGGTAACAGAAGACAAAATTAAATTGTAACAAAATACAAAAGTATAAAAAGTATACAGGTTCCAAAAAGGTGGTAAAACTAAATGCGTCAGTGCACACGTGGGATTGTGCAAACTTAGTTTACTGGTATTTAGGACCTAATGAAGGTATTATAGAACGATTTCCAGCTTGGTGGGAATAAGTGTCTAAAATAGATTTTCACTTCTCTTGCTCGAAAAGTTCACCTTTATGTCGTGGCTAGGCGACACAAAATCGCTTTTCATGCACTAGGGCATAAAGTAACATCGCAGGTGGAGTGCGCTCGCCGCGGCCTCGCACCCCGCGCGCCGCCTGCAGGCGGCGCGCGTCGGGGAGAACCCAGGCGCAAGAGTATGGATGTTACATTTTCAACGATTGAAAGTGATATAAATCCTAATATTTTCCTTACAATCGAAGTGAAAAGCAGAGTGTATACCTCGGGCATAAATACCCATTTTATCCTCGGCTACTATATTGGTCCTCGTTACACTCGGACCAATAAATGGCCTCGTCTAAAATGGGTCACTTTATGCCCTTGATGTACAATCTACTATTTGATGGGTCTAATTTTCTTGACCTAAAAAGAGGGAGTCATAAGGGTCAAACACAACGATGTTCGGAATATTTCCGGTGGACTTTCAAAAGTTAAGGGCTATGTATGTAGGTTGATTTTCTTATTGAACCCTATAAGAAAGTTTTACGGTCGTAGGAGAAACGAGTTTAAAGAACTACATAAACTACTATTATGCAACAGAGATATAATAAGGGTTCTTAAAACTTGAGGGTCGCCGTTACAAAAAGAGAATAAGTCGAGTTTTGTAATAATAGACCCGAGAGTTTTAAGAACCATTTATGAGCTGTTGCATACGCTAGTTTTTCTACGACATTTACAATAGTGAATAAAGCACAATAAAATTGCGAAAGGCGGCAGGATGTGGAACATGTCGTATGCCTATTTAAAAAAAAACCGTTTAACTATGTATTTAAGCAATTGTAAAGCATGAATCAAATAATTGTTGTAATTAATGTTTTGATTAATTTATTTTTTCAATAAAACAAATTACAAAAGTTGTTAAAATATTTACAATATGTGGTTCTATACAAGAAACCATATTAAAAGAAAATAGTGGGACAGAAATACCACAATGTAAAAAAAAACAAATAAACAAAATAAAAAAAAAACAATATTTAACGCCTTTTTGTGATATACACAAACTTTGAAATCTTTATTTATTGTAAGAAACTAGAACTAAAACACAATCAAACACAAATTCAAATCTATAAGTATAACTAAACTAAAAACTAAAATAAACAAGATAAAAAATAAAATAAAACTAAATAAAAATGATATGATTTATTTCGTGAACTGTGTCCTCCACTCTCTAAGCAGTAGGTAGTATCTATGTACCAAATCAAATCATTTATTGAAATATATACAGAAAGTGTAAGTTACCTAGCTACCTTCCTCTACCTACCTTAAATCTAAAATAGGTCCTTGAGGCATTGTACCTAGGATGCAGGTGGCATTTCCTCGTATCGCAATGCTGATAAAGCGAGGAAGCCACCAGCTCTTCGGTCACCAGTAACATCAACCAGACGTTTCGCGATTTCTACGAAAAACTTGCGTGCGCTGGGACCCCATGGAATAATCATTTATCTATTCGTGGTAAATATAAAATAAAAAAACAATTACAGACTTCGAGAATAAAGACAAATATACAACAAAAAAAATTTATCATGAAATGGTCTCGCCTCAGCATAATGTTGACCCGACGTCATCGCTGATCTTCCACATTTAATTTAATTTTTTGTTAGTGGTTATTTAAAATTAAAGTTCACTTGTTTTTAATTATTGATGTCAGTTCGGCAACCAACCGACACCAATTTTTTGGTTGCACCTTATCAGCAACAAAAAAATTGGTAGATAAATAATTAAAAAAAATAAGTAGGCAACAAAATTGTAATTAAGTTACGTTGCCATATTTATTACTTTACCAAGATAGCAACCGTAAATGATTATCGAAAACTCGTTCAATTATAGACCCTGTTCTTATAATGTAATTGTATTCGATCCGTTAAGGACAAAGTTAGAGAAAAATTTATGTGTTGTATTTAATACTTATGAATATTTTTTTGAATTTGAATTTGCATTTGAGTTCCACCAGAACAAAAACTTGAAATTAAAAAAAAGGGCTCGTGCTACAAATTTATTCAGATTTATAAAATTTGAAGAGATTATAGAATTAAAAAAATTCAAAATAAATTGCTTTTAAATACGTTCAGAAACCGTAGGATATTACCAACATTACTATTACAACCAATATTTCTATGACAGCAGCGGGGTCCGACCCTGGGTCCGACCCGCCGGCGCGGCGGCCATCTTTAGTATGAACCAGTACTGTATTTTTTATTTACTAGAGACCCGCCGCGGCTTCGCACGGGTTATTATTATACAATATACGATTCTAAGCTAACATGGCCACTAATATTTAAAACGGGATAATTAACATGTATGTTTGTTTTATTGAGCACAACTGAATCGCGTTAAGGCATCATGGTAAGGGCCCAGAGCGTAAGCGAAAATTTTAAACTTTATGCTTGGTATTGATTTGATATCACGTACCCAAAAACAGGCTGTCTCAAGGAACCGTCACATAGGACCGTTGCTACGCTGCTACGAAAGCTACGGCGTAGCAGCGTAGCTCGTAGATTAACACTTTCACAACCACCGTTTTTTTGTCAGAGGTAGAGATAATACCAAATAATACTAATGTAAGTCATATATATTTAATATTATCTTCGGTTACCGCGATTGTTATTCATTGAAATTAAACACTTTAGAACGGATTAATCGCGTTTATTAACACCATGAACCTACGTATCGAGCCCTTTACAGCACTCGTTTTCACAGGGCTAAGATGATGACTGAATGGATGGTGGGCTGAATGCGAACGAAGAATGTAGGGTCATGGTGTCAATAAACGTGATTTTTCCGTTCTAAAGTGTTTAATATCATGTATATTTAATTATTTATTTAATCTTCATTGCACAAAAGAAAATACAAACGTATAAAAGGCGGACATAATGCTAAAAGGCATTCTTTACCAGTCAATCTTCAAATAAAACAGATAATTTGTAGGCGGTGCAAGATACTGTGGTTATTACAAAACAAATTTAGTGCTTCAATTACACAATTCAAACAATTATACATAAAGGGTTGAATATAATTAGTATATAGGTATAATACATACTTGTACATGTTATATCATTTAAACTTTCGTGAGTCATACTGATATTCAATTGCAACGGTTAACTATCAGGTATTTTTATCACAATAGGCGTGACTGTCTGTCCGACGATGACTGCCCGATGCAGCATTTAATTCTCGTACATGTGCTAAAGATTTTTAAAACATACATACATACGCATATATATATAAAATAAAGTATAAAAAAAAAATATATATATATCATTTTGTTCCTTTCGGCGTCGAGACCTTTGGTCCGTGGGGCCCTAGCACCCTGAGTCTCTTTAAAGACCTATCGAAGAGACTCAGAGACGCCACAGGAGACCCAAGAGCTGGCAGCTTCACTCAACGGATCAGTCTAGCAATCCAGCGAGGAAATGTTGCCAGCGTCCTCGGTACCATGCCGCAGGGGCCTGTTTTAGATTTGATTTAGTTTTTGGTTTAGTTATACTTATAGATTTAAATTTGTGTTTTAATATGTTTTAGTTTAGTTTCTTACAATAAATCTTCTTATTTCTTAAATAAAGCACTTATGTAATGTTTTGCTAATATTCAAACAATCTGGTAATATTATTTTTAAGCAGGAAAAGTGGAAAAATTCATTACCTCGGGCGGGATTCGAACCCACGACTCTGAGAGACCAGCGTGGGTAGCCAAGATGCCAATCGCTCACGCTACGAAGCGTATCACAGTTATCTCTATCTCCATCACGAGGGCAGGGAGGGGAGGGAGGGAGGGGGTACTACGAAAATCGAGCGATTTGGATTTGTATCTCCATCTCTGTCACACCTCCATATTGGAGTGACAAAGAGGTTTCCCCGTCAAAGCCAATTTTCGATGTTTGTGGTAGCCGTGCAGACTTCTGGCCGAAGGGCGTCGTGTTTCGGCGGTTCCGGGGCAACCTGCCGAATCCCACGCCGCCGGTACAGACGACGCAACGGAGCCACGCTATTGCGTCGCCTAGTACTAAATGATTTTTGTCTCTCTTTTGTGTTTTTTTTATATAGATAAACATTTATTCTCGAAATATATACAGTAAGTGTAACTTACCTAACTACCTACCTCTACCTACCTTAAATCTAAAGTAGGTCCTTGAGGCATTGTACCTAGGATGCTGGCGGCATTTCCTCGTTGTATCGCAATGCTGATACGTTGTGCGAGGAAGCCACCAGCTCTTTTGTGTTAGGTATTTATGATTTTCACAGTGCATTGGTGTTAATTGTAATGATGTGTTAATTTTTTGAATAAAATAAAAATCTCTCTCTGTCAATCAACCTTATTAGTCTGACAATGACCGTTGCGTTTTGTTTGCGACAGAGCGTTAGCGATTGGCATCTTGGCTACACAGCTCATTGTTCCACTCGTTCAGGTTCGCGTCCCAACTGAGATCATGAAATTATCACTTTTCCTTCCTGAGACACAATATTGTAATGTTCATGAATATACTATGACTATACTATGACTAAACTATGACTATACTATGACTATACTATGACTATACTATGACTATACTATGCCTATACTATGACTATACTATGACTATACTATGACTATACTATGACTATACAATGACTATACTATGACTATACTATGACTATACTATAACTATACTATGACTATACTATGACTATACTATGACTACACTATGACTATACTATGACTATACTATGACTATACTATGACTATACTATGACTACTATGACTATACTATGACTATACTATGACTATAACTGTTGCAGACAGTCCTCGGCCAGAGTCGAGGCCGCCGCAGCTGAAGACGCCACGCAGCCACGCACTCTCCTGTACCACTAGGTAAGGTTACCAGCACATTAATCAAAGAGAATAAGAGATTAATGAGAGAGGTATGGTATGGGCACAGCGGATGCATATCGTTTAGTGTGATAGGGCACAGTACAACTTTAAAATTGTAAGTCTTCTACCTGTTCCAGTTCCGGGCGAAGCAAACGGATCCGGACAATCTTCACCCCGGAACAATTGGAGCGGCTGGAGGCGGAGTTCGAACGCCAGCAGTACATGGTGGGCCCTGAACGGTTGTACCTTGCACACGCCCTACAGCTCACGGAGGCCCAGGTCAGTACAGCACAATAACCCCAGCGGCCCAGTGGATGACACTTTATGGCCGTCCCCTATCCCAAGGACCTCGGCGATTTGAGCTTTCTTCCCCTCCCGCTTCCTTTCCTCGCCGGTTTTACAATACGTCAATAAGCAAGTCGCCACCTAGGAAGAGCTGCTTGTACTAGGACGCAACCCTATAAACTACTAGTGCCATCTTACACGACTGGCCCCCGTCACCCGCGCAGGCATCTCGAGCCGGCGTTTTCGGAAAAATGCGTGTAATAGCTTTTTCTCGAAAAGTACAAAACCTATCCAAAAATCAGTAAATGCGTTTAAAGTAAACATAAATTTATACTGCTTGTCTTAGTTTCTTGAACTTACGACGCATAATAAGGGAGTAGATACAGATTTAAGGTAGAAAAAAGGGTTTACGGTTTTTTTTTCTCATGATTTATTATGTTTTTCGACAATTTAGTAGAACCAAATGTAGACCAAATACCTAGCTACATTATACATTTTTTTCAAGCGTTGTGCTTGGAGCTGAACAAGGCCTATTCACTTTAAAAACAGTGAAATAGCCGGGTAGCCCCTTAAGGAGGAAATTCAAACATATTTACAAATATTAAATTGCAACGGAGCCGAGACGTGGAACATGACGGTCGGGCTGGCACACCAACTACATGTCGCTTAGCGTGCAATGGAAAGAGCAATGCTGGGTATCTCGTTAAAAGACAGAGTCCGGAACGAGACTATCCGGCACAATACCAAAGTAATGGACATTGTCCATAGGTGTTGCAAGCTGAAGTGGCAGTGGGCCGAAACCAATCACTCCGCTTCGTCGCGCGCGACCCGTTACCTACGCCGGTCTCGGGCAGTGATGCCCGAGCCGCGAAGGTGACAATACCACTTTGTCTGCCCGACTGCCCGATGCTGTCGAAACATACAAAATAACGATAACGATAAAAATACGTGAGTGTTAACCGTTGCAATTTAATATCAATATGACTCACGAAAGTGTAAATTATATAAAATTCAAACATTTTTACAAATAACTTCTGAACTATTAAACATACCAACTGCATGCTTGTGCAAATATGTAATCCACTTCTTTTGCATGCTATGCGGACCATAATATGTATTAATATATTCTTACCATTGTCAAGTTATTTTAGTTTTCTGCTACCTCTGAAATTGTACCAGTGAATGACAGGCAAATTCCCTCTATCCACCTTCCGGCCTCGAATATAGTACCTAATTTAATTGTAAGACTCAAAGTGCCATATTTACTGTAAAACGTCGTACGATACACGTGCGAAGAGGTAATTCGCAACTCGTGTCGATTTAAAACACTCCCTACGGTGGTGTTTCAATTTATCACCACTCGTTGCGAATTTCCCCTTTTTCCCCTTGTATCGTAATGTACTATTACGGCAGGACAGCAATTACTAATCACCCCTTTCCCATTCCAGGTGAAAGTATGGTTCCAGAACCGTCGCATTAAATGGCGTAAGCACCATCTAGAAGTAACGCAGCAGCGGCTGGCCGTGCTGCAGAGACACCGGCCCGACGGAGATGAAGACCTGTAATCATAACAGTAAAACTTAAGTAAATCAAGCATCATCGGCTGGAAAAGACACTGACAGACCGACAACCTGGCGGAACTTGAACCAGGAAAGACACTGGCAGATACTGACTGAAGCGAAGCAACTGTAATACTAAGGTAGCATAAAACGGGAAGCAACGCTAGGCAGGAAGAGTCACAGCTGGAACTGGCTTTGCTGTTTCAATCAATCATCATTGGCTGGAAAAAACACTGACAGACGGACAACCTGGCGGAACTTGAACCTGGAAAGACACTGGCAGATACTGATTGAAGCGAAGCAAATGTAATACTAAGGTAGCATAAAACGGGAAGAGTCAAAGCTGGAACTGGCTTTGCTGCAGCGGAATCGGCCATGTGGAGACGATCTATAATACCAGCTATAGCAGTAGGAGGCAAACATCACGTGGAGGCTGAAAATGTCATCAGAGACTGACTGGAGCGAAGCAACTGTAATACTAAGGTAGCATAAAACGGGAAGCAACGCCAGGCAGGAACAGTCACAGCTGGAACTGGCTTTGCTACGGCAGGATGTGGATACGATCTGTAATACCAGCTATAGCAGTAGGAGCCAAGCATTACCTGGAGGCTGGAAAAGTGTCATCAGAGACTGACTGGAGCGAATCAACTGTATACGGTAGCATATAACGGGAATGCTTGGCTGGAAGAGTCACAGCTGGAACTGGCTGTGCTGCAGCATCGGCTAGATGGAGACGAGGGTCTGTTACCAGCTATATTAGTAGGATGATCTGTAATATCTGCTGTAGTAGTAGCAGTTAAGCAAGCATGCCCTGGAGGTTCGAAAAGTGTTACTAAAGCGAAGCACTGTAATAAATACTAAGGTAGCATAAAAAGTGAAGCAACGCTTGGAGGCTGGAACGAGCAGGAAGTAGTTGGGCCGCAGCATTGGTCAGATGGAGACGAGGGTCTGATACCAGCTATATCTGTAGGAGGCAAGCATCCCCTGGAAGTTAGAGGTTCCACAGCAGATACTGAAGATAGCAACGAGGGCATGAAATACTAGGGTAGTTAGACAAAAGGAGACTGCCACAGAGAAGCTGCAGTGGCAGTAATACCAACCTGGTAGAGATGAAGACCTGTCCAGAAGTAACAGGAGTACGGAGGCATAAAAGGGCATCACATGGAGACTGGTGTCGAAGGAGACCCTAGCTTTGTGGCACGGTATGATCAACACCTGTAGTTTCAGCAGGCGCCACTAATGTCGCAAGAAAGTTTGTAGACCTGACTTGACTTCGAGTAGCTAGTGCTGCAACAGCATAAAGACTGGCTTGAGCAACTGATCCTATCGTTTATATTACTGAATTTGGATGGAATTGGTAATCTTTGAGCCAGCTGGAGTTCTAGCCTACAGAGTGAAGACACCGATTATGTCCCCAACCTTCACCGAACTTTATAGGCGATGGTACAGTTGCCATCAGATATATCGGAGCGTCCGAGGTGGTCAAAAATATCTGAACACGCCTCTATTGTCAAGACGTTAGAGTGCTTGTTCAGTTATTTTGAACGCCTCGGACGCTCCTGTATATCTGATAGCGACTGTAAAATATGATTGCTTCGGTTTAGTATCCGGAAGCCGCTGAACATTTCCAGCCTCAAAAAGACACAATAATACACTCCTAATGTAGGACGAAATCACAATTCGGCCTAGCTTTTCGTAAAAAGTATGTGTACCGAGCGTGAAAAAAGTATGTGTACCTTGCTGAAGTAAGCAAAATTGACTTAATAACATATGAGACTACATCAAAAGTGATTATAGATATAGTAAAGTGAAGTTAGTGTAGTGACTACGGATTATAATAATACAAGAAATCAATAGGTGTTTAGAGAGTAAGGACTTTGAAAGTGTTTTAGCGACACAGACGATTTGGGAACATTACTTGTGTTAATAATTTGAATGTAACTTAATGTTAAGCTTAGTTTACATTCGGCTTCATGTACTATTCCCAAGATTTAAGAGAACTGGGTCTAATAAAGACCGATCAGGAATATATGATAGTGAGTCATGTTGAGAAATTTAATTGGAACTAAGTTCTTACAATTGACAGCAACCCCAATGGGAGCTACCGTATTGTCGCTCGCTAGGCGGCACCACTCATGCGTGGGTCCTGTGTCAGTATGAGAGAATTGTCAAAGTGACGTTTGAAATGTTCCCGCAGGACCCACGTTCCACTAGCGCCCCTAGCGGAAAATCGACTCGCGGTAATCCTCATTCAGAACATTGCTCTTTCTGTACTAGGTGTGAAGAGATCTTACGCATGATGCCGCGTATCATTATCAAGATTTGCCCAAACATCTTTCCTTAATATGGCAAACGAAAGTTTTATAGCCACACGAGCGATCTGGAACGATGATTGGCCCGTTCAGTGGAACCCTGGACTTCTAGTTGCCACTCCAGATGGCGATGGCGGTCTGTAATCGTTTTTTGTTATTTGTCTGATAAACGTTGTTTAATGTGTAATATTGATAGGAAATTGTGCAGTAAACTAACGAAGTGGCATGCAGCATTTTTTTTTTTTAGGTTATTTAGAAAAAGCTAATGAATAATTAATCCTGGAACGCGTTCAACCATTATTTTAACCATCAAGCGGCAGTCCCGGGAAATCGACCCCCTGAGAAACTATCTGTTACGTCTTATAGCTATAAACCAGGCCAATTACCGAACAACATCGCCCAAGTGGCAATATACTACTCAATATATATTTTTTTCTTAAAAGAACTTAAATCTGCCATTACAGGTTTTGCCTAATGCGATAGATAAGCGATAACTAATAAACATACTATACAAGAACATAAACAACACAGTAGGTATTTAGTAGAACTAATAGTTGCTTAACCTAAATTGTATTATATACTGATATTTTGATAATACTTGACATTGGCAAAATTGTCCAACTCTCAGACAGACGCAATTATTTAAAAAAAACGAGGTCGTGGATCGTCGTTCCATATCGTTCGTGTAATCCACGTGTAACCGGTCCCATTGCAACTGAATACGCGAAGTACGTAAAGCGATATCAAGCTATTTAAAAAGATAACTTGGCTGAATCATGCCAAAGTTGCTTGCCAATTTTTTTTTACTTTTTCAATTCTATGCAATCCCCATAACGTATACATAGTTCATATTGGTAGTAAACTAGGGAATATGTAAGCAAATTATCACAATTTATCAAAATTTCTTGAATTAGGAATATTTTTTATGTATAATCAAATGTATAAAAAATCGTGTTCATTTTTAAGACCTAGGTAATTGAGTCAGTTCGGAATCTTAGCGGTCGACTTTTCAAAAGGCTATGAAAGTTGATTTTCTTAAAATTGAACCCTATTCTACTTTTAAAAGTACTCCTTTTCTATTAAATTGTATGATAAAAATCATGACTACATGTACACATTACTAGGTATTTATGGGTAAATTGTGATGATTTGATTGGACATTGGAAAGCTCGAGTGGTGTATATTATATTTGAAGGGAAATGTACATTTCGGTCATTCATTAAATAAGATCTTTTAAATAAAATTTTAATTTTTTTTCATCACCTCGCCGGCATCGACTTTTGCCGTCACCTTTAACACCTTCCTTGCGCTTGCCGGGCTTACCTATGCGATGGCTCAGGAAGCCCTGGGGGTTGCTGTGGCAACTAATCCCATGATTTGGCGTAGGCGGTAGATTTATGGGGCAGCCGCTTCACGCAATGGGCCATGATGGGATATAAGGGACTGAGTTATGAGTAAGAGGGGTTACGCAATACTGCCATCCATGCTACTATATAACTACGTCCCGTATAATGGCTCATGATGGCCATCTGACCTTCCAACTAGGGTTGCCAACCGTCCCGCTGTACGCGGAACGTCCCGTTTCTGGGGTCTTGACGACGCGTCCCGCAAACAGGCGTGGGACGCCGATTGTCTCGTTTTCAGGCTAGACTGGAAAATGAGCATAAAAAGGAACGGTTTATTAACGAGACTCAGACAGAGCGCATGCTTTGACTTTGAATTTAGCATGATTTAATCGAAGAAGACTTACTCGTGACCACTCATGCCACTGATTTTTAAAGGCAAGAAACAAAGTCTAAGTAGGTTTTTGTGCAATATGGGTGCATATTCGTAAAGGCAATCGATCATATCAAAAAAACTTTTTTAATATTTTTGTCCTAAAACTTATATGCTAATATGCACTTTATATATAGCCTAATCCCGCACGTTTCTCCTAAATGTTCCCCAAGTTTGTGCACTACGGTTTGCAACCCTCTACTTCCAACCCAATGAGTAAACTAGGCCTTATTGGGATTAGTGCAGTTTTCTCACGATGTTTTGTATCGCCGAAAAGCGTTTTAATCCAGGAAAGTTACGACTATGCGAAACATTAATTTATAATAGCCTAATTTTTTTTTATCCTGTTATTTGAGATATTCTAAGATACTATATTCTTTAATCCATCTAACTTTACCACCGGAAGGAGGTTTAAAAAAAAAGTGCCACAAAAGGGCCGTTTTTTCTTACCTTAAATAATAATATTATTTTTGAGTCGTAAGCTTAGTATTAAAATTCTGTATTAAACACAAAACGTGAAATCACACAAAAAATATACACGGAAGGAACCTTTTTCACCCAAATACATGAATTCAGTGATGTGTCGTCTAAGATGAAAGAAAAAAATAGTAATAAGCTGGACCTTCATTAAATCATCATAAAACTGTCTCGTGAAGATATTAATCTGAAAGTATTACTGGATAAACGTTTGTATAACTTATGCCTTCGTTAACGACATTTGAATCGCAAGAAAAAATACTTATAGAAATAATTTTCGATAGACTTTTTTCTAATAACGGAATAAGTCATATTAATTAGGTAATCACACAAATTAATGCATATGGTACAGAATTAAATTAAGTTTTATAAATTCATTAAATTACACTTTCGACATTGGACCCTTTTCCCTACCGTTAAGGATCTCTTTGCTTTGCGGCACGTGACAAGTGAATATATGCGGACGGGCGACGTGCGCGCCGGGAAGACGCAGTCAAGGTCACACCGTTTCGCAAGTGAATCTTTGTCGCCGTTTTGGCGAATTCGGACTGTGAAAGCTGTTCTAATTTATTTGTATATACGTAAGCGATTCTTTTGTACTTTTAAGTTGTAAGTACCTACCCAACGAGTCATCAAATATAATAGAAATCAATAATTTGACTAAACCACGGGGATACATTACATACTTACTTAGTAATCATAGGGTAGGTATAAATATAAATAGGTAATAGGTACTTTCTGTGTTGTAAATTGGAAAACTGTAAAAAGAGCAGGGATGGGTTGAATTGAAGCACTGTTCTGAGCTTAAATCCATTCATGCTAAGTAAATTTCTTAACCCGTCGTATGCGTCCTTAGTTACTTTGTACGGGAAAGTTACGACTATGCGAAACATTAATTTATATTAGCCTTATTTTTTTTATTTGTATACTTATAATTAAGTGATTATTTTGTACTCTTAAGTTGTAAGTAGTACCTAATGGGTCATCGAATATAATAGAAATCAATAATTTGACTAGTAACCACCACCTGACCAAACATTTTTTTATTGCATATTCGGAATCAGCGAATTTTTCCGCGTTGAATGGCCTGGGTCTCATTGCTCTACGATGATGAGAAAAAACTGGACAGTAAGTATAGCAAAACAAATGCATTTTTTTTATCACACCTCAAACTAAAATACCAAAAAAATGGTATTTGTTTAACCAAGTCCAATATCGTCATTTCCGTTATTGCTAAATTACCCCACCATGGTGGTTACAGCGCTCTCAATATGATGTTTGTTGCGGATACTGCGTTTTTGCGTATAGTAATAAAATAATGCTTGCACTTATAGCTTTAGTGTCGGTTAACACGATATCTTGACATTATGTTTACACGATTTCAAGATCTGGGACTAAGAGTTTACCCACGAAAATGTGAATAATTTCCCTGCAGAGGTAAATCCCGTGTTTCTTTCCCAATATTTAGCAGATTGCTTTCGGGACTCAAAGAGGTCTCAGCAAAGTGTTTACTTTCTTGAGTTCTCCTATTTGTTCGGAGGAGATCCCTTAAGCCTTCGAAATGAGGAGACAGCTTCTTTTTATGGCTGCAAAGACGTTGAGGATTTTGTGGGCTGTAATTGCTTTGGGCAGACTTATTTGACTGTGTTAAAGGAGACTGTTAATAACTTTCTCAAGGCCTCCCTCAATACAACCCAATGAGCTTAAGATCCTCAGCGAAATCAGAGTGATGGTTTACACTCTGCGCATCCATTGTTAGATGGAGTTGTGTGGTCACTACATTTTTATCTTTGGGTGTGAGGGCAACTATTTTATATGGTTCTGATGCTTTAGGTAGTTAGAGAAGTCTCAACCCGCTCAACGCATAGGATGACAATTGACATAATTATGAACCGAGCTTTTACCGGGTAGGTGGGATATGCTATAGACATGCACACTTGCACAGGCCAGGCTGTTGGCTGTCGCTAGGACAGTTACTGGAGCGGGTCTGCATACACTTTCGTCGCCACATTAAAGAAACCTTTTCAAAAGTGGTTCAATACGGGAGGGGTGGCTATCGCTCCTTGCCTCGTAGTGATATTAGTGAACCTCATATAGCATCTGCGGCAATAAGGTGGAGAGTAATGGTCACGATGTCTTGCCGCTATCTGAGGAAGTTTTCATGCCAGCGTGCCTTGAGTTATATTCAATTTTTAAACCCCGCCGCCGCTGCCGCGAAAGCAGGAGGTCGCTGGTTCGATCCCAGCCCTGCTCACCGGGGACCTTGGTTACTTTTTCTTTAGTATATGACATCTCTTTCAATTTATAATTTGAGTTATATTGTTAAGCGGCCACTAGAAATATGCACCTTTGCATCCGTAGGAGCTCAGGGGTAGTCGTTTGGATTAGTCATCGTTATTGTAGTTTTTATTTTATATTTTAAGTAACACCATTATCCATATACCTACGTTCTACAAAAACTTAAGAGACAATCGTGTCACCTGCTCAGATTTAAGGTAACTTTTGAAATAGTGATTTGGTTTTATTCATCTATTTGAATATTTTGAAGTGACTCGTACAAAGCCGGCAAATTGTAAACTGTCATAGACTAAAGTTTATAATATATTTTAACAAATATATATATATTGATGTAAAATATTGGAAAATATTGGTGGTAACGAATTATTCATAAAAAAACCATCATGAAAATTAAAGGCACGTTTTTAAATACACGTCAATAAAAGTCAATCTACATTTAAAGCGTTTTAATTTCACTGATTATTTTCCTTGTTTGGCGGTTAACACATTTAAGTTTTATGGAAAATCTACTATAATAGGCTATTTGCACTTGAAATAGAAAGGTATCATATTTTTGGAGATTTTTTTATTTATTTCATTGCATGTTTGAGAAAAGCACTATACATGCCTTGCCGTGAAAAGGGCTTTTAACGGCTTCGTATGGTTATCCGGCCTCGCTAACGCTCGGCTCGTCTATATAAATACTCACCCGTTAAGCCCTTCTTTCCCGGCGTCTGCAGTAATGTACTATTTCTACAACAAAAAATAAAAACGCCTATTATTCGCCGCTTTAACTTTAAACCAAACGTGTCAGATCTTGCCTTAAATCACCGCGCCGTATGCGCCATTACCGGTGTTGCCTCACGTTGAACCAAAAAAACCTCATCGCAAAGTGACAAAATCTTTACATGAAATTCTTAACGCAAACTTTATACAGGAATGAACAAATTTCGTGTTAGCTAATGGCACTGAATTATTATAAAATATGACAATTTTACTTAACCCAATTAAATGTCTTAAATTGACGACATAATACGCTTTTTACTACATAAATTACAGTGTATAGTGATGAAATATTCCATGAATTTTAAAATAAATCGATACATATTGGTGAACATAAGTAGTAATTTGTAAATTGTACCTATCGATGTCTCAACAATTGTATAAATATAAGATAAACCAGCTTTGGCAACACTGGCCCCTGCGGCGCCGGCGAGCCAATATTCTTTCGCCGCGGTCGGCCATTGCTCGCGACTAGTGCGCGGCAAATTTAAAGTAAGGTTATGAGGTGTTTGTAATAATATTAATACCAATCCATTTAATAAGGCGATTTTAACCTACTTTAACTTAAAAGTGCTCATAGTGAAAATCCCAAAACACATTTTTCTATTAGCATTTTTTTACTGACTAAGATTTAACAACCCCATAAAACCCCCCTCCCAGAATACTTACGAGTGTGATTTTCTTGAAATAGATGTCCGAATTGAAATATATAAATACTGAAAAAAATTATAAGTAATTACGATATTTGGTTATGGAAATATGCACAATAAAATAATGACTCGGGATTCATTTACTATAAACAAGGGATACGTAATTATTTTATGACCGATTCGTGTCATATAATATAAAGGAAATATAATTTTACTAGTGTGAAGAAAAAAAATGTTATAATTATTTTTAACACAATGTCCTTGATTTTTTTAATTTAGAAATATTTTTAAATAATTGTAAATGAGTTAAATATTTTTGGATTATATGTCGACGTAATAACTATATTTATGTTACGTCCGTTACGCCGAAAAAATCAGCTATTATGAATTATTTCCTGTCTGCCATACTAGCGGTTCGTAAAATGACTGGATTATTTGGTAAACATCAAACGATATTTCGTAGCTCCGTAGGTACATAAGTTCCGAAAAACTCATTCGTACTATCTCAGAGCCGTAGCCAGAGTTGAATTTAAGAAGGGTATTCGTCATTCCAGGTAGGGCGCATGTAAGCATTTCGGGGTATACAGTATGTATCACCACGAAGAGCAAACCTTAAAACTGGTTGACGGGAAACACAAAAGTTATGCTTGCATGCAAGTAGCTAATAAGCCGACACTTCACTGCGGGTATTTGCGTTTTTCCTCTCGCTCGCATCAGTTAAATTTTCCTTCGGTCCGAGCGAGAGGCAAAATGCAAATACCGCAGTGTAGAGTGTCCAATACATTACCCAATCGAGTGCTCCAATGTACAAAGCGATATAAAACTACAAAGTGATGAATACTGATAATAAAATATGATAAACAATCAATCAATTTTTGGTTTTATGGCTCCACCGAGGTAGTCGATGATTCCGCCAACGTCAAAGTTCAGATGCGCACGTGATCATAGATGCCACTTGACCGGTAGGTATTCCGAACAATATCACTAAGAAGAGAAGCTACAACAAAAGACAACACAAAAAATTATGATTAGGCTAACTACTACAAATACAAGTTATTGATCTTAATAAATTTACTAAGGACATACACAGATGGGGAATTTACTAATGTGAGAAGCCAGTTAATGTTAACAGGACGAGGAAATTTAGGGGGGAGGATATTATACAGGGGAGTTTTAAGACGATTACAGTGCCAAAATACGTGTTCGAGGGTACCTCTCGCCCTGCCACACTCGCAGAGAGAGTGGTCTCGAACCCGCATTTTCTTTAAACGAACAGGAGTACAGACATGACCCAGACGGAGACGAATAATCGCGGACGTGAGTTTCTTCGTTAGAGATCTTCGAATGCAGAACCACGGTTTATAAGGAATGTTCGGTTGTATGGTGCCATAGTGAACTCCGGTTACATGTCGGACAGTTTGCCAATGTGCGTTCCAAGCCTCTCGCATATGGGGCATAGCCAGCGCTCTGATATCTCGCGGGAAGTAACGATTATAGGTATTGCTACCCAAATGAATTGCCTCCTTTGCGCAGAGGTCAGCGGTTTCGTTACCTTGTATGCCTGAGTGGCCCGGTATCCAAGCCAAGACTACCATTATATCTTCTCTATGACACTTGTAGAGGAGATCCTTAATTTTTAGGGTTATCGCACAGTTGTCTTTGGCATGAAAAGGCCTTTTAACTAAATCTTGTAAGCAGCTCAATGAGTCGGAAAATATGATAGATTTGTTAAGGTGATGAGAATAAATATAGGACACCGCTTCAAATATAGCTACTGCCTCCCCAGAAAAGACTGAAGAGCCAGCAGGCAGTTTAAAATTTAAGATAATCTTATACTTGGGAATCCACACTGCAGATCCTACTGGGTCATTGTCAGCTTTTTTAGATGCATCAGTGTATATAGTTAAAAAGGCAGGGAACTGATCAGAAATAATTTGATTTAAAATATTATCTGCCCCGGGTTGATTTTTATAAAGACCCAAATTTAATTTAACATTAGGTTGAAATATAAGGCTATCATAATTCGTTTCAAATAATGGGTTTTTAGAGTTTTGAAGAACTTGGGATGGAAGCTCCAGCAATTTTTTATAACTATTGACCAATAGGGGGGGCTCTTTATTAGACCAATACCTGGATGTATTCATGAGTTGTAGTAGCGATTCAAGGATTGGGAGGAGGGGGTGGGACGCGATTTGGAGGATTTTGAAGAAAAATCTATCCGCCAGGAACTGTCTTCGCAAGGAATAGGGAGGATCCATACACTCAACCTGAAGCCCACTCGAGGGGGAAGACCTCATAGCCCCAGTTATTATTCTCAAACATCTAGCCTGAATACGATCCAATTTAATCAGAGCTTGCTTATTACAGGGTTCCAAGACAATACTCCCGTAGTCAAAGTGACTTCTTATTATCGCATTATATAGGAGTCTCTGGCTATAAGGATGAGATCCCCATCTAACACCAGAAAGAGCACGCATAACATTGATATTTTTCTCCACCTTTTGACAAACATAGTCAAGATGGTGTTTTCCAGAGAGCTTAGAGTCCAAAATAACACCTAAAAATTTGACTTTTTCTTTGACTATCAGTCTTTCCTCCTCAATGAATATGTTAAGTATTGGGGTATACCTCTTACGAGTAAATATAACTACGTTACTTTTTTCGGGGGCCAAGGATAGCCCATGCTCAGATAAGTATGAATTAAGATAGTAAAGAGCCGAGTTGAGAGCTTGTTCTGAGTCAGAGATAGTTTTGGAAGAGGAATAGAGGACAATATCATCCGCATATTGTAGAACTTTGCAGAAGCTGTTGACAGAAGCCTCAAGATCCGAGGTGTAAAGGCTATAGAGGAGAGGACTCAACACAGAGCCCTGCGGTAATCCCTTCCATACAGAGTTTGTGGAAGTTATTTTATTATTGGTACGGATAAGAACAGAGCGGCCCATGTACATATTGCAGATAATATTAATGATCCTCACAGGGATACTCAGATTGAGCATTTTTTGCCTGAGTATAGGAAGATCGACATTATCATAGGCGGCCGAAATGTCCAAAAATACCCCAGTTACATGCTCATCTTTTGAAAAGGCTAACCGGATGTCAGAGGTGAGAATACTCAGACTATCAGTAGTGCCCATGCCCTTCCTGAAACCAAACTGAGTTTTAGATATAATATTCCTATTTTCCAGAATCCATTCTAATCTGTTTTTAACTAGATGCTCCATAATTTTAGCTAGAACAGACGACAGCGCGATGGGCCTATAAGAGGAAGGATTAGATGGATCCTTGCCTGGTTTCAAAATTGGGATAATTATTTGTGTTTTCCAGGTATCTGGGATGAAGCCTGTAGAAAAAATTATATTCAAAATTTGAAGAAAGATATTTTTAGTTGAGACCGAGCTTTGTACCAGAAAGGAGTAAGGGATACCGTCACAACCGGGAGTGGAGTCTCGTAGATGGTCCATTGCACAACACAGTTCCTCATAGGAGAAGGCCTCATTCATCCGATCATGTGGGGCTAGAAGTGAGCTATATCCTCCCAAGCCGTCCAGGTTAGGGGCAAGCGGAGGAGCAAGCCTAGAGATAAATTGTTCAAGCCATGACGGTTCATTACTGGTTATATTGTTGTCCTTTTGAGAGCAACGGAAGGATTTTATCTTTTTCCATACCAAAGTGACAGGAGCTCTGGGTGATAGGCCTTCACAGAACGATTGCCATCCTGTCCTTTTTTTCTTGTTCAAAAGCCTTTTTGTTTGGGCAAAAATATTCTTAAAATTTAAATAGTTCTCTAAAGTTAAATCTCTGGCAAAGAGGGCCTCTGAACTGTTACGGTTTTTAATGGCTGCTGAACACTCAGCGTCCCACCAAGCTGGGGATGGGATTTTACCACATGCTGAGTTTTTCAAAGGAATGGAGCAGTCAGCGGCTGAAAATATTGCATTGATAAAAATATTGTAAATTTCCTGAACATTTGAATTATTTACATCAGGGAAATTCACTAAAGCTAGATCTAGCTCTGACCTGTATTTTACCCAGTCTGCTTTACATGTCCTATATTTGAGGAGGGGGGTTAGGGGTGGTACCGGGGGTTGGGGACAGTCTGAGATTGTAATTACAATAGGGAGATGATCACTTCCACGAGAATATGGGGAAACCCACCACAACAATGATTGCATTAATCCGGGTGAAGCCATTGATAGGTCAAGAGCACTTGGATTCTGTAAAGGGGAGGACCTTCTTGTGGGGGTACCATCATTCAGTATACAAAGGTTAACATTGTCTACAAGGTTTAGAAGGTATCTGGAGTTAGGGTCACAATAATGAGATCCCCATAATGTGTGGTGGCAATTAAAATCTCCCTGTACAATCAGGGGGATAGGCAAACTCTTCAATATTGTCTCAAGCTCTACAATTATTTCTGGATTTGGGTGAGGGATATACACTGAAACGAAGGAGATGTTCAAACATCGGACTGCTACTATATTGAATTCAGGAGAGTGTAAAGGGATATTAAGTTTAGAGAAAGTGGTATTCCTGTTGACTAGAATTGCACAGCCAGCATGTCCATCTAACCTGTCATCCCGGAGGCATGAATAACCTGATACCCTGAAAAGGGTTTCAGGTTTTAGCCATGTCTCCGCAATGGCAAGGATGACTGGCTTGTAACAGTTAATTAAACTAATAATTTCGTTTTTTTTTTGTCTTATGCTTCTAGTGTTCCATTGCAGAATCTGCTTGTCCGTTTTGGATAGCTTTTTGAATAGCATTACTAATCAAGGCCTGAAGGCCTTCTAGAGCAGTGTACGGTAGTATTTCCGAGAATCTGTTTAAATAGTTCTCCAGCACCTGGGTGACATGGAGGCTAAGGTCATCATTTGGAGTTATATCAGGTTGCATATCTAGAGCGCAACCATTAGGCTGCACAGACTGTGGAGTGGAAGTAATGGATGTGTGGGCAGCTATGTCATATGACTTATTTAGCACCGGTCTGGGTCGGCGCTCTACAAAAATGGTCTTCCTATATGACCGAGTTTGGGGTACATTGGGGCAAGATTGGTTTCTAGCAGGAGAAGAATGGGGGGAAGGAATGCTTATTTGACTTGTTTGAAGAGTTTGGGGGTTGCTTTGGGATATGTCTGCATAAGAAGTTCTAACCGGCCTAAATCTCCTAGCAGCTTCAATGTAACCGATATTCTCCTCGGCCATTACAAGTTTTATTGACCTTTGTCTAGAGAACTCAGGGCATTTTTGGTCAGTAGCCGCATGGGGGCCAGAACAGAACAGGCAGCATACATCTTTATCTTGGACAGTACACTTGGTAATTTCGTGATCCTGTTTACAGCGAGGGCACCTGACTTTGGATTTGCAATGTTCTTTGATGTGGCCGAATCTCAGGCAATTATTGCACTGGATGACTGGGAGCCTATATAATGAGACTGGGATGGACATACAGAAGCAGAAAATTTTTTCCGGAAGATTCCGTCCCAAGAAAGTCAGGACTACAGAACCTGTCGGTTCCCAAACACGTTTACCATCAATTTCCCTCTTTTTATTTAGTCTACGCGCTTTGACGACAGGGCCGACTCCATTTGGGCAGACAATTCCATTTGAAAATTCTTCAAGGGTCCAGTCAAGGGGGATCTGGCTAACAACACCCATACGAGAAACCTGAAAACGTGGTATCGCTGCAGAGAGCTTATGTTGAGATAATATTTCATGAGATAGCAGTGAATTGGCTGCGTTCGCCGACTCGAAGTTAATCGCCAATTTGTTTTTACCAAGCGCGTTTATCTCTTTTATACCGGAAATTTTGTTATTATAGATAACTTGCGCCAGCTTCAACGCTTTCATACGACTGGATGAGTTTGGGTTATCAGATTCTTCACGCGTCACGTGTACCACGAAGGGACCCAGATCAGATTCTGAATATTTGAAATCATTAGCAGATTCAAATCCAGGACGAACGTAGGTGTGCTGTACAGACGCAGCAGGAGAGCTTGCTTTTTTCCCGTGCAATTCTATCATATCGTTGTCCACTACATTACTGCTACGCTTGGATCCAATATGGCCGATTACTCTATCAGGGGGTTCGGCGTCTCCGTCGGAATTCGCCGCCATTCCCAACAACTACACAAAAAACCACTTACCTTACAGGGTTAACTAACCCACCACCAACAAATACGATCTAATCTTAATGATAACAAGTCCCCAAAATCACAGCAAATCGCGATTCCAAACCCGGCACGTGCGTAACCAAACACAGTAACAGGCGAAAAAAGAATATGATAAACATGTGGTTTCTGAACGCAGTTGTCAATGTCACTAATGCCATTGTCACTTCGTGTCATGTCAAGAATGTCAAGTGACCTTTAAACTTTGTTTTGGTCTTCGCTTTTATTGAAATTAAAGAATATTTATTTGCTTTTAGAATAAATTCATTCAAAACATGAGAGTTTTAAGGGAGTGGACGATCGACGCGCCATGGGGAAAACTTGCAAGTAAGTTTTTCGACCTATTTCTGACAGCTCTGTATTTTGGATACACAAGTTAGTCCAAAAAGTTGATATTTATAAATTAAGAACTTGTTAGCGTACATTTTCAGGTACATAGTAGCTTACAAATTTGCCAAATTGGAATAATATTATTTCTAAATATGTGCGCAGCAAAACTTTTAACTTGTACAGGTTTTGTTTATTTCTTTCAAATTAAGGTGCATTGCAATGAGTTGGTATTTAACTAAATATCATCATTTTTATGTTTTTATTGGAGCTTATAGTCTGACTAATCTAAGTTTGCTGATATTTTGATAGCACAGCTGTGAAAGTGTTAAGTTAAACTACATAATCAGACGTAGGAATTGGTGGGGCAAATTTTCTTGACAGGTAGGGACTTCCTACAACGATAAAGTCAATTATCGATGCTAGTTGTATACCTATACTAGTGATCACCCAAAGGTTTACTTGTAAAAATGGTTTTTTTTTATTATTTTTTTTTTATTAGGCATACAAAACAGATAACATTTGTTACATGGTAGGTTTATACTAGTTACAGGTTTTGGTTGGGAATGTTACCCAAAGCATGTATGCTCAGCATGACAAACAATAGTGAGCGAGAACAACAATATTATCCTAAAAATGAAAAATATAGAATAACAGCAAAATTCCCATACATGAAAGAGAAAAAACAACTAAGACTACCAAGAGTATTAAAAAAAAAAAAGAAAAAACAGAATTAACAGTTAAGTGGTCAATAAGGTAATCAACGACGGCAAAGAAGTTCGATAACCTCCTTCCGAAAGACGGCAAATCGATGGTTAAAAATGTCAATGTGGGTATGCCTGGACACTAGGTCGTTATATTGTCGACACATTCTTACGATAGGATTGTAAAAAGAAGTATTGTTTCTGTACACCTGTAGAGCAAAAGTCTTAGGAGCTCGAGATCTGAACCGCGGGGTATTAAAGGTCACGAGAGAGAGAATGTAAGGAGAGTCTATTTTATAGTGAATTATTTTATGTAAAAGTAACATGTCATTAAGAAGACGGCGAGATTCAAGGGAGCACATATTGAATATGCGCAGTCGCTCGCAGTAATTAAGAGGTATAAGGTTGCGTTTATACCGATATGATATTAGTTTGAGGCATCTTTTTTGAACTTTTTCAATATTATTTGAGTGGACGAAGTAGAACGGGGACCATACAGTGCATCCATACTCAAGCACGCTGCGTATAAGACTCTGAAAGAGAATTAATAGGCTATTTGGTTTTTTGAAGTCTCTAGTGATACGGAGTATAAATCCAAGCAGCTGATTAGCTTTTTTAGTGACATACTCATAATGATACTTAAAATTTAACTGTTCATCAAACCAAATACCGAGATCCTTCGCTAACTCTTTGCGTACCAACTTCTGACCGCTTATGTTGTAATCATATAACAATTTATGTTTTTTCCTCGAAAAAGTTATTACGAAGCATTTAGCAACATTAAGAACCATCCGATTGTTAGCACACCACTCTGATATAATATTCAAGTCTTCCTGTAATCCTATATAGTCATTAGTACTATTTATTGATTTGAACAATTTTAAGTCATCTGCATAAAATAGAGAGGGGCATGACAATCGGTGCGCCAAGTCATTTATAAAAACAACAAACAGCAACGGTCCCAAGTGAGACCCTTGAGGCACTCCTGAGGTTACGGTTGCGGGAGCAGATAGACAGCCGTTTATGGCTACAAGTTGGCTCCTTTTGTCCAAGTATGAACATATCCACCTGAACAAACTGCCATGTATTCCATACAATGCAAGTTTTTGACAAAGTATATTATGGTCAACTTTATCAAAAGCTTTAGAAAAGTCCGTATATATTGTGTCAACCTGACCTCTATCTGCGAAGCTAGTGCATAAATAGTTTTTATATTCCAATAAATTTGTGACAGTAGACCTGTTTTTAACAAATCCATGTTGGTTATCAGATATATATATCTTAAAGTGGTTGTATAAGTGTAGATATACCAGGGATTCGAAAAGCTTGGCCATACACGAGAGAATGCTTATGGGCCTGTAGTTTTCACAACATGACTTGTCACCGGATTTATGAATTGGAACGATATAGGCTGTTTTCCATTTTAAGGGGAAAGTTCCTGTCTGTATAGACTTATTAAATATAATAAATAATGGAAGACTGAGTTCGGTAGCACAAGAAACGATAAAAAACGGGGGTATGCCGTCAGGTCCCGAGCCCTTGTTTTTGTCTAGCAATTTAATTTTTTTAGTGATCATTTTGGCTGAAATTGAAACCGTATACATGCTTTCATTACTTGACATGCCGTTTAAGTAAGAATCGGTAGCAGCAATTGGAGAAACAGCTGTAGGGTGTTCGAAAACTGAACCAAAGTATGAAGAAAAAAGATTGCAAATAGATTGACAGTCAGATGCTGTTGAGCCACCACAAGACATCCTCTGGGGTATTTTAGAATGACCTTTTCTACTTTTTACAAAACGCCAAAAAGACTTGACGTCATCTTCTAGTGCACCTTCAACAGAAGATAAGAAATCCCTATAACACTTCTCTATCATAAGTTTACTTCTCATTCTAAGAATAGAGAAAGAATCATAATCGCGTGGATTGCCATATTTTTTATATAGTTTATGGAATTTGTTTTTTTCTTCAAGGCAGCGCATGAGAGCACTGCTGTACCAAATTGGATACTTACAATTCGATTTTTTCTTGAGAGGAGTGTGCTTTCTTATTATACCGAAAAGTATGTCGTAGAATAAATTTGTACAAACATCCACATCCGAAGAACTGAGAACCGTATGCCAGTCGACCAATAATAAATCATTACGAATTTTAGAAAATTCACACTTGTTAAAATTTAACCTTTCGACACAGTTAATTTTCATCATACGACCTAGTTGCAGGCGCGGTATATCTATAACTATAGATGGGTGATGTCCATCTGGCTTAGTCATCGGTTCAGCTCCATAGACTTTGATACAGTGCGCAGTAGATAATACAAGGTCAAGAAATCGTCCATTTTTGTTAGGAATCCCATTTAGTTGCTTCAAGTTACACAATGCCATGAAGTCTAAAAGCATATTTGCTTTTAGGTCTTGAGGACTGTGTGGAACTAACTCAGCAGTAATAATTGAATGTGTCCATGCAACATTAACAGTGTTAAAATCCCCAAATATAAGAAAATAATCACCCTCGTCACCATTTAAAATTAAGCGTTGGCAGTTAAAATAAAAACGTTGTAAGTCATTTAGCGGTAAATCAGGAGGCAGGTAAAAAACGCAAATGTGTAATTTACTAGATTTCTTATTGTTAGGTAAAATTGTGATCCAGATGTCTTCCACGTCCGTTTCCCACGACGCCTGGCGCACAGAGTTGACATTACTTTTAACAGCAATAAGTGCCCCGCCCCCTTCAGTCTTCCTCGACTGAGATGTATCGCGATCACGTCTATAGACATTGTAACGGTTATCGAAAATCTCGCCATCGCAGACACCTTTATTTAAGTTGGTTTCAGTCAGACAAATAAAATCGTAGTTAGAATTCAACATATTCATATAAAACTCTGATAATTTTGACCTAATTCGATTTACATTTTGATAAAAAACTAGCGTCATAGTATTACAATTTTTATAAACACCCAAACAAACATTCATTGAGAAAAAAGAAGCAATTGATTAAAATAAATATAAATTATAAATTATTATGAGCATGCTTTAAATAATTATTAATTTTATACAGTTGCTAAAGAAAAGATGCAAATTTAATGATAACAACAACACAACATACCTACTACTAATTAGTCATTTGCGATAGTTCTTATAACAAAGCAATATTAGTGCCAATGGACAGCTGTTGAGGACTTAAGGTAACTCATTTACTTACACTATGTGTATGTTTCCAGCAAAGGGACACCAAGCCGGTAATGGTTCATTTTTAAATGATATTTCTGTGGCGTCTGCGCCTTAGTAAAAAATAATAATCATAAAAATAAAATAAAAATAATGGTAGTTAGGTACCGTTCACTAAAAACAAACACATTTTTACTTAGTGACCGTCTGTCAACATAGTTACATTAGTTAGGGTCAATGAATTAAAGTAAAAAGTATTAATTTATGCAAAAAGAAAAAAGTAACAAGGTGTTGACTATGATCTTACAAGAATAAATTATTTGAATAGGTATGTGGTTATATATATATTTTTATCAAAAGTGTGTCAGATTACATGGCGTGAACCCAAATCGAACCAATGGTCAACGATATATAGATGGGAAATGAAACTTATAGTTATCAACTACTAGTACTTTGTTATCTGAACAAAATTATTATTATTTAATTATAATCCACAACAGCATCATAAGTACACTGGCCCAGCGCTGGGACTCTCCCCTAGTCAAGCGGTATGTACAGCTTCATTCACCTGTTGCTGTTCCGCCGCGAAAACAATAAATATTTTGTTTGTGTTGTAGTTGTACTGAAATAGTTGTGTAAAACTAACTCTAGTTATGTAAGTTATCGTATAAGCTAACCCTATGGACTTAATGGTTCGAAATAAAGCATTTGAATTTGAATTTAAATTTGAATAATTATTTAATAAGCAGGCAGGCAGTTTTAAAACGGATATAGCCTGTATCCATTTGTTGTAATTAGTTGAAATTTTGAAACAGACTCGGAAACCATGGTAGTACCCATAGAAACTTTTATCCAGGTCACTGAAATCTACATGTTAAAACCCCAGGACATTTCACTAAAACCACATTTTCCATAAGTCTGTCCTTTGTCATTCACATTTATATGGTTTCCAGTGATATCTTGGGGCAGCGAGGCTGGCCCTCCGGTACTGCTAGTGCATGGACGGCAGGACAGTGCTGCCACTTTTGAGCCCCTGCTACAGCTGCTACCGTCCTCTTACCACTATGTATCCTTCGACTTACCTGGCCATGGCTGCTCCGATCCTTTTCCTGCAGGTAAATTTTATGCTTCTAAAGAAGACTACCACCCTTATAGGAACACTCTTCTGTTTGTCAGCCTGTCTAATAAGCTTAGAGTTTCTGCCACGTTTCTAGATTTTGCTTTTTACGCTATTTTAGCTGTCGTAGAAAAACTAGCGTATGCAACAGGTCATAATTGGTTCTTAAAACTTAAAGAACTCTTATTATATCACTATCGCATAAACGACAAATTTATTATTATTTATTTATAGGAGCAATGTTAACTAGATTGCACTTCATGGGTGCTGTGCAGACCGCTTTGAGACATTTGCGTTGGCAGCAGTTCATCTTTGTCGGCCACTCTATGGGGTGCGAGGCTGGTAAGATTCTACAGCATTTTATATATTTAGATAAATATTAGTACTTAAGATGGCGGAGAGCGTCCAGTAGCGCCCTCTTTGAGGGATTGTTATTTCGCATAAACTTTTCCAGTTGCAAATACTAAAAATAATAATATTTAATTCTAAAAACAGAATGGTGGCGCCATCTCTCGCTTCTAGTTGAAAATAATCTGTAAAGATTATCTAGAGGGCAGCACTGGACGTAAGTCTGAGCTGTAGGATGGGCGGAACACACCTTAAACGTTTAAAATAAGAAAGGATTGCATATACTTGGGAAATTTCGGACTCTGGCTGCCATGTTTGGGTAGCCCAGTGGTTAGGGCGTCTGCCGCGAAAGCAGGAGGTCGCTGGTTCGAGCCCAGCCCTGCTCACCGGGGACCTTGGTCGCTTTTTCTGTAGTATATGACATCTCTTTCAATTTATAATAGGTTACAAAATTTTACACAGTTTACACAGTTTAGCTGGTTTTAAGCCCATGCAAGGTCAATCAAGGAGGAAAATGAATACAATTTATAGGGATGACGACTAGGTTTAAAAACTATTATTCTATTTAGTCCGTCAGATTATCCAAATTTATTAGACACGTGGTTTTTCCTGTTCCGTGGTGTGTCCTAAAATTGACGACGATACAGAGCATCAAAGCTCCGGGTTTGGGGCTAGTGACGTCACTTACAGCAATCGTACCTAACTGTGACGTCACGCGAAACTAATGCACTGTATTTCCGTTTTTCATTTGAGGAAGAAAATAAAAAATATGTGTCGAATATTAATAATGTAACAGACGGACTAATTCGATTTCTTTTGTCGTCTAGCCTATTCTATAAAAAATTGTGATAACTAGCAATTATTATACTAAAGAAAGCCTGGAACTATTTGAGACAGTTCCGAAAGACTAAAAAGGGACAGACGAGAAGATGGAATGACTGATTTGTTTCAGGGTTATTTTTCAACACAGTGTACCCTCAGCGCATATCAAAGCTAATACTCCTAGACCCTGGCCCTGCGCTTGCGCGCCTTCAGGTGCAGGATCCACAGGAGTACATGGCCTCCTTCCACCAGCTCTACTATGATAATTACCACAAGTTCGGACAGAAGAAACTGTACAGGTCAGTAAATAAAATAAAATAATTTTAACTATAAAACTCTCGTGAGACTCGAACATATTAAATAATATTTAAAACGGGTCACTCACGTAATTTAGTCGATTTTCGCTCGACATGTTTCGTTCTTTACGAAGAACGTCATCAGGAGCGCCCACTCGCGACAGAGGCAAGTCGTACACTGCGGGCTAATGCCCTATCTGCTCTGGTACTTGCAGCTGGCGGTGGGAGCGGCGCGGGGGGCGACACGGCGGACGATCTACCCTCGTTCTCATTATCATCGCTTTTGCCAACCGGGTTGCAAACAACACTCACTACGTCACTCGCTAAGGGCACGTTCACACAGTCCACTGACGCGGTACCCAAAACCGTTTTCCAACTGGGAGGCACTGACCAACCACAATCACGGTTGAAGTTCGGATGACGACTTATTTCAATAGCCTCCCGTATTTTCCGCTGAACTACGAATTTTTCTCTAGCCAACACGGTTACCCTATCAAACCTAATATAGTGCGTCGAATCCGAGTCCAATACGTGTTCCGTTACCGCAGAACCACGGCCATCTCGGTTTTTCATACTACGTATGTGTTCTGTGAGTCTCGTAGAAATATTCCGGCCGGTCTCTCCAATATAATTCTTTCCACAAGAACACGGAATCATATATACCCCAGGACCATTTAAGGGCTCCTTGTCCTTCGGCGAACGCAACCATTGTCTCAGCTGAGTGTTTGGACGGAAAATCGTCTTGATGCAATATCTACGGCGTAACAAGTGTCCGATTTTATCCGTCACGCCCTTAATGTACGGCAGGTATAAGGGCAACCTTTCCACTGCAGCCGATCGACGACGCGCCGATGTGTTCGCAACACGTTTACTTTGCCTCCAATTGTACCCGTTGTTTTCCAACACACATTTCACGTGGTTCAGCTCACGGTCTAAGTGCTGCGGATCGCACAGACTCAAGGCACGATTAATCAAAGTTCTCGGTACTGAGGACAATTGCGAAGGATGATGGTGTGAATCTGCCCTTAGATACCGGTCCGTATGCGTCGGCTTGCGGTAAACTGTAGTATGCACTCGACCACACGGTTTACGCATAACCAGGACGTCCAAAAACGGCAATTCTCCTTCTTTCTCCTCCTCCACAGTGAACCTGATAATGAGAACGAGGGTAGTTCGTCCGCCGTGTCGCCCCCCGCGCCGCTCCCACCGCCAGCTGCAAGTACCAGAGCAGATAGGGCATTAGCCCGCAGTGTACGACTTGCCTCTGTCGCGAGTGGGCGCTCCTGATGACGTTCTTCGTAAAGAACGAAACATGTCGAGCGAAAATCGACTAAATTACGTGAGTGACCCGTTTTAAATATTATTTAAAAATAAAATAAATAAATATTACAGGACATTCTTACACAAATTGACTAAGTCCCGCAGTAAGCTCAATAAGGCTTGTGCTACGGGTACTCAGACAACGATATATATAATATACAAACACATAAATACATAGAAAACATCCATGACTCAGGAACCTGATCAGGGATCTGTGTTCATCACACAAATAAATGCCCTTACCGGGATTCGAACCCAGGACCATCGGCTTAGCAGGCAGGGTCACTACCAACTGCGCCAACCGGTCGTCAATTATATACGCGATGATATTTAGGGTTCAGTAACAAAATGGTTAAAAGGAACCCTTATGGTGCGACTCTGACTATCTGTCACATCGTTAAATATCTCGAGAACTACTTAAGCTACCGATTTGAATTAGTTAGATTTGGAATAGTTATAATTGTTATAAACCAAGAAGAAGAGAGATTGAGAGAAGATTTATCACATATTTTAATTTATTTTCAATGAAAAATGCCCGATAAAAGAGGGGGCAAAAATTAAAAGTTTGAGAGGGCTATAATTTTTTTTTGTGTTTTTTTTTATTTATAGTAAAAAATGTAAAAAAAATACCCTTTATCTCCGAAGTTTTATGAAGGAAAAATTATACTTTTTGCTGCACAACGTTAATATTATCATCAACATTACAGGAAAATCTAATATACCTCACAATTCAGGTCAGGTTCTAAAGGTTGTCCGTCGCCTTTCAGCGTGGTAACGCGGCTAGTGTGATGGGCACTTTTGCGCCAGGGACGACTCGTAGGGGACTTTTTGACTAGGCTTAAGCTTAGTCTTAAGTTATTTTTTTTGTGTTTTATTAGATGTTGGTCTCTGTAATTAACAAATATGATTATATAAATATATAATTCATATATTTCATTAACTTTTTTTTTAATAAAAAAACTTTACCCTTTTGGCCGCTATAGGCGACAGGACTTCGTAAAGTTTAGTTTCGCTTAAAGTCTGGCGTTCAGAGGGTTAAATGAAATGTTTGTCGGCAGCAAGCGACGCGCCCTCGAAGCGGTGATGAAGGCTCGGGGCTTCAACGAGGCGCAAGCGGAGCTCGCGCTAGCGCGGAACCTGGCGCCCGTCGGAGATGACCTTTATGAGTAAGTTCAAGGACAGACCGTGACCTTGGTTGAAGGTCAATACAATTTGGTTAATATTATGAATCTTTCGCAAATCGACCTAGTCCTACGGTAAGCTCAATAAGTTGTGGGTACTAGACGATATATATAATATACAAATACATAGAAAACATCCATGAACAAATATCTGTGTTCGATATAAATGCTCTTGCCGGGATTCGAACCCAGGACCATCAGCTTAGCAGGCAGGGTCACTAACAACTACGCCAACCGGTCGTCAATATAATAGATAGATTCATATAAATACTTGAATACATAGGAAACCTCCATAACTATATATGTATACACACAAATAAATGCCCTGACGAGGATTCGGACCCGGGACCTCCTGTTTCATAGGCAGGGTCAGTACCGACCAGGGACCGGAAAACCACTCTTTAGGCTTAAGCCTATCGAGTTGGTTACCTAATCATATCTGTTACACAATGATACTGTAACAGCAACATTCAGTAACCAAATACAAACGGTAAGCGAAATGTTGCTGTAACAGTAACCATAACCCTGGTTAACTGCAAAACCCAATCCCGATAGGGTTTTTGTTTGGGGTTTTCTTTAGGTTACTGTTAACCTTATTATAACAAACGAGTATACTCTTTACGTGTAAGTAAATTAGATTCAATATCTAATAACAGTAGAGGCTGGCATCGGCAAAGACAATTCCGTGTCAACAGTGAACGATAGAAATGTCGTAAAGGACATATAAAAACCTCGTACTTAGGACATTTGTATCTTGCACTGTTTTTTGGGTCCAACAGGTAGAATAACCCAGGTTTGTTTCATAGTTGTCACTTCAATCAATTTTGAACTATAAGCCGTTACACTAGAGTTGTATTAATAATAACAAGCGGTTTCTACGTCTTACACTTTCAAATTAAAGCGAAGACGGCAACGCGACGGCACGTGTTAATAATTTCTTATTTTTCTTCAAATACACAACAACCCGTTAGATTGAACTAGCTTATATCATCAAATAAAATGTCATACCTTACAACTTCAATTCACGTTATAATAAATAAATATACTTCTATTAATTACGTGAATTTCTTAAGCTTTCGAAAATTAAAAGTGTAGTACTAAACAAAATTGCAATTAATGAAACTGACAACAACATTACGTTTGCTTGCATGTTGTGATTTAAAGTTATTGGTAGTGTTTATTTTGACGGATTTAACTTGTTCAACGAATTTAGTGAATATCTCTTACGAGTCTTACGACTAACGTCGGTAGGTGATATTTTGTTAAGTTATTTAATCAAAACATTCAAAACCATTGTAGTAGGAACGAATAGGAATAAATCGTCTAATACTGCACGTGCAATGATAATCAAACAACTTAGGTAGCCAAGTTTACAAGTCGGGCTCGCGTGTAATTTAGATCCGAGTATCCGTGGTACTCGTAGAAACAGATCTTAAATACACGCGGACCTAACCCATCCTTATCCGTTACCATAACGTTTTAGGGCATTTTCAAAAATAGGGTACCATTTTCATTTCTTTTTGAATATAGGAAGTTTTGGGTTTTTTGTAACCAGGATCACGAGTACTATTGGAAACAAGAAAAATAGTGTCCCGTTTTTTTTGTCAGCTTTGTAACGCATTTTTTTCATACATTTCGTATGGGCCGTTACAAACCTGACAAAAAATTTTTTTTATGGAAAATTGAGGACCCATTTTCATTAAAAGGGTGCACTTTTTTCTGAAAATGCCCTTTAACGCAATTCAGTTAAGGTTCAGGTTCAGGTAAGGGACCTGTGCTCAGTTGTATGGCAGCGACTCAGTTTAGGCCCTAAACTGAATCACGTTAAGACGTCATGGTAAGGCCCCTTGGCGTGTAAAGTAACAGTGCATGATAATTAAAATATAAAAAGTAGGGATACAAACAAAAAATTAGACATACTCGTAGTACATATTATGATCAATGTGAACAAAAATCAAAATACAAAATATTCAGCAAAAACAATTCTACAACGATAGTAAAAAATAATATCGCACTTTTGTCTTAAATCTTCATAATAGGTAGGTCTTCCCATCACGGAACAATTGTGTTCCGGACCTTTGGGAGGCGTACGCGGAGCCGAAGCCAACACGCTGAGACCCTTTCGACAATTTAATGAAATGTAAGGGGTACACCGAGCGAATGATGCACCTGCCCGAGTTATGGGATGCACGCAGAGGCAGCACCGCCAGGGTGTATAGACTATTGAGATTTAATGGAAACTAAAATATACTGGTCTATTAGGTGAAGGTGGTTGACTAAATACTGTATTATAGAGAATAAAATCAGACGTCTGCCTAACAAAATGGTAATAAATTTAATTTACGGTAAACGGTGACTCGCCCACATAAGATGGGCCCCCACAAAAAGCGACATCTAAGAGAGCTCGAGAGCAACACCAGTATGAGGGCTGGGGGTAGAGAGGTGTCACTAAACTTTGAACATATAGCCAACTCGCCACTTAAGTTTCCACATCTAGTAGGTAGGTAATTATTAGGATTAGCTTTTGGAGCCGACGTGCTCATATTAACAAAGGCTCGTTTATAAAACAAAAAAATGGCCTTGCACGTGCAGACTACGGATAGGTATGAGTTGTTGGTAAGGGTATCGTTATAAAAATTATGGCAATTTAAAATGATAATATTGAAAGCAGCTCTAGAAATTCCTGCTTCAAAAACTTACTTGCATTGTTTTTACTAATTACTCTCATGAGACAATGACATTTAAGTGCACAAAGATGAATACCGACCGAGTGCAGGCTTATTGTTATTGCCCTTATCGGTTCCACATAAACAATGAATCTCGGCAATGTCTAAGCCGCGATGCGTTATATTATCTTGGTCTGGTATTTTACATTAATATTCTTACAATTTACGTAATCCAGTCAAAATATTATTACACATATTTTGAGTTGATACTTTGTATCCCGATACCTATACCTACTAATTGGTGTCACGGTAAACACTTCCGCTTTTCTATGTTTTCTGTGTGTATGTACACGAATGCATAGAATGAGCAGAAATCTAGATCCTGGATGGCTTTATGGATCTAGGGTGCCATGAAACATTGCTATTAAAGTAATATAAATAGTTAAATACGGTATAAGAGGGCAAGCGTACTGTTGGCTAAAAAGCTATCTCAATGGGCAGCGACAATGTGTAGAAGTTACAAAAATAGTTAAAAACCTTAACAAAACGTATAATTCGCCGTTCATCATTAACACATGCGGCGTGCCATCGGGTAGTATACTAGGGCCGTATTTGTTTTTACTTTACATCACCGATTTACCTGGCGCCACACAAAATGACACTATACTATTTGCAGATGACACAACCATAGTAATTAAAGAAAATACAGATGGTTCTCTAAGAAATAATATTACATGTACCTACATTAACAAATTGGTTAGAAAATAATAATCTCAAAGTTAACTTAACCAAAACACAACTGGTTTAATTTCAAACTTATAATAGCAAATCAATTAGATTATCTGCCGATTTTAATGGCGTAAGTACAACTTAATGAAACGGAAAGTGCAGTTTTTCTAGGAATTAAGAATGATAAGTTTTGTAATTGGAAAGCCCATATTAATAGCTACATCGATTTAATTATATTTTGTATCGTCTGCGAGCAACCGTCTCTGAGGCGGCAGCAACGGCAGCCTATAACGGTTATGTATCGTCGCAAATCTGTTGCGGAATAATAATATGGGGCAACTCATCAGATGCTGATAAGGTTTTCTTAGCCCAAAGAAAGTGTTTACGAGTAAGATCTTTGTGTGGAGCATATTACCTAGATAGTTGCAAGCCATTATTTAAAAAAGTATACTACCCTTGCCATCCTTATATGTATTTGTTATGTGTATATTCGTAAAACATAATATAGAATTGTTTAAAATGAAAGGAAGGGAAAAACGATATAAATACGATCTAAATACCGACACATCAGACATTAAAACTATTTCAAAAAATACGTGTGGCACTCGGGGACTGCCGCGGTAAAGCTATTGCATATCATTTTGTATCAACTTATGCAATTATAATTATTTATTTATTTTGTTCATGCAGTATTTCTTTTTCTTTGATATTAATTCAAGTTACACTTTTTGAGCGTGGTGACCGATAAGAAAACAATTTTTTCTATTATTTAATAAATAAAAAGTTAATATTGTTTAAAATGTTTTTATTATTTTACAATACATGTGGGTTTTATTATCTTACAGTAGCTGTTGGTTATTCAGGAATATTTATCATTAAAACTATAGGTTTATGATAACTGAAATAAGAAACATAAGTTTGCGACTTAATATCCTCTAAATACCTAGAAAATACCGCGTCAATGGTGGTCCCATATTTTGTTGTAGACTCTTGTGGATCATTATTCATTTTCAAATTCAATGTTTTTGATAGAAAAGTTGTCAACATTATTTTACAATACATGTGGGTTTTATTATCTTACAGTAGCTGTTGGTTATTCAGGAATATTTATCATTGAAACTATAGGTTTATGATAACTGAAATAAGAAACATAAGTTTGCGACTAACATATTTGATTTTGGCGGGACTAAAATAATAGTGTTTATTTTGACGTTTGACATCGCCGTATCTCTGGTAATAAAAGCTACTGTCCTCAATATTTTGTATAGAATATGACACTTAGCGACATTCGTTTGGAGATATATCCTTTCCCCGATAAAGAACTTTGTAACAAAGTGAATAAAGTCGGTTTCGGTCCGTCGGAGTGGGGAGCGTCAGGTTTTTTTTCGTTACGGAATTTCTGGATTCGGTCCCCGCGCTCAAGGCCCGCGATAGAAGCTATGCAATAGCTTAAAAAAAATTGTAACTCTATGGCCATCAAATTATATTATAATTATTCTTCCTGTTACATATGAGAGTTTTTAAAGGAAATAAAATCAGTAGAAAACTCTTGTTCATTGTTAGATTTTGTATATAATTAGATATTGTTATTATAATTTTAGTATTATAAATTTACGAAAACGGGGCTTAATCGTGTATAAACTTTGAAAACAAACCTCCGACGTTTCAAGGGCGACATTGCCCCCGTGGTCCCGGAGAAAGACTGTAATTTTAGTAGTATTTCCGTGAATATACCTACTTAAAAAAGTTATACCCAGAGTATCTCGAGATGCGATATTGTAATGTAATAAAATAAATTATAGATGTTTAATTACTCATTTAGTGTCGGTACATTTTCACACATTACAGAAGCGTCTTGTAAATGTCGTTGTCACACACGATACCGGTTTTCTGCTCTGTTTGGAACATGCCATTAGGCCACGTGTAATTAAGACACGACTCGTGTACACGGAGCCACGTGTCAGCGTGTACTCTTGTAATCGGGAGCCCTAATCTCAAACTCGTACGATTATACAAATTTTGCTCATTACTACGATAATACGAGATACGAAAAAATAATATAATAATAAGTATCCAATATCAAAGTATGTCATAATCATTTGGAGCACCGCTTGCTGCACTTGCTTACAATTAACTCAAATACATACTTTTGTTTTGCCAATGGTAGCAAATAGCGGTCTCAAGTGAAAACACGTCAGACGTCAGAGTGCGTAGCCAAGATGCCAATCGCTCACGCTTAATAATGTATCGTAGCTACCTCTCTCTATCTCTCTTTCTTATTAGCGTGACAATGACAGTTGCATTTCATTAGCGAGTGAGCGTGAGCGGTTGGCATCTTGGCTACGCACCCAGGTAAGAAAAGAAAGTAATTGCCGGCAAAATCGTATTAAGATTGGTAATAAACTAGTGCTCCTGGTCGTGACCGTGTTTCGTGAACCCGTAGCCGAATCTCCGTTGCTGTGTTACTCGGAGCTCCGCTCCGTTTGCTCCGTGTGATTCGGCTACGTGTAATTAAGATACGTAGCTACGTGTACACGGAGATACGTATCTTATTTATACGTAGATCGGATCCAGTCGTGACCGTGACGTTAAGTGTAGATTTTATGCGTGTTATTAAACCCCCCGAATGTAATGCAAGGGGCGAGTTTTTAATTTCAGTTTCCATACTTTTGCATTTTAAATAAAAATTTAAGAGATCAAAAATAATTAGATGCAAATATTATGTTGGAGGCAAAAATAATAGGCTAGTACAAATTGTAAAAGATGTGTATTAAAAGAAGCCGAGCGGAGCCGAAGCCGAGATTCGCAGGAACGTAGCCGAATCCAAAAACGGATACGTATCTTTGACGTGACCATGTAGTACGGGATCTTAGCACCGCCGGTGCTAAGGCTACGTAGCTACGGTTCCGCGTGTAACACGTATATCACAAGCCCTATAATAAACAAGACTTTTATTGTCGCATTATCACTCTTGACGCATATGTGAGAAATTAAGGAAAGATAAAAACTATTCACCGTTTTATAATGTAAACAGTTTAAAATCACGATTTCCACTTGAAACTTATCTGCTATGAATAGCATTGTAGTGTCTTTTGTTAAACCCAATCGCTAATTACCTGCAGAAAATGAAATGCAGTAATACAAAAACCTGTAATATAAATTACAAATTTACTGTCTTAAGAATAAGGGTCAAATTGGAATAGGACGCATTTCACATAAAACCTTTTAGAAATAAAATATGATCTGACCACCTGGGGACAATTGTATAATTTATTTTGTAACTTAAAATATTAGCGGAACTCTCTTTCTAATAAAAGGGATTGAAAAGAGACTTCCGCTAATATTACAAGCTATAACTGATTATGCAATAGGCCTCCGGTAGCGTGTTTTGCAAGTCTTAGTTAGAGGGTGGTATTTATTATATTATTTTTGCTCTAGTTGAGTAGTGTATGAACTAAGCATGGATTAAAAATTCAAGAATCCAAATGCATTAAAAATCCAAAAAGTAGGCCAGTTGTCGATTGTAAGAAATATCGGGAATAGAATACAGTGTAGCTAACGTTGCCGGTACTTGGAAGCGACTGAAGCTTGCACAATATCCTCAAATCGATAAGAAATCTGTCACCACTTTTTTTAATATCTACCTACGTAAGTTGCAAAATTTAACACAAGCTACAATAATCAAATCAACTTTTAATTATGAAAAATAAACAGACACCTGGTTGACCACGCCTCGGTTCTTAATTTCAAAAGGTTATACGTTGAGTGCATGCTATGACAATTTAAACTTTATTGCCAAAGGAATACTGTTGTTATTAATAAAATATCTCTTGTTCTTTATGGTACTTATTTCGTGCAGGTAATTAGCTGTTGGTTTTACAAAGGATAACAATGTCGAGATTTTAAAAAGTTTTAACTTTACCGACAGTCGTCACAAGATGTACTCACAACAATAGCACTATTTGCTGAAGTTTATCGCTTCGTAATCTGAGACTAATAGTTATGTTTTGTTTTTAAATAATATCAGAATAATTGCGCTAAGTTACCCATGTATGATGATTATTTACGACTCTACCTATATTTGACTGATTAACTACAAGAAAAATAAATAAACTTGAGCATAGTAGAAACAAATGCTCACGCCGCTTTCATTTCTATGTATGATAATAAAAATGTTAGGCTAGCCTAAATATAGTAAGGAAATAAAGAAACGATGCCACACTAAGAGCAAAACAAACCTGGTTCCACAGCGAGCGACAACGTCCTAACTCCTAGCCATGGTCATTCAATATTAAGTCTAATTCCTGGGCGTATAAAGATTACTTTCGTTTGAACTGTTCAAAACAGAATAAAACACTAACAGAATTCATTGGGGTTAGTTACTGGTTAGAGGTTAATTGGGGTTAACTGGACCGATAAGGTTTCCGAATGATTAAGGTTTCCGTATCATGAGTTAACCGAATTGGAGGTGTTTTGAAAACAACCTTTAAAATAACCTTATGAAAAACCCGGGTTATGGTAACCGGTTCCGGTCCCTGGTACCGACTAAGCTAGGAGGCCGTTAAGTAAGTAAGTCAAGTAAGTCATGACACTGTCGCGCTCGCGACAAACAACCGACGCATCGCATTACTCAATTCTTTATTAGTAATATTGCGTTTTTTTTAGACTAACCTGGGACCCTCGCCTCAAATGCATGGCCCCACCAAACTACCCACTCGACTACTACTTCCAACTGTTTTGTACCGTCCCCCCCACTCTAGTCATCACTGCCAGTGAATGGCAGCCCGGAGTCTATGCCAAAGGCAAGCTGCCAACATTGAAACTCCTCGAGAACTTGGAGAAGACTGTGGATAACTTTACAGTGGTGACGGTGGATGGTGGTCATGATGTCCATTTTACTAATCCGGAGAGGTTTTTGAAAGTGCTCTGTGAGTTTTTGGATAAAAAGTTTGACTGTAAATGTAAATTGTGACCAGACTTAACACTTTTGAACTATAAAACTCTCGTGAGACTAATTTTAAATTATTTTTAAAACGGGTCACTCAATGAAGTCGATTTTTGCTTATCATGTTTCGATCTTTACGAAGATCGTCATCAGGAGTGATCACCCGCGGCAGGCAAGTCGTGCACTGCGGGTTAGCGCCCTCTCTGTCCTGCTACTTGCAGCGGGTGGTGGTAACGGCGCGGGGGAGCGAAACTCGACTTAATTACGTGAGTGACCCGTTTTAATATTATTTAATAAGTCTTAACCTTCTACCATCTGTGAAAGCGCATACAACCAGAGAGCCCGCCTCTTCTGTCGTGGATTCTTAATCTGTTATTTTACTGCTGATGTCAAATGACGAGTGTCTATTAAAAATTCTATATCATATTAAGAATTTTAAGTAAATAAATATTTCAGTAAAGTATATTTAATTACTTATGTTTTTAAACAAGGTAAAAGAAATCGAAACGGATAGACTGATTGTAATAATTAGTTGTTGTTATTCAAAATTGTATAATGTCTTTCTTGTTGTTAAATAAAACAATGTATATTATTAAATAATTTTATTTTTATTACCATCACTACATCCTTTGGATGACTTCCAACCCCAATGTACCAAAATAATTAAAAATAATTACTCGATTTAAAAGTAAAAAAAGTTATTTATGCCACACCTGGCCATAAAGTGCCTTTTTCCGCACGCTACGCTTAAGGAAAAAGCCGATTTCTGCCCAAGTGTAGGCATAAAATGATGTACCTAACACGTGAGGTAATAAATAAAGCCCTTGATCGCATATTTACGTCCCTCGCTTGCAGCTCGGGCAAACATCTGCGATCTCGGCCTTTCTTTGTTTTACCGCACTAGTTAGGTAAAGATAAAGATAAAGATAAATTTATTGTCAAAAACTGTGTACAGTGCATGTTAAAAAATAAATAGAGTATCAACAGTTAATGTACTATTCCGTGAAGTTCCCAATCGCACGTTTCAAAATGAAAAAATATAAGTCCCCGCGCTAATTTACTTTTTTTTATTTTATTATTTATACTTTCCGAAAATAATCAATTTTTAAATTTAATTCAACACCATTAATTCGCGAGAGTCACTAGGAGTGCATACATCCGCGGCGGCGCGGAGCAGCGCATCATCTACTATCTCGCACGCTGCAAACCATCTCACGTTCCTGTTGCCCTGGTACTTCGTGATACATTGGTAAGAGCTTCGACGCATCGATCGGCTACGTAACATCTGCTACGCCGTAGCTGCTACGCAAATTTACTACGGATTGAGCTACGTGCCATTTCTGCTCTCCTGGTACACTAAACCGGAGCACAGTAATAATGATAGCGAACTTAGACGACAGTATGATCTGGCATCTGCAGCGGCTGCCGACTGGAGCTGATGGTAGGCGAGAAGTATCTCCATCTTGCGGAAAATTATACAATTACGACTGCCAAAACAAAACGCTTTCGGATGCCGAGAAAGCCGTATGGGTATGTCCAGAATGCGCTTGCGCGGCTAAACAAGGGCCCCAAATTGCGAAACACCAGTAGGTTCTCCTGCCGGTATAAAAAACATAGCACTAAGAAATGCTTAAAATTCTCATAGCGGGTTACTCACGTCAATAAAGTCGAAAATAGCTCGACATGTTTCGGAACAGTCCGTGTCCCTTATTCATGAGTCATGCGTGTAGAATAAGGGACACGGACTGTTCCGAAACATGTCGAGCTATTTTCGACTTTATTGACGTGAGTAACCCGCTATGAGAATTTTAAGATGGCTGATACTCACGGGAGTTTTCTAACTAAGAAATGCTACCATAGGGCAATACCACTCTGCCTTGACATTGAGCACGACCAAGATTGAAGAAATCGGGAAGAAACTTTTAGATTTAGAGCAATCTCGTGTCGTTACTGCCAATCCTGCGTACTGATGTTTTGACTGGAGAATCAAGTACGACTTCTGAAATACGCGGACCCGTGGGCATGCGCGCCAAAGTTAGAGAACCGATTCTAACCTCAAGAGTTGTAACCAGCAGCCCCCTGAAGAAGCAAGCGGATCACACGGTGATTGTTTCCCCTGACACAATTAGATTGCACCCTCAGCATACTGACCAACAAAGTAACTCAACAACGACGGAGTTGGACGAAAATGGGCAATGGGAGCAGGCAAAAACAAGAAAGCACTGCAGGCCCAAGCGTTACTACCCTCAGGGCAGTCGAACCACGTAAGCATATTCATCTGTGGAATATGGTGTCAGGGATTGATGAAATAAAAGAATATCTGCAACATTTGTGTCAAGGGGCTGAATATAAGTCATACAAATTGAGTGTCCCAGTCGTCCATTACGATAAGTGCATTTCGGCTGACGTGTGACCTGAAAACGGCTGGAGGAACAGTCCTAGCCACTATTCCAGTTTTTAACGGCCTCCTAGCCTAGTTGGTAGTGACCCTGCCTACGAAGCAGGAGGTCCCGGGTTCGAATCCTGGTCAGGGCATTTATTTGTGTGTTTATCACGAATATTTGTTCCTGAGTTATGGATGTTTTCTATGTATTTAAGTAGTTATATGTATATATCTATTATATATATATCGTCGCCTAGTACACACAATACAAGCCTTATTGAGCTTACCGTGGGACTAGGTCGATTTGTGTAAGATTGTCCCATAAAATATTTATTTATTTACTATTTATAGTTTGCCTGGCGTCCCGTCTTTCAGCATTGCGTATCAAAACGTTCGAGGCTTACATACCAAACTTGACTTCTTTAGGCAGTGTGTCCGCACATCAATGTGACGTCATCGCAGTGACTGAAACACATTCGTATGTCCTATCGGTTTTACTCAGTAACTATAAAGCATATGTTTTTGATATTCCATGATCAAATGACTGACTCAACGAATTCAATTCGATACATTCTTCCAGATCAGGTGCTGCCGCATGTCCATTAATTAAAACATTTCTAATTTAATCAAAACATTTTATTTCATATTTAAAAAGCTGTTACACTTCATGCATTTATAAATTCGTTTTTAAAGCTGGTATTGCACGGCGCGATCCGTCGCGGCCGATCATCGGGGGTAACCTGCCCGTCCCTTTTTTGCCGTCGGTTCTCTTTGGTCGATTATTTTATTACACAGGGCGTTGCGACCGATTGGCATCGACGAATCGCGCCGTATGATACTAACATAAACTGTTTTAACCAAAACATAACAATACAACTTTCCGATACCTACTTTATTTATATTAAAACGATATAAAATCATAGCAAAACAAAAGGATTTTGAAATTAAAAGTAACAAATTAAAAAAGTTGTAAATTGAAAGAGATGTCACATAAAAAAAGGTCCCGTGATCGGGTAGCCCAGTGGTTAGGGCGTCTGTCGCGAAAGCAGAAGGTCGCTGGTTCGATCCCAGCCCTGTTCATCGGGGACCTTGGTCACTTTTCTGTAGTATATGACATCTCTTTCAATGTATCATTTATATATAGTACTTAAAAACGTGAATCAAAACATTTATTACAAATAAATAAATGATTAATTCAGGCTTTACATAGTGCGTAGTGCCAAGGAGGCTGGCTTACACAAACTAAAACGAGAATTATCAATAATAATGAACTAATCATTGGTTAACTTTTTCGACACTCCGCACCGAAAGTTTAACGACGAAGACGGATTAATCCGTCACAGACCATCATAGACCTTAAGGGCGTACCCGAGGTGTTCATAGATTTTTGACTAGTTTAGTCGTTATAATTAAATTTGCACTACATATATAATTATAACACAAACGACCATCGGTTCTTCGACTTTTTATCTCCATTCGTGTCGGAAAAATTTGAAAAACAAAAAAAAATCTTCTAAAAATTGTCTAAAAGAAACTTTTTTCGTTACATCATTTCAGCAAAGGGTCTTATATATTTAAAATCGACATGGTTGGGTTCGCCTTGCACGTTTCTAAAAAATGTCTGACATTTTAATTTTAAAATGTCTGACATTTTAATTTTAAAATGATCATGAATGTTATGGGCTTAAAAACAGGTTTTCGACCAAAAATTGATGCCTATCTCAGAGACAAATAACTTTGAAGTAATTATGGGATACTTTTTTGCTTAAAGGTGTTACTGATAATTGAATAAGCTTCAAAAACCATCATAAAACATATAGATTTAGACCGAAGGTCATAGGGGATGGGTATCCCCTTAAATAACATGCATAAAATTCAAGTTCAGTTTTGACACTTCGGAGTTACTATGACACTAGTGATAGCTTTACTGTGATATAGCGTTGAAAAGGTTGAAGTCTCATGAAGATGAGAAAGATGCCCCTGTTTGCCCCTTTTTCGTAATCTAAATGAGTTGTGGAGGTCAGACCCAGGGCTCCCAGCCGGAGCGGACGACGCTCAGTAGCTCTGGAGACGTACAATGCCGAAGAAGACAGGATACCTACAAAAATATAATACGACTTTTTTTCATTCACTTCATTGACAAATAAATATATTTCAGTAAATAAAAAAATACCGGTCAAGTGCGAGACGGAATCGCCCACCGAGGGTTCCGCACAAAGGATGCTCCCCCATTTATGGTAGGTACACGAGATTTTTTACACGTGATGAAACCCTTACGCGCTTAAGGCTGGATTTGACCAAACTTTTTAACCAAGAGTTACGCTTACTCTTGGATACTAATTTCAAAATCCCATAGTAATTTGACGTTACTATCTGTGAGTAAGCTCGGAATAAAAATTTGGTAAAACGCAGCCTAAGTTTTAGAACATTAATTCGCTTCGAACAAAGATTCTATCTTGTATGTATGCGTGTGAAATCCCGTCGTTAAAAGCGGTATGACGATTTAAGCAGTCGTAACAAACGGATGCACTTTCATAGTGGCTTGTACCAACCAACCAACCATCCATGTAACCAACCATCTGTCGATGTCTACGTCGCTAAAACCGGTTGGTCGTTTTATGCGGAGTCGTACTAATCGGATTCTACTGTAAAAAAACTGGTGGCACGGAACTCTCAGTGTGCGACAATTATACCGTTTCCGCATTTTCTCCTGTACTTGTGCTACCAGCTCTTGCTTTTTGACAAATTTTGTGATTCAGTTTAGTTTACTCCGTGAACATGGCGCTTGCAACAGTGTCGAAATATCGGGTGCTCAATAAAACAAACATACATGGTAATTATCACGTTTCAAATATTAGTTAAAATGCAAATGACCATGTTAGCTTAAAATCGTATACCCTATTTTTTTTATATTACCTGTTCTTCAACGTTATAGGAGGCTCTATGGGAGTCTCCAAGCGCTTGGTCCAACAGCTGCACGTATCTGTCTTTATGTTTGAGCTGAGAACGATTGGTGACGTCACGGCACACGTCGTACGATGACGACACACCGCGGAGGATGCCGCGGACGTGTGGGATCTGAAAACAAAGCTTATATCAAATTACGATCAGAAAGCCTAGTATAAAAATTGTACGACATTAACTTCTCGACCGCGTTAGCGTATCGAGGGGTCAAAATATGAAAGTTGCCGGATAATTTAAATAAACGGCAAACATAATTTGAACTCTCGATACGCTAACGCGGTCGAGAAGTTAATGTCGTACAATTTTTATACTAGGCCTTCCGAGGCCTATTGCATCATGACTTGTAGCTTGTAATATTAGCGAAAGTCTCTTTTCAATCCCTTTTATTAGAAATACAGTTCCGCTAATATTACAAGTTACAAATGATTATGCAATTGACCCCAGGTCTACCATAAACGATTCGATTTATTTCGTTTGTCTATTTGCCTCTTTATCACATGAATAAAAAAAAATTGAAATATATATATTTCTAGAATCACAGTATCATCAAAATAAGTGTTGAAGCTCCTGACTTACAGTAAGTCAGTGTCCTCTCCTAGTAAAGTTACATACTTGAGATCTTTTTTTTTATACAACGACGGTGACACACAAGCATACGGCCCGCCTGATGGTAAGCGGCCACCGTAGCCTATAGACGCCTGCAACTCCAAGGGTGTTACATGCGTTGCCGACCCTTTAAAAAAAGGAGGATTCGCTGTGCTGACAGCTAGAGGGGGAAGCTTTGCTCCGTGGGTCCCCAGCTGTCAACACAGTGAATCCTCTTGGAGCTCTGGCGACCTTACTCACCGACAGAAACACAACACTATGAGTAGGGTCTAGTGTTATTAAACTGCGGTTTTCTGTAAGGTGGAGGTACTTCCCCGGATGGGCTCTGCTCCAGATTTGAGCGAGACGACATTCGTTGTGCTGTGCCCGACCACACTACACGATATGCATCCGCTGTGCCCATAGGCCATTAGTTAACAACTTGGGTACATGTAGTCATGATTTTTATCATACAATTTAATAGAAATGGAGTACTTTTTAATGTGGCTAATTTTGAAAAAATCACCGGAGAGTTTCGAACATCGTTTTGTGACCCGTGTGGTGTAGTTCCAAAACCATGTGGGGTATGTTTCTTCAAAGAGAAAGATGAGATGGAACTGCTCACTTGATCATCAAGGTCCGGCATCCAGTGGAAGGCGACGCCGATGACTGCTTCGAACAGTCGGGCAGAGCTCCGCATGGCTGCTAGCGAAGTCTGCAAGCGTGCTTCTAGTACTGCAAACAAAATAGTTAAAAAGAGATGTAGAAATAAATAAATATAATTTTTAAGAAAAAAACCGACTTCATTTGGTTCCCGGTAAAAGTGAAATTAAGAATTTGTTTGAGTTAGCCAGTTTACTTCACAAATATCCAATACACCGCACGTGTACGATTGAAAATTGAGGAGCTTTCTTAATGTCCTAGGGCTTCCATCATTACATGTGAAGTATAATCAAACGGAACTCCCTTGTAGACCTTTAAACAAACAAAATAACAATGTGTTAAATTGGATGACAGACTGTAAATTAACGAGCATATTCATTATGCCATCCCTGGTTATCAACATCAGGTCCACTCCAGCAAAATGATGGCCACAGTAAGAAAATGCCTAAGCTAATTATGAACACCCTCTAATCACAATTAACCTGCCGTTCAAATTTGAGGAGTTCTCTGAATTCTTCTAGAACTCCATCATCAGAATATAAATCAAATCAAAAAGATGAATGTCACAACTAGGATAATAAGTAGAGCTAGGTTTATTAACCAGTTCCACTTTGCGATCCCTGGTCTTCATCATCAGATCCAGTTCATCAAAATGTTGGCTCCGCCAAAACACTGTTTTAGTTACTTAAGGAAACCCTAAAATCAGAATGCATGTGCCGTTAAAATTTGAGGAGTTCTCTCAATCCCTCATGAAGCCCATCATCAAAATAGAACTATAATCAAATAGGACTATCTTGAAGGTATTTCTTTACAAAGAAAAGATGAATGTCTCAAATCGGATGATAGAGCTGGGAATTAACAAGCAGTTCCACTTTGCCATCCCTGGTCTTCATCATCAGGTCCACTCCACCAAATTGATGATGTTCGTAAAGAAATGCTCGAGTGCCTTAAGAAACTACCCAAATCAGCATGCATGTGCCTTTCAAATTTGAGGAGTTCCCTCAGTTCCTCATGGATCCCATCATCAGAAATGGATTAAAAAAAAAACGGGACCAACCAGGAACCGTCTACTTTCAGAAAACAAAAAAAAAATCAAATCGGTTCAGTAATGACGGAGTTATGAGTGAACATCCATTAAAAAAAAAAATCAGACGAATTGAGAACCTCCTCCTTTAGAAATATTGAAGTCGGTTGATTATAGGACATTCTTACACAAATTGAATAAGTCCCGCAGTAAGCTCAAGAAGGCTTGTGTTACGGGTACTCAGACAACGATATAAGTAATATACAAATACATAGAAAACACCCATGAATCACACAAATAAATGCGCTTACCGGGATTCGAACCCAGGACCATCGGCATAGTAAGCAGGGTCACTAGTTCACTACCAACTACGCCAACCGGTCGCCTTTTATTTAGTGTAGGGTCAACATTCTCATTTTGACTAGGAATTTGAAAAATCATCTACTAAGCATTTTCTATAAGCAACACCTATAGGGATGGATATAGTTTTTACATATTTAAACATAATTATTAAACGGGTCTAACGCGAATTAACTTGTTTACCTTATTTACCGACGTTTCGACACAGGTTTCACTGGTCATGGTCGCGGCTAACTGATGTCCCAGCAAAATGTCAAAACAGAGATTTGTGTAACTACCCAACGAAAAGTCTATGTAGAAATTTGGGGTAAACACACAATTCTTAAACTACCCACAAAACATATGTTAATTATTGTTATTGGTAAATAAGTAAATTCGCGTTAGACCCGTTTAATAATTATGTTTATCATGAGGAAACGCTGTGCCTCCTTGCTCGGGAGGTTGAAGGGGAGTCCGAACAGCATTCTCAAGGTGTTTGCCGAGAGGTGGGACTCACCTATGCTGCGTAAATGGGTAGGTATGCACTCCAGTTTTGTAAATTTTGACATGTAGGTAATTTGATTAATTTATGTTTCTGTTTTTATGATCCTGTCGAATTGTAATTTTAATTTTAATAATTTTAACACTTTTATGACATTTTTTATTTTGTATTAATTTTTAATCAAATTATTTATATGTATATTCATTTAGTTTTGAAAATTTCGACATGTACCGGCCTAATTTAATTCTTGACTTCAATAATCCCATAATTACAAATTTTAATTTTAATCAATAAATTTAAGAATTCTATGTTTTTGTATTGTAATCTACTGACATTTTAATTTTAATTTTGGATTTTATTGTATTTTTTCTATTGCTTTATGAATTGTACGCTAATTTTATTAACTATGGATTTAAATGTTTATTATAAAAATGTTAAAGTAGCTCATCCGGATTATCTTTAAATTAAATATAGGAATTATATGTATGTACCTACTAACAGTAGTGAATAAGAAATAATGTACAGTACTAAAATATCTATGGGTCCTGCCCGAAATAAAGGATTATTTAATTTAATTTAAATATGTGTTCAAATCGCGAAAGTTTTAAATGTTATATAGTTTTTACAGCTCAAAGTTACAAGATACCTCGTATGTCAGCAACAGCGAGCAGGTTCCTGGTGACCCTGGCCGGCAGCTCGGTACGGAGCCACACGTCGGCCCAGTCCACGCTCCGCAAAGGGCCTCCACGGGCACACATCATGTTTTGCAGGTGCCTGTCCCCCAGGCCTGCGAGGAAAACATTGAAATGAAAAAACATTATTAAATTGCAACGGTTAACACTCACGTATTTTTATCACAATAGGCGTGATTTTCGACTGCATCGACCCGTTACCCACGCCGGTCTCGGGCAGTGATGCCCGAGCCGCGAAGGTGACAACACCACTCTCTGTGTCGGACGCTGACTGCCCGATGCAGTGAGTGTTAACTGTTGCAATTTATGATATTAAATTGCAACAGTTAACACTCACGTATGACTCACGAAAGTTTAAATTATATAATTAGCATTTTTTTCGGATTTGTGTTTTTGATGTTATCTTGTTCGGTTCCAAAAGATTTACGATTTCGTGATTCTAGGTCAACGGGAAGTACCCTATACATTTTGATTCCCATTGCAAATGTATGGGAAATGCGACAAACGGCCGTATCTTTTGATTGCGTTGACGGTTGACGGTTGAGGTTTAGTTTCTTCACAGCTTCAAGGGACCGCAGACCTGTGTATGTGGTATTAATTTCAACCTGCTTTCCTGAGACAAAGGATCTTTACAGACAGACGGACGGACACCAAAGTGATCCTATAAATGTTCTGTTTTCCCCTTTGAAGTACGGAACCTAATAGATCGAAAATAGTAATATTGCAGAAGGAAAGTCGTCTAGCGTTCAAATGGTTTATAAAAAAATTAACAAATTAAAATTAAAAAAAAATATACATATATATATATTTTTTGTGTTGTTTGTTATATATATATAATAATTATTATTGGTGCACTAACCTAGAAGCCAAGTCAGAAGCGTCATGTCAGCGAGGGAGTCTGTGAAATTTCGCTTCTTCCATATAAAGTCTTGTACACACGAGCTGCTTTGTTCCATGGACAACCTGAAAGGCAGTATAATTAATATAATAAAAAAATATTAGAGTGACCTATGTATAAAGAAACAAAAGTTTCATTTATCTGTTTTTTTTGCATTAGATGATTTGTTTGTTACATTAAGAGTCCGATGTATGTTCAAATACGCGCGAGATACGATTTTTTTTTTATACTACGACGGTGACAAACAAGCATACGGCCCGCCTGATGGTAAGCGGTCACCGTAGCCTATGGACGCCTGCAACTCCAGGGGTGTTACATGCGCGTTGCCGACCCTTTAAAAACTTTAACACTCCTTTTTTGAAGAGCCCCATATTGTAGTTCTTTGGGAAAACAGTGGCAGGGAGCTCATTCCACAGCCGGAGCGTCCGCGGGAGGAAGTTCCTCCAGTCCAGTTCCAGGGTATGCGGGTGAACACCCTGCCGACGGGACACAATAACGGGCGAAAATACAACAATTACACGTTATATTCATAAAGAGGCATACCGAAGGCTCACAACTGTACAAGGGGCTACTCAGTGACCCAATATCTCGATATCCACTACTTACACGTTCCTCTGTACTCTGTCTCTCATATTTGTAAATAATGTCAAAGCGCAGAGCGACATTATCTCTCTCTGGACTCTACGCATAACGCCTGCTGGTTTACATCGCATATTTTATAGCGATATTTAGAGCAATTTGAAGTGCCGCTTAAGAAAAAAACACTAGAAATAGGTATACACTATTTATAGTTTTTGGATAGAGTATGACCTAAATTTTATAATTACATATTTATTTAGGTAAAAAAAGTGACTGATTAGCCAGAAAACTTAGATAATGTTCGTGTATTTCTACCAAAACTTACCCAGTTTAACATTTTTTTACGCAATAATTTTCAAAAGTGTCCGAGACTATAAATATACTAAAAAAGAAAAAAAATGTTTTATTTAGATTCTAATTCTAAAAATTCACGTCAATTAGTCGCTCCGTTTTGCCGGCCAAACAAACAGACACACACATTCCCATTTATGATATTAGTATGGATAATACCTTAAGGCGTTTGCAGGAACTTTCTCACAGAGTTGGCCGTGCGCTTGTAGGCTGGCCACTGGAGAATCCACCAGCAATCCGTCGGTTGGACGGCTCACTGTGTGTAGCACTGTGGAGAATAGTTATGTTACTGACACATAGTATCTTCTGTTCCACCTAGCGTTTTATTATTTATTTATTTGTATGTCTTTGGCATATCTCGGGTCATGTGCAATCTTCAGATTGTATGTCACAAACTCTTACCACTGGGTTACCAATGCTCCATACTGCTACATAATATGATTATATGAATATGATTTTTCTGCAGATTCTTTTTCATTAGTTCGACGCCATTTACTTGTAAGGTACGATAAGATACGGAGAAGGTGAAAAAAGAGGAAGTATGAAAAACCTCATACAACTCCCAATTTGGTTAAATTTTTTTAGTGCTAGTATCATCCTTGAAGCTACCATTTTGTTACGATCCGCCGCTCAGCCGACAATGACCGCCCGGAGTGTATTCACACGTGTTATGTACCATTTTATGAAGGTCAGCATTTTGTGGCAAATTCGTCTATTTTTAATCCTATCGCGTAATATTTATACAGTAAGTAGGTGAGGTGAGTAGATTTTAGACACTATTTCAATCTTATCCCTCGACCATTCCAGCTAAACTCTTTTAATTTATTATTTTTATGTATTAGAACAGGCGTAGCCGAGTTTCATCGACGGAATACAAAAATATAGTCCTTTTAATTTAGACAACCAAAAGGAATAAAATGTTCAAGACAACACTGTCTCTCTCATCAAAAAACCATTCAATCTTTCCAAACCTTATTTTGATTCCTGAAACACCATAATCGTAAGGTATCGCAAGTCCCACTTGCACCACCCGAGGTAAGCGACATAACTCGGAGTTAAGCGTTTTTTGTATAAAAATTTACCGTTTAACTCCATCACGTGATTCTTTCTAAAGATCCCGTTCCGTCCTAATGTGAGTCATCCTTTAATCTAAAATAGGTCCTTGAGGCATTGTACCTAGGATGCTGGCGGCAGTTCCTCGTATCGCAATGCTGATACGTTGTGCGAGGAAGCCACCATCTCGGTCACCAGTTACATCAACCAGACGTTTCGCGATTTCTACGAAAAACTTGCGTGCGCTTGGACCCCCTGTCTAGTAATTAAGTCTACTACTACTTACCTTCTAAGTTACAAGCGGAGGCGATCATAGTCCGCAATCGCTCGTGGCCTTCGAGATACTCTATTATGGCGCTTTCTTCATCTAACAAAGTCACCTGTAAGTAATAGTAGATTACGTACCGAGGCCTGTAAAGAAAGGAATGTCTCGGATCTCGTGTAATTGTGACAAACGGGATCACCCAAACATTCCGATATATTATTTTTCCATTTTCAAAATTCCGAATCATGTAAGTACGAATATGCAAAATTGCGATTAACATAATGCCGAATCTACTACTGTTTCGGTATTAAGTTATAATCGGTTTTTTTCTACTTGGAATTTTAAATACGTGCTTTCATGAGTCAGAGATTTTTTTTTCTTGGAGTCAGAATTTTAATGATAGGAATTTTGAAAGGTTGAGAATTTCAATATCGGGATTATAAAATTCGAGATTAAAAAAATATAGTTTTAAGGAATTAGTGTACTCTCGAGAAACATGTGATCTGAGGTTTTCCTGTTGGCCAAGGATACTATCTTTCTGCTGGACGCAGTCGGCGAACTTGTTTAGCGTAGCGGCAATTGCCTGCTTGCCGGCCGGAGAGCAGAAAAAGCTATTATAGCGAAACAATGACTTCAACGGAACAAGACCAGCGTGCGTAGCCAAGATGGGTGCTATCTATTTGGCATAATTTGTTTTGTCCGAAACGCGTTTGTCTCTCGCCGAATCTTAATGTAGCAGAAACATAATTTGGCATAATGCACAATATGTCGAATACTATTTTGGCCGAAAATATATTCGCATACTAAACAGTGGGTTAGGTTAGGTTCGGACTGTGTCCGAATATTAGGACAAATTAAGTTCGGCCAAATTATGCTAAACTCGACTATGCCATAACAGTTTATGCGTAAAACCAATTATGACTATACTGGTTATGCCAAATAGAATTATGCATACAAAAATTATGCAAAGACAAGGTGAACCGAAAATTCGTCATATACTTACACTATACTCGGTTCCTTTGGCGACGACACACGCGACGCGCTGTGCGGCCGCGTCGCGCGCGAGGGCCTCGCCCGTCTTCTGTATGACGCGATGCGTGCGGCCACACGAGAGCAACATGGAGACGACAACCGGCCGACGGATGGAGTCGGTGAACACTTGTACCTGGGGGTAGTTTCATTTTCAAGTTGTCAAAGTGACAGGACAGATGGCGTTTTCTGGAAATACTGGAGTAGCCTACATGCTTATAATAGTTAAAACACACATACATAGATAGTCACTAACATAGGTTGAGAGTAATAACACAGCGGAAGGATGTACTCCATACAGTGGGTTAACTCCGCCGATTTCTGGGTCATCGATGGGGGGGCGCGCGGGGAAGGAGGCGCCGCCGAATTTCTATGAAAATTCGGCGGCGTATTTTAAGGGGTGTAAAATTGGAATTAGTTTACCAATGTGACTGTAATATCTTCCGCATAGTTTTTGACAACCCTAAGCCCCAGCATGACCACCGAGCCGAGCCGCTGGCCGTGTATGAAGTTACCTCACTGTATGAAATACATCCGTACGCTGTGGTAATAATAAGCTGCTAATATATTATGGAAATTTAATTTCTGATATAAATAATTATTTAATTTAATTTAAAAGGTAAGGTAGATAATAAAAAAATTAATTAAATATATCTTTATTTCGGACATTATATTTTTGTACACCCATATAATAATAAATAACTACTAAATCCGGATACCATACACAACAACACGATCTTAAACACTAATTTCTTAATGCGCAGATTAGTTCAAAATACACATTTGTCTATTTTGACCTAAACTGGGCAACTGGCTTAATGTGCCCGATCCAATGCACAAAAATAGAGCAATGATACTTGTCTGAAATGACATTCAGAATACTGTTGGTAGATAATAACAAGTTCATTGAAATAAAACACTTTAGAACGGATTAATCGCGTTTATTAACACAATGGCTCTACGTTTCGAGCCGTTTACAGCACTCGTTTTCACAGGGTTAAGATGATGACTGAGAGAATGCGAATTCTCCCCGTCAATCAACAAAGTTACTTGTGTAATTATAAACTGAAAGAGATGTCATATACTACAGAAAGTTTTGTTTACGTTTTTGATTTTTGATAGTGCATGCGTATTGCGTACTGTTGATATGTCGCTAGGGGCAACTAATCGACTTTGACGTCGTCATGTCAACGCACAGCCGCTGTGAGTACTGTTTATAAGTAACCTAGGGTTAATCATTTAAATAACGGCTGTAGTCATTGGCAACGCGCAAGCGCTTTGATAACTGTTTATTTGTAACTAGGTAAAAATCCAGACGTCAAGAATCAGTCAGTTGATAATTTAAGAGATGTCATTTATAAGATTATAAACAAGTAATACAGGGGAGGTGCAAAGCTATAATAATAAATACATATTTTCATACCTCACGTAAAAACTGTCGAATTTTTGATCAATTAGATACCATACTCATATTTATGATCTTACAGGTTTTTATTGCCTTTCTTTCTGATACTATATATTACTGTTGGTCATCAACGATTTCCTTTCAACGTATCTGTAGTTAGCTACTGTTCATAAGGAGAAAAAAATCATGTACAGTCAAGTGTAAAAACATCTTACTCAAAACTATGTCACATAGCATTTTATTCCATTGTAATAAGAGCATAGTACCATATTTATGAGACGATTTTGTCGATACGTATTTTTGCACTTGACTGTACATACATTTGCTGAAAGTTGGATAAATAAAACGTACCTTGTCATACAACTTGACGACTCTAACCCCTCGCAGGCCGAACCACTTTTCCACCCCAGTGTCCCCCATAGGACACAGCAGTGTCGGACACAGGTCCGACAGCCTTAGAGTGGCTTGGGGCTCCCTCCGTACAGATAACACGATGGTTTTCAGTTTTGATTCGGCGCGGAACGCAAAATCCGATGTTGTTTCTGTGAATCAGTTTATACAAATAAATAAATATTATAGGACATTCTTACACAAATTAACTAAGTCTCGCAGTAAGCTCAAGAAGGCTTGTGTTACGGGTATTCAGACCACGATATATGTAATATAAAAATACATAGAAAACATCCATGACTCAGGAACAAGTATCTGTGTCACACAAATAAATGCCCATACCGGGATTCGAACCCAGGACCGTCGGCTTAGCAGGCAGGGTCACTACCAACTACGCCAACCGGTCGTCGGGGTCGGATATAATTAATAAATATGATGGGACAATCTTACATAAGTCGATCTGGTCCCACCACGGTAAACTCAATAAGGCTTGTGTTGTGGGTACTAGACGACGATATATATACTTTTGAAATTTTGTGTCGCGTGAAATTACTATCCCTCAAAATACTTTATAATTTTAAAGTTTCTTAGAGTAAAATTTAAAAACAAAATGTACAGTTCTTATTTAACCATCCTGTATATGTAAAAAACTCACCAAACTCATACATTTCATACAGATCGTCCTTATATCTGTCGAGCAACTTGTAGCTGGGCCCGGCGTATGGATTGTCAAATATCTTCTCTCTCATTCTGTCCAACGTACTCTTCCACCGGACGCGATCTAAAGTTGGAGGAAATAAATAATTAAATGTGAATCTTTTATATACTCACATAAATAGGATAGAGGCTCTCTAAACATTTTTTCTACTCCAGCACTTCTGTCTGTCAATTTGATGACCGACAGCGATATTCAAGAGTCTACATTATAACGTTATCTATGGTATTCCATAAGGACACTGCTCCTATGGAGTTTTTTTATTTCTATAGTGGGCACAACATCTTCCACATTCTGCCACCTTTCTCGATTTTGCTTTTTACGCTATTTTAGCTGTCGTAGAAAAACTAGGGTATGCAACAGCTCATAATTGGGTCTTCAAACTCTTGGGTTTTAAGTTTTAAGAACTCTTATTATATCAGTGTTGCATAAACTACTATTATGCAACAGTTACATAATAAGAGTTCTTAAAACTTGAAGGTCGCCGTTAATAATAGACCCGAGAGTTTTAAGAACCAATTATGAGTTGTTGCATACGCTAGTTTTTCTACGACAGCTAAAATAGCGAAGAAAGCAAAATTTAGAAAAGTGGCAGAATTTTGAAAATGTCGTATGCCCACTATAGAAATTAAAAAAAACAACAGTGCTCATATATTGTATGAAAATCCATAGAAGTATTGTTCTTATGGCATACTATAGACAACGTTATAATGTATACTTTTTAAATATCACTGTCAGTCATCTAATTGACAGATAGAAGTGCTGGAGTAGAAAAATAGTACATTGTGCATATAGCCCGACGCCGCAGGCGGAGGGCTTTTAATGACTCGAGTTTGTAATCCTCTTACCGTCTGTGATGCATACAATGTTTTTCATCACACTTGTAAGGGAAAAAACAAATATACAAATGAATCTATTTATTAAAGTTGAATAATACACAGTAAAGTTGGTTTATAGCCAAGTTTGAAGATTTGAAATAAGCCTTAGCTGATGCAAAACCTCCTTAGTCTGAAGAGAAATGACGTACGATATTTTAAAACTAAACTCACAACTCCCTCGGGAGTTCTTACTTACTTACTTACTCCGCTGGCTCAGCGACCCAAAGTGAGTCTTGGCCTCGGGAGTTCTATTGTACTAAAATCTATAACTCCCGAGGGGACTAAATCGGCTCTAACCGCTCTATATGCCAGCGCGTTATAACACCATTACCGAGCAAGTGTGATGAAAAGTATACATTATAACGTTGTCTGTGGTATTCCATAAGAACACTGCTCCTATGGATTTTCATACAATATATGAGCACTGTTTTTTTTTATATATTAGGCACGACATCTTCCACATTCTGCCTCCTTTCTAGATTTTTCTTTTTACGCTATTTTAGCTGTCGTAGAAAAACTAGCGTATGCAACAGCTCATAATTGGTTCTTAAAACACTCGGGTCTATTATTACAAAACGAGACGAAGTCGAGTCGTCGAGTCGACGGCGACCCTCAAGTTTTAAGAACCCTTATTATATCACTGTTGCATAAACTACTATTATGCAACAGTGATATAATAAGAACCAATTATGAGCTGTTGCATACGCTAGTTTTTCTACGACAGCTAAAATAGCGAAAAAAGCAAAATCTAGAAACATCCATAGAAGCATTGTTCTTATGGAATACCATAGACAACGTTATAATGTATACTTTTTAAATAACTTTGAGAGTAGACCTAAACTGAGTCGCTTCATACTGAGTCTAAACTGAATCGCGTTAAGACGTCATGGTAAGACACCAGGTCACTTTTGTACCGGCTATTCATCTTAGAAAATACAATACCTTTGTCTCTTAAAGCCGTAACTAATTCTTCACAGTAGTGGACCAGCAAGTGGTTCGGGTCGCAGACCAGTTGTAGGCACCTCCTATACGCAAAACATTGTGTAACACTTTGGTCGCCACTATCGACTATAGATGACTCAAAATAACCTGTTATAATGAAATTATTGTATTAAGTTGGGGAAAGATTTTTCGTATTTTGTATGAGAATGGAAAAACCGGCCAAGTGCGAGACGGACTCGCCCACCGAGGGTTCCACACAAAGAATTCTCCCCCCATTTTGTACTTAAAAATACTGGTGGCACGGAACTCTCAGTGTGCGACAATTATACAGTTTTCGTATTTCTTCCTGTACTTGTGCTACAAAATCTTGCTTTTTGCCAAATTTCGTGATTCTAGGTCAACGGGAAGTACCCTATACATTTCGATTCCCATTGCAAATGTATGGGAAATGCGACATAAACGGCCGTATCTTTTGATTGCGTTGACGTAGAGATTTAGTTTTTTCACAACTTCAAGAAACCGCAGACCAGAGCGCCTACCACGAACCGCGAACGAAAGTATACCTCCCTTTCGCACTTGTGATTTCTCACTCAAGTGCGACAGAGAGGTGAAACTTCGTTCGTGGTTCGTGGTACGCCTTCTGTGTAAGTGGTATTAAAATCAACTTGCTACCTCTACGCGTTCCCGAGATACATACAACTGAGCAGGGCTGGGATCGAACCAGCGACCTCCTGCTTTCGCCGTGATCGGGTAGCCCTTATTGATAGACTTTATTTGTGTTTAACTCATTTCGTATTAAAACATGTGTGTTTATATACCTACGTGAAACCGGCATAAAATATACGGGCCCTGGTTATCCAGAATTTCATTAATACATAATAACTTTCAAAAAAACTAAGCCTAAAACATGTTAAAATGTAAATAAAATATCCACAAAATTAAAATTAAACTACTCGCATATAAATTTAAATTCCATACAAACAAGCATATTTTAAAAAGAAAGGTTGTCAATTCATCTACAAACCTAGTCAAATAACCCGCCCCGCGCCATTCCGGGCGCAAAAGTGCCCAACACACTCGCTGCGATTCCGCGTTGAACTGCGACGGACCTTTGCACCAGGAATGATCCGGAGCGGGGATCACCTGTATGATGATGATGTATCCATAATTTTATTATAAAATAAATGTTACCTGTATTTCTCCGCGCTACCATTTTTGGGCAATATGGCGGCTAGTGAACGCTGGAACTCAGCGGCGAACTTATGAACATTGTTCTCAAACAGTTGTATGGAAAACGCGTCCAAGTTGGGGAGTACAGGAGCCAACTGAAGGAAGGAGGTTAATTTATAATCTTTATATTAATTAGAAAATAATAATTCAAATGATTAAAGAAAGTGAAAAAAAACACAGTTGTTACAAAGCGTCTCAAATATTTAGCACATACAGGTTGGAACATAAGTACCGAACGATACTTCAACAGCTGATAAGGTCTATGACCCTGAGTATGATGCAAGTAGAAAAATTAAAAATTTTTTTTTTACTTTGTATGGAGATAGGTGCATTTTCGGGCAGCTGTTTTTTTGCAAATGCTATACTTTTTCATCAGATTAGACCTTCAAAATCGTGTGGGCAATAATACAGGCGCAAATAATCAGTCGATCACCCCGCCAGGCGACAGAGCAGCTATCACACCCACCGCTAAACAGCTACCAGGCGCCCGAATTAATTAATAATGATAGTATGGCACACTAACTACAGGGGTTTCATGGTTCTATAAATTATACACCTATTGCAGTGGCTGGCTCTCCGTCTACAGGATGTAACAAAAGTACCGAACGATACTTCAACAGCTGATGAGGTCAATGACCCTGGGGTGAAAAAAAATCGAAAGAAAAAAATACACTTTTCATGGAACAACTGAAATTTTAGCTTAAGATTGAAATTCCGAATAACATAATTCCGAATCAGTATTAGATTCTTGATTATTTTAATCAAAATTTTAAATATTCGTGCCCTCATGAGTCGGAATTTCAAAGATCGGAGTTTTAACAGGTCGAGATTATAAAATTCCGGATTTTGATTTATAGGAATACGAGTATAAAAATTCATCATCATCATTTCAGCCGAAAGACGTCCACTGCTGGACATAGGCTTCCCCCAAAGATTTCCACAATGACCGGTCCTGCGCCACCCGCATCCAGCGGACTCCTGCGACCTTCACCAGGTCATCAGTCCACCTTGTGGGGCCCCACGCTGCGCGTTCCGGTACGCGGTCGCCACTCGAGAACCTTTCCGCCCCAACGGCCATCGGTTCTACGTGCAATGTGCCCCGCCCACTGCCACTTAAGTTTAGCGATTCGGAGAGCTATATCGGTTACTTTGGTTCTGCTGCGGATGGTCTCATTTCTGATACGATCTCGCAGAGAGACTCCTAGCATAGCTCTCTCCATTGCCCTTTGGGTTTTTGGTGGATAAAAATTCGGGATTACGAAAATCGGAAAATAGTATTTCTGAATATTTGGGTGATCCCTGGTGTAACGTCTGCCCATGGTGACTGTCCGTACCTTTTCCAGTAGATCGCTTGTGGTCTCTGTCTCCAACTGTCCTTGATAACGATGGATTCTGTTCAGCAACACAGCTAGCAGCTGGTCGGTTTTGGACATGTTGAGGGCGGCCGCGCGCGCGACTAGTTGCGACATGTTTGATAGGGCGCTTTCGGAGTCTTCAGGAGCACCTGTTTAAATGAAAATGACTATTTGACACAATTGTAAAGCACGAATCAAATCATTTATTAAATGTTTTGATTCATGTTTTTTGTTTTTTAAGTAGCCACACTACTATATATAAATTATAAATTGAAAGAGATGTCATATATATCGACATGTCATATGTCGACTTTTGTTTTTTTATTAGTTTCCGCTACCTAAAGGTTGTCTGAAAGAGATCGCTTTTTAGCGATAAGACCGCCTGTTGTTTGCCTCTTCTTTTGTTCGCTGTATTCTCTGTATTTGCTTCATTTGAGGTGTGCAATAAAGAGTATTTGTATTGTATTGTATACTAAAGAAAAAGTGACCAAGGTCCCCGGTGAGCAGGGCTGGGATCGAACCAGCGACCTCCTGCTTTCGCGGCAGACGCCCTAACCACTGGGCTACCCAATCACGGAGGTCGCTGGTTCGATTCCAGCTCTGCTCACCGGGGACCTTGGTCACTTTTTCTTTAGTATATGACATCTTTTTCAATTTATGACTATTAGATATTTAAATGAAGGGTTCTTTTTTGCATTTGCTTTAAATTCGCATTCGCAATTAAGGAAACAGAATTTCATAAGGTAAGGGAAAATGAAAAGCACATATTATAACTCCCTAATTGGTCTAAAATGTTTAGTGCCTGGGGTTATCCTTTAAGCCGCCATCTTGTTACGATCCGCCGCTCAGTCGACAGTGACTGCCGAGTGTGTACACACGGGTTATGCGCCATTTTGTGGCAAATTCGTCGACTTAATCTTATCCCATAATATTTATAAGGTAAGTAGATGAGATTTTAGACACTATTTCAATCCCAAGAACATTAACCCGTCTACCTCCTAGATACCGCCTTATTCATAAAGTTAACAGAAGCTTTAGTTAAATTATGTTTTCTCCCATTCTGACAAACGCTATTGTCAAAGTGATAGATAAGGACAAACAATCATTTAGCTAAACTGTTGTTGAAGTGCGTTTATGAATAACGCCACCCCTCGACCATTCCATCTTAATCCGTCAACTTCCTAGAGAACAATGTATTTTAATTTATTATTTTTATGTATTAGAATAGGCGTCGCTGAGTTTTACCAACTGAATACAAAAAATATAAAACTTAAAAAATAAAATTTAAATATAAAACAATGCAGTTGGTCTACAATAAATCATAAAAATATTAATAAGCTATTTACATGTCAAAACTAAAAAACAGCATGAACAACAAAATAAAATCGAAAATAAAATTAGTCTTTGAGAAGCTAAAGAATGCGCCTTTCAAGTTTTTTAATAAAAAGGGTTACAAACGAGCAGACAAGTTGCAAGCACTGCTGGAGCTACAGACGTCCATAGGCTACGGTGACCGCATGGCGAGCCGCATGCTTATTTGCCACCGACGTGGTATAAATATATATAATCACCAGACTTAGTTTTTATATGTTTGACAGTTCATTTCTTCGGAAAAGATAACATGCAAGCAGTTCTTAAGAGCTGAAAGTCATCATCATCATACCTGTCTCAAATGCCTCGTCGTAGTGGCTGATGGCTACTTCGAAGACCGAGCTTAAGGCTTCCTTGGAGCATGTCTTCCAGTCAACTTGCGAGGCCGATTGGTGCACGGCTTTTAATATTGACTGTAAGTTGTGGTGTTGAAGAGCTGGAAGTATTCAACAACATAAAAAGTATTCAACAACATAAAAAGTATTCAACAACATAAAAAAGTATTCAACAATTTAAAAATATTCAATTTTATTGATAAAAAAATAGAATACTGCACAATAGTAAATCATGAATTAAATAAAATGAATATTGTGGGACAAACGTCGCCTAGTACTCACAATACAAGCCTTATTGAGCTTACTGTGGGACTAGGTCGATTTGTGTAAGAATATTCCATAATATTTATTTATTTTTAATCTTAGGTTAGGCTATTATAATATGATTATCAAAGTAAAATACGAAAACAATACATATAAACATATTATAAAAAACCTAACCTAGAGTGACGCCGGCAACGGGGCAGGGCCCAGTCTGCCGGTGGTTAGGGCCGCAGAGAAAGGAACCGCCGGACTATACGCGCCGTGTCCAGGATTACTGCCTTCTGCATCTGACCCTTGATCCATCCACCTAACGAGTCTCTCAAGATGTTGGTCGAGACTCTTCGCTATGAGACCGTTCGCTGAAACGACTATCGGGACAATGATCGTCGAGTCAACATCCCACATGGCGGTTATTTCGTGAGCCGTCTAGGTACTAACTGGACTTGTTCTCGGCCTTTATTTTATTATTAGGGACTAGAGATGCAACGGACAGTGGTTTGGCCGGATACCGGATAAGGGATATCCGGCCTTCGGGTCCGCGAATATTCGGCGTAAACATTTTTCAATCGACCAAATCAATTCCCGCTTAACCTCCTTTTTTGGCACAGGTTGCAACTTGTTTCTTGAAATAGGCATGGTTTTTAATAAAAAACTTGTTTACTTACCAGTGATTTATATTGTTACAAAATAGCGTCATGGATATGGATGCATTCAATATTATATTACTTTTCTTTACTATTAGGCCATACTTACACGCTGCGATCGTGGCCCAAAAATGGTCTGGCCGGAAGAACAGCGTCGACTTTCGGGTCGACATTATGCTGAGGCGAGACCATTTCGTGGTAATTTTTTGTATATTTGTCTCTTATATGTAATTGTATCTTAAATTTGCCACGAATAAATGATTTGTATTTGTAAATATCTGAATTGTTTGAAAAATTAAAGTGACTTTGACCCTGTTTTCTGATTTTCAACCGACGAAAAAAACGGTGGAGGTTCTCAAGTCGACGCGTATATTTATATTTTTTATGTATGACCACGCATAACTTATTACAGAGTAGTTCGATTTTGATTTTTTTTGTTAAATACTATTTATTACTTTGTAATTTTATAGTTTTTACTTAAGAGCGGGCAGAGTGTTTGCCGCGGACACGAAATAGGCATTTAGCGGCCCCGCACTGCTCGCTATCTGTGTGCGTGCGCGCACGCACACTACTACACCGGCGCGTCATTATTCGGGCGTTAAAAGGTTATAACTTAGAAATCTTAGAATTCCTCATTTTTATAATCCTTTGATACAGATATTGTATTAATTCACCTAATATTTGTTCGGTTTTTCCAAATGATTTTATTATTTGTGTTTGTATTTAGTACTAAAGAAAGGTACCATTCTGTCGGTTGTTGATAAGGTTAATTTCTAAACTAATATTTATGACATTCGCGCCTTATCGACAACCGGCAGAATGGCAAAGTGCCTTTTTCTAAATAAAAGCACATTTTTTATGATTTCATATGTGGCTATTTACGGCTAAAGGTACCTTATGGACGGTCGGCGCTTACGTCGCGTTGCAGCGCATTATTATCAGCGTCTTTGTTAACAGCGTAAGCGCCGATCGTCCATAAGGTACCTTTCACCGCAAAACGTCACATATTATGAAATCGTTAAAAAATTGTGTCGTTTTCTTGGTAAAAGTACCACATTGTCGCCTGTTGATAAGGTTTTCCAAGTGATTCTTTATGACAGAAGCGCCTTATCATTCTTATCAATAAGCGACAATGTGGTATCTTTCTTTACCCAGAAAACGTCACTTTTATAATATTGATTATATCAATATTTATAAATTTTGTAAGGTTGACTCCGATTTGGATAAAAATCGATATCCGAGGATCCGACGGAGTGATTAACATGAATCCAGAGTCAAAATGGTAAAATATTGTAAAAACCGACGCCATCTTGGATTTTGTAAGATCAACTCCGATTTGGATAAAAATTGATATCTGACGATCCGGCGGGGTCCTTAACATGAATCCAGAATCAAAATCGTTAAATATTGTAAAAAGCGACGCCATCTTGGACTTTGTGAGATTAACTCCGATTTGGATAAAAATCGATATCTGACGATCCGGCGGGGTCCTTAACATGAATCCAGAATCAAAATCGTTAAATATTGTAAAAAGCGACGCCATCTTGGACTTTGTGAGATTAGCTCCGATTTGGATAAAAATCGATATCCGAGGATCCGACGGAGTGATTAACATGAATCCAGAGTCAAAATTGTAAAATAATGTAAAAACCGACGCCATCTTGGATTTTGTAAGATCAACTCCGATTTGGATAAAAAATTATATCTGACGATCCGGCGGGGTCCTTAACATGAATCCAGAATCAAAATCGTTAAATATTGTAAAAAGCGACGCCATCTTGGACTTTGTGAGATTAACTCCGATTTGGATAAACATCGATATCTGACGATCCGGCGGGGTCCTTAACATGAATCCAGAGTCAAAATTGTAAAATAATGTAAAAACCGACGCCATCTTGGATTTTGTAAGATCAACTCCGATTTGGATAAAAAATTATATCTGACGATCCGGCGGGGTCCTTAACATGAATCCAGAATCAAAATCGTTAAATATTGTAAAAAGCGACGCCATCTTGGACTTTGTGAGATTAACTCCGATTTGGATAAAAATCGATATCTGACGATCCGGCGGGGTCCTTAACATGAATCCAGAATCAAAATCGTTAAATATTGTAAAAAGCGACGCCATCTTGGATTTTGTGAGATTAACTGCGATTTGGATAAAAATCGATATCTGAGAATCCGGCGGGTTGATTAACATGAATCTTGAGTCAAAATTGTAAAATATTGTTAAAACCGACGCCATCTTGGATTTTGTAAGATCAACTCCGATTTGGATAAAAATTGATATCTGACGATCCGGCGGGGTCCTTAACATGAATCCAGAATCAAAATCGTTAAATATTGTAAAAAGCGACGCCATCTTGGACTTTGTGAGATTAGCTCCGATTTGGATAAAAATCGATATCTGAGGATCCGGCGGGGTGATTAACATGAATCTTGAGTCAAAATTGTAAAATATTGTTAAAACCGACGCCATCTTGGATTTTGTGAGATTAACTGCGATTTGGATAAAAATCGATATCTGAGGATCCGGCGGGGTGATTAACACGAATCTTGAGTCAAAATTGTAAAATATTGTTAAAACCGACGCCATCTTGGATTTTGTAAGATCAACTCTGATTTGGATAAAAATTGATATCTGACGATCCGGCGGGGTCCTTAACATGAATCTAGAATCAAAATTGGAAAATATGGTAAGAATCGACGCCATCTTGGATTTTGTGATATCAACTCCGATTTGGATAAAAATCGTCAGATATCGATTTTTATCCAAATCAGAGATAATTTTCCGAAATCCAATTTGGCGTCGGTGTTGACATTATTTAACAATTTTGACTATGGATTCATGTTATGGACCCCGCTGAATCGTCAGATATCGATTTTTATTCAAATCGGAGTTAATCTCACAAAATCAAAGATGGCGTCACTTATTACAATATTATACAGTTTTGATTCTGGATTCATGTTAAGGACCTCGCCGGATCATGAGATATCGATTTTTATCCAAATCAGAGTTTATCTTACAAAATCCAATATGGCGTCAGTGTTGACGTTAATTAACAATTTTGACCATGGATTCATGTTATGGACCCCGCCAGATCGTCAGATATCGATTTTTATCCAAATCAGAGTTAATTTTACAAAATCCAATATGGCGTCTATTCTTACCATATTTTCCAATTTTGACTTAAGATTCATGTTAGTCACCCTGCCGGCTCCTCAGATATCGATTTTTATCCAAATCGCAGTTAATCTCAAAAAATCCAAGATGGCGTCGCTTTTGACAATATTTTACGATTTTGATTCTGGATTCATGTTTAGGACCCCGCCGGATCGTCATATATCGATTTTTATCCAAATCAGAGTTGATCTTACAAAATCCAAGATGGCGTCGGTTTTAACAATATTTTACAATTTTGACTCAAGATTCATGTCAATCACCCCGCCAGATCCTCAGATATCGATTTTTATCCAAATCTGAGCTAATCTCACAAAATCCAAGATGGCGTCGCTTTTGACAATATTTGACGATTTTGATTCTGGATTCATGTTAAGGACCCCGCCGGATAGTCAGATATCGCTTTTATCCAAATCGGAGTTGATTTTACAAAATCCAAGATGGCGTCGCTTTTTGCAATATTTTACGATTTTTAATCTGGATTCATGTTAAGGACCCCGCCGGATAGTCAGATATCGATTGTTATCCAAATCGGAGTTGATTTTACAAAATCCAAGATGGCGTCGCTTTTTACAATATTTTACGATTTTGATTCTGGATTCATGTTAATCACCCCGCCGGATCCTCAGATATCGATTTTTATCCAAATCGGAGCTAATCTCACAAAGTCCAAGATGGCGTCGCTTTTTACAATATTTAACGATTTTGATTCTGGATTCATGTTAAGGACCCCGCCGGATCGTCAGATATCAATTTTTATCCAACTCGGAGTTGATCTCACAAAATCCAAGATGGCGTCGCTTTTTACAATATTTTACGATTTTGATTCTGGATTCATGTTAATCACCCCGCCGGATCCTCAGATATCGATTTTTATCCAAATCGGAGCTAATCTCACAAAGTCCAAGATGGCGTCGCTTTTTACAATATTTAACGATTTTGATTCTGGATTCATGTTAAGGACCCCGCCGGATCCTCAGATATCGATTTTTATCCAAATCGCAGTTAATCTCACAAAATCCAAGATGGCGTCGGTTTTAACAATATTTTACAATTTTGACTCAAGATTCATGTTAATCACCCCGCCGGATCCTCAGATATCGATTTTTATCCAAATCGGAGCTAATCTCACAAAGTCCAAGATGGCGTCGCTTTTTACAATATTTAACGATTTTGACTCTGGATTCATGTTAATCACTCCTTCGGATCCTTAGATATCGATTTTTATCCAAATCGGAGTTAAGCTCACAAAATCCAAGATGGCGTCACTTTTTACAATATTTTACGATTTTGATTCTGGATTCATGTTAAGGACCCCGCCGGATCGTCAGATATCAATTTTTATCCAAATCGGAGTTGATCTTACAAAATCCAAGATGGCGTCGGTTTTAACAATATTTTACAATTTTGACTCAAGATTCATGTTAATCACCCCGCTGGATCCTCAGATATCGATTTTTATCCAAATCGGAGCTAATCTCACAAAATCCAAGATGGCGTCGCTTTTTACAATATTTGACGATTTTGATTCTGGATTCATGTTAAGGACCCCGCCGGATAGTCAGATATCGATTTTTATCCAAATCGGAGTTGATTTTACAAAATCCAAGATGGCGTCGGTTTTTACAATATTTTACAATATTGATCCTAGATTCATGTCATGGTCCCCACTGGATCCTCAGATATCAATTTTCATCCAAATCGGAGTTTATCGCACAAAATCCAAGATGGCGTCGCTTTTTACAGTATTTTACGATTTTGATTCTGGATTCATGGTAAGGACCCCGCCGGATCGTCAGATATCGATTTTTATCCAAATCGGAGTTTATCTTACAAAATCCAAGATGGCGTCGGTTTAAACAATATTTAACAAATTTGACTCATGATTCATGTTAATCACCCCGCCGGATCCTCAGATATCGATTTTTATCCAAATCGGAGTCAACCTTACAAAATTTATAAATATTAATGTAATAAATATAATTTATAATTTTTTAATATATTTGTAAATATCTGCTCCATCATCAGACCTTGGAAACCATGCATGGCCCAAGTGCTCGTCGAATCAAAACTAACGAGTCTAAACACGAAGGTATTCTATCAACTGGTTCCTGAGTACCAGTTGACACTTTACTGCTCCACCATCAGACCTTGGACACCATGTATAGCCCAAGTGCTCGTCAAAACAAAATCTACGAGTCTGAACACGAAGGTATTCCACCCACTGGTTCCTGAGTACCGGTTGACACCTTTTTGCTCCATCATCAGACCTTGGACACCACTCACGATCCAAGTGCTCGTCAAAACAATACAAATGACTCCAAACATGGGGGTATTACATCAACTACTGCCTGAGTTCCGGTGGCCGCCTTTCTGCTCCATCATCAGACCTTGGACACCACCTACGGCCCAAGTGCTCGCCTAACCAAACCTAACGAGCCCAAACACAGGGGTATTACATCAACTACTTCCTGAGTTCCGCTGGTCATCTTTCTGCTCCATCATCAGACCTTGGACACCAGTCACGGTCCAAGTGACCGCCAAAACAATACAAATGAGTCCAAACACGGGGGTATTACATCAACTACTTCCTGAGTTCCGGTGGCCACCTTTCTACTCCGTCATCAGACCTTGGACATCTTCTACGGTCCAAGTGACACTATATACAATGAGGTATAAACGAAACTAACTCTGTATGTCATTCATTTTGAACTGGTTGCTATTGCCTATTTCCTTTGGAAACACAAAAAATGGTAAAAAAATTCTTATACCGTTTTGCTACCTATAACGCAGTATACGTACACAATGAACATCGATTTATTTCAAGATGTAGACGCTCCGCAGAGAGACGTGGTGTCGCTTCGAACATTCGGGGCCGACTGACTATTTCGAGTGTTGCTCACTTGTTATATTTCAACGATCAGATTCCATAGTAATTTTGTATGGCGGATTTTTAGGACGTTTTAAAAAAATCATAATTAATTAATGAACCAGTATTATGTAACAAGACTATACGAATTCAGTAGCTTGTATATTTGAGATTGGATAGAGTTAGTTTTTAAAAATAAAGCAAATGATTTTTCATTCACTTTGGCATAAACGCTGACACGCGTTTTTCTCAATTTTGCTGCGTCTTTGCGTAGACATATTTACTAAACTGTACATTATTGTAGATTGTAAATACACGAATATGGTAGACACACTCTTTGAGATAATAATTACATGCATCTTGTATGTATTTGCAAATAATTGAGGACGCCACAGTCTTAACCGTAACTGTCGTTTACGTTGAAAACACTCTGCCCCCTCTTAAGGCCGTCCCCTATGCCAATGACCTCGGCGATTTGAGCTTTCTTCCCCTACCGCTTCCTTTCCTCACCGGTTATACAATACCGGTTATAAGCATAAGTCGTCACCTAGGAAGAGCTGCTTGTACTAGGACGCAACCCTATAAACTACTAGTGCCATCTTATACGACTGGCCCCCGTCGCCCGCGCAGGCATCTCGAGCCGGCGTTTTCGGAAAAATGCGTGTAATAGCTTTTTTCTCGAAAAGTACAAAACCTATCCAAAAATCAGTGGATGCGTTTAAAGTAAACATAAATATAAAATGCTTGTCTTAGTTTCTTGTATTTACGACGCATAATAAGGGAGTAGATACAGATTTAAGGTAGAAAAAAGGGTTTACGGTTATTTTTTTTTCTCTTGATGTATTATGTTTTTCGACAATTGAGTGGAACAAAATGTAGACCAAATACCTAGCTACATTATATTTTTTTTTCAAGCGTTGTGCTTGGAGCTGAACAAAGCCTATTCACTTTAAAAACAGTGAAATATGCCGGGTAGCCCCTTAAAATTAATTAATAAATATCGTGCTAATTCACTATCCGCTATCCGGCCGGATACTGCTCCACTATCCGGTATTCGGCCGTATAGTAAAAATATGGCCGGATACCGGATAGTGGCCGGATATCCGTTGCATCTCTAGCAGGGACTATCGCTTCTTATACAAAGTATAAGCTTTTAAATGGTCGCCTGTTGAGATTTAACTTACAATTCAAATCCTTATGTACCAGCAGCATCAAGTGGTACATCTCTATACACACTGACGGGTCGCTCAGGAGCTGAGGGGTGTATTTCTCTGTAGAACATAAATACGATACAAATACTCTTTATTGTTTATCTAAAAAACACAGAGAGTACAGCGAACAAAAGAGGAAGCAAAGGAAAACCAGACAGATCAAAAAGTAAATATAAAGATAGGATTTCGTAAACTTTATCATTATACTGTAAATGATAAAGTAGATAAATATCAGATGGTGTCTCCGAGTTTTACTTTGACACACTTTGTCACCCCGAAAATATTACTAGGTATAGAAACTAGTCAACCATTTAGTTTGTATATTAAATTTAAATTTTAGTTTTCTAATATTGTCTATTATAGATTTTAATTGACTGTTTACTAACAAATTCTACATTGTGTAACCAAATATGGATGTAAAAGTATGAAATAAAGTTATTCATTCATTCATTCATTCATTTCTTTGCGCAAGAAAGCCCGCGCGAGGATCACCCGTTACCTCTTAAAGCCCTACTTTTTTAATACTACGACGGTGACAAACAAGCGTACGGCCCGCCTGATGGTAAGCGGTCACCGTAGCCTATGGACGCCTGCGACTCCAGGGGTGTTACATGCGCGTTGCCCTTTAAAAAGGATTCGCTTTGTTGACAGCTAAAGGGGCAAGCTTTGCTCCGTGGGTCCCCAGCTGTCAACACAGTGAATCCTCTTGCAGCTCTGGCGACCTTACTCACCAACAGAAACAACACTATGAGTAGGGTCTAGTGTTATTGTTATTAAACTACGGTTTTCTGTAAGGTGGAGGTACTTCCCCCGATGGGCTCTGCTCCAGATTTGAGCGAGACGACATTCGTTGTGCTGTGCCCTGCCACACTAAACGATATGCATCCGCTGTGCCCATACGTCTCCTCAACACTTGTGCACTTTTTTTTTATACTACGACGGTGACAAACAAGCATACGGCCCGCCTGATGGTAAGCGGTCACCGTAGCCTATGGACGCCTGCAACTCCAGGGGTGTTACATGCGCGTTGCCGACCCTTTAAAAACTTTAACACTCCTTTTTTGAAGAACCCCATATTGTAGTCCTTTGGGAAAACAGTGGCAGTGGCAACTTACCCGCTTTCTTCAACACGTCACACAATATGTCAGTATTTTGCTCCTCCAGCGCCATCTGTCGGAGCGCTAGTAGCTTCTGCCGCAACCACGCTAGCGTCTCGTTGCCATTCAGCTCTCTACAGTGAATTATTGTTAAATAAAATTAACCTGTACAACACCAAGGTAGGGGCACAGCGTAGGGATGTATTCCATACAGTGAGGTAGCTTCATACACGGCCAGCGGCTCGGCTCGGTGGTCGTGCTGAGGCTCAGGGTTGTCAAAAACTATGCGAAAGATATTACAGTCTGATTGGCAAACTAATTTCCATTTTACACCCCTTAAAATAGACCGCCGAATTTGTATGAAAATTCGGCGGCATTTCCTCCCCGCCTCCTTCCCCGCGCGCCCCCCATCGATGACCCAGAGATCGGCGGAGTTAACCCACTGTATAGAATACATCCTGACACTGTGGTAGGGGAGCGAATGAGTATTCGCCGCTATGGGCGAAATCGGTTGATTGACGGGGAGAATTCGCATTCTCTCAGTCATCATCTTGACCCTGTGAAAACGAGTGCTGTAAAGGCCTCGAAACGGAGGGTCATGGTGTTAATAAACGCGATTAATACGTTATTAAATTGCAACGGTTAACACTTACGTATTTTTATCACAATAGGCGTGACATGTCTCGTCTGCGTCGGGCAGACATCGTCGGGCAGACAGAGTGGTGTTATCACCTTCGCGGATCGGGCACGCTATTGTGATAAAAATACGTGAGTGTTAACCGTTGCAATTTAATATCAGTATGACTCACGAAAGTTTAAATTATGCGATTAATCCGTGTTTAATTTTAATTTCAGTGAATAACAATCGCGGTAACAGAAGACAATATCATCATAAAAACATCATGATGCTACCAGCTACCAGATAATATCAAAAACATAAAACTGTGTGATCCTTAAACAGACAAGTGTCACTTTGATCCCTCATAGCTTGAACAGACAAGTGTCACTTTGATCCCTCATAGCTTGAACAGGAAAGTGTCACGTTGATCCCTCATAGCTTGAACAGGAAAGTGTCACTTTGATCCCTCATAGCTTGAACAGACAAGTGTCACTTTGATCCCTCATAGCTTGAACAGGAAAGCGTCACGTTGATCCCTCATAGCTTGAACAGGAAAGTGTCACGTTGATCCCTCATAGCTTGAACAGGAAAGTGTCACTTTGATCCCTCATAGCTTGAACAGGAAAGTGTCACGTTGATCCCTCATAGCTTGAACAGGAAAGTGTCACGTTGATCCCTCATAGCTTGAACAGGAAAGTGTCACTTTGATCCCTCATAGCTTGAACAGGAAAGTGTCACGTTGATCCCTCATAGTTTGAACAGGAAAGTGTCACTTTGATCCCTCTTAACTTGAACAGGAAAGTGTCACTTTGATCCCTCTTAACTTGAACAGGAAAGTGTCACTTTGATCCCTCATAGCTTGAACAGGAAAGTGTCACGTTGATCCCTCATAGCTTGAACAGGAAAGTGTCACGTTGATCCCTCATAGTTTGAACAGGAAAGTGCCACTGATCCTTCCTATCTTGGACAGAAATTGGCTGCAACTTGAAACTGACTGCCGTGGTCGGGTAGCCTAGTTAGGCCGTCTGCCGCGAAAGCAAGAGGTCGCTGGTTCGATTCCAGTCCTAGGCATTGGCGCCTTGGTGACTTTTTCTGTTGTATCTGATATCTCTTTTAAAAATATCAGAAAAAACTCTTTTTCGAATAGACAGTATGAAATAGTTATTTATTATACAAGGGAGCAAAGTTGTTGTTTAACTCTCGGGCTTATATTGAGACCCGAGCAAGCGAAAGGTCCCAAAATTGAGCCACGAGCGTAGCGAGTGGTTCAATAACTGGAATCTTGTGCTTTACGAGGGTCTCAAGGCACGAGAGTTGAACAAACTTTGCCGCCGAGTGTAATACAACATTTTTCCCCTCACTATTGCGAGGAAAATACAGACTAAATACGATTATAAATCTTATCCACATGTAAGTTATCTTGAAGAAACCATCAAAAATCAATTTCAAAATTAGTAATAGAGTATGTACGCTCCTGGTACTTAGATATTGCCAACAGTTTACCAAGTGCGGGATAAGACATGATCACATGACCAATTTAAGGTGTGACCTCCGTTTGCGCATATTTACTATGGGCGTATAGGACTCACTTATACTGGACTGGTGGTGAGTGATGAGTGGTGGTGAGTGGTGGAAAAAGTAAAAGCCATGTCGTATCAAAAGGTCAAAGCGCTGGCACAGGACAGAGAGAGCTGGAAGATACTCCACCGTCAAGAGTGAAAAACTCTTAAGTTTATGATGATGGTGGTAAGTGATAGGAATTAGATTACTTTGCCCCACATGTGGATAAAATGCGTTTTTCCACGCTAGTTTTAAAGGACAAAACAGCGCTTTCCAAGTTAGTGTGGGGAAAAATATATTGTCAGTACTCACTCAACGTTCCTCTCAACGCATTGCAACGCGATCTTCGGTATGCCCATCTCGTTCGCTCGCATGCACCATTTCAGCTCGTGCGAGCGGGACAGCTTGCTTGTTGCGACGTCTGTTTCGCTCTGTTGCAGCGAGTTGTAGTATGAAGACCTATCAATATATTTTTTTAAAGTGTGTTTTTTCATAAGTAAAAGATCAAATAATGTCACACATGTAGTTCGAGATTAGAAATCTGTATAAACTAAAAGTTAAATAGTGAAGTAGGTACCTATCTGAAACATAATTATGAAAAACTCACGAAAGATTCTAAGAGATCTCAAGTTTATTTTTTACATTGACCGAAACCAAGTTTTTTTAGGTAAAACCTTAACTAGAGGTTACCTAAAGGTTGTCCGGAAGATATCGCTTTTAAGCGATAAGACCGCCTGTTGTTTGCCTCTTCTTTTGTTCGCTGTATTCTCTGTATTTGTATTGTATTGTATTGTCTGTATTGTATTGTATTGTCAACGGCCTCTTAGCCTAGTTGGTAGTGACCCTGCCTACGAAGCAGGAGGTCCCGGGTTCGAATCCTGGTCAGGGCATTTATTTGTGTGTTTATCACGAATATTTGTTCCTGAGTTATGGATGTTTTCTATGTATTTAAGTATTTATATGTATCTGTCTATTATATATATCGTCGTCTATTACCCACAACACAAGCCTTATTGAGCTTACCGTGGGACTAGGTCGATTTGTGTAAGATTGTCCCATAATATTTATTTTATTTATTATTTATTTATTGTATTTTTTTAGGTAAATCTAAATTAGAGGTAAACTATAAAATAGCGAGTCTAGCGGTGGCTCTATATCCTAGTAAAAATTACTAATTTACGATTACAACAATATTTATTTTAATTTTGTAAAAAAAAATATTTTTTACACATACAAACTTTTATCGCTGACTGTACTCTGATACCATAACATTGTATTGTCATCCAACCTACATACGCATGTGAAGTTTCAGCTTACTCTAATAACGGGAAGTTAGTCAAATTCAGCTGCAAGATTTGACCCTAACAAACACTCATATATTGTAAGTTAATATGTCGTCATAGATATAGGATAAAATAACTGGATACCGAATCGCCGAAAAAAAAAACATTAAAAAGTGCAGCAGTTGCGACTCTTTTTCATATAGTCTCGTTTGGAACATGACGTTCCGTAAGTGCCAACAGCCTATATACTTTTAATAATTAATTAACCTTGATACTTTAAATCAAAGTTCAAGTATTAAGGAGCAGATCAGCTCTTAAGCATACCAAAGCTTAACAGTGTTGGTAGTTCTGTGTATGAATTTGACACTTAATGCTTACTTCAGTAAGCTCCAGGGTTTCCAACTCAATTTTTTATTTACCCCTAAAGCACAAATTGAAATTCCCTAAAACTATAGTGACTTTTCGGAAAACCCCCTAAATAAAAAAAATCATGAATATTAAATTAAATTACTTTATTTAACATTAATTATCGACATTATTCAGTATCTCTAACATAAAGTCATTTACGTACGACCGTTTACGCCACAGATTTAGTATTTTTGGTCAGAAAGGTTGAATGATGGCTTGTCCAGACGGGACAACTAAATGCAATTTGATAGATTGGGAGAAAATTTCGTCCCCATTAGTATGCCTCTTCTCTTACACATCACTGTAGCGTAAATCGGAGCGTTAGAGTTCCGGTCGTATATTTCTTGCTCAGTCTCACACTTGTAAGTTCGAGCAACTAAGATTTTAATGGTCTGCAGTTTTCGCTGTCACACATACATGGAATGGAAAAGTAAACATCCCTAAATTTACCTCTAGAAATATTTCGCCCCTAAAAAACCTCACGCTTCTTGTTTACCCCCTAAATCTAGGGGGAAAAACCCTAAGTTGGCACCCCTGGTAAGCTCTTTTTCGTACGAAACATTTATGGTTTTGTATCATCATCAATGCAAGTTCGCTAATGACACTGACCCACTTTTCTGACGTTTTTGTTCCGCTGTGTGTGTGTATGTCTTTTAATAAGTCAATGTTTGACGTCATGTCTTCGTCGACGCGAATGGGGGCTACCGTATTGTCGCTCACCAGGCGGCGCCACTCATGCGTGGGTCCTGTGTCAGTATGAGAGAACTGTCAAAGTGACGTTCGAAATGTTCCCGCAGGACCCACGTCCCACTAGCGCCTCTAGCGGAAAATCGACTCGCGGTAATACTTATTGGGCTTGCCAGTTAAAGGGTACATAGCAACTCTGTTACCTGATCATGAGCCTAGCCGCCCATTCTACGAGGCAGTCTGAAGTCTTGAAGAGTTGCGCTGGTATAGTTTCTGACGGGTCATGTCGCCATGATATCGCCTCTGTTATCTGTTAAAGGAAACCAAGTACGTTAAAATACAGCAATAGTAGATTAAATAAATAAATAAATATTATAGGACATTCTTACACAAATTGACTAAGTCCCGCAGTAAGCTCAAGAAGGCTTGTGTTATGGGTACTCAGAGAACGATATATTATAATATACAAATACATAAATAGGATAGAAAACATCCATGACTCAGGAACAAATATCTGTGTCAAGATTATATTAATATACTTATCGGGTTACTTACGTCAATATTTTTTTTAATACTACGACGGTGACAAACAAGCATACGGCCCGCCTGATGGTAAGCGGTCACCGTAGCCTATGAACGCCTGCAACTCCAGGGGTGTTACATGCGCGTTGCCGACCCGTTAAAAAAGGAGGATTCACTGTTGATAGCTAAAGGGGCAAGCTTTGCTCCGTGGGTCCCCAGCTGTCAACACTGTGTTCATCACACAAATAAACGCCCATACCAGGATTCGAACCCAGGACCATCGGCTTAGCAGGTCACCAACTACGCCAACCGGTCGCCAAATTTCAAGCCATACTTATAATTTAAACTTTCGTGAGACATATTGATATTAACATGTCACGCCTATTGTGATAAAAATACGTGAGTGTTAGTTAACCGTTGCAATTTAATTTCAAGCCATACTATAACAAAAGCACTTAAAATATGAAATGTTGTCAATATCCGATGCCTGGTAATGTAATGTTAAAGTAGCTCATCCGGATTATCTTTAAATTAAATATAGGAATTATATGTATGTATCTACTAACAGTAGTGAATAAGAAATAATGTACAGTACTAAAATATCTATGGGTCCTGCCCGAAATAAATGATTATTTAATTTTAATGTAAAAATATTAAATAAAATAATTTGATTTGTGTCAACAAAAAGTTGTATTGATGACAGCGCCATCTCTCTCGCCATACCGGAACCCCTGAGTGGTTTGGATGGAAGTACTAAGCAACATCGCTTGTACTTAGAAAATGGCCACGGTCTTCTTGCCTGTTACTAAGATTGCATATACTCGAGAAATTCGCCGGCATTCGGTGAGACCAATTGGCCTAGTGGTTATGGCGTTAGCCGCGTAAGCTGAAGACCCGAGTTCGATCCTCGGATTGGCCTCCGTCGGTGTTGGACTTTTTCTTTGGTATATGACATCTATTTAAATTTATAAAATATGAAATGTTGTCAATATCCGATGCCTGGTAATGTACTCACAGCGGATATTTCGAAATGTCGCCTCGGCCACTGCTCGGCTTTCCTCAGCCAACGCCAGGAATCAACTGATTGATGTTTGAACGCGGCGGCCATTTTGTCCAACCAATTCTCTGCGCTTTCGGGCGCTGAAACAGTTTTAACAATACAACATGAAATACTAGAATAAGAAATTAAACAGAAAACTCCAGTGAGTATCAGACATATTGAAATACTTATATCGGGTTACTCACGTCTATAAAGTCGAAAATAGGTCGACATGTTTCGGAACAGTCCGTGTCCCTTATTCATGAGTCATGCGTCAAGCCGCGGCGGCTGCTCTACGCACACAGAGTAGGTGAGAGAGTGTGGGTACTCACGTCAATAAAGTCGAAAATATATAATATTAATATTATTCCGCCTACATGTATTTGACATTTCGATTCATTGTTATTACTATTCGATATTTTTGATTTGTAAGTATTGACATACTTACTGTTGATTTTTATTATTAGATTAAATTGTATTACACTCATGACGATCCTTATTGGGAGACACAATTTCATTATTATTGTTAATTATTATTATTATTCTTTAATTAATCCGTGTTTGTGACGATCATGATGGAAATTCGTATAAATTTATTGAAATGTAAACTTATAATGTAATTATCTTTCATGAAATAAAAATCTATCTATCTAATAGCTCGCATGTTTCGGAACAGTCCGTGTTCCTTATTCATGAGTCCGTCTGGCCGCGGCGGCTGCTCTACGCACACTCTCACGTGTGTCTCACTCTGTGTGCGTATAGCAGTCGCCGCGGCTAGACGCATGACTTGACATGCTTATTGACTTGTAAAAGTATAACATTTAAATTTTGAACTGGATACATAATCAGCCAAAAAGATGACACTATAAGAATACCGCATACATTTATATAGTCTTGTTTGGAACGTGAAGTTCTGTAAATGCCAACAGCCTATATACTTTTAACAGTGTTGGTAGTTCTGTGTATGAATTTGACACTTAATGCTTACGTCAGTAAGCTCTTTTTCGTACGAAACATTTATCGTTTGCATCATCGTCAGGGCCCTCAATTTTCATGCCAGTTGCGTAATAATGACGTATGACACACAGGATGTTTTAATACGAAATGGGTTAATGACAGATAAAGTCTATCAACGTTCGATTCTAACGTCGACCGTAATAGTTTTGACACTATTCAATGACAGCATTATTCTTTCAAACGTAAAACCTAAAACATGATATTTGAAGTTTGACGTCATTTGTCTGTCATCGGCACGAAAATCACGGGCTCTGATCATCATCAATGCAAGTTCACTAATGTCATTCTGACCCAAATTTTTGACGTTTTTTGTTCCGCTTTGTGTGTTTATTTCTTAGAGAAGTCAACGCCTGGGTTCCTTTTGGAGTAGGTACCTTGATACGCGTCCAGATGAGTAACGAAATCCCTCCTGCCGATCCAGAGACGAGGCAGAGAGTTCTTGATGGATTTACGCTGTTGCAGAGTCAAGTCATCCCAGTTGGATAGCTTTCCGAAAGCATGTTTCAAATCTGAAAGTAAAAGTTTGTATACAGTCGCCATATGTGAGATATACGTCTTAGGGGAATCAATGGAACTACAAAAAATTTGGTGGATTAAAGTGAAATAGGATTGGTTTATTAATATAGATCCTTTCGTATTTCACTCGGATTATACAAGGGTTTTTAATTTAAATTGCAACGGTTTACACTCACGTATTTTTATCACAATAGGCGTGACATATTTCGACTGTATCGGGCAGTCATCGTCGGACAGAGTTGATGATGTCACTGATGCCAGTCGGAACATGTCACGCCTATTGTGATAAAAATACGTGAACGTTAACCGTTGCAATTTAATATCAGTATGACTCACGAAAGTTTAAATTATATATAAAGATATTACCTTCAACGGAAAAGGTAGAGTTTTCATCCATCACAACATCTTGGATTCTCTCTGGTTGTCTGTAACACAAACATTTATTATAATATAATTCATCATCATCATAAGACGTCCACTGAACATAGGCCTCCCCTTTGGACCTCCATATGTACCGGTTGGAAGCGACCTGCATCCAGCGTCTCCCGGCGACCTTCATAAGGTCATCTGTCTATCTTGTGGGTGGACGTCCTACGCTGCGTTTGCCAAGCCGTGGTCTCCACTCAAGCACTTTTCGACCCCATCTGCTCTGCGTGCAATGTGGCCTGCCCATTGCCACTTCAGCTTGCTAATCCGGAGGGCTATGTCGGTGACTTTAGTTCGTCTACGGATCTCATTTGTGATTCGATCACGTAGAGAAACTCCGAGCATAGCCCTCTCCATAGCTCGTTGAGCGACTTTGAGTTTTGAGATTAGGCCGATAGTGAAGGACCACGTTTAGGCGCCGTAAGTCATCACTGGTAACACATTGATTGAAAACTTTCGTCTTGAGGCACTGAGGTATGTCGGACGAAAAGACATTGCGTAGTTTCCTGAACGCTGACCAACCAATGATTTAATTCATGCTTTACGATAGACTAGACGACTGAAAAAATCTAAATAGTCCGTCTTTTAGATTATAAAAAAATATTGTACACGTGTTTTTTCTTTTGTTCGTCAAATCAAAAATGACAAAAATACAGTGCGTTCAAGTTTCGCGTAATGTCACTCCTAGGTACAATTCTTACCTAGGAGTGACGTCACAAGCCCCCACCCGGAACTTTAATGCTCTATATCTTCGTAAATTTTAGTTAAATTGAAAAAGGAAAAAATACGTGTAGAATCATTTTAGACAATCTAACTGACGGACTAATTAGAATGATAGTTTTTCAACCTAGTCGTCATCCCTATTGTACAGTAATGTTTTAATTTTTAAATGCTTTTCCGTCATCTTTTGGAATGTATATATTGTATTTAGTTCATACATTGTTTTAAATATTGCAATTAATGTTGTGTATGTATGTTTGACGACCGGTTGGCGTAGTTGGTAGTGACGCTGCCTGCTAAGCCGATGGTCCTGTGTTCGAATCCCGGTAAGGGCATTTATTTGTGTGATGAACATAGATATTTCTTCCCGAGTCATGGATGATTTCTGTTTTTGCATATTATATATATCGTTGTCTGAGTACCCGTAACACAAGCCTTCTTGAGCTTACTGCGGGACTTAGTCAATTTGTGTAAGAATGACGTATAATATTTATTTATTCAAGCTGTAATTATGTTATTAATTAGGATAAGTGCATGCTTTTATTTTGTCGTCTCTCAGCAAAAATATACAGGGTGTCCCACGGCGATGCCACATGGAGGGAATGTACCTTAAATACCATAGATAGGATATTTTACTGAAAGAAGACTTTATTTTATTTTTCAGATTTAGTATAACTGCATTTAAAGTTTTTTTTTAATTCAGCTTGTCTCTTGTATGTTTTAAACTTTGTGTAATATTCTGTTTGTTTCTCTTTGCCATAAAAAAACGTAAAAAAAAGTACAACAAAAAGTAAAAACGCCCATGTGGTAAGATGTACTCACCCTAGTTGAAACATGTCGTCTCCTAGACATCTCATGGCGATTTCTTCATACAAAAGCTGGGTGAGGGCGGCGCCCTCCGACCCTCTTGTGAGGGAGCGAAGCCCCTCCACGGACTTTAGGAGGCTAAAACATTTAAGTCGGTTTATAGTACAGTCAAGGGATTTCATTTGCGACCCACTTAAGATCGAGTCCAGTCTTACCGCCTTATTCATAATAGTAGTTTATGTGATTGTATATAATGAAAGGCATTAAAACTCGAGGGTGGGTTTATGAAACGAGGCGTCAGCCGAGTTTCATAATAACATCACACGAGTGTTTTAATGCCTAATTATTTACAATTACATACACTGCTTTATATACACACATATCATGACTCTCCGTGATGCATTCAAAGCGCATATATATCGACCGCCATTGCGAATTTCAGGAATTAAAACTTTTCTGACATTCAAGTTTTGACATTTATATTTTTTGAATTCAGAGACAAACTAGAGTTGGCGCCAATTTTCATATCGTTCGATATCAAAATAACGTGCGACTTGCGTGCGTCATTGTATGTATTGTATATGTATTGTAACTACTATAACAGAAGCTTTAGTTAAATTATGTTTTCTCCTATTCTGACAAACGCGATTGTCAAAGTGACAGATAAGGACATACAATGCAGCAGTGGGCTACTCACCCCACTCTCCCCTCCAACACTCTGCACACGTCTATGTAAATGGGCGTGAGGTCCGTGGGCTCTCGGCCCAACAATGTGCCCAGCAGTGGGACTAATGTTGATGCCACATCGAATTTGGTACTTGATAAAACTGAGCGAAGAACTTCTGTGAGCAGCGCACGAGCCGCTTCTGGAGTAGTCTGAGAATTATATAAATTCATTAATTCATATTAAAAAAAAACATTGAAAGAAAGAAAAATATTTATTGCGTTACACCATACTATATATTTTATATTTGGTTTTGTTTTTTGCAACTTATCTCCTGCTACCCTAACTATCGCTTATAGCGATAAGACCGCCTGTTGCTACCTTTATATAATTTGTGAATTTGTTCTGCCTTTTGTCTCATATGTGGTGCAATAAAGAATATTTTACTTTTACTTTACTTTATATACAGCACCAAACTATAGAAACTTAAACACTAAACACTTAAGGCCGTCCCCTATCCCAATGACCTTGGCGATTTGAGCTTTCTTCCCCTCCCGCTTCCTTTCCTCGCCGGTTATACAATACGTCAATAAGCATAAGTCGTCACCTAGGAAGAGCTGCTTGTACTAGGACGCAACCGTATAAACTACTAGTGCCATCTTACACGACTGGCCCCCGTCACCCACGCAGGCATCTCGAGCCGGCGTTTTCGGAATAATGCGTGTAATAGCTTATTCTCGAAAAGTACAAAACCTATCCAAAAATCAGTAGATGCGTTTAAAGTAAACATAAATTTATACTGCTTGTCTTAGTTTCTTGAACTTGCGACGCATAATAAGGGAGTAGATACAGATTTAAGGTAGAAAAAAGGGTTTACGGTTTTTTTTTTCTCTTGATGTATTATGTTTTTCGACAATTTAGTAGAACCAAATGTAGACCAAATACCTAGCTACATTATATATTTTTTTCAAGCGTTGTGCTTGGAGCTGAACAAAGCCTATTCACTTTAAAAACAGTGAAATATGCCGGGTAGCCCCTTAAATATACACTAAACCGATTTATTCAATATATTGGTGCCATTACCCAAGTAACATTGTGAACTGTATAATAGCTGTATTCGCCATTTTTTCTGCTGTATACAGGCTGTATTGACGTACTTGGAGATCATTATACCCACCAAAAGGGCCCCAAATTATACAGCTCTAAGTGTTGATATAGCTGCTTAACTGCAAATTCTACAGCTTTAACTGTAGATTTAGCTGGTTAACAGCTATATTATTGCTGAATAAGACAAAGTCAGGGTTGATTTACAACATAAATAAATTCCATTATACAGCTAATACTCTTCAACTACACGTTTTATGTTCTTTTATACAGCAGTACGCTGGTAAAAGTCTACAAAAGAGAATTATTTTATCCGCGTTGTGTAGTTTTTAGCCTATTTTCTACATTCTATTCTACTTTGCGGAATGTCATACACGTCATACCAAATCCATCTTGTAAAATTTAAGAGTGCAAAATTAATAAAATAAAACAAGTGGTAAAAAAACCGTATTTTGTACCTATTTTGCTTGCGGCTGTTACTTTTATGTGAATGTACATACTAATTGTAAACAAAAAACTCACGCGCCCTCGAAATTATGGAAATAATTCAATAATTACCGTATATTGCGATTTAGTGGATCGAATCTTTTTTTATAGATTTACTTTTTTGTGTTACTGATGCTTCTCTATTTACAATAAAGTTATTGTACTACATGTTTTAAGTAATCACTTAGGTGTTATTATTGAAAAACACTACAACAAACCCTTTTTAGGATTTTAAAAGATTGTAGGTTATGGTTTTAATGGCGTTCGTAATTTAAACAGCATTAGCTCTTCTAGTACTCGATAGTGAAGCTATATGCTGAACTATAGAAAATTTTAAGGTTATTCAACAGCCTCAAGTTCAATAAGTTCTGTGTATTAGCATTTAACTATTCTATAAGCTGCTTTTGTAGTGGACACGGTATTGATATTACAGCAATTTAGGGTTAAATTTTGTTGTAGAAAACCCAATGTACGTAATGTTATTATTTGCATGTAGGTACTGTACCTACGTATATCATCTTATTAGTATTATCTGAGCACAAAAAAAGAAATCTTAATAAATACAGATACAGAAAATTTCACTTCACAGATTGCTGAAATACGGCATACAATTACACTTATGGCGTTAAAAAAATAGATAATTTGTATAATCGGCTACATTTAACATTAAAACTGTATAATGATCTTTTCTTATGCACTATTATGAGTATTTGCTGTATTATGTATTAAACCTACGCTTATCGCGTCGGCTTTATAAAATAGTACGAATACGCTATCAAACAGCCTATAACATTACATAAAACTCTTATAAAGGTTATAGCTTTATAAAGGTTTTGTAAAGAACCATTGATCAGCTATTATACAGCTTAATGTGATGGCGTTATAACGGATTAGGTTTATACCAGTATCCAGACGATAACAACATTTAATATTCTTATTCCACCGTTATAAAGCTTTAGCTTTCAAAAAATGCAATTGGTTTTTTTTAGCAAAAAATTCTGTATAAGTTTTTTTTTATTATTATTATAAAGCCAAAAGCAATAATTTCGGCATTATACAGCGGTAAATCAGCCTGCATGTATAAGAGAAATCTTTTCTGCGCTAGTTCAGCTTCCAACGTTTTTGTATTCCGCTATTCATCAGTCTTTAAGCTTTAAGCTGTTTATTAGCGGATTTCTAGTATCTTCTTAGCCTGAAATGTTACTTGGGTAAAGTACATTGCGATCTTTGTATTCGTTTTCTAGATTTTCACACATTATAACTACTAAAACGGGAATTAATCGCGTCCAAACCTTTGATAACTAAACTAACTTTTCACTTTCGCGTTTTTTACTAAGCCGCGACCACTTTTGACCGCTTTTGAAACTGTGTCGAAACGTCGGGATATTAAGAAAAATTAACGGCCTCCTAGCCGAGTCGGTAGTGGCCCTGCCTACGAACGAGGCCCCGGGTTCGAATCCTGGTTAGGGCATTTATTTATTTATTTATTTTAAACTTTATTGCACATTAACAGAAGTACAAAAGGCGGACTTAATGCCTTAAGGCATTCTCTACCAGTCGACCATAGGGCCAAACAGAGATTTTCAAAAGTGCAGTTAGAAATTTAGACACAGAGAGAGCAGAGCTAGTAAATTACCTTATTTACAACATTACATTTCTAACATATTTAATACTAATTTATAATAAATAATACCAGTTAAACATATATAATAGCAATACATACATACAAATATACATATATATTTATTTGTGTGTTTATCACTTATATTTTGTTCCTGTGTTATGGATGTTTTCTATGTATTGAAGTATATGACATCTTTCAATTTATATTTTATTTATATTTATTAAGTACCTTGGCGAATTCCAGCAGAGTCTGCAGAATACTGTCTAGAGACATTTGAACGTCAATAGGCGGCTGGTTTGTATCTGAAACGTAACATTATTTATAAGATGCATTTATTGTTTGATCTGTGTACAAAATAGTACAAATAGGTGTTATATTTGAAAGTGAGTCATTCAGTTAGTTTATTTAAACTTAATATTGTCTTCTGTTACCGCGATTGTTATTCATTGAAATTAAACACTTTGGAACGGATTAATCGCGTTTATTAACACCGTGACCCTACGTTTCGAGCCCTTTGCAGCACTCTTTTTCACGGGGTTAAGATGATGATTAATCCGTTCTAAAGTGTTTATTTAAAGTTATTCTTTTATTTATTTATTTAAGTAGGTAAAGTCAAACCACGGAAAATTACAAAAAACACAAATGGCAAAGTTTTGTATTTGACGCAGATGTCAAGTTGTTGACGTGTCATAAGTAATCTTTCTGTATATGGTTAGTTATAGGACTTCCGGTTCCGGACACAGGATAACGAGAGGCTCTGGAATAGTTTTCAGTTTTTTGTCTGCTAAACGTTGTTTAATGTGTCATATTGATAGATCGCTTGGTCGCTTACAATGGGCCTCATAAAAAGGCTCAAAGTCACCCAAAGGGCAATGGAGAGAGCTATACTAGGAGTCTCTCTGCGAGATCGTATCAGAAATGAGACCATCCGCAGCAGAACCAAAGTAACCGATATAGCTCTCCGAATCGCTAAACTTAAGTGGCAGTGGGCGGGGCACATTGCACGTAGAACCGATGGCCGTTGGGGCGGAAAGGTTCTAGAGTGGCGACCGCGTACCGGAAGGCACAGCGTGGGTAGGCCCCCCACAAGGTGGACTGATGACCTGGTGAAGGTCGCAGGAGTCCGCTGGATGCGGGGGCGCAGGACCGGTCATTGTGGAAATCTTTGGGGGAGGCCTATGTCCAGCAGTGGACGACTTTCGGCAGAGATGATGATGATGATGATTGATAGATTATTGTGCAGTTAACTAACGAAGAAGTGTGCTAATGAATAATTAATCCTGAAACGCATGGAACCATTTACTGGTCATCACTCTGTAGTCCCGAATCGCGGCCCCCGGACGCTAGTGTAACATTTTTGCGAAGCTGTTTGAGTCTGTGCTAAAAACTCTGATCTCTCCCCAGCTCAAGCCTTTTCTATGTGACGCTCAGCACGGCTTTAGATCGAGGCGATCAGTGAACACCAACCTTCTGACGGCAACGAACTTCATTTCCGAGCATTTAGATAAAAGAACGCAGGTTGATGTTCTTTATTTTGATTTTAGGAAAGCCTTCGATCAGGTCGATAATGATGTTTTACTAAGAAAACTCTGCCTCATTGGTTTCTCGCCCCATTTGTTAAAACTGTTTGCGAGTTACCTGCGTGGTCGGCAGCAATTTGTTAAGCACGGTTGTTTTGTTTCCTCGCCTTATGCTACTCAATCTGGGGTCAGTCAAGGGTCTATACTCGGCCCACTACTTTTTGGCATAATGATAAATGATTTAGACTCAGTTGTAACACATGCTAAGTGCCTGCTTTACGCCGACGATCTTAAGCTTTTATATGGGGTCAAGCAAATAGCTGATTGTGAAGCGATGCAGGCGGATATCGATGCGGTTTTGAAATGGAGTGTCGCGAATAAACTGTACTTCAATGTGTCTAAATGTTCCGTTATGTCCTTCACTCGATCTTCAAAACCACTTATAGCTCAGTATATGCTTGGCTCCCAAGCTATTGCTCGCGTTACTACAATAAAAGACCTCGGGGTTGTATTTGACACGTCTCTTACTTTCCACCCGCATGTGAAAGAGCTGGCTGCCAACTGCTACAAACGACTAGGGTTTATCACGAGAAATGCGCGTGATTTTAGTGATCCCAGAGCCATCAAAGTGCTTTACACTGCTCTGGTCAGGAGTAAGCTAGAAGCGGCTAGTATAATTTGGAACACAGCCGAGGGTTCATACACCCTACTTTTGGAAAAAGTCCAAAAAACCTTCCTCAGGTTTATGTATAAAAAGTTAAAAACTTACTACCCTTTTCTGTACCCGACCAAATTTCTGTTGGGTTCACTAGGCTTTAATTCCCTGGAAGTTAGGCGTAACTCTAATTTACTTATGACAGCTTGTAGCATCTTACGAGGCGACACAGACTGTCCTGATTTGGTAGTACAAGTTGTGAGGCTTGCTATCCCATTCGTGCCAAAAAACCTCTTGAGACCGCGAAATCACAACCTTTTGGCAGTCCCAACTACTCGCACCGTCGCGCATAGTAACTCTCCAGCCGTGCGGGCCCTAAGGCTTCTGAACTCCCTTCTGTCATGGGCACCAGAGACTGATATTTTTACAGACCATTGGGCAAATGTTTGTCGAACATGTCTGGCGTACTGTGAGACGTTGGACTGATTTACTCGTATTATACAATTCTGTGTGCTAGTTACTATAATTAAGTGATGCTACCTTTGTACATACTTGAATGTTGAATTATACAGTGCCTTGGTTTCTCTGTCATGCTGTATATTTTTTTGTAAATAAATAATAATAATAATAATAATTTTTAGCTATAGGACCATGGGCAAATTTGTATGGAGGCTGGCCCCAAAACCAACAGAGATGAGACTTATGTCTATAAACAGGTCTTATTGATTACTTCATTTCGTTATATGGGCAACAAGTTGAATTCTATTGCAGATCTGAGATATTCGTATTAAAACGCAAGTATTATGTATATTAAAATTCTCATAGCGGGTTACTCACGTCAATAAAGTCGAAAATAGCTCGACATGTTATGACCCGCTATGAGAATTTTAATATGTCCGATACTCACGGGAGTTTTCTAATTAAGTATTATGTAAGTAAAAATATTCACAACCGCTCGGCGACGATGGCGGATCCACGCAGTCTTTTGTTTTGTTAGGGGGGATGCGTTACGCATACCACTCGGGTGCATTTATATACCAGTTATTGACTGACAAAAGTCTAAATATCTCAGTTCTTCAATCACATTCAACTTGGTGTCCATACAGAGAAAATAAGTAGATATAAATACCTATCAAATGAGATAACTCTCAGCTCTGTTGGGTTTGGGGCCGATTTGCACATGGTCCTTTTACAATTTAGCGAGTCGAGCCACCGAACGTCACCCAAGTGGCAATACACAAAATACGATATATTATACTGATATTTTTATATAATTGACATTAGCAAAATTGACCAACTCTAGGACAGAAGCCATTATTAAAAAAAAACGGTAATTATTAAAGCGCATACGAGGGATATATGGAGCAAAATTGGGGTCAAGGATACAGTAGCTTAGTTGGCAGAGCGATGGGGTTTCAGGTTTGAGTCCCGACCCAGGTCAATTTTCCATTTTTTTGGAAATTCAGATTCAAGTTGCTTACCTGTCCCGGCATCATTAGGGATTTTTGTTCGTGCTCGTCCTCTAGTCGCGGTGTAGCTACCAAACGTGCCTTGAAACGTTTTGCTGAGCGTCAAAATTCTGGAGTTTGAATCTTCCCTACAAAAAAAATAGAAGAAATTGAATAACTTTTTCTGTACAATTATTTCTAAAGTATTACAAAGACAATACTGTTGATTGCTTTTATCTTCTAGCTCCTTCAGTCTCGAGCTTATAGTACGACTCTTTTCGTATGATCGATAAATGTTTCGTACGAAAAAAAGCGTTAAGTATCGAATAACACAGAAGTACCAACACTGTTAATACTTTATAGGCTGTTGGTACTTAAAAAAGTTGGTGCTAAAAAAGTACCGCAACTGCGGCACTTTTATGGCGTATTTTTTTCGGTTGATTGGATATCTAGTTAATTTATTATATATTTATAAATTATAAATTGAAAGATATGTCATATACTACAGGAACAGTGACCAAGGACCCCGGTGAGCAGGGCTGGGATTGAACCAGCGACCTCCTGCTTTTGCGAGGGCGTCTGCCGCGACTACAACATACATACATACATACATACATAGATACATAGAGTGATACATAGTAGTGTGACTACTTAAAAAACATGAATCAAAACATTCATTACATTTAATAAATGATTTGAATCGTGCAATACAATTGTGTCGCTTAACATCAAACTCGGGTAAATCCATCTGTCAGATTATGCGATTTTGGTATTAAGAAAAGGTAATAAGGTAGATATTTGCTGAGGGTCGAATGGATTTACCCGAGTTTGAATTTAAGCGACTCAATAGGCTAGATGACGAAAAAAAACTAATTAGTCCGTCTGTTAGATAAAAAAAAAATATTCTACACGTATTTTTTTTGTTCGTCAAATGAAAAACGACGGAAATACAGCGCTTTAAAGTTTCGCGTGACGTCACAATTGAGTACGATTTTTACTCTAAGGTGACGTCACCAGCCCCCACCACGGAACTTTGACGCTCTTCATATTCGTCAATTTTAGTTATCTTGAAAAAGGAAAAAATACGTGTCTAATAATTTTTGATAATCTTTCTGACGGACTAATTAGAATTATAGTTTTTCAACCTAGTCATCATCCCTATTGTATATATATGTATGTATAATAAACTCACCTGAGGGGTAGAGGCTCCTCCCTCAGCCTTATCTCCCCGAGCCCCCCCGCGCCCCGCACCCCGCCATACAACATCTCTAACAACGCGCACACACACCCAGACACGTGTGGCGGTGTGTCGCTGTGTGCGGGGAGGTATATAGCTAATAGGAAGCATTCGGCAAATCTAGAACAATGTCAACGTGATTTTAAATTACTAAATGTATACATTGAAAGAGATGTCATACACTACAGAAAACCCGGGATCGGGTAGCCCAATGGTTAAGCGTCTGCCGCGAAAGCAGGAGGTCGCTGGTTCGACCCCAGACCTGGGCACTAGGGGCCATGGTCGCTTTTTCTGTAGTATATGACATCTCTTTCAATTTATAATTTATATATTTTTTATTTTTTATAAAACAAGTAAGTATACACAGCATGACAGTACTAAACTAAATCACTGCGAAACTTTAGAAACATTTAGCCAAGCTAAACAGTAAATAAAACTAACACAATTACACTGTTGAGACACGTACATCCATCATCTCACAGAATCTTAAACATTCATCGCGCACTTCACTCCACCTGTCAGCAAACAAATCACACTCGGGTGCTGATGCAAGGAGTTCGTTCAGAAGGCGCAGAGGACGAACGAGGGGAGAATTCCTGCGAGACACAGTTCGGGACATCGACACTACCAGTAGACCGCGGTCACGCGGCCGAAAAAGTATTCTAGTCGGTGTAGGGGCATGAAGACGCAGTAATTGCGCCCCCAGTTCGGAACAATCGGAGTCACCTCTCAAGGTGCTACACGTTGTAGAAAGGAGCGCAAAATTGCGTCTCACCTCAAGGGAGTTAAAACCTAAGGCACCGAGTAGGAATTTAGTGGGGTATAAAAATGGGTAGTACCCGAACATTTTTTTATACAAAAACCGCAGGAATACTTTCTGTACCCTCTCCAAGAGCAAGACGTAGGATGTCTCATAAGGATTCCAGACAATAGCGGATGACTCAAGCGTACTTCTAACTAGAGCAGTATATAAAAGCTTTATCGTTCTGGAGTCCCGAAAATCCCTAGAGTTCCTTATAACAAATCCCAATCTCTTATAGCAGTCACGAGCTAAGGATATTATGTGATCATGGAAGTTGAGGTGGGAGTCAAGGATAACGCCTAGATCTCGAATGGAATCGACGCGAGCCAGCGGTTCGGAGCCTAGAAAATAATCAAAGTGCAGAGGATTGCGTGCCCTACTAAACGACATGACGGTACACTTGCTGGTATTAAAGGACAACTTGTTTTCAACACTCCACAGATGCAGCCTGTCCAGATCCTCCTGCAACGACGCGCAGTCAGAAGGTTCTTGCACACCATAAATAACCTTGAGGTCATCCGCATAGAGTAGACATCTGCCCGACTTCAAGACAGATGCCAGGTCATTTATCATGATCCCAAAGAGCAACGGCCCAAGAATCGAACCCTGGCTGATATATAGTAGTGTATATACTTAAAAACGTGAATCAAAACATTTTTCCTTCTCCAGCACTTCTATCTGTCAACTAGATGACTGACAGCGATATTAAAAAAGTATACATTATAACGTTGTCTATGGTATTCCATAAGAACACTGCTCCTATGAATTTTCATACAATATATGAGCACTGTTTTTTTTTTCTTCTTTAGTGAGCACAATCTTTCCCTATTCTTCCACATGTCTAGATTTTGCTTTTTACGCTATTTTGACTGTCGTACAAAAACTAGGGTATGCAACAGCTCATAATTGGTTCTTAAAACTCTCTTTTACAAAACTCGACTTCGAGTTTTAAAAACCCTTATTAATTATATAACTGTTGCATAATAGTAGTTTATGCAACAGTGATAAGTATTATACTATTGGGAAGTTTAAACCAGCTCACTTCGCTCTCGCTTCGCTTCGCTCGCTCACTGGTTTAAACTTTCCCAATCGGGTTTGCGGGACCATCGAACGGGCCGATGCCACTCGCTCACTTACTGGTTTAAACTTCCTAATAGGGTTCGTGGGACCATCGAACGGGACGCGTTTTACTACGTAATTTTCGAACGAGACCGCCGTTCCGTTCCCAATCGCGTTTATAGAATGCTCGATTAGAACTCCGCTTCGTTTGATCAGAATTCGCATCAATAAAGAAGAATATAATACTCACTAGGAGATTAGCATTTTCTCAGTGATGTATTTCATGGATAATTTTCTCAGCAACTTAAGTGATGTGATTTTAAAAGCTTATTCTGTTTGTTCCAGTTATTCAAGAAGTGACCTTGAAATGCATTTTACGACTGCTTTGTTTCCAAATTTAATTATTTAGTTGTTCAAATAGCAGCAAAAGCTTAACGCAACACACATCCCAAGTTGGCCAGTCTCAGGATGTATGACAAGGACCCCTAGGTGCTTAACCCAGGCGTAAGTCCTCATAGCGCCCCAAGCGGATGCTCGGTTGACTATGGCGTTTACACAACATGACTGATCAGCTCGTCAGCGTCACAGAACATGAATGAACCTCCAAGGTGCAGAACCCCGGCGTAAGGTCGCGTTTTACGTGCTTGAGTGAAACCCCTCCGGGTGTGGTTATCCATACCTATCGACCGCGTAGGTACAGAGTCCCCTCTAGTTTCTAGATCAACACTACACTCTCTAGTTGGCCAGACCAAAGTGTGATTTACGTGCTGAGATGTTCGGTCGTCAACATCCGACAACCTAGACATTAACATATTTATTTATATGAAACTTAGCAAAAACTTCATAAGTGTGATGTAGGCCTGAGTCTACCATTGGTTGTTACTTGTGACGTAGGGTTCATTGATGATTGAATTGTGTTTTGTTTATGTGCAAATCAGTTTGATTCTTAGTTCAACCGTATTAAGTTTAAAATATACACATAATTAATATGAGACTTATGCAAACACAAACACATGTAAAATCGGTAGCATGGTGTAAAACAGTTATATTATCGTTAAGTCAGGTTAATGCAAAACAGTCTTAATCTTTGAAAAATAAAGATCAATTTTTATTTTCACATGTTTCAATGTTATTACAGTACGTTTGTATTAACACATGGAACTGCATTCAATAAACGTAAATGGCCTAGGCTATGCCTTTGTCTTTGTCATACTTTAAGCATATCAAATAAACAAAAAAGTGACAGAGTATGGGCTACAGGTAGTCGAACGCGTGCTGATATCTAGTTACATCTCAAAGAATAAAAATAAACGGATTGACTACTGTTTCCACCTTTATAAGGTAAACCCCTGAAACGTTTCATCAATGTAAAAATTAAAAAGTCTAATTTACTCATAATACATTAACATTTGTTTATTTTACTTATTACTCAATTACCTTTAGAAAAATGTAATACTAATCAGGAAAACTATTTCGAAAAACCAAACTTGTAAATAAAAACTACTTGAATTTTAGCATAATTATTAATTTCCACATAGGTAAAAACAATTTCAGCTATGCTACAAATTATTGATAGGCGTGACGCCTCTGTATCGTTACTCACGCTATATCGAATCATGTTGCATATTAATACTTATTAAATAAAATAAGACGACACGTGCCTAGGCGCACTCTGTTTGTAATCTGAGACAGTAATTATAACTTATTCAACAAGGAACCTTCTCGAAGTCAATGATGATTAGTTATAAATGTTTTATTTACCTATTTATGTAGGAACATAGTTCACTTTCAAAATTAGATTGCATTTCATACAAATAGTAATATGAATTAGTAATACTACGAGTACCTATGCATAAATATAAAGTTCTTTAAAACATAGTTAGGGTAACCATTATTTTATTTTAAGTCTATCAGAAACTAAGCCTGTATATTTGTGACTCACAAATGGATAAACAAAATTTGATTTAAGTTTTTAGTCATAAGTGATAGAATTTTGATCTCCTTATAATTTTAATAAATAGGATCTTTCAATTGAGCATTTTTAATGTTAAACCTTATCATATTTAAATATATTCCAGGATCTGAGTACTAACAGCTGTAAAAATATTTGTAACTAATTTGTTTTACAACGATGGTGGCAAACAAGGAAGCAGTCACTAATGTAATGTACTAGTTTAGAAATAAAGTTTCATATCAGAATACTCAGTCGAAGCCACGGGCAAGGGCTAGTGCTATAATTTAAATATGCTTTGTCGTGCTTATTTGCTACTGGTTGCGCAAATCGATAAAAATATGTTTACTAATTTCGCAATGTTACAACAGGTATAATTAGTTATATGATACCTGTACTAATTTAGCATCAACATAAATGGAGGGCTGGCAATTTAAAACTTTAGACATGAAGAATTTTATACCTTGCAAATTTTATTTGTGGACAAATTAATGCCTTACAAACATTTACTGCAAGTAGACAAAATATGGAACTCGCCAACCCTAGTTGTTTCAGCGAAATCATCAATAAATGCATATTAATTTACTCGCTTGCTTAATTGTTTCTTTCTTTACGATTCGAGCACAGCAGAGCACGGAGCCAAAGTTGTTTTTACAGTGTTTTAACATTTTTTATACAATGTACGTAAGTATGTTATCTAATATTTCATTGAACTATGTCAGAGTATTTGAATTGTGTTACTAACATATACCGTAATTATTTATGTTTGTTAGCAAGTGATTTCTCGTAAAATATTGAAATTGTTTCTATTAAAATATTAACATTTTAATTTGTTATAGGTCTTCCGATTCAGAATTTGAAAGCTTTGCTTCCATTAGCAACACCGCAACGGGTTCAAAGGCGAATAAAGAAAAAAGACAAAAAAGAAAATCTGATGCTTCAGGGTAAGTATTAAAATTATTCAATTGTTAATAAGGTATTTTTAATATAAGTAATTTATACTTTGGACAATTAAATAACACTGCATAAAAACTTTCCAGGTTCGAGTCGGAGGGGGAGTTCGAGAAAACGACGAAACAGAAAAAAGTGAAAAAGACTCCAAAACCAAAATCGATCAGGTACTACTTTATACTTAACTGTTTTTGACCCAATAATACTAATAAAACTGATTTAATAAATATAATTCATGACTTATTATGAGCATATTTATAATAACAACTATTGGTTTGCAGAACGCCCTCCACCGCCGTACCAAACAAGAAGGTTTCGAAGAACGACAACCCGTTCGAGCTGTTTCCTGAAGATGAAGACTTAGAAGCGTCCTCGCCATCGCTGCTAGACTCCTCTATCGTTCAACGGGTGGCCAACGGTCTGACGAAACGGACACTCGAGCTCGATGGTGCGTTTTTCGTGGAGTTACGAGTCTACAAAACTGACGACGTGCGCCGTGAGTTACCCGAGAATAGATGGAAAAAAGCTCTTTTGTCAATTAAAGCTCAACTTGACTCAGACACTCCTCCATGGGAAAGTTTGATTAAGTTTACTAAGCATATAAAATCAGTTTTTAAAGACACCGAGGCAAAATTTTATCCCAGTAAAGATTAATTCAGGGGTTGCCTCTGAGTTGAGTTTACTTTAAATGTAATATTCTGTTTTGTATTTAAATATCCGTTCAAGTGACAGGATCCGGCTCTAGGAAAATAAAATTATAAATTCCACCAACCCAAAAATGACGTATGGCCCTTGATTGGATATTTATTTTACATTATCCTATATTCAATTCATTCGATTTTTGTTGTTTCATTAACTAATCAGCTCTAGATAAATTAAATTAATTATGCCTTTCTGCTACAATTGTTCACTTAATGTCACAAAAAATAAATGGGTAGGACACTTGAGAAGTACAAAACATAAGGATAATTCTCAAGCTTCAATAATTGATGGCGTGGTTGAAATTACATCGGCTTTTAGAGGACGTATATCATCTCATAGAGTGCATGGATCAGAGGAATTAAAATTTGCTAAACCTGAAGTATTTTTAGAATCATTAAAATCCAAATTAGAGAGTATTATAAAATCACGTTTGCTAAGGCACATTTGCATGAAAATTAACTTTGAGTACTTCTGCAACTTTTTATTAATCAAAGACAATAAAGAGGAAGTTAAATCTTTTACTACAAAAAATTTCACGATCCATCAAAATTATGATTTTGATGAGTTGTACCAAATAGTAATATGTGACTTAAATAAAAAAATTGAGGAGTTCCAACAACGTGACAGCGGATGGACGTTCCTAACTAATGAATATTTGGAAATAAATATTAATAAATATCAGCCATTAAAGGGGTCTTCGTACATAGATTTACCTAAGTGTGTTAAGAACAAAAAATCTTGTATTAACATACAGAATAAGGATGATTTTTGTTTTCTGTGGAGCGTTGTAGCAGCACTCTATCCTTCTAAAAATCATAAAGAGCGTACAACCTCATACCCTCACTTCAAAGATGTGTTGAATATTGATAAAATAAATTTCCCAATTACTTTCTCAGGTATTCGTACTTTTGAGCGTAATAATGTAAATTTAAGCATCAATGTATATTCCTTAAAAAATAATCGCACAGTTGTTGGACCTCTTTATAGATCTGAGTATAATAGAAATAAGAGAATTAACTTACTCTTAATTGAACAGGGTGATAAATCACATTACGTTTTAATAAGCAATTTGTCACGACTTGTTCGTTCGCAAATAACAAAGCATCATGGTAAGCTTTATTTTTGTGAAGATTGTCTCCTATTTTTTCCATCTAAAGGCACGGTTGAGAGTCATACATGTAGTGGAGTTGCAACGGTGTTACCAAATAAGGGTACATATCTTCAATTTAAAAATTTTGAACGTCATCAAAATGTGCCTTTCGTAATATATAGCGATTTTGAATCAATTCTAAAGCCTTTCCAACCATGTGGCATTGATCAGAAATCAGAGGATAGTTTTACTTTAAATAAGCAGAAGCATATACCAGCAGCGTTTGCCTACCATATAGTTTGTTCTTACGACAACAGTCTAAACCGGTTTGTTCAGTATCGAGGACCTGACTGTACTTCTAAATTCTTAAAGTATTTGTTCAGACATGTTGAGGAAATATATGGAATCTTAAATAATGAAATACCCATGATTTTTACCGAAGCCAATGCATTGGCGCACAGGAACGCTAAGATTTGTCACATTTGTCAAAAACTTTTATTTGCCGACAAAGTAAGAGATCACTGTCATTTGACGGGTTTATATCGAGGGGCCGCTCATCAATATTGTAACTTACGTTACAGCGTTCCAAAATTTATTCCTGTATTTTTTCATAACTTATCAGGTTATGATTCGCATTTATTTATAAAAGAGTTAAGCAAATGTTCAGGTCCCGTGAAAATAATACCAAAAAATAAGGAAAACTACATATCCTTTACTAAGTTTTTAAAGATGGCTGATGATCAGTATGTGCGAATACGTTTTGTAGATTCATTTAAATTTCTGGATACTGGGTTAGAAAAATTAGCCGAGGGACTAACTAAACCAGACTTCCTCCACTTACACACTTTTTTTCCTGATGATATAATCAAATTTAACTTATTAACACGGAAAGGGGTCTACCCCTATGATTATATAACATGCTGGGACACGTTTACGGAGACTAAGCTACCTTCACAAGATTTATTTTTTAACTCAGTGACCGCAGAGAAAATTAGTGATGTAGATTATAATCATGCTCAAACAGTGTGGAATACATTTGATATCCAAAATCTTGGTGAATACACTGACCTCTATCTTAAAACGGATGTATTGCTCCTATCAGACATCTTTGAAAATTTTCGAAAAACATGCAAGGTTAATTATCGCTTAGATCCTGCATTCTATTTAACCTCTCCCAGTCTTTCGTTTGACGCAATGCTATTAAAGACAGGTATAAAATTGGAGTTAATATCAGAAGTAGAAATTATTCGTTTCATTCAAAAAGGCATTCGAGGAGGAATTTGTATGTGCTCACATAGGCATGCAGTTGCAAACAATAGGTACCTAAAAAATTATGATCCAAATACGCCTGATTCGTTTATCATTTACATTGATTGTAATAATTTGTATGGGTATGCAATGTCTCAACCACTGCCCGTGTCAAATTTTCGGTTTCTAGATAACTCTGAAATTTCGCGATTAGATATTATGTCAGTTTCAGACAATGCGGAATTCGGTTATATACTTGAGGTCGATTTATTATATCCTCATTATTTACATCATGCACACAACGATTACCCTTTTTGCGCAGAAAAGTTTGTTCCTCCAGGGGGAAAAACTAGTAAATTAATTCCTAATTTGTATGATAAATATGAGTACGTTATTCATTACGTACATTTAAAAACGTGTGTGCAGAATGGCCTAGTTATTTCAAAAATACATCGTGTGCTCACGTTCAGACAAAGCCCCTTTTTAAAAGAATATATCGACTTAAATACCGATTTAAGAAAAAAAGCACATACGAAATTTCAACAGGACCTCTTTAAATTAATGAACAACTCGGTGTTCGGGAAAACTCTCGAGGATAGTGAACGACGGGTAGACGTTAAATTAGTAAATCAGTGGTGCGATGAGCGAAACACCACGAAAAAGTTTGTTACCGCAGATAAATTGATAGCTAGACCGAATTTTCACAGCGCCACAGTGTTTGACGAGAACTTAGTTGCCGTGCAAATGAAACCAGAAATAGTCGTTTTAGATAAACCGATTTATGTAGGATTTACAGTATTAGAACTTTCCAAAAAACATATGTACGATTTCCACTACTCTGTAATAAAACCCCACTATGGTGAACGTGTACGTCTTTGCTACACAGACACTGACAGTTTTCTTTATGAAATTAAAGTTAAAGACTTTTACCGAGATTTAAAAAATAATTTCTTAGATTTTTTTGACACCAGTAATTTTAGTCCTTCGAATGTTTTTCAGATTCCTTTGCTTAACAATAAGATTCCTGGTCTATTTAAAGATGAATTAGAAGGAGCACTTATAACTGAGTATGTAGGATTGCGTTCTAAGCTGTACTGCCTTACCAGTACACACGAAAAAAAATATTTCATTAAAAAGGCAAAAGGTACCAAAACGGCTGCTATTAAAGAGTTGACCTTTGACGACTATCAAAATGTTCTGCTCTCACACGATAAAATAATTAGGAAAAAAAATGTCCTGTTTAAGTCTATTAAACACGAGGTTTTTACTCAGGTGGTAAACAAAGTTGCTTTATCCAATGCAGACGACAAAAGGATTATATTACCAGACAAAGTTTCAACCATGGCTTGGGGAAACAGTTGTTTTTTGTGATAAGTATTACGTTACAAGATTTATCTAGAGCTAATGGGATCATTATCTTATTTGATCTTTATATACTATAGGTCCAATTGAATCCTCACCCACCATAGAACTGTATCACAGTAACGTCATGTATGATTTTACTTAGCATTTGACTTTAGATGTTTGAGCAAGCGTATCCTGATTTGGTTAACAAACCTCAGCATAGTCCTCCATTGACATTAACATCATCTGCTGCTCCAAAAAAGAAAATCATACGGAAACGGCGTATACTTAAACGAAAATTAAAACCTACGTCTTCGTTTGTTAAGAGCAGACCATCTATTTCAAATAGTAATCGTCTAATTCAAATTAGAGTTGTGGACCTAAACAACGAATATGGAATTCCACCCGACAGCGATGAAGAAGATCAGAATATGATATATAGCGCCCAGTACATAGTTCGTGACCAGGTGGATCCCATTATGGATTCTGCGTTAAGTGTAATAAATCAAATATCGAAGTCACTATTAAAGGATAATTTTTAATTGTATTTTATACTAGGGATTTATAAATAAAGGTTTATTGATAAAAAATGCCTGTTTTATTATTAATACATTTATTTGAGTTATTAACAGTATAGGTAGTTAACATTTTAATATATCATTTTCTAAACAAACTTTTTTAAGCAGGTAACATTTCTTAAAGCACAATGTTTTTATGATAAAAACAATTATAAGATTGATAATTATAATATGACACAGTTCCATGGTGGGTCAGGATTTAATTGGGCCGATAGTACATATCTATTGTAATCGTACGATTATGGCGACTTTGTATATTTTAGTTAAGGAGTTTCGAAATATGAAATATTAATTGTGTGTTTAATCCAATAAAAATATAAAAACAAAAATCTGAGTTTTTCTTCTTTTACCTTCATAGTATGACTAACCCTCTAATTTTATTTTACTAAGGACCACTTACACCACTCGAGGTTAGCCACATAAACCGGAGTTAAGCGTTTTTGTATAGAATTTGACAGCTTAACGCTGGGTTAGCGGCTAACCTGAGTGTTGCAAGTGGGTCTAAGACGAAAGTTGTAGGCCCGAGTGAAATCACCCTTTTATACAAACGCAGTCCACATTTACTTCTCTAGATATTAATAATATTGAAAATACTTAGACATTGGTTGAATATCAATCATATCATCCACAGCTATACACCAAGTAATCAATTTACTTGATATTGCTTATAAGTAAATATGTTAAGATTGATTTTACATTCTTGCGATCAGTACCTAGCACAAATAGGTCAACGCTCTAAGTGCAATTTATTTCGCAATAGTCTGATGTAGGTAAACAACCTAAGTCATGTTTTATAAAACGTGTGCAGCGTAAACGTAATTACAAAATGCTTAGCTGACAAAATGTTACTGTAGTTTGCTTTACATTCATTCAATTTTTTTAAAGACGACCTAAAACACCTATTTACTGGTAAGTCTTGCTACAATATTTAAGTAAATATTTTATTGTTTGGTTTTGAAAATGACATTATTTCAAATTGATATGTTTTGTACTTAAATTAGGTAGCATCATGTGCGAGCATTGCGATCCCGAGGACCCATTCGACCATGCTCAGAACCCCTGGGAGACAACCCAAACGTTTGAGCAAGCGTATCCTGATTTGGTTAACAAACCTCAGCATAGTCCTCCATTGGCATCAACATCATCTGCTGCTCCAAAAAAGAAAATCATACGGAAACAGCGTATACTTAAACGAAAATTAAAACCTACGTCTTCGTTTGTTAAGAGCAGACCATCTATTTCAAATAGTAATCGTCTAATTCAAATTAGAGTTGTGGACCTAAACAACGAATATGGAATTCCACCCGACAGCGATGAAGAAGATCAGAATATGATATATAGCGCCCAGTACATAGTTCGTGACCAGGTGGATCCCATTATGGATTCTGCGTTAAGTGTAATAAATCAAATATCGAAGTCACTATTAAAGGATAATTTTTAATTGTATTTTATACTAGGGATTTATAAATAAAGGTTTATTGATAAAAAAATGCCTGTTTTATTATTAATACATTTATTTGAGTTATTAACAGTATAGGTAGTTAACATTTTAATATATCATTTTCTAAACAAAACTTTTTTAAGCAGATAACATTTCTTAAAGCACAATGTTTTTTATGATAAAAACAATTATAAGATTGATTATCATAACAATATTTTGACGATAAAACATTAAAATTTGGACTTCCTTGCTCGCTTAGATCAACAACCATACAATTAGAACACAACTCATTTATCCACTTAATTTTTTCTAAGCCTTTAACGAAAATTTTTTTGCCATTTAGGTAATTTACAATAATTCTTCGGAACTCTCTGTAGTCGACATATCCCTGGCTCCATAAAATACCATAGTTCTTCTCTATCCAAATTACTTCTCTTTTTTCGCTACTTGTTAAGTAAGAAAATGAATAAGGAGGTTTTATTAAAAATACCTGTGTATAATCATTTGTGCTGAGAGCAAATTCTTTAATTATAAAATCATTATTTAAGGTTTTGAAACCTTGTATATCTACGATAAGACATTCGTAGCTCATGATATTTTTTTCGTTATACTACTGAGTGGTTTATACTCTATGACCGAATCATTCAAAATAAGACAATATGCAGATGTGAGATCAGGTATATCCTGACTACACTCTAATTCAATTCTGACGTCAACAACACCTGATTTTAAAGTGTCACTTTGCCTAGAACAATCCACGAAAAACAATGGGGCTATGTCTTTAAAATCCTGAGGACTTAACAATGGCGCTTGACTACGGTTATAATATGACTGTTGGAATTTAGAATATTGTTCGTATAATATAGCATACTTCTCATCAGAAAAACTAACATTTAAATTTTCATAAGGAAAGTATGTAGAGTTCAGCACGGCTAGCACATGATGCGCGCGGGACGACAAAAGCCGCGACATAGAGCTTTCTCGATCTTTCCCGCGAATCCGTAGCATAAGATGCGCGCGGGACACCGGTGACGCGCGAGCATATGTCAAAGCGACACAAGTTTCTCGACTGACAGTTCCACGCGGGATACTTGCTCAGCACGGCTAGCACATGATTACGCGCGGGATAGCTCGCTCCGCGACAAAAGGCAGTCGCGCCTTTCAAACTTCTCTCTTTAGCTGTCATTTTCTCGATTTCGGTAGCACGAGTTGCAAGTGCGAGAAAGCAGTTCCATGCGGGAGAGCCATCCCGCGCGCGACTTAGCTTGTGTTGCTATATATAAATGGAACAAACTTTAATTATGTGGCAACACTGAATCGGTATTAAAAAATCCAATGATGAGTGAATGGTAAGCCTTAAAAATGGAACATCACTAACCACGATAACTTTGTCTCGTTCTCGCAGTACAATGATTAAAGAGATAGCAAATATGACTTTTGAAGTCCGAAATGCCAATATGTCAAAAGTCAAAATCTGAAGTCGCTTTGTTTATTTTATTGATCTACAAAATATGTAGTTGTTATTAATTTATTTCTTTGTCCGAAGAAAATACATCGTCTTACTGATGTTCCACGATTTGTGGAAATAATTGAGATTATCTTGCAAAGGATTTACCTATAAATAATAGAAACTTTCATCCGTCAATGGCTACGTACATACATGGACGACGAAGCAAAACTCGGAAAGAAAATAAAAGTATACGTGTATCTATACTTTAACAGATTATTCAAAATATTGTTCCGCCTACACTAAAGAATGCCGGGCAAACTAAAAGGTCTGAGATAATAAGTATATAAAAGTATTCTAAGGCCGATATAAATTTGCCGAAATGAACATGGGATGAGCTTCATGTGCGGCGCGGCAGTCTGGACGTGCGGGACATGGCCGACAAAACGCAGGAGAGGAGGCTCTAAGATAGTATTGCCTCGTATGAAGGAGACCTAACTACACTGGAAAAGTGCCTACTACAACTTTCCATCTCTGGTAAAAGAAGCAGAGGTAAACCCAAAACAAGATAGAACGACGTTATGGGTAAAGTGGAGACGTAGGGCATGGCAAGCTGACCACGCCAGCATATTGGTACCTTATATCTTGTAAGCCCCAAGCCCACCTACACTATTTCTGCAGTCTCAAAATTTCACAGTATAATGGAGTTTGAACGAGTTTTGTGGAAAATATTGTTTCAAGTTTTGTAAATGTACATAATAGGCAAAAATAAAGAATTTATTTTTACGCATTGTTTTATTATATTATAGTCTTGGCGTTCGGTAAAATATGCAAATATGCGTGCATGCTAGTAGTATAAATAAAAAATATTGGTTGCGTTTATGGAGCTCATCGAGCTCATCTTCCTCTTGCCTTGGGTTAGCTGTATGAAACAACTATTTGGTTCAGCTTCTACAAAGATACGCGCTTTTCTATCGGATCGGGAGCCTGGAAATTAAATATGAAATTGAATGGTAGTTTCTCGTTACTTACGTGTAGGTATTAAAACGCCTGAATTGGTACCTACATATTATCGATTAACTAGGTAGTGATCAACGTATATTTACATATAAGTACCCTAGGACCTTATTCAAATAAGTATTTCATTAGGTATGCGTGCGTTTATGCCTCGGTTAACAATTGCTAAAATTCACAGGTACCGGGGGGTGTCAACGTGGATGCCATGAGCTGCCTTTGTTTGGGTTATTGTGATCGTGTAATAATAGACATAGGGAAAAAAGTCATTCTGAAACAATCAATATTATAACACTTTTAAATTACCTAAATTCCCAAATTCGTAGGCAGATACATTTAGCTTGTCTCATAATGAAGACCTAAAAAAACTGTGTAATAAAAGCCCAGCCTTATTATCATTTAGTTTGAACTTGTTGGAATAGTCTTGATGAACGTTAAATTGGAGTAAATTAGACAAAACATCTAAGAAATATGCTTGTCGCCACCCACCCGGCTCGAAGACAATTTCTCGCATTCTGACGTTCAATCGCGAGGTATTTTGTCTCTTAAAGTGCACTTGTGCTACGACTTGAGGAAGTATCCCGCGTGGAACTGTCAGTCGAGAAACTTGTGTCGCTTTGACATATGCTCGCGCGTCACCGGTGTCCCGCGCGCATCTTATGCTACGGATTCGCGGGAAAGATCGAGAAAGCTCTATGTCGCGGCTTTTGTCGTCCCGCGCGCATCATGTGCTAGCCGTGCAAGTCGTAGCACAAGTGCACTTTAAGAGACAAAATACCTCGCAATTTAACGTCAAAATACGAGGAATTGTCTTCGAGCCGGGTGGGTGGCGACAAGCATATTTCTTAGATGTTTTGTCTAATTTACTCCAATTTAAACGTTGATCAAGACTATTCCAACAAGTTCAAACTAAATGAGAATAAGGCTGGGCTTTTATTACACAGTTTTTTTAGGTCTTCATTATAAGACAAGCTAAATGTATCTGCCTACGAAGTTGGGAATTTAGGTAATTTAAAAGTGTTATAATATTGATTGTTTCAGAATAACTTTTTTCCCTATGTCTATTATTACACGATCACAATAACCCAAACAAAGGCAGCTCATGGCATCCACGTTGACACCCCCCGGTACCTATGAATTTTAGCAATTGTTAACCTAGGCATGAACGCACGCTTACCTAACGAAATACTTATTTGAATAAGGTCCTAGGGTACTTATATGTAAATATACGTTGATCACTACCTAGTTAATCGATAATATGTAGGTACCAATTCAGGCGTTTTAATACTTACACGTAAGTAACGAGAAACTACCATTCAATATCATATTTAATTTCCAGGCTCCCGATCCGATAGAAAAGTGCATATCTTCGTAGAAGCAGAACCAAATAGTTGTTTCATACAGCTTACCCAAGGCAAGAGGAAGATGAGCTCCATAAACGCAACCAATATTTTTTATTGATACTAGCATGATACTAGCATGCACTATAATATAATATAATAAAACAATGCATTACGTAAAAATATTTTTTTTATTTTTGCCTATTATGTACATTTACAAAACTTGAAACAATATTTTCCACAAAACTCGTTCAAACTCCATTATACTGTGAAATTTTGAGACTGCAGAAATATGGTCAGCTTGCCATGCCTTACGTCTCCACTTTACGCATAACGTCGTTCTATCTTGTTTTGGGTTTACCTCTGCTTCTTTTACCGGAGATGGAAAGTTGTAGTAGGCACTTTTCCAGTGTAGTTAGGTCTCCTTCATACGAGGCAATACTATCGTAGAGCCTACTCTCCTGCGTTTTGTCTGCCATGTCCCGCACGTCCAGGCTGCCGCGCCGCACATGAAGCTCATCCCATGTTCATTTCGGCAAATTTATATCGGCCTTAGAATACTTTTATCTACTTATTATCTCAGACCTTTTAGTTTGCCCGGCATTCTTTAGTGTAGGCGGAACAATATTTTGAATAATCTGTTAAAGTATAGATACACGTATACTTTTATTTTCTTTCCGAGTTTTGCTTCGTCGTCCATGTATGTAGTACGTAGCCATTGACAGATGAAAGTTTCTATTATTAATAGGTAAATCCTTTGCAAGATAATCTCAATTATTTCCACAAATCGTGGAACATCAGTAAGACGATATATTTTCTTCGGACAAAGAAATAAATTAATAACAACTACATATTTTGTAGATCAATAAAATAAACAAAGCGACTTCAGATTTTGACTTTTGGCACATTGGCATTTCGGACTTCAAAAGTCATATTTGCTATCTCTTTAATCATTGTACTGCGAGAACGAGACAAAGTTATCGTGGTTAGTGATGTTCCATTTTTAAGGCTTACCATTCACTCATCATTGGATTTTTTAATACCGATTCAGTGTTGCCACAAAATTAAAGTTTGTTCCATTTATATATAGCAACACAAGCTAAGTCGCGCGCGGGATGGCTCTCCCGCATGGAACTGCTTTCTCGCACTTGCAACTCGTGCTACCGAAATCGAGAAAATGACAGCTAAAGAGAGAAATTTGAAAGGCGCGACTGCCTTTTGTCGCGGAGCGAGCTATCCCGCGCGTAATCATGTGCTAGCCGTGCAAGAAAACTTTAACCTCTCTCAAGTTACAATGATCGAAACATGATATATCTTTCTCTGAAGCATTTTTTCTATTAGTTTTCAAACCGACAATAACGTAGCGCGGTTTTTCGATTTGAGAGGAGGTTTTGATAGCCCAAGAATGTTTGGAAGTTTTGGGTAGTAGCGGGTACTCATAGAGATCCCAGTTCCTGAATGCGATCTGTATTGCGCGATCTTTTTCCACATATTTAAGCAAATTTAATCTTTCCCGATCGGAAACCTTAATGTGAGGCATACGCCATACTACTTTCGATAAAGTAACATTATCTATATATTCATTTGGGTTCAATTGAACACTATTTAGGTTCGTATTAGACCGTAAAAGTATAAGTTCGTGTTTACAATTAATAATAATTTTATTGTAGTCCTCAGCAAACCCCATAATTTTGTTTAATGGTATAGACTCTATACTCTATACTATAGAGGCAGAAAATGATCCCTGAGTAACTTTAGTACCTTTTATGTCCCACCCCCATGACTTAGCCATTCTTGCTTCATGCTCATTCATAGATAAAAGAGATTTCATTGTTGTAGTGATTCCTGCATTTTTTATTTTATCTATTTCAATTCCATTCAGTTCATATCGAATGTCTTGAAAGAAATGAAGAATAGGATTATTTGTAAACAAAACGCTTGACGCAAGGGTTTTTGTTTCTCGGTTCATCACGCTGATGGTACCCTCTATGTATAGGGTGCTAGCTGAGGGCAACACGTACATGTCTTGCTGGTTGATTGGTATGCGAATTTCATCATTTAAATTAAAACTTGTGACATAAGGTTTATATGAGTGGTATTCATAACTTTCGATCGAGTTATCATAACTAAATGAGTTTGCTAAATCCAAAATGCTCATTTTAGTAAACCGATTGATTTGAGAAACAATATATTTTCACTAGTGAGCCTGCTTTTCGGTCTTCTTTTCTTGATAGCGCCAAGAGTACTGATCGGTTTATCATTGTTCACTATTGTTTTATTAAAGTCAATCATTTTTTCCTGAGATGTAAATATATTTGGATCTCCTCTCCGCGTAAATTAACCAAATGATTGTTTGTATCGAGTAATCTTATTTTAAGGGAGCTTAAACTATTTTGAGTGACAGGGAAATAAATAACGTTTTTAGGTGTTTCTATTATTCTATACCCAGGAGGCACATTAGGGATAAACTCATGAATTATATGGCTCGGTTTTCCGTTGATAAATGATCCACTTATGATGTCACATTCGACTCGAACTAAAGTCGTAGATAGAATGGATACAGGAAATGGAGACTCTTTTAATATATTCGCTGGAACAGTTTCATTGCCAAAACCTAATAATCTACCTACAGAGTTTACGCCGCCAAATTGTATGTCCTTAGAACATAATATAGATGTTTTCAGGGTGTTATTGTTACACATCAGTTTAAAAGAACAGCCTCGAACATGATTTTTAATATAGTCATTTAAATCTTGGAGCTCATAGGAGCCTTCAGGTATCTCAAATACTTCATCGTCACCGTAGTAAAATTTGCAATTTCTGCTGTCTATGTTAGGTATCGAATTAAATGTAGATAAATATAATAGACCACACTCGTATTCACCTTCCAATTTAAGAGCAGGCGAGTGATTTGCTGTTAAGCTAGAAGAGGTTCCCGTTATGGATAAAGTGAAAGACATCGTGCAAATGACATTTTTTTATTAAGATCGTTAATTTAAACGACTCTGCCAAAAATTTCTTAAATATTGTATGCATAAATGACCACAATTTACAGTATTAAATTGTTGGAACTGTCTGTAATTATATGAAATATCAAACCTTTTCAAATATTTAATCAATTCTAATGGTGGTTTGATATCACCAAAGCTATTAAAGTATTCACAATAATTTCCATCTTTTGCGTAGGCTACCCAGTGAGTTCCTTGATTTTTAGATTCATCTAGATTAACTATAGCGCATTCTTTCACTTTAGGATATGTTGGTAAAGAATCTCTCATAAAAACACCTCTAAAGTACGGTATGTGTGAAGAATGATTCATAATATCTATATTGGTAAGAGCTCGCCTGGGTAACCTATTATTTAGTTTTTTGAAGATTTCAAACATAAACCCTTGCCGTTTTTATACGGTCTTATATGTAACCCTTTGCCAAGCGCTATGGATTCCATCATTTTGTTATGACGTTCTGATTCCATCAATCCTTTCCTTGCTGCCTTATAGTCTCCAACCGCTTTGACTGAACCGCTTTGAGTGGTTATGACTGAGTCCTAACCACTTGACGTATAATTTGTTACCCCTTTTTTTAATGATTTTCTCTATAAGATAAACATCAGGATATTTTGTTTTTTGCAGTTCCTGTTCATAAAATGTACCTAAAATAGTATTTTTCCTCTGGTCTTCGAGGTGATACGTAACTGGTAAAGTATTATTAACTTGTTTTATAGTGAATAATTCTGTCGACCAATTAGGTGTATAACCCTTATGAAAATCTCCTTTGTACTTACTTATACGAACACTATCTCCTACATTGAATTTTTTCGGCTTATATTTTATGTTAGGTCGCGATTTTTTTAATATTTCTTTGACTTCCAATTCGTTGTCAAAATTAACATCAATAGGTCTAAATCTAATTGTACTATGCAATGTATGGTTATAAGTATTTACTATATCATTTAAAGGTTTTCCAACCCATTTATAATTTCCTATAAAGCTGAAATGTTTATAAAGTTTACTCTTCAGCGTCTTTATAAGTCTTTCAACAATGGACGCTTTTTTAACCGAAAAGGAAGAATAGTGGTTTATATGTAATGAATTCACGTAATGCGTAAATTCGTTGTTATAAAACTCTTTTCCCATATCTGTCTGTAAATGGTGAGGCTTTCGTTTGCTGGTTTTAATTATTTCCTCAAAGGCACTTCTTATTTCTAATTTCATCTTTGATTTTACTGGAACACACCAAGCATACTTTGAAAATGCATCGATAACAACCAAAATGTATTTATAACCCTTATTAACATGTTGAAATTTCTGTAAATCAAGTAAATCCGCTTGCCATAAATCATCAATACCCTTCAATACGACAGAACGACGTGGAAAATTTTTCCTTGCTGACCTATGAATTTCATTTACTATTTGTTTTTTCGACATAACTGAATCGGGTTAAAATATCATCTATCTCCTTTTTTGTATAAAAGTTTAGTTTCAACTGACGCTGAAGTTGTACGATTTGCGAATTTATAATTTGTAATAAAGAATCTAGTTTTTTCTTGTCGTAGAGGTTACCAACGAGCAGATCAACATATTGTTTATTTACTGCATCATGCGATGATATAGGAGACTCCACACCTTTTAGTCGCGAGGATTGTAAATCAACATCACCATTCTCGGTGCGAAGTAAAGCCTTATCATGAAATTCAGACACACGTAAGCGTTTGTGAACATGGTGCCCGAATTTATCAATATTCATGTTGTTAATATCTTATAGAGAGGTAAAAATCTACTGACGAACAATGCAATAGCAATGGGGTTATATATTGTTCAGTACACCTGATTCATGTAATTCTTCGATTATCGAAATTATCTCGTTATCCAGACCTGTATTACCAGCGTCACGGGATGCGATCAGTAATTTTAACCTATCAACCAGCTCATTTGGATCATCCCAATATACATACGAAACATCGTTGCATACTTTTTTCATAATCGGGAGTCCTTGTCCATATGTATAGGTATCATTACTAGTTAAACGCTCTTTTGTAAATTTAAACATGGGTTTTATAATTTCTAGATATTTTCTACCTTTGTTACTCTTTATAGGTTTGTTAGGGTTAAAATCACGTCTATGAGCGTTTGTTTCTAAGAGAAGAAACTTGTAATTACGCTTATCCTCGTCTGTTATAATTTCTAAACTAGGTATTTTTTTAAATAGCAATTCACTTAAGCCAGGGGTTAAATTGTAACTACGTCCGTTAATTTCAAGTCCGTTGTTATTAATAGTTACCACGTGAGATCCGAGCATAATTTTACCATGTTCTTTTCGCATGCCAAAAGGTATGTTTTCAAAATTATCGGAAATGTTTTGCACATCAACATTGTCTCGAGGAGAAAATGAATCAGAAGTCTTAAAAGATTTATCTGACTCTTCACTAAAAATACTATCATTCGAAGCGCCATCACTTTCATTGTAGATGTCTCCTCGTTTTACGTTCTCTGAATTATTCATAACAGTTTGGTTATTACTATCCGGACTAAATTTTAACCGCTTTGCATAGTTTTTTCTTTCACTGGCATCAGTTTTGTAATAGTTCTTAAAATAATCATTATAATCCTCATCAAAATGATCTTTGGTAGAGTTTTTATTACTTTTAACCATTTCATTGAGAGGTTCTGTTATTGGCTTTAGAACTGATTCCAATGCCATATCGTTAGCGGTCTTCATATCACGAATTAACTTGACCTTCTTCTTGACGACTTCAGCTGACTGCAGTAACTTTTCTTTTATTTTTTTCTCTTCATTCATTTTAATGCAACCTCGTTGAAATTGTATTAAGCAATGATAGATAATGAAAATACATGCACACTAAATACACTAATCTAGAGTAATAAACGTGTCAAATCCCATCCTATAACATCCTGAATCTTTCGTACAGTCCTTATTTATTACCAAGTAATTGTACGGTTTGTCCCATACAGTAGCGCACATCTCACGAAACTGATTCCATTGCATATCGGTTCCAACATGTTCGTCATAAACATGTTTTAAATTAATTTCGTCTTGTTTAAACAAAATAATAAGATTTGCATTATCTCTTATTAATTGCTTAGGTATTTTGCTATAAGTTTGATTCAGATAAAAACTATTAATATTTTTGTGCCGGCCCATTGAAAAGTAATCTCTAATATTGTTTTGTTTTTCACAAGCAACATCGTCAAATATGATAATAGAGTTATTAGCAGCGTCCTGAGGGCTAAGCACTTCGTCATTTTCACGAAACTTAAAATAGTTGACGTCAGGAACTAGTGACAACACGTGGTCTAAATAAATGTACATGGGTTGAAATAGAGTTTTCGAATATACATAAACATTTTGAAAACGCAACCCTTCTTCATGTAAAAGAAGACCAATCATTAAATTTGTTTTACCACAATTAGAAGGTCCACAAATTATGGCTCTTATTGTGTTTGGTAAAAGTTTTCCATGATAGGAATTTTGTTTCTGACTGTTCGAAGCTACTATATCGAGGTGCAGGGTTTGGGGTTGCTTAACGAATTTCATATTTTAATTAATTACAAACGCGTCCTTTGTTTATGAATGTTTTTTACTAATGAGGTATTACGTTTTGAACTACAATAATATCCCAAATGGAAGACTTGAACAGTCTAAGAAACGCGGTTACAATCGAGCATTCTATAAACGCGATTGGGAACGGAACGGCGGTCTCGTTCGATGGTCCTACAAACCCTATTAGGAAGTTTAAACCAGTGAGCATCGGACCGTTCGATGGTCCAGCAAACCCGATTGGGAAAGTTTAAACCAGTGAGCGAGCGAAGCGAAGCGAGCTGGTTTAAACTTCCCAATACTATACTACTACTGTGATATAATAAGAGTTTTAAGAACCAATTATAAGCTGTTGCATATCCTAGTTTTTCTACGACGGCTAAAATAGCGTGAAAATCAAAATCTAGAAACGTGGCAGAATGTGGAATATGTTGTGCCCACTATAGAAATTAGAAAAAAAACAACAGTGCTCATATATTGTATGAAAATCCATAGGAGCAGTGTTCTTATGGAATACCATAGACAATGTTATAATGTATACTTTTTAAATATCGCTGTCAGTCATCTAATTGACAGATAGAAGCGCTGGAGTAGAAAAAAGCTATTTTACTTACCTCGCGCCTAGATCCTTATCCAACCCCCCCTCTATAGCCACTCTAGCAGCCTTCGCGACTTCATCGTCTGCATCCAAAGCATATATTCCCAGGCAGGTTAGTATACTATTGGTGTATACATCATCTCTGCTGATGCTGAGGATTGGAGTGGAGTCAGTCTTCTGTCTTTTGGCGGGTGGCTGTGGTGGTGTAGCGAATAAATCTGAAAGAACAAGTAATTTGGAAAAACGGGTTGACGTAGTTGGTAGTGACGCCTGCTAAGCCGATGGTCCTGGGTTCGAATCCCGGTAAGGGCATTTATTTGTGTCACACAGATATTTGTTCCTGAGTCATGGATGTTTTCTATGTATTTATGTATTTGTATATTATATATATCGTTGCCTGAGTACCCGTAACACAAGCCTTATTGAGCTTACTGCGGGACTTAGTCAATTTGTGTAAGAATGTCCTGTAATATTTATTTATTATATGTAAACAAGCGAGCGAAGTTCTCTGAGTACAATGGAACAAACTGGTTTGTATGTTTCTTCGTGAACTCATCATATCATCATCATCATATCAGCCATAAGACGTCCACTGCTGAACCTAGGCCTCCCCTGTTCGTGAACTTAAGATTAACTCAATATTGGATTCGTAAGAGGTAATGCCCAATATGGAAATAATTTTGAACCGTGTCACACATACTGCTTTTCACACCAACCATGAGGAAAATAAACAACTTGAAATAACAATAGCAGCACCACACGGCTTCCTAGCCTAGTCGGGAGGTCCCGGGTTCGAATCCTGGTCAGGGCATTTCTTTGTGTGTTTATCACTTTTGTCTTTCCTTAAAACGTGAAATAAAGGAAAATCAACTGTATTTCTTAAATAATTGGATTTAAATTTCAATGGCATTTTCTGTGTATTTTTTTTAAAACTACGATAGTGACAAACAAGCATACGGCCCGCCTGATGGTAAGCGGTCACCGTAGCCTATGGACGCTTGCAACACCAAGGTTGCCGACCATTTAAAAAAAAAGATAACGTAACTTATAGTTCTTGGGTTTTATGTTGGTTTTTTAATAAAAGTTGAGTTGAAGGTTACACGTTGTTTAATTACTAAGGTTACATAATTAGCCCGACAATGGAGCGAGCGCGACCGAAGTTAGGTTCGAACTGCTGGGTCTACGGCTTAATGCTAAACACATCACATTCGCCCACGCACTCACATAACACCCCCCTTATCACTGAGAAGACCTTCCCGTAAAGAAGGGCTGGCCAGCAGGGGCCAACTCGACGTCCTGGGCATTCGGGATCGTGGTTGACCGACGTATTTTCAGTTTCTTCCATAGCAGTATACCGGCGGTTACAACAGCCAGCGCGTATAAAGGTACGGTCCAGAACAGGTGACTATTGTCCTTGGTGTCAATTGTTTGCAGTTGTTGAAGAGGTTTCTCCTTTTCTAGTAGGGCTTCGAGTTTATATAATTGTTCTAATGGAATTCTTTCCAGTTTCAACGGTTGTGCGGTATTTCTAATACTTATATTTGACATTTGGAAGGATATAAGCTTGACTGTCTGACCTTTAATTTCGTTTTTGTAGTTTTTAACAGATGAGCTCGCGGTGGTGAATGTACAGCCTTCGGGGACTTCAATCAGGTATGTTCCTTGAATAAATCTAATTTCTTCGTTGTCGCATAAGAGTTGTGCTTTTGTTCGTTGCGGACATGTTATTGTGTAGTGGTAGTCATCCAATCTTTGAAGCAACTCGAAGTCACTCGTAAATGATGTATATTGGCAGGTAGCAGAAATTTCTTGTTTTAGGATCAAAGAGTAGATGCAATCGTCAGGGTTTGATGTCAAAGTGAAAAAAGTTTCTTCGCAGTAGTATGTTTCTTGGAAACGTTTGCATTCTTCTTCCATGTACTGGTGCTTTTCGTCGTTCATAGCCATATAAGGTTTAGGAGGGATCAGAATGGTTGAATTATAAGTAGGAGTGGGGAATAGGTGGTAGTAGGTATACGTATTCTTGTACATTACAGGAAACTTTAAAGCAAAAACGATTCTATTATCTGCATAAAAGGAACCACAAGTAATGATGTCATAATAATCTCGCAGCTCCGTGTTTTCGTTGGTAAGCAATTCTTGTTCACGGTAAAGTTTAAACAAAGTATTCGACATAAATATGATAGTATCAGAATCTACTACACTGTGATGAGTTATACCCAATTTAGAAAAAGCAATTGCATTTTCGAGCATGGTAACAAAGTCGAGAATGCGTCGTAAATTACTTTTAATCATATTACATAGGCAGTTAATTTTGATATAATCAGATAAGCGATAGTTAGTCATATTAACATCAATTATGATTTCGTTTAAAGTAACATGGATTTTATTTTCATTAGAAATCATAGCTAGCAATGTGGCATTGAATGATTCTAACATTTGTTTATTAATGCTAATTCCAGAATTCAATTTATTTCCAATGAGATTTTGATTTTTCTGTAATGTTAAAATGGCTTGATTATAATGACGTGCGTCATCGTGGTCCAAATTTCCAGTGATGCTTTTTATGATAGAGCCCAACCCGTTAATAAGGCCGCGTTTTTGTTTAGGGTGAATCACTTGCAGAGCATTGAATTTACTGTAAATTGTGCTGAGGTCGTTCAGGAAAATCTGAGTGGTCATTACTGAGGTATCTCTAAAATAAAGGGGGTCAGCAGATTTCAGATAATCTAAGTATATACCTATATAGTTCTCTATATTATTAATACTATCCTTAATACTGCTTAATTCGTAATAGTGTAAAAACACGTGCTCAGTCATCCGAATCTTAACAGTGCCTAGTTTAAACGGCAGGACACCGGGATTGTTATCCAGCTCCGTGAGGGTCACTTGCCGGCCCTGGGTCACTCCTACCAGGAGGATCCTGGAACAATGGTCTTTGTTGTTTTAATGGCACTCTTAACGTCCTTTTATGATGACTGATATCCTTATCGTCTATAACTTTTATATCTAAGTTTCTCTTAATTCTACGTCCTAAATAACGTGGTTTCGTCTTTTGACGAACAGCCGTGGGATTTTTTACATACACAGCTTGGTTTTCCTCGTACTCGGGAGGTTCGGATCTATCCTTGTTAGCCCTCGAAATTGACTTTTCCTGGTACTCTACAAGAGATTTGTTAAGATTTGCATATAATTCTTTTGTCACGTCTTTATGCCTATTTACATAATTTTGAAGATACACGTCTTCAACATTAATGTCAAATAGATCGCGATCATTAAAGTGCCCGTTAATAACCTCAATAGGTTTTTTCTTGGTGGTTGAATGGATACTGTTATTATAACCGATAATTGCATAGACCATGAGTTCATTAGTTGTGAGTTCTAACTGGTTTTTGTTTATGATTCTAATGTGCTCCAAAATCGTAGAATGGAATCTTTCTATAGCGCCGTTAGATTCAGGGTTATTAACACTGATAAAATGAAGTTTTATTTTATGTAATTTGGCAAGTTCTTTTATTAACTGGTTTTTGAACTCCGTACCTTGATCAGCGGTGATACACAAAGGTGGGCCATGATGGGACATATAAATTGAAAGAGCGTTCAACACACTTAATCCGGTGCATGATTGTAAGGGGTATGCCTGAGCATATTTGGAAAATATGTCGATGATAGTAAGGAACTTTTGGCCATTAACTGTAAATGTGTCTACATGGAGTATTTCAAATGGTTTCGTAGCTACAGGTACAACTTGGTATAATTGTTTGTTTGGGTGTCTTTCATATTTGCTAGTTTGGCAGGTATCGCAATTATTTATAAATTTGGTTACACTATCGTTAATATTTGGCCAGTAGAACTGTAATTTTATTCTTTGTTCGGTTTCCAAAATTCCGCGGTGATTAGTCGGACCATTATGAACGCGTTGTATGATTTCGATTTGTTTTTCACGATCAATTACGTCCTCGACGTGGGTTTTGCAGAAAAATAAATTATACGCTAAATTTTTGAAAGTGCTTTGTAGCACTGAGGTAACCACTGGAATGAATTCATTGGGCATAAAGATGCCATATTTAGTTTGAGGTTTTATAAATTCTTTGAAAAGCTTTATTATATCAGCTTGAATATTGTTTTTATTTATTTGAGCCAATATTCTAAATTTGGTAGGAAAAATTTTGACTGACTTTGGTTTCGTTGGAGAGTGATGCACAAAATTCAAGAAAAGCTGATTGTTGAAAATATTTATCGGTTTGTCTGAAATGGGTATTTCTAGTATTGGATTTTCTAATTGAGAGTGTACAGTACTTTGCGGCTGAGCAGGTGCTTGTTTCGTCGTTTCTCGGTGTTTTAGCACGGCCAGGGGTAAGTCATCTTCGTCCGATGAATCGCTTTCAGGAAGAGCCGTATGACGGGCAAGGGCCGCTAAAGGTAAGTTGTCTTCTTCATCACTTCCGCTTTCTGAATGATTTACCACCATGGACGAGGGCCCGTCGTCTGGGTCCTCGTTAGGATGATTAGTATTTGGATTTATCTCATTGTTTTGCAACTCTATTCGTGATAGTGCGTCGGCATTCGAATTTAGTTTTCCTTTTGCATAGGTGATAGTGTAGTCATATTCTTCTAGACGTAAGCGCCATCTTGTTAATCGGCTATTTGGTTCTTTTACGTTCATTAAATATTGTAAGGGTTTATGGTCGGTAATTATATTAAATTTTCGACCGTATAGATAAGGGCGAAAGTATTTTGTGGCCCATACTATTGACAACAGTTCCTTCTCAATTGTGCTATATTTTGCTTCACTTTCGTTAAGCGTCCGAGAAGCATAGGCAATTGGAAGGTCGGATCCAATCGGCCCTTGTGAAAGTACGGCACCTACGGCATAATTTGAAGCATCAGTGCGCAAGTTAAAAGGTTTTTCGAAATCGGGATATTGTAAGAGTGGGTCATTTGTAAGCAAATTTTGGCAGTGTTTAAAACAATTTATATAATCTGGAGTTAGTTCGATTTTTGCACCCTTTTTTAAACATGACGTTAATGGTTTAGTCAATTTTGCGAATTGTGGTATGAATTTTCGATAGTAACCGAGTAATCCCAAAAATGATTTTATCTCTTTACTGGTTTTCGGAATGGGAAATTGCTGAACTGCTTTGATTTTATTAGGGTCGGGTTTAATACCTTCTGTTGTAATTATGTGTCCTAAGAAAGGAGTCTCGCGTTTCATGAACTCTGATTTATTTATTTGTATCTTGAAATTAGATTCGCGGAGTCTTTGGAAGACATCTTCTAAATTTTGAATGTGTTCTTGGAGGGAAGTACTGTAAACGATTATATCGTCCATATATACCATTATATTCTTTAAACCGCGTAACACGTTGTTCATGACGCGTTGAAACGTTGACGGCGCGTTTTTTAAACCAAACGGCATACGCAAATAGGCGTATACGCCACGATATCCGTCATTAGTAGTGTCCACACTAAAAGCCGTTTTTTCTACATCATCGGGATGCATTTCTATTTGATGAAAACCGGAAGCGAGGTCTAATGTCGTAAAATATTGGCATCGCCCTAATTTGTCCAAAATATCATTGATGTTAGGGATTGGATATTTGTCGCTTATTGTTTTTTCGTTTAGTTTTCTATAATCGACCACTAATCTCCATTTAGTCTGGCCTGTCGCGTCTTGTTTCTTTGGGACAATCCAGATTGGAGATGACCATGGGCTATTTGACGGGCGTATGATGTTCTGTTCAAGCATTGATTGAATTTGTCGGTCTACTTCCGCTTTATGAATTTGAGGATATCTGTAAGAACGCGTATAGATTGGAATCTCGTCCGTTGTATTTATCCGGTGTTTAATTTGGTTTGTAAACGTAAGCGGAGTGTTTTCGGTATAAAAAACATCACTATAGGCTTCGCATAAATTTAAAAGATTCCATTTTTCTTCCATGTTAAGATGATCCGTTCTAAGTAATGATAGCGCACTATCATTTTTCTCGCAAGTTGTTTCTAAGTTATGAATTTCATATTCATTATTCAGCGTCTGGGCCTTAAGGGGCGATGATAAGAAAACAATGATGTCATTATTAGTCGGGTTTGTTATTTGCAGGTGGGCCTTACCTGCCTCTGCTCGGGTTACAGTGTCAGGAATGTAACAATTGTTTACATTAGTGCGTGGGATGTAGATATCACCATTGCGGATGTCGACTGGCACCATTAAACTCTTTGTTGAGTTTGATTTTATAAGGGCTTCAAATAGAGATTTTGTTTCAGATGTTAAAATTTTTATTGGTATCTCAGCATTCGGTGTAATGAGTAATTTATTTTCCAGGTCAACTTTAGCTTTTAAATGCTCTAACATTTCGAAACCAATTAATCCATCAAATACATTATGAAACCTATAGATGTAATATTTCGACAAAGATTTCTCCTTTAGTTCGGGGAATGAAGGCATCTCCACAGCGTAGTTAAAAACAGTAGTGTAATCTGAGTTCACAGTGAACGGTTCAAACAATAGCGGATGTTCTTTGAAGTGAGTTTCGAAAGCTTCTGGTGATAAAAAGGATTGATTAGCTCCGGTATCAATTAGTAATTTCAGGGGAGGTTCTTTAATTTCGATATAGGGTAGCCGTCTTTTTAGGTGAGCATGTATTTCTAATGTTATGGGTCTTTGGTCGTATCCGAATCCTGGGGAAAATCCTGATTATTATCTTGGTCGCAAAAATTTTGCTCATAATCATTATAGTACTGCTGGTAGTCTAAATAGTCTGTGTACAAATTGTTACACTGCACGTTCTCAGAACTGTGGCCACCGGCGATAGCCGCGTCGTAGTCACAGTTATCGATAAGTGTCTCGGGCGCCGGACATTGTTGTTGATACCTAGTCTGGCATATGTGATTATTTAAAGGGTTATTTATAGCCGGCATGTATGGTCTCAGAGGTACCTGGGCTGATCGATATGAAATACCACTCATAGGTTTAGGTGGTTCAAAATTTTTGTTAGTTTGATGTCCAGAAAATTGCTTTGATGGGTTGTAGGGAAATTGAGGTCTGTTCCACGGATTATTTTTATATGGATTGGGGTAAAAAGGCCTGTAATTATTTTGAAAAGGGGAGATGTTTTGTCTTTGTGAAAACGATGGTTTATTTAGATTAGCAAAGGGCACTGGCCTTGGGGGTAAATTGTGCGGAGCAAACTTGTTTAAGTCCGACGGTTTTTGGAAATTAATTTGTGGTACTTGCCTTTTTTGGAGATAATGTATATTTTGTTCCTCTTTAATAAATTGCAAGGCTGTCGGCATGTCCGAAGGACGCATGGTTCTAATTGTTACGCCCAGAGGGTCCTTAAGGCCAGTCAGGAATGCTTTCAAGGTTTGAGATGCAAAGAACTCTCGCTTGCAAGCTTTCTTGTTTTCGTCCGTTTCGTGCAAGTTAACATAATTTATAATCGTACTGAGTAAATGCATGCAGCGGTTATAAAATTCTTGGGGTGTCTCGTTCTCTTGGCGCAAATTAACTAGGTCCCTATTAAGACAGTTCTCATCCCGTTGGTCAGCGAAATTTTTTAGTAAAACCTGTTTTAATTCCTGCCATGATGTGACACCATTTATAGTAACAACCTCTTCAGCTTTTCCTTTCAATTTATTAAGGACGCTATGCAGCAATATTTGATTATTAAAATTATTGGGTTGTGCTACGTCGTAATATTGGGTCAAAACGGTTTCGCACGTAGTTATAAATCTGTGCAACTGATTTGGACTTCCATTGTACTCTGGTATAACATTAAGAGCTATCTTAAATTGATTAATATTATTATTATCTTCTGCCATTATAAACAATTAAAATAAATTGAGCGCGAAGAACTAGACAAAACTTGTAGGTACAATTAAGCGATTTAAAATACAGAAATTCAGATTTGATGAGTTTCTGTAATGTACAAAACACTATGGAAAATGGAAAGGACTCACAGTATGGCGACGGCAAACAGCATTTTCGGCTCCGGAGGTCCGGTGACTATGCTTTTGAAGTTGAAAAGCACTAGTTATCCTTTAAGACTGCGCCACTTATAGTTCTTGGGTTTTATGTTGGTTTTTTAATAAAAGTTGAGTTGAAGGTTACACGTTGTTTAATTACTAAGGTTACATAATTAGCCCGACAATGGAGCGAGCGCGACCGAAGTTAGGTTCGAACTGCTGGGTCTACGGCTTAATGCTAAACACATCACATTCGCCCACGCACTCACATAACACGTATGATGTACGTATGTAACTCTGGAACGAACTGTCGCCAGCGGTGTTTCCGGACCGATACGACCTTCAAACCTTCAAGAAAAGAGCGTACTCCCACCTTAAAGGCCGGCAACGCACTTGCGACACCTCTGGTGTTGCGGGTGTCCATGGACGACGTTTATCGCTTACCATCAGGCGATTCGTTTGCTCGTTTGCCACCTATAGCATAAAAAAAAAGATGGACTGGATGAGGATGGGTAGTGTGAAAGAAATAAGAGTACTCACCTTCGTATGCTCTCTGCATGACTTCAACAACCAGTCTTCTATCTTTGACCGCGGTCGGTTTCAGCGCAGCGATTTGCACCAAACATCGTCTCTTCATCGCATCATCCATTAAAGAGAGTCCATTCTTCACTAGCAGTAGAGCTGCAATCATCAATCATCATCACGATTTCTTGTGGAATCAAATCAAATTAATTAATAAATTTTTTGATTTATTATTATAGTATTACAATTGCAACGGTTAACACTCGACACAAAGAAATTTGTGTGGCGATTTAGTGGACACTGTTAGATCCCGACAGACGATCCGACAATTCAGAGTCCCGCAACGACGACGCCGGATTGATCGAATTAACCTGCTTCGTCGCGCGCGACCCGTTACCTACGCCAGGCTCGGGCAGTGATGCCCGAGCCGCGAAAGTGACAACACCACTCTGTCTGTCCGACGATGTCTGTCCGATGCAGTCGAAACATGTCACACCTATTGTGATTAAAATACGTATGTGTCACGAAAGTTTAAATGAAATATTATTATAGTAGTTTTTTTACTCCAGCACTTCTATCTGGTAATTAGATGACTGACGGCGATATTAAAAAAGTATACATTATAACGTTGTCTATGGTATTCCATAAGAACACTGCTCCTATGCATTTTCATACAATATACGAGCACTGTTGTTTCTTTTTAAGTGGGCACGATATCTTCTACGTTCTGCCACGTTTCTAGATTTAGCTTTTTACGCTATTTTAGCTGTCGTAGAAAACAAGCGTATGTAACAGTTCATAATTGGTTCCTAAAACTCTCGGCTCTATTATTTCACTGTTGCATAAACTACTATTATGCAACAGTGATATAATAAGGGTTCTTAAAACTTGAGGGTCGCCGTTATAGATGATTTATGTAAAAATCCCACAAACTTTTCTTCCAGAAGTAGGTAAATAGTTAAAAAACAAATTAAACTAAGTCGATTTTTTAAAATAAATGTAGCAAATAGCTTTCTTGTATGTGAACATGATGACATGTTTGTCTTCTATCTGTTAAAAGAGAAACAGAAGACAACTTATTCACGTAAAACTATTGTATCTACAAAATGTAGGGTGCGGGTGATAGATGTGTTATTTCGCTTTAAACAAATGGTAATAAGTAAAAATTGGTCCTGACCAATTTTAAACAAAACAAAAACGTTCGTAACATTTGTGTAACATATTTCTGACGATTAGCATGTAACGATATTTTGTTGGATTTTGTTGCCTACATAATACTAGACTCACGATATATCCGTTACGCAAAAAAAAACAGCTATTATCAATTATTCCAGACACTCGAAATTACCAAACAAGCTATCAGTCCAATGATTGGATTAGAGACATAGGCTACGGTGACCGCTTTCCATGAGGCGGGCCGTATGCCTGTTTGCCACCGACGTGGTATAAAAAACTTATTTCAGTTAATCATCATCTAAGCGCTGTTAAATAAAAAGAGGCATGCGTTACCCTTATGGTCCTTATCGATCATGTTGGACATGTCTATCGTATCAAACATGTCGTTGACGTACTCGCTGCGTCGGCCGCGTGAGAGATAACTCGCCAGTATCTCTAGACACTTCGTGCGGTCTGAAGACGTCGCTTTCGTTGCGTAGTCCGCTATTTTTCTGTAAGAAAAATAGGATGTCAATCGAGCGATATGTACAATCAATAAATATGCTATATGCACTTCAAATAGATTTGACGACCGGTTGGCGTAGTTGGTAGTGACCCTGCTAAGCCGATGGTCCTGGGTTCGAATCCCGGTATGGGCATTTATTTGTGTGATGAACAGATACTTGTTCCTGAGTCATGGATATTTTCTATCTATTTATGTATTTGTATCACTACATAGTATAAAACAAAGTCGCTTTCTTTGTCCCTATATCCCTATGTATGCTTAAATCTTTAAAACTATGCAACGGATTCTGATGCGGTTTTTTAAATAGATAGTGATTTTAAAGGAAGGTTTATATGTATAATAATAACCCGTGCGAAGCCAGGTCGGGTCGCTAGTATTATATATATCGTTGTCTGAGTACCCGTAACACACGCCTTCTTGAGCTTACTGCGGGACTTAGTCAATTTGTGTAAGAATGTCCTATAATATTTATTTATTTATAGATAAGGCTTATATTTTATTCTCGGAAACACTGTTAGTTCAGCATTATATCTCTATTAAAATGTCTTCATTATATTTTAGCAGTGAAAATAATTATTCTAAAGTGCAATAAAGTGCAAAAACTCAATGCGTCGATAGCTCAACTGGCAGAGCGATCTCACCGGTGTTCAGAGAGGTCGTGGGTTCGAATTCCGCTCGATGCAGAGTTTTTTCATTTTTCTTTAAACCATAAAATTGTAAATTTCGTTCGCAGTCTCTTTTTATTTTGCAATTTTAATATTGTCTTCTGTTACCGCGATTGTTATTCATTGAGATTAAACACTTTAGAACGGATTATTCGCGTTTATTAACAATATGACCCTACGTTTCGAGCCCTTTACAGCACTCGTTTTCACAGGGTTAAGAGAGTTCTAAACTGTTAAATTTCAATTACAATTTTAAGTATCAGGGTATTTTTACAAAATAGGTAGGTATTTTCTAAGCTAAGATATAACTCACCGGAACTCCTGTTCCCCACAGCATTCTACACACGACAGAGTAGCGTAGTACAGAACTCGAACATAACTGGTAATCACACTGCACTTCTCCAGATATCTTCTAAACTCGCCCAGCGCCGATTTCTGTGCAAATTGAAAATAAAATCTGCAAGGTCTTAAGAGCACTTTTCAATAAGCATATTAGTTAGGTCACTGTATACAGTGTTGAAGGTTAAATCCTTGAGTTAGCCTATTTTATAATTTAAACTTTCGTGAGTCATACTGATATTAAATTGCAACGGTTAACACTCACGTATTTTTATCACAAAAGGCGTGACATGTTTCGACTGCATCGGGCAGTCATCGTTGGACAGTAATATTAGCCTATTTTACTTAAAGGAGCCATTCTCTTATTTTAAAAATAAACAAAACTGCGTTAAAGTTTAAATTTTTTTATTTTTTTATTTAAACTTTATTGCACAATTATATTAAAGTACAAATGGCGGACTTAACGCCTTTAGGCATTCTCTACCAGTCAACCATCGGGCTAAACCGAAACTGTTAGTCTGGTGCAGGATAGTAGAAAAAAGAGATGATAACCTAAGACATGTCAAACCTAATTAATAATATAATGTATACACTTACACATATACAAATATATTTTTTGTGTCACCCGAGAATCAAACAAACTAAAATAATAAAAAAATACTAAAATAAGAATGTTTCCTTTGAGTAAAATGAGGTAGCTTCAGAATTTAAGGCACTTTCCCTCAAGAACCCAAATATTTTTCCCATCCTGTATATTCCTTTTCTGTTATTCTGAACGAGAGACGACTTTACGACCAAATGCCTTCAGTGTTTATTTTTAAAAATTTTAACTGGTTTGATACCCGGATAAGACAAGCTAATTTAAAAAAATCTTTGAATGCAGTTTTTTTTTTAATAAGACAATGTTTCCTTTCAATTCAATTCAATTCAATTATTTATTGCGTTTCATGTTGTACAATGTGGTCTTAAAACTAGGTATAGTTCAAACATGAGCTCTGTTGAGCATAGCAATTTGATAAATTCTAAAATTATAAAGTAACACAATATATCATAAAAACATAATAGCAAATATTAACATAAAATTATCACAAAATAAAATAAGCTAACTTGAGGATTCTCTTTAAGTCACAGACCAACCAGGAGTTGGCCTCAATTTTCATATTGTTCGATATCAATTAAAGTGTGACTTGCGCGCGAATTTTATCAAACTTGTTTAGAATTGTCAAAGTCAAAAACAAAATACTTATGAGATTTGGAGATGTATATAAAAAAGGGGATGTAAAAGGTCCCCTACGTCAAAATAAATTACTAATAGGACTCGGTTACCTTTTCGCCGACATCCCCGCACACGGCCATGGCCAAGCCGAAGCACTCTGCCAACTTGGCCGGGTTCGAGTCAAGCTTGGCCATAATTTTGGATAGTAGTGTTGGTACGTATCTAGTCTTTAATATTAGTTTTATTACTTTGAAGAGAGCTTTTTGAACGTCAAGGTGTTGATCTGAAAAAAAAAAGTTTTTTTAATGTTATGATTAATAAATAAATTATTATACTTTGGAAATTGAAGATATCATATACTACAGAAAAAGTGAGCAAGGCCCCCAGTGCCCGGGGCTGGGATCGAACCAGCGATCTCCTGCTTTCGCGGCAGACGCCCTAACTAGGCCACCCGACCACGGCGACTAGAGTCTGAAGTATCCTAAGTATATTCAATCCTTTCTTATTTTTTTAAAACTAGGGCGTCTGCCGCGAAAGCAGGAGGTCGCTGGTTCGATCCCAGCCCCGGGCACTGGGGGCCTTGCTCACTTTTTCTGTAGTATATGACATCTATTTCAATTTATAATGTATACAGGACTTTACTGCCTGAACATTATGTATTTTTGGCACTTTGTCTGTATTTATATCTTTGCATCTGACTACAACGGCAGTTCAAACCTTCATAATACGGCTCAAATGTCTTCCATTCAATCTGTATGGTCCCATACAACTCCAGGAGACCATGCAGAGTGGTAAGCAGGCTGGGGAATATGCTCTTCTGACGGTGTTCCATACAAGTGGTGATTAGGTGGTGTGTGATGATGAACAGGTTTTCACTGGTCGTGTCTTCTTTCCAGTACAGCACGGTGGCGAGCTAAAAAAATAAAAATAAGTATATATATGTATGTATATAAAATTTATTGCACGTACCTAATAAAAGTGTACAAAAGGCGGACTTTATACCTTTGGGCATTAACTAACAGTCAACCATAGGGCCAAACAGAAATACTTAGGGTGCAGTGAAAATAATTAGATTACACAACTAATGATAAAAATACAAATTACTTAATATCACTATTATACTACTACCAATAGATTATATTACTAGTTAGTAGTGCCAGTGACAACACACAAAACAAGCGAACCCGTAAGAGGGTAGATCGCTATGGCGTACAACTAAAAACTGAACATGGCGCTTGCAACAGTGTCGAAATATCGGGTGCTCAATAAAACAAACATGCATGGTAATTATCCCGTTTCAAATATTAATTATAATACTACCAATAAGTAGGTACTATAGGTTAGGGTGTTTCACATTTGTATGGTAAAAAAAAATGTGATATTTTTTCAGACATTGCTCCGCTTCCGGGTCCAGCTTATCTTAAACGCATATACGAGTATATACCAAAAATCGGGGAAATCTGACAATATTTAGAAATCATACAAAAGTTGCCTCAGTGCGCAACCTCTAAATATTGCCCGATTTCTGGTATATATATGCGTTTAAGATAAGCTGGACCCGGAAGCCGAGCTAAGGTAAATCAAACATTTGGAAAATGAACCACCCTACTATAGGTATCAACTGCGTAAAGAAAAACTGCACTTACAACATCTAAATGTAGTCCGTTCATACTCTTCCCAGGTTCAACCGAGGCGAGTACCGCGAGCAAACCCGGGAGCAACACACTAGCTTGTGGTTTCAACTCCTCTTTACAGTTGCAGATCACCTGTAGACAGAAAATACAGTTCTTTTTATAAATATTTCGATGGATATACAGTGTGTATTCTGAATATTACCACAAACTTTAACCAGACCAAGGTTTTAGTGCTAAGAACCCATACAACAAGTAATTATAAGTTAGGTCCTAACTAACAGAGCGTAATTATTAAAAATAATAATAATTGAGCAGCAATGTATTGCGCGATCAATCCGTAAGTTATCACTTGTGACAGTTCTTACGTCAGGGCAGCTAAGTACGACGTATTGAACAAAAGTAAAGTAGCAATTACTTTGCGTGCTGAATTATTTTGTATAAAAAAATAAAGTAGTCATATTTAATTAAAACAAATGAAAGTAGATTCCTTAGGGCTTGTACTAATAACCCTTTAAATATGCGGTAATATCAAAAATACACGCTGTATAAGTAGAAATGTAAATATATTATTCCTTTCATGTCTTAGTCTTGGGACGCCCTGTATACATTGTGTAACTAAGCCTAAGCTACTTGCCAATTCAGATTGATTCTGGCGTTATTCAATAAGCCAGTAATAGCATGCCATAGGCACGCCAACCGCATGGCATAGTAACGCCGTGACCCGCCATAGGCGTTACAAGCGATATATCCCGTACCTGAGCTAACAGCCACTTGAGATTGGTCTTGGCGTCCTTCAGTAGACTAGCGACAGCCGCAAACACGCCAGCCGCTTGGCGTGGTAACGCCGTGACCCGTCATGGACGTCATATTGGGTATATCCCGTACCTGAGCTAACAACCACTTCAGGTTGGTCCCGGCATCCTTCAGTAACTCAGTGATGGCAGGCCAGAGGCTGGCTAGTGTGGGTACGCCAACCACGTGGCGAAGTAACGCCGTGAGCGTGCCTGCGCACGGGTGGGCGTTCAGTGGCGTCTCCACGAGGGATATGTCTTGTACTTCCACCTGTCAAGTGATTTTAGTCTTTTTTATTTGAACAAAAAACAGTTCTGAGGACGCAGAGATTTTGTTATCTAATAAACTGTTTAATTTTCCATTTTCCAATGAAATATTTAAGTAGAAATTCTTCATTGCTTTGCTATAGAGTCCACCAATAAATATGGAGCAACTGAGTGGCTACACTATTTGCTTGCTAAACTTAGAAACGAATTTCACATTTCGCAGGCGTAGGGTTTCTCCCCCGTGTTAACGACGTTTTGAGACATATACAGTATGTATCACAACGAAGAGCAAACCTTAAAACTGGTTGACGGGGAACTCGAGTACAATGTAATGACGTGCATTTCACGTGCTTAAATACATGTTTTATGGCATAAATTTACTAAATCAATTACTCGAAGACCATATTTTTGCAGTCGGTTAATGGTTTTTGTAACATCCTATAGGGTTTGTTTACGTTTTTGATTTTTGACAGTGCATGCGTATTGCGTACTGTTGATATGTAGCTAGGGGCAACTAATCAACATTGACGTTGTTATGTCAACGCACATGCAGTTTGAGTTCTGTTTATAAGTAACCTAGGTAATCATTTAAATAGTGGCTGTAGTCATAGGCGACGCGCAAGCGCTTTGTTAACTGTTTATTTGTAACTAGGTAAAAATCCAAACTTCAACAAGGCTTGACGCCTGTCTGTCAGTTGGCAATTTAAGAAATGTCATTTATAAGATTGTAAACAAATAATACAGGGGAGGTGCAAAACAATAATAATAAATGTATATTTTTATACCTCACGTAAAACCTGTCGTATTTTTGATGAATTAGGTACCATGCCCATTTTATGATCTAAACATTAACGGGTTTCTTTTTTTGCCTTTCGTTCTGATACATACTGTATAAGTAGAAATGTAAAAAACACACCACATCCTCCACACTGGAGTGCAAGTCGAACAGCATAGGGTCCTCGGAGAGAGTGCGAAGGAAGATGCGCGAGCGCTGCGAGTGTGAAGGGGACAGCGTGATTTGCTCAAGCGGTACCGCCACGGGCAGTGCTTTAGTTCGCTGCATCTATAAAAAAAGTCGACGACTCAGTCATTTGTTAAGAAATGTTATTTAAACCTTAAATGCATGATGAGATGATGCATACATGACACAGAAACGAGACAAATGACAATCAAGTTCTCATGGAATGAAGACTTGTCATATCGGGTCGTGAGCTATTAATTTGAAATTAATTTGGTTGTCACTTAGGATGTTTTAGGATCAATACTGTTAATTTGAAGCAATAAAGAAGAAACATTTATTTTCGAAATATATACAGTAAGTGTAACTTACCTAGCTACCTACCTCTACCTACCTTAAATCTAAAGTAGGTCCTTGAGGCATTGTACCTAGGATGCTGGCGGCATTTCCTCGTTGTATCGCAATGTTATACTGTTAATTCATGCATTTAAGGGTTAATTACACCGTAAAAATACTTCTAGAAACACGCTTGTTGTTTGAGATGCAGATCTTATAGTACTGGCGTCCGACGCCACTTTTTGGTGACACTTGTCGGACGCTAGTACGACAAGATCTCCTGCATCTCCTGAGGATGCCACGTAGAAGCGAAACACGTGTCGAGTTTTATATTATTGGTGGTGGTGTGTTATATCTATTTGCGTATTTATTTATTGCGGCGGGACGGTGGGAACATTAATTGCATGCAAAAAATACGCAAGTAGATATAACGGGTTGGCACTAATTGACTAGCACGTTTGGCGGAATAGCAAAGTAAGATTATTCTCGTTGTTAATATGGAATTCCGCAAAGTAACGCCTGATTCAATCAATTATTATGTTCCAACTACACCTAGAAGTAGAAATTTGACGTCAGCCACATTTATCGACAGATTGGGTCAGTCGTTTGTACGGCATGGTGTTAGTATACGAGTGACAGACAGACAGACTGAGTCGCACCATAAAGGTTCCTTTTACCATTTTGTTAGGGTCACCCTAATACGGTGTATTAAGCCACTCACCCAGCTCGCTCGTATAGGCAGAACATACGGCTGTTCTTCATCAACGATTGCTGTCAACGCGTCTGTATTTAGCCACTGCTGGTACATAGACGCTGGCGGCCGGCGCCGAGAGATGGCAGCACACACCACGTTGTATATGTTACACTGGATCTTTCTGCAACACAAGAGATAATTAAAGAGCTGATACGGCGTATTAGAATAGTAGTTTATGTGATTGTATATAATGAAAGGCATCAAAACTCGAGTGTGGGTTTATGAAACGAGGCGCCAGCCGAGTTTCATAATAACATCACACAAGTTTTTAATTTTAATTAGAAAACTCCCGTCAGTATCAGACATATTAAAATTCTCATAGCGGGTTACACACGTCAATAAAGTCGAAAATAGCTCGACATGTTTCGGAACAGTCCGTGTCCCTTATTTATGAGTCATGCGTCTAGCCGCGGCGACTGCTCTGACCAGGATTCGAACCCCGGACCTCCAGTTTCGTAGGCACGGTCACTACCAACTAGACGGATAGATTAGAATAGAGGTCAAATCAAATTTCCTTTTTTGTCAGAAATGTTCGAAATTTGAAAAAAAAATCGAATTCGATAATATAAATAAGCTATAATCTTTCCCGGGATCCCCTGAAGATCTGTTTAAATTAACACCTGACGCAATCTCGTGGCTCGGGTCCCTGAATGTGGATTTGTAAATTTTTAGCTACTATTTCTTGTAATTGTTTATGTAAGCACGCCATACGATTAAATAAATAATAAGCTATAACAACATATTCACATAATAAATTTGCTGTAACAAAAAAGTTCATTATTATAGGGGTCTTTATATGCGGTTTTTGAACGCATTATAGAGGGCTAATGATATGTGGGTATATAAACCTTTATATACAACCTTCTTTCCTAGTAATAAATATATGTACACAGGACTTCATTGCCTGAACGTTAAGCTTATACATACTGATAGCACTTTGGCTGTATTCAAATCTTTGTTGCCTTCTATACCTGTACAAAGCATAAAGGTGGTGATCTTGTGTGGGACGCCATAGCCGGTCTCGAAGCTGATGGCACCATCTACACGTCTCCCGCACCAGATGCCAGGGTGTAGCACTGGTTACACTGTACAGTACTGATGCTGGTGATTCTAGAGACGATGTGGGTAGCTACAAGACAAGGTAGTGACAAGATGTTTAGTAAATTAAATCGAAATAAATGTCATATACTAAAGAAAAAGATTAACTCTATCGGAGGTCAAGCAGGTACCAAGAAAAAAAAAACAAAAAAAAAAAACAGGACCGTCTTCAGCTAACGCCATAACCTCGTTTTGAGACAATTGTAAAGCATGAATTAAATGATTTATTAAATATAATAAATGTTTTGATTCATGTTTTTAACACTACTATAATTATATAAATTATAAATTGAAAGAGATGTCATACTACAGAAAAAGGGCGTCTGCCGCGAAAGCAGGTCGCTGGTTCGATCCCAGCCCTGCTCACCGGGGCCCTTGGTCACTTTTTCTGTAGTATATGACATCTCTTTCAATTTATAACTCGTTGGACAGTTCTATTGCCTGAGATATTCGCCGGCTTTCATTGAGACCAGGTGGCCAGAGGTTATGGGGTCAGCCATAACATTAACTGCTAAGCCACCAACCCCTCCTACCATTGACCTATTAAAAGCAGACACACAAAGCAGAAGAAGAAACGTCAAAAAATGTGAGTCAAAATGACATTAGCGAACTTGCATTGATGATGATACAAACAGTAAATGTTTCGTAAAATGAGCTTACTGAAGTAAGCATTAAGTGTCAAATTCATACACAGAACTACCAACACTGTTAAAAGTAAAGGCTGTTGGCACTTACGGAACGTCACGTTCCAAACAAGACTATATTAAAAAGAGTCGCAACTACTGCACTTTTCCGACGTCTTTTTTTTCGGCTGTTTCGATCCAGTTCTTATATCCTATATATATGGCTATACATAAAAATCTGGTAACAATGATCGTAATACCTTTTCGAAAGCGACCAGCAACAAATACAGACTGATCATGTATTCTTCCCAGCGTTTTTTGTAGGCTGGGTGCGCCGGGTCACTTTTAGGCCCCTTCTTCAGGCTTCCTAAGATTCGGTCTAGCACTGAAGCTAGGAATCTCTCGCATAGCTCTGTCGACGAGTGTCTGGGGAATAAAAAATAGACCAAATATATTTTTTTGTAGAATATTTAAATTAATTTAAAGTAACTAGAAATATAAATTATGAAAGGGATGGAAAACACCAGACACCATTTGACGACCGGTTGGCGTAGTTGGTGCCCTGCCTGCTATGCCGATGGCTCTGGTTTCGAATCCCGGTAAGGGCATTTATTTGTGTGATGAGCACAGATATTTGTTCCTGAGTCATGGATGTTTTCTATCCTATTTATGTATTTGTATATTATAATATATCGTTGTCTGAGTACCCGTAACACAAGCCTTCTTGAGCTTACTGCGGGACTAAGTCAATTTGTGTAAGAATGTCCTATAATATTAATTTACCATTTAAATACTCGGCTTTATCACGTACAATAGTTATTATAATCAACTTTGAATAAATCACACGGGAAGTAGAAGTATGCGCGGCGGCCATCCTGATAATGATAGCCTCGGTGACGCGCTAGTGATGTCCCAGAGCCCATTCTTAGTGAGGGGACACGCGTAGAATATTCTTGCTCTTTTAATTATAAACTAAAATAGATGCCATATATTAAATAAACTTACTCCATCAGAGTCCAAGCTGCGCATCGAACCAGGGTATACAGCTTACGCGGCTAACGCCGTAACCTCTAGGCCACCTGGTCTCAATGAAAGTCGACGAATTTCTCGAGTATAATGCAATCTCTTTGACATCCCCGGCTATGTCTTTTTGTGTGTTTTTGTAGTCGGTCTTTTTCTTTGGCATAGTTACTAGTACATCTCTTTCAGTTTATGAATACAATTTTTTTTATAGCGAGCGTGGCAAATGAGTACATCTAACAGACTACACATCATGAATCGTCCCACAAATATCCAGGCTGTTCCGATTGGCTGCTGACGCCACGCAGGTCTCCAACGCGTCCCACATTTTATTCTATACAAAATGTATAAAGGGGTAAAGGGCTCGAAACGTTTGATCCGTTCTAAAGTTTTTAATTTCAAAAATGTATAAAGTTATCTTACCTCAGACAATACAAGACTTTGGTGCCAGGAATCCACCTGGAACCAAAGTAACTCAGAGCACCCCCTGAGCTCCATCATACGTCACATGGAGATGGTCGAGCAAGCTCTTGAGTAATGCAGTAGGGGGTAATTACACAAAAGATCCCTAGGGGTCGAAGTGTATCCCTGACTTTGGATAAGATAAGATCTTACCTCAGTAATGGAACTAGCACGCGTTCGCCGGCCCGCTCCCCGAGACACTTCTAGTACAGTGTCCCACATAGTTTATGCTCAGTAAAAAATGTATAATGTGATCTTACCTCAGTAATGGAACCAGCACGCGTTCGCAGGCCCGCTCCCCGAGACACTTCTAGTACAGTGTCCCGAATAGTTTATGCTCAATACAAAATGTATAAAGTGAACTTACCTCAGTAATTGAACTAGCACGCGTTCGCAGGCCCGCTCCCCGAGACACTTCTAGTACAGTGTCCCACATAGTTTATGCTCAGTAAAAAATGTATAATGTGATCTTACCTCAGTAATGGAACCAGCACGCGTTCGCAGGCCCGCTCCCCGAGACACTTCTAGTACAGTGTCCCGAATAGTTTATGCTCAATACAAAATGTATAAAGTGAACTTACCTCAGTAATTGAACTAGCACGCGTTCGCAGGCCCGCTCCCCGAGACACTTCTAGTATAGTGTGCCACATCACATAGTTTACGCTCAATACAAAATTTATAAAGTGATCTTACCTCAGTAATGGAACTAGCACGCGTTCGCAGGCCCGCTCCCCGAGACACTTCTAGTACAGTGTCCCACATAGTTTATGCTCAGTACAAAATGTATAATGTGATCTTACCTCAGTAATGGAACTAGCACGCGTTCGCAGGCCCGCTCCCCGAGACACTTCTGGTACAGTGTCCCACATAGTTTATGCTCAGTACAAAATGTATAATGTGATCTTACCTCAGTAATGGAACTAGCACGCGTTCGCAGGCCCGCTCCCCGGGACACTTCTGGTACAGTGTCCCACAAATGTCCAAGCTGTTCCGTCTGGCTGCTGAAGCCACGCAGGTCTCCAAAGCTGTGTCCCACCAGCCAGGGCTTGTCTCATCTAGGAACATTCAATACATTTAAAAAAAGCAACCTTTATAGTCGAAACGTCTATTATCGAGAGCCTCTATAATAGGCTAGACGACTAAAAAAATCTATTTAGTCCGCCTTTTAGATTATTAAAAAATATTGTACACGTATTTTTTCTTTTCTTCGTCAAATCAAAAGTGACGAAAACACAGTGCGTTCAAGTTTCGCGTAACGTCACTATCAGGTACAATTCTTACCTATAAGTGACGTCACCACTCACCAGCCCCCACCCCGGAACTTTGATGCTCTATATCTTCGTCAATTTTTGTTAAATTGAAAAAGGAAAAATTACGTGTCTAATAATTTTAGACAATCTCACTGACGGACTAATTAGAATGATAGTTTTTCAACCTAGTCGTCATCCCTATTGAAACGAGATATTAACCTGGATAATTGGCCATGTTTGGATTGGAAAATCTGGTTAATTGAGACCAAACTGTCGGTCCCTAGAAATTTCAATTACCTAGGTTTCACTGTATTATATAAAACTAGCGACCCGCCCCGGCTTCGCAAGGGTAATAATTATACATAGTAACCTTACTCTTGAATCACTCTATTAAAAAAACCGCATTAAAATCCATTGCGTAGTTTTAAAGATTTAAGCATACATGCATACAGTACAGACAGCGGGAAGCGACTTTGTTTTATACTGTGTAGTGATATTGTATTGTATTGTTATTATAATATTATATTAGATAAATACATATATAGTGGTTTATGCAACAGTGATATAATAAGGTTTCTTAAAACTTAACGGTCGCCCGTACAAAACAAGAAGAAGTCGAGTTTTGTAATAATAGACCTGAGAGTTTTAAGAACTAATTATGAGCTGTTGCAAACGCTAGTTTTTCTACGACAGCTAAAATAGTGTAAAAAACAAAATCTAGAAACGTGGCAGAATAGGGAAGATGTTGTGCCAACTATAGAAATAAGAAAAACAACAACAACAGTGCTCATATATTGTATGAAAATCCATAGGAGCAGTGTTCTTATGGAATAAAACAGACAACGTTATAATGTATACTATGTGTCAGTCATCTAATTGACAGATAGAAGTGCTGGAGTAGAAAAATGTACTTATTGTTAGTTGTGATTTATAGCCGTTAAATATCTGTGGTAGCACTGACTGTTAGCAAGCGTAGCGATGGTCACCAGCAGCGCTGGTCGCTCCGCCACAGCTTCCAGCAGCGCGGGCCGCAGCTCCCTCAGCCGCGCCGGGAACAGCGACGACACCGCTGTTGACACTGCCGGTAGTCTGCGGAAGACGTTAAAATACTGACGACTAAACATGTCAGTGACGTTTAGAGCAGAAAGCTCCCGAAAATGTCGATGTTGATCTCAGACTTATATAAAAGTAAATACATACGTTTTATTTAATTAAAAATAAGAGCATACTTATATTGCATGTTTGTGTGTTTGTGAAATTTGTCACGTTTTATTGAAAAGGTTTCTACGGAAGACCAGCGTCAAGGTACGCAAAAGATACCTTGACATCAAGCTGAGTAGAAACCTTTTCGGTGACGCTATTGTTCTAACCGTATTGTCTAAAAGTGCTATATTTTTGTACACTGAAGCGTCCCGAATAAACGTTTTTCTTTCTTTCAAAAACTCCAGTGAGTATTTATTTAAACTTTATTGCACAAAATACAAAAAAATTACAAATGGCGGACTTAATGCCCAATGGCTTTACCAGTCAACCATAGGACCAAACAGAGACGTGAATAAAATGGTGCAAAGGGAGAAGGTAATAAAATAATATCGAAATAATTGCAAAGCGAACTGAAGAACGTTATACAAGGTGCCCGTGAGCATTGCGAGAGATTTTATTCGTATTCCTGAGGCTAAAAGAAACAAAAAATGTTATTAAGCGGATTGGATTAGGGCCAGTTTCTGAGATAATTGCAATTTTTATTTAAACGTAATTTTACCGCGACTCGGTAAATAACGCGTTTTGGAATATGGTAATGCTACTATGTGGTCTAGTCTAGACATCATTTTTGACAGACTTCAAAGTGACACTGTGATGTATTTGCAAAACTCGGCTCTACCAAAAAAAAACATTTTTTTGTATTTTAAGTGGGCCTTTTCTAATGAAATTTACTTACCATGTATCAAAGCATATAAAAAAAAGAAAAAAAAAATTTTTTTTTTTTTTGGTCGAATTGACCAAAAATCATATGACATTTTTTGTTTCTTTTAGCCTCGGGAATACGCTGTTAAAATCTCTCGCAATGCTCACGACTCCGTGACTACTACATATTTCTAACACGCACACTATACTATAATGATGGACACTGTGGAAACTCTTCTTTGAGCAGGTGCTTACGCAGCATCCGCTTAAACGCACTCTTCCTTGAGTATTAAAAAGAAAGAAATATATTTTTCATCACACTTGCTCGGTAATGGTGTTATAACGCGAAGGCGTTTAGAGCGGTTAGAGCCGATTCAGTCCTCTTGGGAGTTATGGATTTAAGAACAATATAACTCCCGAGGGAGTTATGAGTTTAGTTTTAAAATAACGTACGTCATTTCACTTCAGACTAAGGTTTTGCATCAGCTAAGGCTTATTTCAAATCTTCAAACTTGGCTATAAACCAACTTTACTGTGTAATTGTAATATTAAATTCATCTTTAATAAATAGATTCATTTGTATATTTGTTTTTCCCTTACAAGTGTGATGAAAAACGTTATATGCATCACGGTCGATAAGAGGATTACAAACTCGAGTCATTAAAAGCCCTCCGCCTGCTGCGTCGGGCTTCTAACAGCCTCTCGTTAGTAACCCTGTACTTACCTCCCTAGATGCACAATGTACTATATTGCGATATACCATACTCGGGGCTCGTAATTTTCATGCCGATGCAGACAAATGACTTCAAGCTTTATACATACTCGTATTGTACAATTGTAATGAATTAAATCATTTATTATTTTTATTGTTTTGATTCAAGTTTTTAAGTAGTCACACTACTGTATATACATTATAAATTGAAAGAGATCTCATATACTACAGAAAAAGTGACCAAGGTCCCCGGTGAGCAGGGCTGGGATCGAACCAGCGACCTCCTGCTTTCGCGGCAGACGCCCTAACCACTGGGCTACCCGATCACGGCCGTCACGGTCGCTGGTTCGATCCCAGCCCTGCTCACCGGGGACCTTGGTATTTTTTTCTGTAGTATATAACATCTCTTTCAATATACACTTTTTTTTAACTTAAATATTTACTAACTTGAATGTCTCCTCCGGTAAGAAACACAACAGCTTCGTCCTCTCATCGATGGGCGCGTCGGAGCACACGATGCGTGTCGCCCAGCGTAGCGGGTTCGAATCCGGCCCCGGCCCAAGGCACAGCAGGTTGGCTAGGAGACAGTGCTTTTGGACGAAGGTGGCTTGCTGCTCGTAAATCGGCCATAGCTACAATATATAATGGATATATACACATCTTTAAATGGTATTCTATTTTATATAATTTAAACTTTCGTGAGTCATACTGATATTAAATTGCAACGGTTAACACTCACGTATTGTTATCACAATAGGCGTGACATGTTAACCGTTGCAATTTGGTATTCTATTTATTTAAACCAGTTTACAAAATTTCTTAGAAATCAAAGTGAAAAAACAAATCTACAAAAAAAAAAGAAAACAAACACACACACAATTACATATACATACATATATATATGTTCATACCAAAATACATAAATATATAAATACATATATACAAATACAAACTAATTAAGCGAAATGAGGATACAAGTGCGAATAGGAGAAAATTAGCAATGAGTGGCGATAGAACAAAACACGACCGACGGGAGTGCGCAGAGCAATCGCCGCAAGCGCTTCTCCCTCATGATTACGGGACGCGGACCGTTCCGAAACATGTCGAGCTATTTTCGACTTTATAGACGTGAGTAACCCGATATAAGTATATTAATATACCGAAGGGAGTGTTTTAAATCGACACGAGTTGCGAATTATTCGCACATGTATCGTACGACGTTTTACAGTACATATGGCACTTTGAATTTTTGACGCAGCCACATAAAGTGCTCATTATCACACTAGTGCCGTAATGTAGCACCATATGTACTGTAAAAATACTGATGAGCCTCCCTGTTATGCTCAACAGTAGATTTGAATACTAAAAGTGTAAAACAAAAAAAAAAGATGCATACAATACTTTTCATCATTTTAGCTAGCAATGAATAATCGAAATACCCTCTATTTTTGGACGGGCGTGTATCCCACAGTCGCAAGTTCGAATCTCGCCCGAGGCGGAGTTTTCCACTTCCTGCTTTCTAAGAAATTTGACATCGATCACAGGCGTTTTATATTTAAAAAAAAACTCACCATTTCTACCAATTCCAGTACATTTTCATATCGTTCCTTCAAATTTTTCTTCACAACAATCCTCACTACATCATTCAGAAGAACGGAACATTCATTTACGTCATCATCCAACAATATAAAAGGCTTTTCATTTAAAACTTCAAAAAACCCTTCAATAAAAAAGCTACCAAACGAAACCTCTTTACCCTTATCAGCTTTTAAAATCTCCTTGACATCCTCCGTTGGCAAAAACTTTAAACTAACCGCTAATATGTCGTTAAAATATGAAATCTCTTCATAGAAATACTCTTCCAATCTTCCAGAATAGTATAGTTTCATCAAAATCTTCGGCCATTCTGACATGTCCATTTTGACATCGTGTAAAATTATTTCTCGCATGTCAAACATGTTTGACATTACATAAAAAGCTTGTATATGCAAATGGTGTTGGATGGTAAATAGTTCACGTTGCATGTCATTTGTTATTTTTTTTATTGGCAATGTAACCAGCCAGGACTGGATGCTTGTGAGAATTGTCTTTGGTATGATTTTCCAATGTTTCTGTATAGATGTAAAACACTGTTTTATGTTTTGTCGGAGTTCTTTTAGTATTGTTGGTGTGAAGTTGGTTATAAGGTCTGATATTAACTGTATTGTTTCCTGAAAATAAAATATTAATTAGAAAACTTTCGTGAATATCAGATTACTTACGTCAATAAAGTCGAAAATAGGTCGACATGTTTCGGAACAGTCGGTGTCCCTTATTCATGAGTCATGCGTCTAGCAGCGGTGGCTGCTCTACGCACACTGCGAGCACCAGCGCGCTCTTATCTCGACTGAAGCAGCGGGGGGTGGGGCCCGTCATGCTATTTTCGACTTTATTGACGTGAGTAACCCGATAGAAGTATTTTAATGAATATGACTTTGTCAAAATTCTTAGGATACAAAAGTGCCGTTTAACGGAATATCAATATTTCCGCTACACCTGTATATTATGATCCTGTATGTTATATTATTTCCCTTTTAAACTGTTTATTGTTAGCAAACTGTAAGTGCTACTACCTGCATATGGGCATTTAAAAAAATAGGGTACCATTTCCTTTTTTTTAATATAGGAAGTTTTAGGTTTTTTATAATCAGAATCATGAGTACTACTGATTTAAAAAAAGAATAAGAGTGTCCCGTTTCTTTTGGGCAATTTCGTAACGCATTTTTTCATACATTTCGTAAGGGTCGCTACAAAACTTTTGTATGGAAAATCGAGGACCCATTTTCATTAAAATGGTGCACTTTTTCTGAAAATACCCATAAAAATGCTCGGTCACATTGAGCGTTTCTTGAATTACGACTCTATAACTATGTAATAAGATTCAATTTAAACTAATTGAGAAAACAACATATTTAGCACGGCGGTCCCTAAAATTTACCTGATAAATATGGCACATGCGTAAGAAATAATGTATTTTATTTTTAATCTTTTCTCTTAAGGAATAGAGTTGATAATAGTAAAACAGTATAGTTCTATTTTTTTTTGCATATTCGGCGCTGGTGCCTTATAGACAGACAAAGCCATTGTTGAATACAATGGCTTTGTTGTACGCTAATCCGTAAGGGCTCAGCTGAAGAGACTAACTATACTTACATATACTTGAAACTTACCTTATATTTCAACTCCAAAATCCCTTCGCAATATTCTTCTAAAAATATCAAAACGACTTCTATCTTAAACAAGTCTTTATCATCGAATCTCATTCCTAACAAACAATTCAATAAGACACAATTATCTCTCCCCAACACCTTTCTTGAAACGTCATTTTCAAATTCAAATTCACTTTTGACAATCGCCAACACATACAGCGTCTTGACATTGACGTTTCCGCTTTTAAAAATGACATCTATAATCTCATCTAATTTGACATCCCCTAAATTCTTGACAAACTCAACTGTCATTTTGACAGTGTCTTTATATATTTTGACATCGGATAAATTGTGTGTGACGTTTTCCAAAAGGGTGATGACAGTTTTGGTGATGGTTTCTTTATCGAAAAGCTGTTTTTTATCGATGAAAGCTTGGGAAGCCATTTTGAATGCGGTTTTGGAGTCGGTTTCGAATGTTCTGGCTACCAATGTGGTGAGCTCTGGTAGTAAGGTTTTGCTTAGAGCATGGTTGTTTTCGAGCGATGTTAGAATCGTCTCTGTGATGTCGAGTCCTGCGCGTTTGGTCGTAGCTAAAACAGAATGAAGACGCATACAATATTTACCTGAGCGTGTTCTAAAAAAGTCCTAAAAACCGGATTCTTTTTGATTTCTTGGTTGTGCTCATTGGAATCAGAATCACGAGATGATTCGATCCTTATAATAATAAATATGTAGAGATTGTAGAGGGAAGGCCAATAGAGATATCTCTCCAGGGAGATGTTATGCCTGGGGACCGAAGTCCAATGAGAGAAGGTTGGAAGTTGGAACTTATATTTATGTAACGGACGTTAGAAACTTCGATAGCGCGATGTAGGATTTATATGGCGCTTCATAGAAGTTGACACTCGTATGGGAGTGGCCACAGGCTAGACGACTAAAAACATCTATTTAGTCCGTATTTTAGATTATTAAAAGATATTGTACACGTATTTTTTCTCTTTCGTCAAATCAAAAATGACGAACATACAGTGCGTTCAAGTTTCGCGTAACGTCACTATTAGGTACAATAGGGATGACGACTAGGTTGAAAAACTATTATTCTAATTAGTCCGTCAGTTAGGTTATCTAAAATTATTAGACACGTATTTTTTCCTTTTTCAATTTAACTAAAATTGACGAAGATAAAGAGCATCAAAATTCCGGGGTGGGGGCTTGTGACGTCACTCCTAGGTAAGAATTGTACCTAGGAGTGACATTACGCGAAACTTGAACACAGTGCGTTCAAGTTTCGCGTAATGTCACTCCATTTTTGTCATTTTTGATTTGACGAACAAAAGAAAAAATACGTGTACAATATTTTTTTACAATCTAAAAGACGGACTAAATAGATTTTTTCAGTCGTCTAGCCTATTCTTACCTAGTATATGTAGTGACGTCACAAAGCCCCCACTCCAGAACTTTCATGCTCTATATCTTCGTCAATTTTAGTTAAATTGAAAAAGGAAAAAAAAAACGTGTTTCATAATTTTGGATAATCTTTCTGACGGACTAATTAGAATGATAGTTTTTCAACCTAGTCGTCATCCCTATTGTATAGTTTTACAATACTTACAGTCAGGACTAGCCAGCATGACCCTGGCCCGCTCCGCGACCCTCTGCATCACCTCTGCCTCCTCGCATAGTGTAGATAAAGCCGCAGCTAATAGCTTTCGAGCCCCACACGACTTGCTACTGCTTATGTACTGAAATATAAGAAAACAAGTCAAATCCAGTAACTTTTTTACCAAGATGGCCGGCTTTATATTTTTTGGGGTTCCTAAACTCAAAAGGAAAAATCGGAACTCTTATGGGATCTATTTGTGGTCCGTCCGTCTGTCTGTCTGTCAAGACTTTTTATCTCTTTAACGCGTAGAGGTAGCAAGTTGAAATTAATACCACATACACAAGTCTGCGGTTTCTTGAAGCTCTCTTTTTGCCAAACTTCGTGATTCTAGGTCTACGGGAAGTACCCTATACATTTTGATTCCCATTGCAAATGTATGGGAAATGCGACATAAACGGCCGTATCTTTTGATTGCGTTGACGTAGAGGATTGGTTTCACAGCTTCAAGGGAACCACAGACGGGTGTATGTGGTATTAATTTCAACTTACTACCTCTACGCGTTCTTTTGATAAAGGGTCTTGACAGACACGGCCGGACGGACAAAAATGGTTCCATTCCTTCCTTTTGAGGTACGAAACGCTAAAAAACACATTAAAAGTAAGTAAATTACATTGTCAGTCCTCCGGCCGGTAAGCGCCACTTTACGCAAAACTAAATTGCCGCCTGCCGGCTCCGTCGGGCAGAAAAATAGTATACAAACCTCGGCCGGTAAATGGGAAAGCCTCGGATCATATGATATTTGTAATATTTGATATGTATTATATTAATATATACTTATTACATTTTATTTATTTGTGTATAATTTTATGTATTTTATTTATTGGTTATAATATGTTTATGCGTATTTATATATGTTTACTCGTCTAGTAAAGTCATTATTGTACATCATTGTGTAAGTTTGTCTATCGTAATATTAGTTTTCCACTCAACTCTAAGGTTAGCTGGAAGAGATCCCTTACAGGGATAAGTTCGCCTTTGTACTTCAATTCTTTGCAGTTGTTTTGTGATTTATTTTGTGTACAATAAAGTGCTTACTACTACTACTACTACTACATGTTAGTCGACAATTACATGGGATCCAAGGCATTTCCCACTTAAACGGCCTTGGTATGTAATCTACTATTGAAGCCGACACGCAGTATCGCTCGCTGTGTGCCGCCCGCCATACAAACTCACATGAAGCAAATCCACGCCCGCGTCGTCGCACACCCGCACCGCGTGTTGCACGCGCGCCGCGTGCTCGCCGCCGCCCGACGCGTGCGCGTTCGCTAACGCGCGTGCGACGCGGACTATCGCTCGCTGTGTGGACACTTCTTTGTTTGATGATACTGTGTAATACAAATATGCGTATTATAATTACATTTGTAAATACCTTTTCCCCTCACTAGCTCGGAAAGCGCTGTTTTCTCCTTTAAAACTAGCGTGGAAAGACGCATTTTATCCACATGTGGGGCAAAGTAATCTAATTCCTATCACTTACCACCAGTCCAGTATAAGTGAGCCCTATATGCCCATAGAAAATATGCACAAACGGAGGTCACACCTAAAATTGGTCAAGTCTTATCCCGCCCTTGGTAAGCTGTTGGCAATATCTAAGTATCAGGAGCGTAAGTACCTACTCTATGAGAAATTTTGAAATTGAATTTTGATGGTTTCTTCGTGATTACTTAAGTTCATGTGGATAAGATTTGTAATCGTATGTCGTCTTTATTTTCCTCGCAAAGTCGCAATAATGAGGGGAAAAATGTTCTATTACACTCGGCGGCAAAGTTTGTTTAACTCTCGTGCCTTGAGACCCTCGTAAAGCTCAAGATTACAGTTATTGAACCACTCGCTACGCTCGTGGCTCAATTTTGGAATCTTTCGCTTGCTCGCTGGCTCAATATAAGCCCGAGAGTTAAACAACAACTTTGCCCCCTTGTATAATAAATAACTATTGTAAATACCTTTGTACGGTAATCCGTAACGGCTCTGAAACAAGACTAAGGGCGTATTCGCACTACGTCCGATCCGAATCCGATCCGAACCCGATCCGTCGTAGCTGTAGAACTATTTCTATGGTAAGTAATTAATAAATAAATTAATTAATTATTTTATTAATATTTTATTTTTAATAATTTTTAATGATTCGGTCCGAGTTTTCTAGACCCATATTTTCACAGGTTCGAATCGGATTCGGATCCGACGTAGTGTGAATCCGCCCTAACTGAAATACCTTAACTTATTTAAAAAACTTTTCGCTACCTACTTTTTTCGGTTGAAATACGTACGATTGGCACAGAGCATCGCCAGCAACGTCTGCAGGGTGCTTGGGTCTTCGTGTTGTAAAGCCAACAGTAGCATTGTTTTGAGATCCACCTATAAACAATTGTTAATAATCACCTATTGAAATTAAACACTTTAGAACGGATTAATCGCGTTTATTAACACCATGAACGCGTTTATTAACACCTAAACTTAACTACCTACCTTAAATCTAAAATAGGTCCTTGAGGCATTGTACCTAGGATGCTGGCGGCATTTCCTCGTTGTATCGCAATGCTGATACGTTGTGCGAGGAAGCCACCAGCTCTTCGGTCACCAGTTACATCAACCAGACGTTTCGCGATTTCTACAGGACCCCATGGACCAAGAGTTTCGACCCCGAACGGTATAAAAAGGTGCTCTCTGCCCAGGCTCTTATATTTATTACGTTTTAAAATTTCGCCGCTCAGCCCGCTTTTACATTAGTTCGTAGATGGGTTTTGAAATTAATACGCCAACTTTTCACCGGGCAGGAAAGAGCACATAAAAACGCTTCGCGCTCGCTCGGTCAGTTACCTTATATGCGGCCCCCTGGTATGGAATCGTCAGGGCGAGGGATTTCTTCAAGTCAACTACAATGTCGTCGTTCCAGGTGTCTTTGTTGTTGTTTATATCCATATTTCCGTGCTTGCCTGTAATATATTACTTTTAATTATCATTCCATCGAAAAGCGATTCGTAAATATCAAATGATATTTCGCGCGACAGGAAATCGCACCGACGATTCTTTAACAGGCAACAATCTATATTTGAACACTAAGTTATTTTCCATTGGTCTATTTTTGATGCGGCCAAATAGCGACTAAAAATCTAAAACCAACCACATTTTAATTTTTAAATTAGGGAGCATCCATTAATTACGTCACACCCATTTCATTTCATTTCATGATTTTTTGACCCCTCCCCCTCCCCTATTGTCACAATTCGTCACAATTAACTACACCCTGCCCACTTAGTGTGACGTCACGTTTAGATTTTTAGTTTAGGAAGGTAAAAATTACAACATCACTTTGAAACTAACTTTTTATTAGGACTGCTTAAATAGATTTATGAAATTAACGAAGAGAAAATCAACAATAATAGAAAAAAAATATAAAACTTATTCTTCCTCCGGCCAAACTAAAACTCGGCCAAACTCGGCCAGAAAAATAGTATCAAATTTATAGGGAACGAAAGTATCCAAACAAATCCGAGTATGTAGAAAATTAGTTTTATATTTTGTAAAAAATTGTATGTGAGGATTGTGAGGTCACAAACATGGAACTCCTCCCTCCCCCTGTCACGATATGTCACATTTTGTGGACCCCCCCCCTTTGAGGTGTGATGCAATTAACGGATGATCCCTTAGACAGATGGACGGACAAAAAAGTGATACTATAAGGGTTTCGTTCTTTCCTTTTGAGGCACGGAACAATACCAATACAAGAAACAACTTACCCAAGAATACTGTGATCTCTCTATGCAGTATCCTCACATCGCGGTCCGCGCGGTCGCCATGCGTCCTTAGTTTCTCTACCGACCGTATTGCCTAATATAAATACAATAATTTAATTCATAAACTCACAAAAATACACGGTGAAATTTTAGTGGTTGTTTTCCCGCGGCAGGGCGATTTGCTATCGGTAGTACTTTCGAATTTTAATAGACAAACTTAAAATAAAAATATTTTTGAATTACAAAATGAAAATCCTAAATCTCGAACAAGCGAAAAACAATAGTAACGCACTAAAACTGCAAGTAGACGACAGTTCCTTTTAAGGTTTTTTTTTTCAATTACTTTATCGATCTGTAAAGTGCATGTAAAAAGTGTGAAGGAAAAATCAATGGAACTACTTTTTAGGTTATTTTGTTTCATTTACTCAAAAGTAGGTACTACTGCAGTGCTACTACTGGTGTTAGGTCACTTTCGAGTATCGTTCGACGGTCATAAATCTGGCATTTCTCAACATCAATAAAAAAAAGATAACACATCGATTGTACATCCATGGCAAAATCATTTCGTTGCGGGAAAACAACCACTAAAATTTCACCGTGTATACAGTTCTTGAGCATTTGCTTTAACATCGTGTGGCTTGGTATAATTAAGGAAACAGAATGGCATAGTTAGTTTGATTAAATTCGTTAATTTTAATGTTGCATCAACCGCTAATGTAAAACGGGCATTAGAATTAACTTTACCAAATAAGTGACAACTATGACATATCAATGTCATGTCGAATACTCACACTCCGTTTACACACATGCAAATATCATATGAGATAAAATTAAATTACTAGTTATTTCCTAAATGGAGCTAATTGGAATAACACTATGAGCAGGGTCTAGTGTTATTAAACTGCGGTTTTCTGTATGGTGGAGGTACTTCCCTGTGCCCTACCACACTAAACGATATGCATCCGCTGTGCCCATACCTCTATCTAAATAAACATGCTATATGGTAAACGATACTAAAGTCACAGCACTACTTACATCGCGAATGTTTAATTCCATATTTTTCTCGTTTGTAAGTAAACAATCTAATTTCCTTATCGCCTGCATATGTGTCTTCGGTTCTACGTCACTAGAAAGTATTATCTGAAAAAAAAAGAACTGCTTTTAGACTTCTGCGTAGTCGTTATTCGCGTCCGTGCCGCGCACCGCGCAAGATAAGATAAGATAAGATGAATTTATGGTCAGAAACTGATGAATGCCACCGCCGTTTGTGGACGTCAATTGGTAAAGAGGATTGTATTTTCTTATAAACCTTTCAATTCCTGCCACACCTGGCCATAAAGTGCCTTTTTCCGCACGCTACGCGTAAAAAAGCCGATTTCTGCCCAAGTGTAGGCACAAAATGATGTACCTAACACGTGAGGTAATAAATAAAGCCCTTGATCGCATATTTTGGTCGCTCGCTTGCAGCTCGGGTCGCAAACATCTGCGATCTCGGCCTTTCTTTGTTTTACCGCACTAGTTAGGTAATACAAATTTCTGCACGTTCACGCTCCACCATTCGAATTGAGTTCCCCGTCCCTTTCACTCCCTCCTTCCGTCCCTCACTTTCGTTTGCGTTCCGTTTCACCCTATCTTCTTACGTTCCATTCCTACATATATAAATTTATGGAGAAACCGTACTCACTTGCAACGCTGTTAACAATTCGCTCGGATCCAATTCGATATCGTCTGGTGCATTCGATAGCGCAAGACACGCCGCGTGCAACGTCGCCTCGTCGCGGCATCTAAGCAGGCGTATACACTGAAATAAACACACATTGTCAGTTATATAATTTAAACTTTCGAGTCATACTGATATTAAATGCTGGGCGGATTGCTCGATTCAGCCCGCTTCGTCGCGACCCGTTACCTACGCCGGTCTCGGGCAGATGCCCGAGCCGCTAAGCTGACAACACCACTCTGTCCGACGCTGACTGCCCGATGCAGTCGAAACATGTCACGCCTATTGTGATAAAAATACGTGAGTGTTAACCGTTGCAATTTAATAACATTATAAGTTGTTGATTAGCTTCTTTTTTAAAGAAATCTATTATGTGAAAATCAACTATTTATAGTTTTATACAGTACAGAACGAAAGGCAAAAAAAGAAACGTAAATATGAGCATGGTATATAATTTATCAAAAATATGACAGTTTTTAATAAATAAATAAATATTATGAGACAATCTTACACAAATCGACCTAGTCCCACGGTAAGCTCAATAAGGCTTGTTTTGTGGGTACTAGACGACGATATATATAATAGACAGATACATATAAATACTTAAATACATTGAAAACATCCACTCAGGAACAAATATTCGTGATTAACACAAAAATAAATGCCCTGACCAGGATTCGAACCCGGGACCTCCTGCTTCGTAGGCAGGGTCACTACCAACTAGGCTAGGACCGTTCAACGACTTTCATTATATACATTCACATAAAACGGCAACTCACATACGGTTTCAAGCGACTCTCATTGGAATGTATTAAAACTTAGGTTTATATTTTATAGCTGCATATGTTCGGTTTCACCATTACTTTATAACGATACACAATGAAGTAGTTAATGTTTGTACTTGTATTTGTTATTTGGTTAACATAATGATTAATTAAGGAAACTGTAAGTCTGCAATTTATTAACTTTTAAATGTAAACATAAGAGACTGTTTGTTTCTTTCCTAATAAAATAAAAATAAACTACTATTTCAGTCCTCTGGCCGGTAAGCGCCACTTTACGCAAAACTAAATTGCCGCCTGCCGGCTCCGTCGGGCAGAAAAATAGTATACAAACCTCGGCCGGTAAATGGGAAAGCCTCGGATTACATGTTAGTCGACCTCGGCTTCGCCTCGGCCGGCAATTATATGGGTTCCGAGGCATTTCCCACTTAAACGGCCTTGGTATGTAATCTACTAATTATTTTACCTTATAAAACTCTTCACTGCCACTAGTCCCCGCAAGGAGGGGCCCCGCGGCGCTCAGCGCGGGCGCGCAGCGCGCGAGCCCCCGCAGCCGCGGGCCACACGCACGCAGTGGAAACGCATATGCGGGCGGCACGAGCGATGCTAGCCGCAGTAAAGATGATATCTTCGGAGGCAACTCCTGCGAATTGAAAAACGTTATTGGATCCCAATTTAAAAAAAAACCAGTCAAGTACACAAAGTATGCTGAGTACTTAAAAATACTGGTGGCACGGAACTCTCCGTGTGCGACAATAGGGATGACGACTAGGTTGAAAACCTATTATTCTAATTAGTCCGTCAGTTAGATTATCTAAAATTATATTAGACACGTATTTTTTCCTTTTTCAATTTAACTAAAATTGACGAAGATAAAGAGCATCAAAGTTCCGGGGTGGGGGCTTGTGACGTCACTCCTAGGTAAAAATTGTACCTAGGAGTGACATTACGCGAAACTTGATCGCACTGTATCTTTGCCATTTTTGATTTGACGAACAAAAGAAAAAATACGTGTATAATATTTTTTTATAATCTAAAAGACGGACTAAATTAGTACATTTCGATGCTAGTGCGGAAAGTATGTCATTACTTCACGAGTCCCGAGGTATCTGCCACGAGCCGTAGACGAGTGGCAATACTCGGGACAAGTGAAAAATGACATATCCGCACGTGAATCGAACGACGTTTTTCAATACAGATGCGAAAAAAATTAAAATAGATAAGAACGAATTTAAAGTTTTTTATTATTTCCGTGACACGATTGTGATATAGTTGGTATATTAAAAACATCTTCAAAATGTTTATCTTATCTTCTGTACTTTCTCATTTTCAATCTCATAATAATTATTTCTCATAAACAAAATAATAAATTGCATGTGACAAATCGTATCGTCATGTCAGAGGCCCTTCGAACATGTTTACCTGATTGAAAAACGCCTCTACTTTGACTGACGCTTCGTAGGCTCTGTTCCGTTTCATACACACAGATTTATAAGAACTGTTTTCAATGTTAATATTTTTAATGAATGATCATTAGTATGATGAAGAAGTAATTATTGAAATATGAAATATCAATATCTTTAATATTATTGCGTTAATAGTGGGTATTTAGTTTTATTACGGCTCGGTAAAGTTAACGAACAATAATACTCTTCGGTCAGCAGTCATGAATTGGAACACAACTAAATTTAAAAAGATTGGAAAAGTAAAAAGCACTAGTTCGCAAAAACAAACTTTGCGCACGCAAAACAGCCAAAAAAAGGGCACTTTTTGAGCAACTGTATTGAAAAGATTTTTTCAGTCGTCTAGCCTATTATACGGTTTTCGGATGTTTTCCCATACTTGTGCTTCAAGGTCTTGCTTTTTGCCAAATTTCGCGATTCTAGGTCAACGGGAAGTACCCTATACATTATGATTCCCATTCCAAATGCATGGGAGATGCGACATAAACGGCCGTATCTTTTGATTGCGTTGACGCAGGGTGACAACCCTAATGATATAATTATCTCGATGTTTGCATGCTAATTATTATTCATAAAGTTAAACGTCAAATATTCTGTATTTATGTTTTTTAGTTGTTTAAAAAAAAAAAAATATTTCATATTCATAATCCATAAATATAAAATGGGTTTAAAATGGGTGTTCGAGTGTACAGCGCCATCTACCGGACTACTCACGAAGAGGAGGAGTTCCCAGCACCGCCGCGCGGGGGCGTTGCGACTGCCTCTTCCACTTTACCAGCCACAACGACACGGCACGCAAGCCGCTCACGCGAATATTTGCCAATTTTATATAGATTTGCTTTAATAACTTAATATTGTAATCTTCTTTAAAACCACGTAATAAAAACAATAGTAATATTAAAATCAGAAGAAGTCATTGAAGAGCCCCGTTTGCTGCCTCCTGAAATACATATCAAGACGCTAACCCCCCAAACAATGGGTCAGGACCATTTTTTACTTATTACCATTTGTTTCTAGCGAAATAACACATGTATCTCCCATACCGTACACTTTGCAAGTTTTACGGTTTTACGTGAATAAGTTTTCTTCGGTTTTTCTTTTAACACATAAAAGACAAATATGTTGTCATGTTCACAAACAAGAAAAATATTTACTACCGTAAATTTCAAAAATTGACTTAGTTAAGTTTTATTTTATTACTTTTTACCTACTTCGGAAGAAAAGTTTGTTGGATTTTTGCATATATTATCTATAAATATCCCATTCGAACGTTATTTGAGAAAATCAGGCTATTATAATGTAATGTCTTTCAAAACTGTATATTTCCTGGTTTACTATTACTTATTCTATGATACAACCGTGGTCTCACCTCAATTGTGTCAGTTTCATCAGCAACCGCCTCCAAAGCTGCAGAGAGGCAATCGGCCAGTTCTCTAACAACTGCTGTCACCACAGTGACGTCATCATCTTCTAGAAGGTCCCGCCACACGCGCGCCTCGGGGTCTTCACACGAATGCGACAACAGGAACTGAATGGCTGCCTGTTAACAGTTCATTTGACAATTATAATAAATAATAAATAAATATTATAGGACATTATTACACAAATTGACTAAGTCCCGCAGTAAGCTCAAGGCTTGTGTTACAGGTACTCAGACAACGATATATTTAATATACAAACACATAGAAAACATCCATTACTCAGAAACAAGTATATGTGTTCATCACACAAATAGATGCCCATACCGGGATTCGAACCCAGGACCATTGGCTTAAATTAAATTAAATTAAATTAAATAATTATTTATTTCGGGCAGGACCCATAGATATTTTAGTACTGTACATTATTTCTTATTCACTTATGTTAGTAGATACATACATATAATTCCTATATTTAATTTAAAGATAATCCGGATGAGCTACTTTAACATTTTTATAATAAACATTTAAATCCATAGTTAATAAAATTCATAAAGCAATAGAAAAAAACAATAAAATCCAAAATTAAAATTAAAATGTCAGTAGATTACAGTACAAAAACATAGAATTCTTAAATTTATTGATTAAAATTAAAATTTGTAATTATGGGATTATTGAAGTCAAGAATTAAATTAGGCCGGTACATGTCGAAATTTTCAATACTAAATGAATATACATATAAATAATTTGATTAAAAATTAATACAAAATAAAAAATGTCATAAAAATGTTAAAATTATTAATTATTAATTGGTAGTGACCCTGGCTTAGCAGGCAGGGTCACTACCAACTACGCCAACCGGTCGTCAAGACAATTAGAAAAAAAAACGTTACTTTATATGTGTTTTTGAGCAATAGGAGCTACCGGGTGCTCACCAGGCGGCGCCACTCATGCGTGAGTCCTGTGTTAGTATGAGAGAAATGTCAGTGACGTTCGAAATGTTCCCGCAGGACCCACGTTCCACTAGCGCCCCTAGCGGAAAATCGACTCGCGGTAATCCTCATTGCTTTCAATTCAAAGCTGCATTATTTAAGAGAGGTATGGAGCGGATGCATATCGTTTAGTGGTAGGGCACCGTTAGACGATCCGACAATTCAGACTCCCGCAACGACGACACCGGATGGCTCGAATCAGCCTGCTTCGACGCGCGCGACCCGTTACCTACGTCTTGGGCAGTGATGCCCGAGCCGCGAACGTGACAACACTCTATCTGTCCGACGACTGCCCGATGCAGTCGAAACATGTCACGCCTATTGTGATAAAAATACGTGAGTGTTAACCGTTGCAATTTAATAACTAGTGGCATCATGGTGTTGGTATGATGCTGTTTTCGGTTTTGTTTATTTCCTCATGGTCGCTGTGAAAAGCAGTATGTAACACACGGCATCAAAATTATTTCCGTCTTGGGCGTTAACGCTTGAATCCCTCACTACGTTAGGGATTCTATTGTAGATAGAATACATCGCTTCATTCGGAATTCAATGTACGCCCTCGCCGGAAATATATAATTTTGTTCCTTTGTAACAATCTCCATCAATAACGGCCTCCTAGCCTAGTTAATAGTGACCTTGCCTTTGAAGCATGAGGTCCCGGGTTCGAATCCTGGTCAGGGCATTTGTGTGCCCGATTATTTGTTGCTCAGTTATGGGTGTTTTCTATGTATTTAAGTATTTACATGCTATCAGCTATCTATTATATATATCGTCTAGTACCCACAACACAAGCCTTATTGAGCTTACCGTGGGACTAGGTCGATTTGTGTTAAGTTGTCCCACAATGTTTATTTATCTACTATTTCTCCACTCTAGACAATTTACTTACCCGCTTCAACTCCGACGGCGAGTTCAAAACGCCCTTAACTATAATTTTCTTGCGCACGGCTTGCGGCAAATTTTCGTAAAACAAAATGGCTGCCTGCAGGAGACGCTCGCTGTTTGGCAGACTGTATTCCACGCACCATAATATCTGACAAAGAAATTAATCATATAAAAGTACAGTGGTCTCGGCGCCGAATATAATTTTGTTCCTTTCGGCGTCGATCTTTGGTCCGGGCCCTAGCGCTCTGAGTCTCTTCAAAGACCTATCGAAGAGACTCAGAGACGCCACAGGAGACCCAAGAGCTGGAAGCTTCGCTCAACGGATCAGTCTAGCAATCCAGCGAGGAAATGTTGCCAGCGTCCTCGGTACCATGCCGCAGGGGCCTATTTTAGATTTATTTTAGTTTTTATCTATATTTATTTTAGTTTTTATCTATATTTATTTTAGTTTTTATCTATATTTATTTTAGTTTTTATCTATATTTATTTTAGTTTTTATCTATATTTATTTTAGTTTTTATCTATATTTATTTTAGTTTTTAGTTTAGTTATACATCTAGATTTAAATTTGTGTTTTAATATGTTTTAGTTTAGTTTCTTACAATTAATCTTCTGATCATATGAAAGCCGAAAAAAATTACGCCGTCAAAGTGAAGCAGTTGCGACTCTTTTTAATATAGTCTTGTTTGGAACATGACGTTGCGTTAGTGCCAACAGCCTATATACTTTTTACAGTGTTGGTATTCAATTCAATTCAATTCAATTGAATTTTAACCGAGACGGTCCCTTTTTTTTTGCAAAAAAAGGCTATCAAAAAAGGTTAAACTGATCAAGTTCAAATAACGTTCCTTGAAAGACTTTACAAAGCTCTAATTGCATGATTTTTTCTCATATTTTTTGGACCTGCGGTTCAAAAGTTGGGGGGCACATTTTTTTTTACTTCCGGAGCGATTATTTCCGAAAGTATGAACTTTAACAAAAAATGTATTAGCAAACCCCTATTCTTTTTAAATACCTTTCCAAAGATATGTCACACTTTAGATTTGACACGAATAATAAAGGTTTTTCGACTTCATTTTACCACTTTGTCATCATGTATGTTCATACTAAATTACAGCTTTCTACTACTAACGGTCCCTTAGATACGTCGCAATCAGACGGACAGACATCGCGAGTTGACCACGGAACCCTAAAAACCCCACCAACTCGAAAACGGGATTAATAAGTGGGGTCAAAATGACACGTTTCTAATCAAAAACCCCAAAGCAACGTTTGGGGTTTTTTGATCAGGGAATTTTGATCACAAATGCAGCTCACTCTATAAACATTTAGAATTCTCATCAAAAAACGAAGAATTCCCTTAATATATCATATATTTTGCTCCCTTGTGAGACAAAGTACTTACAAGTTCAGCGTCATCTTTTGACACCCTCCTCCTCATCTCATACTCGAGTGTATGTACGTCTGCAAACTGCGCCAGGTCTCCGAAAGTCTTGCTTGCAGACAGCAGTCGTAGGGCCGTCACTTTCACTTCGTGGGACGGCGAGTTGGTATGTGGGAGGACTTCTGTTGTTAGCATGTTCTGTCATCATAAATATACAACAATACAATACAATAACTCTTTATTGCACCTCAAAACAACAAAAATAACACAAACTGGTATAGATTACACATGAAAAAGAGGCAAACAACAGGCGGTCTTATCACTAAAGAGCGATCTCTTCCAGACAACCTTTGGGTAATATAGTATGAGTTTAGACTAATATTTAAAATGTTTCGTAGAAAAGCAAAAATGGAAATACTGTATAATTTAAACGTTCGTGAGTCATACTGATATTAAATTGCAACGGTTAATACCCACGTATTTTTATCACAATAGGCGTGACGGGTGGAGGAAGAGAGAGGAGGCTTTTGCCCAGCAGTGGGACACAAAATAGGCTATTAAAAAAAAAAGGCGTGACATGTTCAGACTCCCGCAACGACGGCGCCGGATTGCGCGAATCACCCCGATCCCGCTTCGTCGCGCGACCCGTTACCTACGCCGGTCTCGGGCAGTAATGCCCGAGCCGCGAAGGTGATAACACCACTCTGTCCGACGGTGACTGCCCGATGCAGCCGAAACATGTCACGCCTATTGTGATAAAAATACGTGAGTGTTGAAATAAAGTTGTAAATAAATAAATAAATAAATAATGTTGCAATTTAATATGGAAATTGTGCGTGCGACTCTGGGATACACGGCCATTACTTTACCAAGTGAGCTACCGAGACACACCCTGAAACGTCGAAATTAGCTTTCTGCCCTAAAATAAAAAAATATATAAATCAAAATGTTTTTCTTTCATTTTTTTTATCGAAGCTGACTGTAGTTTTTTAATAGTCGAGACATTTCTAACAACGGAAAGGTTGCGTAATTTATCACATATAATTTAAATCCACCTCGGGGTTCCATCATCAGATAATAAGCTTCTTTTCAATCCAGCAAAATGCACCATGATGACTTTTAGCCGTTCGAGTAATCCCTTGTTAGCTGAATACCTATTGGGTCCAAAACTCATAAGTCGGGTACATCGTATCCGTGATCTAGGAGTACTTTTTGATACGCAGCTTAATTTCCATGAGCATATGAGAGAGCTAGCCACTAATTGCTATCGTAGACTAGGGTTTGTCATCCGCAACGCCCGCGATTTTCACGACCCCCGGGCTATTAAGCTAGTTTACACTGCTCTGGTCCGGAGCAAGCTGGAGGCAGCTTCTATCGTCTGGAATCCACATGAGGTCTCGTACGTATTGCTCATAGAAAAAATACAGAAAGCTTTTTTACGATTCCTATATAAACAGATATGTGGATACTACCCTTTTATGTACCCATCAAAATTTCTGCTTGGTGTTTTAGGGTTTAATTCGTTAGAGGTAAGGCGTAATTTAGGACTAGTGATGACTGCCTGTAGTGTTCTAAGAGGAACTTCGGACTGTCCCGAATTGGTTGGTCAACTTGTACGTCTGTTCGTTCCCTCTATAGAAAAGGCAAAATTTAATTTTCGACCACGTACACGTCAACTAATGTCTGTGCCGAAAACACGTACTGTTTCCCGAAGCAAATCTCCACTGGTTTCTGCTCTTCAACTACTTAACGCGCTCTTCGCATCAGCACCAGAATGCGACATTTTTGCAAGTGATTGGAGTGTTCTGTGTAGTGTGTGTCTTAAGTTCTGTGAGGCGATGGATAATCGGGAGTCATCTGTTATTTATTAATTTTTGTATAATTTTGTAATTTACAAATTTATTGTATATTGTTTCCTTTTTATGAATTTTACGGTGCTTTGGTGTAGAACTGTTATGCTGTAAAATTGTTGAATATAATAAATAAATAAATAAATCAGATCAACTCGATGGTAAAATTTTGTTGTCGGCCCAGTTTCAAATTAATATACCTGTGCAATTGGTGCATTTTGTGAGAATGTCCGCTACAAAATGCTTTTACTTATTATGGCAGCTACTTTAATGAAATCTGTAAAGCTCGTGAAAAACTACTAATTTATTAGCCAAGTAATCAAATATTATCAAACCCAAAATCCCTTGCATTTTCAGAAGTATTTCTCTTGGAATGCCCCAATTTATCTTACAGGAATTGATCCAAATAAATAAACAACAAACTTTGTAATAAGTCGACTGAGGGGGCGGCGCCCCATAGCTCCAAGCGGGCCCTACACACTCGCCACACTACTCACCCCTAGCGCCGTCCTGTTCACACACTGGGTCACAGCGTACACACTGAGTAGAGTAGCCGAGGGGGCGGCGCCCCACAGCTACTAGCAGTTCCTACACACTCGCCACACTACTCACCACTAGCGCCGTCCTGTCCACACACTGGGCCACAGCGTACACACTGAGTAAAGTCGCCGAGGGGGCGGCGCCCCACAGCTCCGAGCGGTCCTTACACACTCGCCACACTACTCACCACTAGCGCCGTCCTGTCCACACACTGGGCCACAGCGTACACACTGAGTAAAGTCGCCGAGGGGGCGGCGCCCCACAGCTCCGAGCGGTCCTTACACACTCGCCACACTACTCACCACTAGCGCCGTCCTGTCCACACACTGGGCCACAGCGTACACACTGAGTAAAGTCGCCGAGGGGGCGGCGCCCCACAGCTCCGAGCGGTCCTTACACACTCGCCACACTACTCACCACTAGCGCCGTCCTGTCCACACACTGGGCCACAGCGTACACACTGAGTAAAGTCGCCGAGGGGGCGGCGCCCCATAACTTCAAGCGCAGCGCGCGATCCTTAGACACTCGCTCGCGAAACAGAGAAGCGTGCTCCGCCAGAATAGTGTAACATACTGAAATATACAAACGTCATTGATGAAATATATCAACCTATGACGAAAAGCGGGGTTTTTTAACTTATGAAATTGCGTGTCTTTGTGGCACTTTAGCTCCCAAACGGATGAGACGATTTGAGCCGTGGGATGATTTTACACTGGGTTTTTGAATAATAACACTGACTTGGGTACTTAAAAATACTGGTGGCACGGAACTCTCAGTGTGCGGCAATTATACGGTATTCGGATTTTCTCCTGTACCTGTGCTACAAGCTCTTGCTTTTTGCCAAATTTCGTGATTCTAGGTCAACGGGAAGCACCAACATTTTGATTCCAATTGCAAATATGAAATGCGACATAAACGGCCGTATCTTTTGATTGCGTTGACGTAGAGGTTTGGTTTCTTCACAGCTTCAAGGGACCGCAGACCTGTGTATGTGGTATTAATTTCAACGTACCACCTTTACGAGTTCTCGAGATAAACGGTCTTGACAGACAAAAAAGGAACGGACGGACAGACAACAAAGTGATCTTATAAGGGATGTGTTTTGTAACGACTCACTGCGCCGGTATCACTACATAGTATAAAACAAAGCTTCCCGCTGTATGTATGTATGTATGCTTAAAATTTAAATCTTTAAAACTACGCAAGGTATTTTGATGCGGTTTTTTTAATAAAGTTCAAGAGGAAGGTTTATATGTATAATAATAACCCGTGCGAAGCCTGTCTTCTTGCTAAAAGACCTAGTATTTTCAATGAAATGATCTTGTATGTAAAACGAGCCTCACCAGCCTGGCAGCCATTTTTGTCCATATACACATTGGCGAGGTTCTCATAGAACTGGTTGAGCTCGGAGCACGGGAGCTCGTCTCCGAAGTGCTTAAACACGCTGCAGACGCCTTCTAAAGCTGCTTTCGTCACCGTATCCTAAAAATAACATTATATTAAACTACTAGAGAGAGGTATGGGCACAGCGGATGCATAGGGTTTAGTGTGGTAGGGCACAGCACAACGAATGTCGTCTCGCTCAAATCTGGAGCAGAGCCCATCGGGGGAAGTACCTCCACCTTACAGAAAACCGCAGTTTAATAACAGACCCTACTCATAGTGTTGTGTTTCTGTTGGTGAGTAAGGTCGCCATAGCTCCAAGAGGATTCACTGTGTTGACAGCTGGGGACCCACGGAACAAAGCTTGCCCCTTTAACTGTCAACACAGCGAATCCTCCTTTTTTTAAAGGGTCGGCAACGCACATGTAACACCCCTGGTGTTGCAGGCGTCCATAGGCTACGGTGACCGCTTACCATCAGGCGGGCCGTATGCTTGTTTGTCACCGTCGTAGTATAAAAAATAAATTTAAAAAAAGACAAAAAGTAGCTTATGTCATTCTCCGACCCTTCAAGTATCTCCACTTTAAAAAATTACGTCAGTTCGTCGCTCATGTCGAAGAGATTGCATTATACTCGAGAAATTCGCCGGCTGTCATTGAGACCAGGTGGCCTAGAGGTTACGACAGCCGCGTAAGCTGTAGACCCTGGTTCGATCCGCGGCTTGACCTCCGATGGAGTCAGTGTTTTAATACTAGCTTTTGCCTCGGCTTCGCTCGAGTTAGAAAGGGACAAAAAGTAGCCTATCTCACTCTCCATCCCTTCAAGTATCTCCACTTAAAAAATCACGTCAATTCATCGCTCCGTTTTGCCGTGAAAGACGGACAAACAGACACACACTTCCCATTTATAATATTAGTATGGATTAATTGAAAGAGATGTTATATACCACAGAAAAAGTGACTAAGGCCCCTAGCCTAGTGCCCAGGGCTGGAATTGAACCAGCGATCTACTTTCGCGGCAGACACCCTAACTAGGCCACCCGACCGCGGCTAGACTTCGAAATTTCGTAAGTATATGCAATCCTTTCTTATTTTTGAAGCAATCCTACAGCTCAGACTTACGTCTAGTGCTGTCCTTCAAGATAATCTTTACAGGTTAGTTTCAACTAGAAGCGAGAGATGGCGCCACCATACTGTCTACTTGCATCCTACTAAGTGTCATTGACCTTATCAGCTGTTGAAGTATAATTCGGACTTATGTTACATGTTACAACCTGTACAGTAACATAAATATGTTACACTTCGGTACTTATTACTGGAGATGAAGGATCAAAATTGAATACATATATACAGTACGTATCACAACGAAGAGCAAACCTTAAACCTGGTTGACGGGGAACTCAAGTACAATGTAATGACGTGCATTTCACGTGCCTCATCATCATCATTTCAGCCGAAAGACGTCCACTGCTGGACATAGGCCTCCCACAAAGATTTCCACAATGACCGGTCCTGCGCCACCCGCATCCAGCGGACTCCTGCGACCTTCACCAGGTCATCAGTCCACCTTGTGGGGCCCCACGCTGCGCCTTCAGGTACGCGGTCGCTACTCGAGAACCTTTCCGCCCCAACGGCCATCGGTTCTACGTGCAAGGTGCCCCGCCCACTGCCACTTAAGTTTAGCGATTCGGAGAGCTATATCGGTTACTTTGGTTCTGCTGCGGATGGTCTCACTTCTGATACGATCTCGCAGAGAGACTCCTAGCAGGGCTATGCAATAGAGAGAGTTATGCAATGCTATGCAATGGAACATAGGAGGCTAAATCGGCTTAGTTTGACCTAACAATCAATCGTGCCAAGCGGCTGAGACAAAAGTGCAGGCTACTCCATACATTTGTGCAACTACTTCCCCTACTATTAAGTATCACATTTAATTCTGAGTCTCCACTCACGGTATTTTTGTTGTTATCCAGCATGTTGAGATATCCGCGCCAGATCCGCGTTAGCTCGTCGCACACGAGCGCTGGATGGTGCTCGCACAATGCACCTATCAACACACACTTTATTTTTAATTTAATACAGTATGTAAACTAACGAAAACCATTCATTAATGGGGGACTGGCGTACATTGCAATGACGTGCATATTACGTGCTTAAGTATATAAATAAATAATATTTGGGGACAATCTCACTCCGATCAATCTAGCTTCAAACTAAGCAAAGCTTGTACTATGGGTATTAGGCGACGATATACGAGTACATAGTCATATAAAATATAAATACTTTCGTGAGTCATACTGATATTACATTGCAACGGTTAACCACCCCGCTTCGTCGCGCGCGACCCGTTACCTACGCCGGTCTCGGGCAGTGATGCCCGAGCCGCGAAGGTGACAACACCACTCTGTCTGTCCGACGATGGCTGCCCGACGAAGACGAAACATGTCACGCCTAATGTGATAAAAATACGTGAGTGTTAACCGTTGCAATTTAATACTTATATAGATAATGTCCATAACTCAGGAACAAATATTCGTAATAAGCACACAAATAAATGCTCTTACCAGGATTCGAACCCGGGACCTCCAGCTTCGCAGGCAGGGTCACTTCCAACTAGGCTAGCGAGGCCGTTGGTAATGTTTAATTGTTTGAAATCACTAAATTCATTTGATGAGTACCTTCTTTTTGCAGGCGGATAATGATCTTTGCAACACGCTGTAAGGTTTGTTTACTTTTTTCATTTGTGACAGATTCGTATTCGAAACTGATGCGCTATAAATTTTGTATTAAACAGAGTTGTCTGCAAACGAAATTTTCAATTTTAAAATCGAAAGAAAATTGGAAAAAAATTCCGCGTCAGCGGGATTCGAACCTGCAACCTTTCTGAACATTGGTCAGATTACTCTGCCAATTAGCCTGTCCAACCAGGGCGTGCAACTTTGATTTAGTTTTAATATTTTTATATGTAGATAGTTTGCACACGTAACTTTTTTGATTGACGGGTAGAACTCCCATTCTCTCGAGCATCATCTTAAACCTGTAAAAACAAGTGCTGTAAAGGGCTCGAACCGTAGGGCCATGGTGTTAATAAACGCGATTAATCCGTTCTAAACTGTTTAATGACAATAACAAATAAAACATACCCACTAACAGTGCTACAGGCGCCCTGCACTGTGTGGCTTCCTCCAACGCTTGTACGTGCCTCGCAACATCACTGGCGGCGGCGTCGGAATATTTAGCAACTTCTGCGAGGCACGCCAATGCGTGCTTCCGGAGTTCCGGGTCGTAGGATAGAAGACAGACCTGCAAAAAAATGTTAAGTAACACGACTGATAACATTTTTTTCAATACAGTAGCTAAAAACGTGTATTTTTTTGGCTGTTTTGCGAACTAGCTTTCTACTTTTCCAATATTTTTACATTTAGTTTTGTTCCAATTCATGACTGCTCACCGAAGAGTATTATTATTAGTTAACTTCGCTGAGACGTAATACAACTAAAAACCAACTATTAACGCAAAATTATTAAAGATATTCATATAAAATGATACTTCGTACATAAGTTCCGAATTTATCTTCGAAGATTTAGTCCAAACAAATAAACAACAAAGTTTGTAATAAGGCGAGTAAGGGGGCGGCGCCCCACAGCTCCGAGCGGTCCCTACACATTCGCTACAATACTCACCACTAGCACCGTCCGTCTTGTTTACACACTGGGTAACAGCGTACACACTGAGTAAAGTGGCAAAGGGGGCGTCGCCCCACAGCTCCGAGCGGTCCCTACACACTATCTACACTACTAGTATGATGATGACTTACATCAACAATGCTCTCATAGTGTTTGTGACACAAGCCAGCCACACGTGTTAGAAGCCGTAGCCCGTCTGCCACAGCTTTGCGCCATGCCTCCTCCCCGCGCCGCCGAGACACAGTTGCCAGGAGCTCCACCGGCGAGCGCAGCAGAGTTTCCACCAGCCATTCTGTAAAATTTACATGCTATAGAATGCAACTTTAGGTACCTACACTACCTACTAAAATTCAAACTATCAAATATAAACATTATGGGACAATCCTACATCCTAGTCCCACGGTAAGCTCAATAATGTTAATACTTTCGCTCGGGCCTGTAAATAAGGTGATTTAATTAACATACATTTGGTCTTTTCTAAATTTAGAATAATGCCATTGTCATGTGACCATTTAATTATGTTTACGAAATCATTCTGTACACATTTTTCTACATTTTTTATGTCCTTATCGGCATACATTAAACATGTGTCGTCAGCATACATATATGTCGAACACTTCTGGACCACATTAGTCATACTGTTCACATGCATAATATATCCGACCGGACCATATACGGAACCGGTTGGCACCCCGTAGATCACGCACGTTGGCTTCCTCACCGCTCTCGCCGCCGACCACCGTGGTTAGGGTCCTGTTAGATAGATAGCTTCTGAACCACTCGAGCACCGGTCCACGGACACCACACTCCTGCATAGCAACAATGAGCTGTCCGTGATCCAGTGTATCGAATGCTTTTTTGAAGTCTATGTATAGTGTGACAACGTACTTTCTGTTATTTAAGTGTTCGTTAACCTCATCTGTGAATGCAGCCAAAGCGGTTGAGGTACTTCGCATACGCCTAAACCCATGCTGACTGTCAGATATTATGTTGTTTTTTTCTAAAAACTTACTAATTTGTGACACAATTACTTTTTCTACAATCTTATTAACTACTGACAGTATAGCTATGGGTCTATAATTTGTGTAGTCTAAGTGATTACCCTGTTTATAAATAGGTCGTATAATCGATTTTTTTAACAAATCTGGGTAGGTACCAGAAGAAGCGCAGCTGTTTACAAACTTTGCCAAAATAGGACTAATGCTCAGTTTTATAAATTTTAAGTCTTTACACCGTATACCATCTATACCCGGTGATTTTCTACTGCTTAATCCGTCTATAATTTTTTCTATATCTGATTTTGACACTTTTTGATAACGAAATGTTACGTCACTCACATTGGCGTAACTCTCACGAGTTAGAATTTCTTATTACATTTATGTTTTATATTTTGGATTTCAGATGTAAAAGTTTTGGCAAAGTTTGTACACACCATCTGGATAGAAGCACTTTTACCTAAATATTTATATTCTTGTTTTGCTAGGTACACACATTTATTAGTTAAACTTCTAAACCTTGAGTAGTCCAGTCTATAAGTAATATTTTTAGGACTAGATTTCCATTTTCGAACTAATATTTGAAACGGGATAATTACCATGTATGTTTGGTTTATTGAGCACCTGATATTTCGACAATGTTGCAAGCGTCATGTTCACGGAGTAAACTGATGAGCTGCGAGTTTTTAGTTGTGATCTACCCACACCCCATAGCGATCTACCCTCTTACATGACGCTTGCAATGCAACAGTGTCGAAATATCGGGTGCTCAATAAAACAAACATACTCGTACATGGTAATTATCCCATTTCAAATATTAGTTATAAGTACATGATAATAGGGCATACATACGAATGTTTACACAACAACCAAAAAGGCTGTAATTGTTCTAGCATTGAATTTGTAGATAAGTATAAATATTTAGGATTAACCATAGACACTAAGTTTAGCTGGGGTAGCCACATAGATATAGTATGCAATAAACTTAGAGCAATTATGGCAAAATTGTATAGCGTTAAAAGCATTGTAAACAGGAAAATACTGCACAGTTTATACCATTCTTTGGCGGAGTCAGTAATTAGTTATGGCCTAAATGCATACGGGCTCACGTTTAAAACTTACCTGGATAAAATATGTAACATTCAGATAAGAATTATTAAAAATATACTAGTGGATAAAAATACCAAAATAAAATGTAACCAAAATTATAAATTATTGTATCAAAAGTTAAAAATATTACCAGTACATGAAAAAGTAAAATATTTAATTTCTATAGAAAACTACAATCTTGACAATTTTAAGACACGTCACAAATCGTTACGCAACTTTAGGGTCGGCACACAAAGAAGATATGTAGAATATAATACTAATAACTACTTTGGCCAAAGAACTCGTAAACACATCACACCTAAGATTTTTAACAAACTAAGCCTAACAATAGAACAGTCCAGTAGTAAACAGGTTTTTAAAAAAAAATTAAAAACATTACTCTTAGATGGTATCTTGGATACATAGTACTTACTTATATTTATAACTACATATGGTTAGATGTTAATGTAAGCTCCATCTCACGAAAGCAACTAAGCATTGGCAACAAGTTTGGATACCTACAAGTGAGCATTGTAAGTGTATAATTTAATTTAATTTAGTACTTACCAACATAAATAATACTGTACAATGTATGAGTAGGTATAACAAAAAAATTGTTATTTTATTAAGAGCGCACTATTCGCCAACAAACTGTCCTCAGTTTGGCGAAGGAATATGTATACTTAGCCACGTAAGTTTTCTTTTGAAACAATAAAAAAAAAAAAAGTTATAATGCAAATGACCATGTTAGCTTAAAATCGTAAATCATATACTTACTTGTATATATAGAAAACATCTGTAACTCGGGAACAAATATTGTGATAAACACACAATTCAATGGCCTAACCAGGATTTGCATCAGGGTCGCTTCCAACTATGCTAGGCCTTTGAATGAAAGAACTATGTATAACAAGATAACACAAAGGTATAGGTAAGGTAGGTAATAGGATTCCTTTATTCAACTTAGCTTTTCTTCATTTAACTTGTGTGTAGTCATGTACATTTTCTAATTTTAATACTATATTAAGGTTGTTTCGTATGATGCACCGCCTACAATCTTTTCTGTTTTGCCCTAAGGTTGACTGGTAGAGAATACCTTGTGGCATTAAGTCCGCCTTTTGTACGATAAGTTTTTCTTTTGTGCAATAAATATTTAATAAATATATAAATAAAAAGTGTATATATTAATGAACTTGACTGTATACTAAAGAATTCACTACCTAAACTTACTTTATCATTTCCCAACACACCAAATACATGTCCCCAACATATCAATCAAATCAAATCAAATCAAATTATTTATTTTTCAAGTAGGCATGTTACAGTGCACTTTTGAACGTCGAATTAAAAATAAATAAAGCAACACACCGGCTCTAACATGCATTAATTTGAAAAAAAAAAAATACAGTTCAGTTCAATTTTAAATAGAATCTTTAACAAATTATAAATGATTACTTAGAGCAATTTATTGATGCTGCACACACAGATATCAAAATTAAAATAATAATTTCACAATAGGATCGTCATCTTAAAAGTAAAAGTTGTATAAAAAAAAATACTTGTCTAGAAGTTTCTAGAATGAAATCTAAATGTCATAAAAAATATATAATTAGTTAAGACTAAAATTAAAATTACAGTTAATAACTAACTTTTTTAAACAAAAATAATAATAATCCTTAATCCCATGGTGCTGTATCATTCATGTAGTCTTGTGTACTGTAATAAGCTTTAGATATTAGTTTACGCTTTACAAAAGTCTTAAATTTATTAATAGAGAGTGCAATTATTTCTACTGGGAGTTTATTATAATACCTTACACAATTGCCCATGAATGAGTTTTTTATTTTATGGAGCCGAGTGGTGGGTACTGCGAGCTTATCCTTATTTCTAGTATTAATACTATGTATATCACAATTTTTCCTAAAACATGCATTGTTTTTATGTACATACATAATGTTTTCATAAATATATTGACAGTGCAGTGTCATAATATTAATCTCTTTAAACTTATCTCTAAGCGAGTCTCTACGGTTCATCTTATAAATCGATCGAATAGCCCACTTCTGCAGAACAAAAATTGTATTAATCTCTGAAGCACTGCCCCACAGTAGAATACCATAGGACATAATACTATGAAAGTAACTAAAATAAACTAATCGAGCTGTCTCCACGTCTGTTAACTGACGGATCTTGCTCACGGCAAAAACTGCAGAGCTCAGTCTATTCGAGAGATTAGCAATATGGGGACCCCATTGGAGTTTAGAATCTAATGTTATACCAAGAAAAGTCGTACTGTCAACTAGTTCCAATTCCTCATCTTTCACAAAGACACTCGCCAGCTCGTGCTTAACGTGATTCGTGACAAACTTAATACCTTTAGTCTTTTTCTCATTCAATAATAAATTATTAACATTAAACCAATTTACTACTTTAGAAATAGCATTGTTTACATTATTACAAGCTTGTTGCTGTCGGTTGACTTTGAAGATAAGTGACGTATCGTCTGCAAACAATACTATATCATGGTGGGTCTTTACGAGGTATGGCAAGTCGTTTATGTAGATAAGGAAGAGAAAAGGGCCCAATATTGATCCTTGCGGTACACCCACAGAGACCAGTGACCCGGGTGATCGCTGCCCATTAATGTCGACCCTTTGTATTCTTCCTTGCAAGTACGACTTAAGTAAATTCAGTGCCGAATCTCTGACTCCATAATAGTGGAGCTTCCTGATCAGTGTTTCATGACAGACGCAGTCAAACGCCTTGGACAAATCACAGAAAATACCTAAAGCATCTCGTGACTTCTCCCAGGCATCAAAAATATGTTTGACTAGCTCAACACTGGCTTCGGTTGTTGAGCGACCCCGGGTGAATCCAAACTGCTTATGGTGCATTAAATTGTTAGAATTGAAATGTCTTACTAATTGTGACAAAACTAATTTCTCAAAAATTTTGCTGAAAGTTGGTAGCACAGATATTGGTCTAAAGTTGGTGGGGTCAGCAGTGCTACCTGATTTGAATAAAGGTGTTATTTTACTATACTTCATAAGATCAGGAAACTCACCGCAGTCGACACTGTTGTTAAATATAACTACCAATTCAGGCGCTATAATTTCTATAAGGGATTTAACAGCATGGACAGAGACTCCCCAAAGGTCACAAGTTTTTTTGATATTTATTGATTTAAACGCCTTTACTACATCTGAGGTACTAACATGTTCAAAATGAAGGCCTCTATTACATTCTGGAGCGTTATCTTTTAACAATGTGATGGCAGACGAAGGTGACGAATTTAAATGCATTGTTGTAGATACTGGTATCACAGTGAAAAATTTTTCAAATTCTGTTGCTACTTCTAAATTGGATTCAATTATTCTATCATCAATTTTTAGTTTAATATTATTAATTGCGCGCTTCGATCTACCAGTCTCCACATTAATGACTTTCCAGGTAGCTTTAATAACATCCGGGCTATTTTTTATTTTCTGGCTTAAATAATCGCGTTTAGCTATATGACAATCTATTTTAAATCGTTTAGAATACTGCTTGACATGTTCTTTAAATTCATCACTCGTATTAAACCGACGTTCCTCATACAGAGCATACAGTGCTTCTCTACGTTTATGTAAGTCCACAGTAGCCCACTCACTAAAAACTGGTGCACCACCAACCACGACCGTTTTTGCAGTAAATATCGCATTATAATGTCTCATAAACGTGTGAAAGAACGAATTGTACATGTTATTTGGACTCATGTCAGAAGGCAGAAATGGAAGCGCCTGAACTAGACTGATTTTCATTCTTTCCACACGATCCATGGTTACCGGTACAAAAGTTATTTGTTTTCTCAGAGTATTTTTCTTTAATGTCTCAAATACAATTAATTGGCCCAGGTGATCTGACTCTAATTTACTGATTACACTTTTGTTACTAGGAAAAATATCCGTGAAAATGTTATCTATACATGTGGCACTAGAAGCCGTCACTCTAGTTGGCTCCATAAATATGTGACTAAGATTACTAGATTTGAAAAGATTCAACAATCTGCAACTTATTGTTGAATCTTCCAAAATATTTACATTGAAGTCACCGCATACAAGTAATTTTTTACTAGAAGTAGCAACTATTTTTAATAGCACAGATTTCATTACACTTTCAAAGAGTTCAAAATCACTTGAAGGCGGTCTGTATACACAGACAACAATAAATTGCTCTAATTCTACTGCACTTAGTTCTATGGTCCGTTCAACAGACAAGGATACAATGTCCTTACGTTCCTTAAATTTTAATTGACTATTTAAAATAATTAATGACCCACCATGTATGGAACTTAGTCTGGTGAACGAACTACCCACCTGGTGATTATTAAACTGTGGCATCAATTCATTATTTGTTAACCAATGTTCAGTTACACACAAAATATCAATATTTAAATCGTTTAAAAAAAGTTGTATCTGCAAGTCTTTTCCTCTAATACACTGAATGTTTTGATGAACCAGGTGGATGTAATGTTTATTATCATAGCATTTTTCATTAGATTTATTAAAAGTTAAGTTGCCAGAGACAGGGCACTCCATTGTCTTAACACCTAGTTTAAATTATTGGTTTTAATTGGAACCAACTCCATGTTATAATTGGCCTGCTCAATAGGAGCAGATTTATGTGCCAAATTTTTGGCAGAAATGTCTAATAAATAGGATAGCGATAGGGCTATTTGTCTCTTATAATACATAGAAAGGTAAAACTTACCTTCAGTCACAAATAAACTAGGTAAATAATACTCACTAACATATTTGTTGATGTCAATTATGCTAAACTTATTACTATATGTACAAATATTATACAGAGATTTATTTAAATTATATCTGATGTCATTTTCTGCATCTGATGATTGGTCACAATAGGGCAATGTAAACATAATAATCTCTTTCACAGTAATAGAATTTAATTTTTCAAATAATTTAATCAGATTACTTTTGTTTAAATTACCCCTGTTTCCCATAAGAATAAGCAGTGTTGTATGTGAATTAATATTTTTGTCATTTAGAATTCGATCTATGATAATGTCAGGGCTACTGTAAGGCAGACAATTGCTGATTGCGCTAAGTCCCTTTAAGTACTGGTTTAGAAGTGAGCCCATATTCCTTCCAAACTCATCACAGTACATAATAACATCAGTTTTATGTGGGGTTTGTGTAGTGAGGAAGGAGCTACTATTATTTAGTTCTTGTGGAGATAAACTGGCACACAGATCCGGATTTGGTCCTCCACCCAACAATTGACCGCTTACTTGTGTACTTGAGTGGCCACCGGTAAGTGACTCAAACCGTTCTGAATTATATTTAATTTGAGAAATTAGGTCATCCATGGCTAGTGAGTATTCACTTATAACTTTCTTTGAACTTTCATTCATTTTCTCTAAAGATATTATGGAATCCTCCAAACCCTGGATTTTCAATTTTAAAATCTGTGTGTCAGTTTCATATTGTAGCTCACCATTTTGTAATTGAGCAGAATACATATCCAACTTATCTACTAAGTTTACATTAATTTTGCTGAATTTCAAATTCTTGAAAAATAATTTATTATGTCTTGACAACTTTTGTGTTTTTTGTATGATTTTATTCAACTTAATATATTTTTTTAGTTTTTTACTACTGCATGTTACTAGCCTAGATGTGTTAGAAGAATTGGTCAAGAGTAAATCAGAAGCCGCAGGGGTTTCAATAGCAGCAGTAACCAATTGGGAGTCGGGCCCGACTAGTTCTTCGAATAAGCTCTGAGTGTGTGCTACTGCAGCATTGTTTTGGGCCTCCTGTAGCTCGTGGATTTGCTCGTGGGCATCATGCAGCGCTCTCTCTAGTGAGTGGATGTCCTTCAAGGCCTGCTCATATGCAGCACTACACTCAGTGAACCTGTCAACCGTCTCCTGAAGCCGGGCTCGCTCAGAATTAACATCATTATAACTACTTTCTAATGTGCATAGTTCCTTTTTTAACTTATCATTCTTATCAAGTACTAATAATAACTCCTTCTCACTGTCGTCTCTCTCGCCAAGCAATTGTGTACACATCTCCTTGGATGTTTTTAACTCAATCAAGGTAAGTTGTAATTTATCATTCCCATGCTGGCGAGCCAGAGCTGCTGCGGTAGCCTTGCGAGTTAGCATTGTTACTACTATTATTTCAAATAAACTCGAAACAAAACAAGGATCCGTTCACCAAAGCCAAGCGAGAGTGGGTACTTACTTGCGTGAAATAGAGACGTTTCACTATGTCTAAACTGTGTTCTAACTATTTGCAATGATTTATACTTCCTCTACAACCTAATTGGAATTATTTACGGTGTAAAAATAGCAGATATGATAAGGAAATTAACACAGGATTTCGAATTTATAACCTCTAACGGTTACAATTCCGAAGCATTACAAGACACTTGTAAACGTCACTCAAGCACTGCACTTATTAAACATATATTAAAATTAACATTAAAACTATTGAAATATCACGTAATGGGCTTAATATTACACAAAATATCATTAAATATCTTAAAATAAATAGGGACCTAACGAAATCAGCTGCTTATTCTTTGACAGCCAGTGTTGCCAGTCCTTTGTCTGCCAGTCTTACATACATTGAAATAGGGTAAGTACTGTGGTCTTGGTGCCAAATAAAATGTTGTATCATTTGGTGTTCGGAGCTCTGTTCCATGTCAAAGAGACACCACAGGAGAACCAAGTGTTGGCAGTTTCCTCACCCAACGTATCAGTATAACAAACCAGCAAGCATACGCTGCTAGCAGCCCTACTATCATGCAGCATGACTTAGATACAGATTACTTTATTTCTCAATAGCAATACATGGTTTTCCATTAATAACTAACAAAAATATGCACACATACAGATATTGTCAAGATAGATAAACCCAAGGAACCGAAAAATTGAAAACGGATAAAATTGGACTTTCTTTTAATTTATTTTAGTTTTACATAAAAAATTGTATTTGTTTTAGCTTTGCAAATTGCAAAGCATGAATTAAATCATTTATTATTTATAATGAATGTTTTGATTCATGTTTGTAAGCAGGCACACTACTATACATTGTATATAAATTATAAATTGAAAGAGATGTCATATACTACAGAAAAAGTGACCAAGGTCCATGGTGCACGGGGCTGGGATCAAACCAGCAACCTTGCGCCATCGCCAATCTAAATTCTGCTACTGCATGTAGTTAGATTAAGTTAAGGGGGTGGCAGAATAGAATAACAGCGTCTGTGGCCTGAACCTTTAAGGCCTAAGGGTCTGAAGGGCTTACGGCACAGGTTATCTGTGGTCAACTGTCAACTAACAACCGTTTTTGTGTCGTCAAGTGATTTTAATCTTAATCCAGTGTTAAAAGCAGCTTTGGAACTTCAAAACCCGATATCGAAGGAGAACAGTACCTAAAGACTGTGGTTTACTAAAAAATCCGTGGGAAATAGTGCAATTTTCGAAGGAAAAAGTGTTAAAAAGTGCTCCGCGTACCATACAATATAACAATAACTATACACATAACATAACTGACAACTGACAGTTCACACGGTGTTGCCAGGAAAATAAACCAAATTACCCTAAAATTGGGATACCAGCCTTGAATTGGTGATACCAGGGGAAAAGTTTTCTGCCAAACTAGTAGAAAATAAAAAAATGTCAGTCGAAACGGTACTCGAAACGCTCCTACAAAAAATGAATGAAAATATGAAAGAGCTCAAATTGGACTTTGAAAAACATACGAATTCCTTAACAGAAAACTTTAAAGCAAGCATGTCGTCTACCATAGAAGAAAAGTTAACACCGCTGGTGGAGAGAAACATAAAATTAGAAAAAGAAGTAAGCGTGCTCCAGAACAAAGTCCATAATTTAGAGAGGGAAGTGCGAAAAAACAATTTAATTCTGCATGGAATACAAGAATCCGAGCAGAACGATACTGAACTTTTAGAACTGGTTTTGAAAACCCTAAATACTACAGTAAAGGAGGAAGAAATGGAAAGCTTTGATAAATGGGAGATAAGCGAAGTTCGCAGACTAGGTATAAAGGACGATAAAAAGCGAAGGCCAATATTAGTGAAGCTAACTCTTGCATGGAGAAGACTTCTAGTACTTAAAAATGGCAAAAAACTACCAAAGGATACCTATGTGTCTGAAGACTTTCCTAAAGATGTAGTCCAAAAAAGGAAAGATTTAAAGATTCAAAAGGAAGAGGAAATCAAGAAGGGCAATATCGCTTTGATCAGATATGACAAACTTATAATAAAAGAAAAATCATCTCAAGACAAAACTAATGAAAAAAGGAAAAGATCCCCAACAAAATCGCCATCAGCAGACAGCAATGACAAGCACAACAGCGAGGCAACTCAACCAACCCCCTTAAAAATAAACAAAACAAATGCATTCGACTTCATGAACCGATCAAGATCTAATTCTTTAACATCTTCAAGCAAACAATAGCAACTACAGTACTCCAGATCCCGAAAGATAAACTCCAACCAAAAAAGAACAATATCAACAACCAAAACGAGCACAGATAACCCAATAACTACAACAACAACGTCAACAACCAAAATAAACACTAACTCCAACCAAACAATAACAACGTCAACAACCAAAACAAAATTAAATCAACTAAAAACAGCATTCCCCAACCCGGCTGGTCCCCGTGAGGAATTAGACCACATCCCCCCCCCAGAAATATCAACAAGCAAACAATCAACAAACAAACAATCAACAAACAAAGAAACAAATCAACAAGAAATAAATATAGCAACCATTAATGTACGCACATTGAGAACAGAAGATACTTTGCTAGAATTAACAATGGCACTAAAGAACATAAAGTGGAGCATAATAGGTATCAGTGAAGTGAGGCGCATGGGCGACCAAATAGAAGACTATGGCGACTTTATTCTATACTCCAAGGGTGAGACCCCAGGGCAGCATGGCGTAGGTTTCATGATACATAAAGAATTGAGAAACAATATCATTGAAGTCTGCGGGGTATCGGAACGAATAGCGGTGCTAAAAATCACACTACCATTAAATAAAAAGGAGTGGACCATAGTACAAGCATACTCTCCTACAGAACAATCCTCTGACAGCACTGTCGACGCCTTCTATAAGAAATTAAACAAAACATTAACAGAATTAAACCCAACAAACTTAATCCTTATGGGCGACTTCAATGCTCAAATAGGAGATAGAAGAGACGGAGAGGAAATTATAATGGGACCACACTACCATGGGAAAAGAACAAGAAATGGACAGAAATTAATAGATTTGGCCTTTGAACAGAATTTAGTAATTCTAAATTCAATATATAAGAAAAAACAAAACAGAAGATGGACATGGTCATCCCCTGATGGCCGATACAAGAACGAGATCGATTATATACTCACTAACCGGGCAAAAGTATTTAATGACTGTAGTGTCATTGCAAACATGAACTTTAATACTAATCATAGGATGGTCCGAACTCAGCTGAAACTAACACCAACAAAACCCACTAGGAAATTCGTAAAGCATCAGATAGAAGATATAAAAACTAAAGAACCGACATTAACGGACGAACAACTAAGAGAAGAACTGAAGAACATGGAAGAAGGTCTTTCAGAATTGAATATACTAGAAACATACGACAAGTTCTCAAATATCTTAAGCAAATGCAAGAAGGAAGAGGGCAAGCTAGGAAAAGGAAAAGATGTACTATCAGAGAAAACAAAACAAATAATGGACAGTAGAGCAAAAATGTTACAAATTTCCCCTAAAACGGCAGAAATAAGAAGAAGTATTTCTCAACTAAGTAAAGATTTAAGAACAAATATGAGAAAAGATAGGAAACATCATAGACTACAGACTCTAGAGAACCTAATAGAAAGAACAGGAGGAACTAAAAAAGCCATGAAAATGCTACAAGAGAAAGAACAATGGATACCTAAACTAAAAGATATTACTGGTAAAGACAAAACCAAAAGACCTGATATTATAAGCACTGCCACAAATTACTATAAAGACCTATACTCAAGAAGACCATCAGATACATTGAATGAACATGTAGAGTTAAATGACTCATACGAAGTGCCATTTATTATGCAACGAGAAGTAGAAGCAGCAATTAGTAGCCAAAAGAGAGAAAAAGCACTAGGCCCCGACGGTATATCAAATGAAGCGATACTTCAAACAAAAGCTGTTACTTTACCACTATTGACTAAAATGTTCAACATCATCATGGAAACAGAAAAGATACCAAAATCATGGACAGTCTCGACTATTAAATTACTACATAAAAAAGGCAACAGAGACGACATTGGAAACTATAGGCCCATAAGCTTAATGTCCAATATGTATAAAGTTTTTTCAAAAATAATTTTAAAGCGAATTACCAAAATTCTAGACGAAAATCAACCGCGAGAGCAGGCAGGCTTTAGAAGCAACTACTCTACAGTGGACCACATACATGTAGCTAGACAAGTAGTAGAAAAATGCAAAGAATTTAATATTGAGTACCACTGCTGTTTCGTGGACTACTGTAAAGCATTTGATTCTCTGGACCACTCAAAAATCTGGGAAGCGTTGCTAAATCAGGGTGTCGAGCACAAGTACATAAGGATAATCAAGAACATTTACACAGGCACTACAGCAAAAATAAAATTGGAAAATGAAGGCTGTGACATAAATATATTAAGAGGGGTAAGACAGGGCGACCCCCTATCACCCAAACTGTTCACAGCAGTTCTCGAGGAAATATTTAGGAAATTAGATTGGACCAAAAACGGCTTAAACATAAATGGAGAAAGACTAACACATTTGAGGTTTGCAGATGATATAGTGGTCTTCGCCAATACAGCTGAGGAGCTACAACAAATGCTCATAGAACTGAACACCGCTAGTAAGGAAGTTGGACTCTCAATGAATCTTCAAAAAACCAAAGCCATGGCTAACAGTACAGACACCAAAGAGATAAAAATAGATAACAACACCATTGAGTATGTAACGGAATATATATATTTAGGCCAACTAATATCCAACCACGACTCAACAACAAAGGAATTAGACAGAAGAATTGGAAATGCGTGGAAGAGATATTGGGCACTAAAAGAAGTCATGAAAAATAGCCAGACAAGTATGCATATCAAGAGAAAACTTTTCAACACATGTATTCTACCAATCCTAACATATGGCTGCCAGACATGGGCGCTGACTAAAGCACAATGCAAAAGATTAAGCATAACTCAGAGAGCCATGGAAAGAAGCATATTGAAGAAAAGAAGAATCGACAAAATAAGTAATAAGATTTTAAGAGAGAAAACAGGATTAAGCGATGTTACATACAAAACTAAACAGCTAAAATGGAGATGGGCTGGACATACCATTAGAGGAGAAGATAAATGGAGCAAAATTTTAACACTGTGGTTCCCTAGAGGCTACAAAAGGAACAAGGGTCGGCAATTTAAAAGGTGGACCGATGAAATTGAAGACATGGTTGGAAGGACTAAAACATGGACCAGACTAACACACAACAAGGAGTGGTGGAGAAGAAGGGGGGAGGCCTTTGCCCAAAGGCACACAGAATCAGTTCAAATATAATAAGAAGAAAACACCTTTAAAAATTTATGTAAAATGATTCTGATATAAGGCTATAATAATAATAATAATAAAAATATATAAATAAAAAGTGTATATATTAATGAACTTGACTGTATACTAAAGAATTCACTACCTAAACTTACTTTATCATTTCCCAACACACCAAATACATGTCCCCAACATACATTGAAATAGGGTAAGTACTGTGGTCTTGGTGCCAAATAAAATGTTGTATCATTTGGTGTTCGGAGCTCTGTTCCATGTCAAAGAGACACCACAGGAGAACCAAGTGTTGGCAGTTTCCTCACCCAACGTATCAGTATAACAAACCAGCAAGCATACGCTGCTAGCAGCCCTACTATCATGCAGCATGACTTAGATACAGATTACTTTATTTCTCAATAGCAATACATGGTTTTCCATTAATAACTAACAAAAATATGCACACATACAGATATTGTCAAGATAGATAAACCCAAGGAACCGAAAAATTGAAAACGGATAAAATTGGACTTTCTTTTAATTTATTTTAGTTTTACATAAAAAATTGTATTTGTTTTAGCTTTGCAAATTGCAAAGCATGAATTAAATCATTTATTATTTATAATGAATGTTTTGATTCATGTTTGTAAGCAGGCACACTACTATACATTGTATATAAATTATAAATTGAAAGAGATGTCATATACTACAGAAAAAGTGACCAAGGTCCATGGTGCACGGGGCTGGGATCAAACCAGCAACCTTGCGCCATCGCCAATCTAAATTCTGCTACTGCATGTAGTTAGATTAAGTTAAGGGGGTGGCAGAATAGAATAACAGCGTCTGTGGCCTGAACCTTTAAGGCCTAAGGGTCTGAAGGGCTTACGGCACAGACACAAGCTGAGCCATCTCCATTTCAGTTAGTTTGTGTTGTATATATCAAGTGTATCCATGTATCTTATTATCATGTAACTTCTTGAATAAACGTCTTAATATTATTGTTATTACTTATAATTGTTTTTAGCTTGTTTATGGAATTAATTCATAGAAGTTCAAATGCCACTTTCTAACATAATCTTAGGTCCTCATTATTAACCATACCTAGTTTTAATATATCTGTGTATGAATAGTGCCTTCGACTTCTTAGATACAATTTAAATTTGAGTGTGATGTCATATTATTATACCTAGAGTAGGGTATACTCCTGGTACTGGCGTAGACCTGGTATTTAAAATCCTAAAATCCCAGGTTCAAACCTTATCTTAGATTTTTCCTCCTGTGAAAGATGAGAAAACAAATTAAAATAACATTAATATTCCTCTAAGTTACCTGTTTCAAAAGTCGCAAGCTGAGTCGCAGCACTATTCAATAAACTGCCGGCAGTTTCCAAAGTTTTCTCAAACGTACGATGACACTGATCCGGTGGTATCTGTAGGTTTTCTATAATAGCTTCCCACTGCTCCATGTCTTGGCTTTATTTAAACTAACAAAAGTAATAACACTAATAAAGCCTCTGTAATAATCATAACAAACAGGAATGAACAAGTACAAAACTGGACGACAAACGACAAGACCGGGAAACTGACTGACATTGACAGTAATGACAGATAGTATTTTTTATTTATTTCGTCCGTTGGGACAGGCTATGACCATACGGCCATACTGCCTCGTCTTCAGTAGGTTCAAACTTAAGTCAATTTCTTTTATAGTCTGACAAGCCAACGATCGCAGTAAAAGACAAAAAACTATATCCATCCCTTTTTCGGGGTGATAATACTACCGTAAGAAAAATACAGTATGACTATGTGATGTCTTCCAAATGTCTTCCTTATTTGAAAAGTCTAATCCAAGTAAAATGTCGAGTATTTTCAGTTCAATTTGGTAGTCTTCAATATATTTTATCTAATCCGTAAAATTTCTGTATTATTTACCCGTGTTACCACACCTTGGTTTTTTCTTAATATTCAGTAGAAATTAAAATTAAAATTACATCCCGATCAAAGTCAAAATTCATGAATAAGCAGCGGTGGTCCGAGAGGTTTGGCCTCTTTGTAAATCCGTCTAAGTGCCAGGCTATCGTAGTCGGTAGTTCTCAGCAGTTGGCTAAGCTGGACTTTGACTTGATTACACCAGTTAGCTTCAACGGTATACCTATACAGTTTAGTCGAACTGTGAAGGATCTGGGTGTTATTCTGGACTGTACCTTGAGTTGGAGAGCACAGGTTACTGAAATCTGCCGTAAAGTCATGGGCTCTCTTCATTCTCTCAACAAGCTCAAACATTTCTTGCCTATTAAGACTAAAATTTTACTAATTAATACTCTTATACTTCCGATTATTGATTATGGCGATGTGTGTTATCCGGACTTGGATAAATTAGACCGCCTTCTGAATAATTGTATTAGATTCATTTTCTGTCTCCGAAAATATGATCACGTCTCCGCTTTTCGCTCTCAGCTTGGCTGGCTTCCTATCCGACAGCGGCGCAATGTTCGCATACTGTGCACTCTTTTCTCTGTATTTAAAGATCCACATTCGCCGGAATATCTCAAGTCTTTCTTCAATTACTATGGCGTTACTCGTGACCGTCAACTTCGCTCTTCTGGTAATATGTCTCTGTCCATTCCTCTTCACCGTTCCGGGTTCATGTCAAAGTCATTCGCCGTACTAGCGGCGCGTCTTTGGAACAAACTTCCCCTTAAAATCAAAAACGCCCCAACTAAGTTTTCTTTTAAAACATCTGTACGCGCTTTCTTTGCTAGCAGAGTAAAAGAGCTTTAGTATCTCTGGTTGATATGTTTCGTCTATAGGTATGTATGTACCTACCTATATATGTAGTGTATGATGTATGTATATTTGATATATATATATATATATATATATGTTCAGGCTTTAAAGCCTATCCAGATATTGAGACAGTGCAGTGTAAATGAACTTTAGCTAAGACGCTCTTTGCAGGCGCTTAACTTGTATAGTTATTTAAAATGAATGTCATCTTCACTTGCCAAACGATCTTTGTACTGAGAACATCCTTTTTTCTATTAAAATTATTTGCATGTCGATTTGGGCATTTGATTTACACCAGTATATCCGCTAAAGATATAACATGGTGGCCCATGAGGGGAATAATTAAGAATCCGCAAATAATCAAGAAAATGTACAATAATTAAATACGACACCGGCGACGCAACGAGTAACGGATCTTCTACATCGCAATCAAGAGTGAAGTTGATGCTGTGGATTTCGGAAGCTGCCAAGGGATGTCTAAAGTCACCGGGCTTCAAGAATTGAAGATCTCCAGACCAGGGTTCGACCAGTGAAACCGCTAAAGTTCACATCGAGCAGTTACGTTCGTGCGCCATCGCCAAAGTTAAGTGTCCTTCCTACATCTAAATTCCAATAATCCTTTTACCAGGCTATATAACTGTTCAAAATATATCTCTGTTTGTGTAAATCAAGTGTTTTTTAAGCAAATAATTAAGTCTATAAACTTAAAATTAGTGCAAAAGTGCATTGCATCAGATTATAAAACTACCCTAAACAGAAAAAAGTGAACAAAGGAATTTGCAATTTTACATTTATTTCGCTTAAATTCTATTTAAAAGTCTTTCAATATCAAGAATTGGATATTAAAAATTCACAATTAGTTTAATTGTTACAATTTTTTGCCATTTAAAGTGGTAATTCTTAAAATTAAAGTGAAAATATTTTACGTGTACAGTTAGGTACCTACTTAAATTCAACTTAGGCCCCGTTTTCCTTATCTGTTTTTTTATACGATATTTAGCGTGATTTGCCGACTATTCCAGGGAATTAACTAACATCGCCGTGCGCCGTTCGCACCGTAAGCAAATAAGCCTGACTCCGCGGCACGGCATCGGCCGGGAGGAGTCCGCTGAGCGTGCGCAGCCGGCTTCCCTGTCGGCGGGCAAGTACCACCAGAAAGAGGAACGTGAGCCATTTCCATTTTATTTGAATTGCAGTGCTATTTAAATATCTAAACATATACGTTTAGGATTCAAAATGTCGACCGAAATTGAAAAAACTAAATTAATGTTAACACAATTATATAGAAAAAGAGCGTCCGCCAAGGGACAGGTAACGAAATTCGGCAATTATTTAGAAAGCATTGCATCAAAAGCAGAGCTAGATAATATTCAATTAACTGAGTTAACTTTAAAACTCGTAAAGTTTGAAGCTTTGTCCGTTAAGGTTGATGAATTGCAAAGTGAAATAGAGGTTTTGGATTTTGATAATATTTCGACAGAAATTGAAGAGCGTGACATTATGGAGCACGAAATTATAGTTAATATTGCCACGGCAAAAAATCTGATCGAAAGATTTTCAAAGAAATTTGATTGCGATAAAAGGCGCAGTTCTGCGCACAATGCGTCGTGTTGTATGGATGATAGCCACCCGCACGAAATAGGTTTAAAGTTACCTCAAATACAGATTGCTAAATTTGACGGCGCATATTTTCGTTGGTTAGAGTTCCGCGATACATTTGAAAATTTGATACACAAAAATGAGCGCATTTCAGATATTCACAAGTTCCATTATCTAGTGTCTTATCTACAAGGTGACGCCGCTAGAATCATTTCAAATTTAGAAGTGTCAACCAATAACTATGCTGAGGCGTGGAAAATGATATGCAATCGTTATGATAATAAAAGAATATTAATAAATCATCATTTAAATTCATTATTCAATATTAAGCAACTTCCACGTGAATCAGAGCGATCGTTGCGATTTTTGGTTGATCATGTGACCAAGAATTTGCGCGCCTTGACCAGCCTAGGTCAGCCCACTGACAAATGGGACGTATTGATAATTTTCATGTTATCTTCCAAGTTAGACAGTAATACATTGCTAAAATGGGAAGAATATCGCAATACCTTGGGAGGTGATGTACCCACTCTAGAACAATTTTATAGATTCATGATTGATCGTGCTGACGTACTCGAATCATTAAATCGTAACAATAAATCGGAGGTTGCTGCTTCGTCAAAGCCGGCTAGCAGTCCATCTCGTTTTATATCGAATAATAGTTACAATCAAAAACCAAATCAGAGCAATGTTGTTAAATCATTTGGAAGTACAAATAATAGCTATAATAATAAGAAACAAAATGTATTCAATTGTATAATTTGCAATGAACGTCATAGGATCTATGATTGTCCTACGTTTAAGGCAAAAGGGATTGACGAGCGAATGATGGATGTGGAGAAATTTAAACTATGTGTAAACTGCCTAAGGCAAGGTCACGTTGAAAGTGAGTGCCGCATGGGTCCATGCCGCGAGCACGGCTGCACCGAGCGTCACAATAGTCTTCTCCATCGTCCACTTCCCTCCTCAAGCCACGCCACTCAAGTAGTCGAAGAAGAAGAAGAGGTATTTGCCAACTATTGTAATCAAGCTATAGGTCAAGGCAAACGTGGGTTGCTAACCACGGCCATTATTGAAGTACTAAATCCAGTTGACAATCAAAAGGTTAAAGTTCGCGCGTTTTTGGACAATGGCAGCGAATCATCGTTTATCTCTGAGGCTCTTAGAACCAGATTGTCATTGAAAGCCCGCTCGCTTGACGCCCTAAAGGTCATAGGCATGGGCAACACTCCTTCTAAACATATCATAAAAGGGAGTTGTGATATTCAATTGTTTTCAACAAAAAATCAGTTCAGTACAATGTTACCATGTTACGTCATGGGCGAACTTACCGGTCTCTTACCTAAAGCGCCCGTCGATATTATGAAATTAAAATTACCTCAAAATATTGAGTTGGCTGATCCCATGTTTCATCAGCCCGCCCCTATAGATGTGGTTATAGGTAGTGATTTGTTCTGGGACATCTTAGGGACTGAGATGATTTCCCTAGGGTCAAACAATATTCATTTAAGAAGTTCAATGCTAGGTTGGTTAGTATGTGGACGTCTAAATTCAGCTGTGTCTAGCAAAAGGATACAGTGCAATCACGCTGTAGTATCAGCAGCAACGCAAAATGAAAATATAGAAAGCTTAGTAACAAAGTTCTGGGACTTGGAAGAGGTGCCCAAAAAACAAATCTTAAACAAACAAGAAAGTGATTGTGAAAAACACTTCCTCACTCATACTATAAGGGATGAGGAAGGACGATTTTGTGTTAAACTGCCGTTAAAAGAATCGGTTGATTGTTTAGGTGATAGCTATAATGCTGCCAAAAAGCGATTTATTAATTTAGAAAAACGATTCAAACGGAATCCAACACTTAAATGTGAATATGCAAAATTCATTAATGAATATGCCGAATTAGGGCATCTCTCAACTTATAATGTAATGCCAAGCCTTAGCCCATCATACTATCTTTGTCATCATGCTGTTATTAAGGAGGAGCGCGAATCCACCAAGCTGCGCGTAGTTTTTGACGGATCTTCCCCCTCCACGTCAGGCTACTCACTCAATGACGTTTTGATGGTAGGTCCAAACGTTCAAGATAGCCTCTTTTCTATTTTAATTCGTGCAAGACAGTACAAGTACCTGCTCACTGGTGATATTGAAAAAATGTATAGACAGGTGTTAGTGAATGAAAGTGACAGGAACTTGCAGCTTATTTTGTGGAGAGAGGACGAATCCAAGCCCATTCAAACGTTAAAACTAAACACGTTAACCTACGGTACTGCTAGCGCAAGTTATCTCAGTACACGTTGCTTGTGGGAACTAGGGCAGGAACAGAACGATGAGCTAATAAAAATTATCATCCAAAAGGATTTTTACGTGGATGATTTAATAACGGGGGCAGATGACCCTCAACAATTAATTTACATACAAAATTCAGTTTCAAATGCATTAAAATCAGGTTGCTTCCATCTTAGAAAATATAAAAGCAATCATCCGTCTATTTTTGATAATCTAGACATCAATAAACAAGATCATTTAACAATTAGTGAGTCTTCAAGTACTCTGGGCCTCGGATGGACCCCTACTAGCGATACTTTGCATTTTCCCATAAAAATAACCAATGAACCCGATGCAGAAATAACAAAACGGTTCATAATGTCAAATTCGTTTAAAATATTCGATCCGTTAGGAGTTCTGAGCCCAGTCATTGTCATACCTAAGATAATTCTTCAAAAACTTTGGGATAAAAAATTAGATTGGGATTCGCCTGTCCCTCTAGAAATAAAAAATGAGTGGTTTAAATTTGCTGAAAATTTGAAAATGTTGTCTGATTTAAAAATTCCAAGATGGGTTCTAGGTGAATCACCTAAATACATAGAAATACATTCTTTCAGTGATGCATCGCAATCTGCATATGGCGCATGCATCTATGTTAAATCGGTAAGCCCAAATAATGATGTCACTGTTAGATTGTTGTGTGCAAAGTCAAAAGTAGCACCACTTAAACCTACTACCATCCCGCGTCTGGAGTTATGTGCAGCTTTGGTCGCGGCCAAGCTCACACAGTCTGTAGTAGAGTCTATCAGGTACAAGCCAGATAGGATCGTACATTGGTGTGACTCAAGCGTAGTTTTAGGTTGGATTAAGGGTGACATAAGTAAACTAAAAACATTTGTGGCCAACCGCGTCGGTGAAATAGTGGAGATTACTTCGCCTTTATCATGGAGGTACGTTCCCACTGATTTAAATCCCGCAGATTATATCTCGCGAGGAGTTGATGCTAAAAACTATATATATATATATATATATATATATATATCAAATATACATACATCATACACTCATCATACAAATATATATATATATATATATATATATATATATATATGTAATGTATATTAGGTGTATTTCTTTTAACTGTAATGCGTATTGTGTATACGTATAAGTAGCTATTCCCTTTTTTTTAAGTATTGGTAGCACCGCCCACAATCTCTCTGCATTGCCTAAAGGTTGACTGGTAGAGAATGCCTTATGGAATTAAGTCCGCCTTTTGTACATCAAGTTTTTTTCTTTTGTGCAATAAAGATTAAATAAATAAATAAATAAGACAAAAATAATAATATGGTGATGCGACATAGAGAAGGAACGAGTACTTTGATGAGATATGTTAGTAAAAATAAAACAAAAACATAATAATAATTATAAAATTGATTACCGTTTTGTTAGGCAGACGTCCGATTTTATTCTCCATAACCCAGTATTTAGTCCACCGCTTTCACCTAATAGTCCAGCATATTTTAGATTCCATTAAATCTCAATAGTCTATACACCCTGGCGGGTGCTGCCTCTGCGTGCGTCCCATGACTCGGGCAGGTGCAACATCCGCTCGGTGTACCCCTTACATTTCATTAAATTGTCGAAAGGGACTCTGCGTGTTGGCTTCGGCTCCGCGCACGCCTCCCAAAGGTCCGGAACACCATTGTTCCGTCATGGGAAAGACATTATTATTATTAATTATTCTGCACTAAAAAAATACAATATTAAAAAAAACAAATTAAATAGAACATGAGCTAGTAGGTAACAACAACAGGCGGACTTATCGCTAAAGAGCGATCTCTTCCAGACAACGTTCAGATAGCGAAACAGCGAGCGTACAGATAAAAGTTGAAGCGAACTGAGTGGAACTGAGTTAAAACGGCGCGTGATCATAATTATTGTCAGATATGGCCTCTGAAATGGCCTCGTATTAACTCAGTTGCACTCAGTTCGCTTCAACTCGTGAACGGCATACCGCGGCGTCTATACATGTAATCTTTTTTTAAATTAGATTAAAAAATTACCTAAATGAATTGACAGTGTTTTGTGTGTGACTTTTTACTGGATTATTGTAAGTATTTATAGATAACTTTTATTGTTTTCATAAATGCCTAATTTATATTTTTTTATACCTAATATTAATATACTTGTAAAATTACCTATAATGACGCTTAATAATAATTAGTTTAGAGTTTTAACCATTTGTTAAAAAATATTGAGCCTACCTACGAAAACACATATACCTACTTATTAAAAAAAACCGGCCAAGTGCGAGTCGGGCTCGCGCACAAAGGGTTCCGTAGCAGCAAATATAATAAACTTATTATGTCAATTTATACACCTGGTGAATGGAGCCTAAACTTATAAGGTTCAGCCATCGTTTTCAGTGTAAGCACAATAACTTAACCAAAATTACAGTTAAATCAACCTATCTCAAAAACTATAAGAGATACTTTGATCAAACCAAAAATCGTTGAAAGAGTTAATTAGCATGCATCACCTCTATTTTTTTTAGAATTTTATACCCCGTAGTTATAAAAATAGAGGGGGGGGGACATACTTTTTACGACTTTGAGAGCTGATATCTCAAAAACCGTTCACTTTAAGAAAAATGTTTTTTAGAAAACTTTATATCATTTTAAAAGACCTTTCCATTGATACCCCACACGGGTATGTACATCGAAAAAAAAATTTTCATCCCTCAGTTACATGTATGGGGGGCCCCACCCCCAATTCTTTTTTTTACTATTTAGTGTCATAATTTTGTAGCGGTTCATACAACACATATTCCCATCAAATTTCATCACTGTAGTACTTATAGTTTCCGAGTAAATCGGCTGTGACAGACGGACAGACGGACAGACGGACAGACGGACAGACGGACATGACGAAACTATAAGGGTTCCGTTTTTGCCATTTTGGCTACGGAACCCTAAAAAGGATACACTACATAATTCCGAAAAATAGGTAGGTATGACGAAGTTATAAATCTCGAGTTTTATAATCCCGATTTTGAAAATCCTGACCTGTCAAATCTCCGATCATCAAAATACCGCCTCATGAAAGCACATATATTTAAAATACCGAATCAGTATTAGATTCGGGATTATGTTAATCGCAATTTTATATATTCGTGCTTTCATGAGTTGGAATTTGGGATTTTGATGAGTAGAGATGGGCCGACTAGTCGGGAACGCCGACTATACGGCACCTTTTATAGTCGGAATAGTCGGCAAAAATTGCCGAATAATCGGCACTTAATTGCCTTCTGGAAAATATAGGACATAAGAAGAAATTACAACAAACTTATATATTTTCGCAAAACAAGCTCAGTAAGAAAATTGTGTTTTTGTATACTAAATAATAATATATATTTATCAAACTACCTTTTTTGCAATACCAATACTTCAATTGCCATATAGGGTACTACATCGACCAATTATTCCGGTGGCCACTGGCCACCTTTCTGGTCCATAATTTTTATGACTTACTTGACTTATGATCCTATGTACCCTAGATGGGGCAGAGGGCGTCCACAGTTATTCTCCACGTCGTTCGATCTTGAGCTTCCCTCTTGACTTCACTCCAAGTCTTTCCGATCCTCTTTGCTTCGCTTATCACCGTGCGGCACCAGGATTGTTTGGGACGGCCTTGCTTCCGCTTTCCTTGAGGATTCCAGGCAAATGCCTGTTTGGGTATATGATCGGGACCCCTTCGGAGCGTGTGGCCAATCCAGTTCCACTTGCGACGCTTGATTTGTTGGTCGATCGGCGTTTCGTGACAACGCGTTCTCAGGTTCTCATTTGAGATAGTTTCGGGCCAGTACCGAGGGCAAATACCGAGGATTCGGCGAAGGCATCGGTTTATGAAGACTTGGAGCTGGTTGGAGATGGCCGTTGTAACCTTCCACGTTTCGCACCCGTAAAGCAATTAATTTGATATTTTTTAATGGTGCAACTAAATCAAATTCAAAATCTAATAGAACTGATATTCGATTTCTTTATTTTCTGCAACAACTAACATTATTTTCGCTTATTTTCTTCGGTGGTTGTACGGGCCGTTTATCTCCATCAGCTTTACACACCTAACCGGCCTATATCGCCGCCGTGTGATAAGATAAAGGGTATGAGTAAATATATGAGTACCTAGTAAATATATCAGGACATATCAGATCATTGATCATTAGTCCTAATATTGTTTACCCTAACATCGTTTAAACCTACTTTTCTAGCAGCGATTCGACTCTGTGTGGGGTCACAGTTCTAACCTAGCCTAACCGAGTTTTCTAACAGCGATTCGGTTCTATGTGAAATCGTGTTCGGGCAATGATTCGATTATGGCAAATAATCGTTAGGGATTGTGATCATTAAGACAAAACAGTTAGGGCAAGTGACTTTAGGACAAACGATATTAGGGATGTCGAAATAAGAAATGTCTATTTAAATTTTGGCCAAAATAAGCCTAAAGTTGAATATTACTAACTACCTTCTTATCTCAAACTATGCCTAAAATATTGAGGAAAACACAACACCAATTTCAATAGTCTTTTATAAATATTTCTTGTATTTTTTGCTTGTTTGGCGTTGAGAATACCTAAGTGTAAATTCGAAGAGTTAGTTCTTAACGCGTTCTTCGTATCTATGTGACAAATAAGTAGTTGAAGTGTGCAGATGACCACATTAAATGCAATGTAACTGTTAAAGTTTACGGCAGTTGGTAATTTGAAAACTAAAAACTAAATAGTGCAAGTGCAGGCGGAGCAAGCGGAAACGTGATTAAAAAAGGATATTACTAAAAATATTACCAAGTATAAAATGATCGATGGTCTTAAAACCACATGAAAGTTCGTGATGAGGAGCGTCTTGCAAAATGTAGTAGGGATATTTCTGTCAAGTTACCATTTACCAGTATTTCTTAGGAAGACTTTTAAATACTTGCAAAATATTGAAAAGGAATTTCTAAGACAACGCAAAGAGTGCAGAAACCCGATTGTGCGGCCAGCATTGGTGAGTAGGGCCAATGAATGAGCTGATTACCAGTAAGAGATCGTAAACCTTTTCGTGAATTAGTAAGTTTTATGGAAAAAAAGAAACCTTCACAACTTTTTGTCTATGGTGAACTTTTATTTTTATGGATACTACCCACGTGTTCCTACTACCCACATATTCGTTACATGTACCCTGTATAAACCTTATGTTACTAGTTATAACAGAATTTTCTACCTTAGCTCACCAAAATAGGGCGCATTTTCGAACAGCACATTCCGAATAACCTTTAGAGTTACATGGCAAAGCAAATACTGCCATATTTTAATAGAATAAGGTAGTTTTTCCAATCTTGTGTTTAGTAGATGAACCCAGTTACCACAGTATTTTCGTCATTTTTGAATGAATGAATGAATTCTTTATTCGAAACACACACAATACAAAATATACGCTTAAAAATAACAGAAATGAAAACTAAGTTTTACATGTGGTTTCTGAAAAGGATAACACTCAGCATTTGTCGCAGCACATATAGTGTTACGACGCTGATTTTCAGTGTACCCATTGACACGAAAAACAAACACAAAACGATACATAACATATAAAGACAGAAGCGAGATACAACAGAATGTGCGGTGCAGAAAATTATAGACAAAAAATAAAAATAAAAATAAAAAATATATATATATATAATGAGCATAAAACTAGATTTTTGATTTGACCACGTAGAGCGATTGGCGTGTATCCAAGAGTCGTGAGTTTGAGTCTCGCCTGAGGCCGAGAATTTTCCACTTTACTTTTATTTCTATGATTTAGGTAGCTACGTATTTGTTTTTTAGGGTTCCGTAGCCAGAATGGCAAAAAAGGACGGACTGGACGAAACTATAAGGGTTCCGCCATTATAGTTTCGTCCAGTCCGTCTGTCTGTCGATCTGTATGTCTGTCTGCCGGTCAGTCCGTCCATATGTCACAGCGGTTTTAATTTATATTTTCAGTTGAAGATGAAGCTGGTCATCCTAACAGCATTGGCGCTGCTGTCGCCAGCGTTAGGGTACAGGATCCTGGCCATCTTCCCGGTGCCAACCAAGAGTCATGATCACTTGGCACAGGGCGTCGTCGGGGCGCTGTTAAAGGCGGGACATGAGGTATGAACAGAATATGACAACAGAATATGGGACAGATTGTTAAAAAGTTCTTGACATGGCAATGAACCCTGCCTCGGAGCTCCTGCTTTGTAGGCAGGGTCACTCCCAACTAGGCTAGGAGGCCGTTAATGTGATAAGAATTTATCTGGAAATGACTTAGTTTTATCTTAATGACATAATCCGTCGGTCTCTTGCCACCATCAACGTGCCTGCTCTCCTTGCGCCGACTGGCATTTTCAGGTATGATGGCAAGAGACCCTTGGGGTGTCCTTGGTTCCTTGGAGTTTGGGTCGGATGCTAGTGTGGGATGCTACCTGCGTAGACACGCTGGCACCGTCCTATCTCCAAAGAACTAATGTAAAAGCGGGGCGGAGCGGCAGAAAGCACCGAAATTTTAATAGTACATTGTGTATTAAGGACGGTAAATTCTTGTACAGCCCGTGATACATACAATGTTTTTCATCACATTGGCGAGGAAATAAATGAACGTTCTAGACAGATAAAGAAACAATAATTATTAGCGGTAATATAGTAGCACAGTCCACAGTACTCCGGAGTGAGCGGCGACTACGTGGGGCACTGGTTATACTTAGATCGGGTTACTCACGTCTATAAAGTCGAAAATAGCTCGACATGTTTCGGGACGATCCGCGCCCCATAATCATGAGTGTGCGCAGAGCAATCGCCGCAAGCGCTTCTCACTCATGATTATGGGGCGCGGACCGTCCCGAAACATGTCGAGCTATTTTCGACTTTATAGACGTGAGTAACCCGATCTAAGTATATTAATATGTCCAATACTCACGGGAGTTTTCCACAATGTACTTTACAATAGTACTGTAAACTACTATTGTATGGCGTTATCAGTCTTTTTATATGTATATGATGGTTTCAGGTGACGTGGGCGACTCCATACCCAAACAAGGAGGCACAGAAAGGGCTCACCATAATTGATGTCAGCGAGACGACCAAGCTAAGTAAGTTCACATACACAAACTGACCCAGAAAATATATATACGGTTTTGACAGACATTAAATTATAATAGCCTGATTTTCTCAAATTACGTTCCAATGGGATATTTATAGATTATATGCAAAAATCCTACAAACTTTTCTTCCGGAAGTAGGATAAAAAAAATGTGGGACAATCTTACACAAATCGACCTAGTCCCACGGTAAGCTCAATAAGGCTTGTGTTATAGGTACTAGACGACGATAGATAGATACATATAAATACTTAAATACATAGAATACATCCGTAACTCGGGAACAAATATTCATGATAAACACACAAATAAATTCCCTGACCAGGATTCGAACCCGGGACCTCCTGCCTCGTAGGCAGGGTCACTACCAACTAGGCTAGGAGGCCGTCAAAAGTAAAAAAATAAAACTTAACTAAGTCGATTTTTGAAATAGACGGTAGTAAATATTTTTCTTGTTTGTGAACATGACGACCTATTTGTCTTCTATGTGTTAAAAGCGAAACCGAAGAAAACTTATTCGCGTAAAACGGTAAAAATTACAAAATGTACGGCGAGGGTGATAGATGTGTTATTTCGCTAGAAACAAATGGTAATAAGTAAAAATGGCCCTGACCCATTTTAAACAACTAAAAAACATAAATGCAGAAAAATCTTACAAGAAAAACGATAGAAACATGTGCGTACATATTTTTGACGATTTTGTTGGGTTTTGGTGCCTACATGATAATAGACCCACCAATTATCCGTTACGCTAAAAAATCTGCTATTAGTAGTAGTAGTGTCCCGCCGAGTTTCTTGCCGGTCCAAAGTGTTAAATCTTCTCGGGTCTGTGGTGTTAGGTTAGAGCCGTTGTAGCTTTATCTTCACTTAGCGATTATTTCAAGAAGTATTTACTTCATTAAAAATGCTTTTAGCAAACCCCTTTTCTTTTTTAAATACTCATCCAACGACACCTCACAGTTTAGGATTGGAGCGAAAAAGCGGAAAAGAAAAATCACCCCCCAATTCACATATTATATGGGAGGTACCTACTCTAAAAATAAGTTTTTTCATATTTTATTTTACCACTTTGTCGGCATTATTTTCTTTCTAGTACTAGACGGACGGACAGACAGACATGCCGAAACTATGAATAGGATCTATATCGGTATCCCTAAAGTTTCTTATCCTATTTTTGCATTTTCTAATTCTGTTTGACATAATGATCATTTGTCCTAAACTCATACGTCCTAATATTTTTTACCCTAACATCGTTTTAACTTACTCTAACCTAACCTAACCGACTTTTCTAACAGCGATTTAAATCTGTGTGAGGTCACAGTTCTAACTTAACCTAACCGACTTTTGTAACAGCGATTTGAATCTGTGTGAGGTCACAGTTCTAACTTAACCTAACCGACTTTTGTAACAGCGATTTGAATCTGTGTGAGGTCACAGTTCTAACTTAACCTAACCGACTTTTGTAACAGCGATTTGAATCTGTGTGAGGTCACAGTTCTAACTTAACCTAACCGACTTTTCTAACAGCGATTTGAATCTGTGTGAGGTCACAGTTCTAACTTAACCTAACCGACTTTTGTAACAGCGATTTGAATCTGTGTGAGGTCACAGTTCTAACTTAACCTAACCGACTTTTGTAACAGCGATTTGAATCTGTGTGAGGTCACAGTTCTAACTTAACCTAACCGACTTTTCTAACAGCGATTTGAATCTGTGTGAGGTCACAGTTCTAACTTAACCTAACCGACTTTTGTAACAGCGATTTGAATCTGTGTGAGGTCACAGTTCTAACTTAACCTAACCGACTTTTGTAACAGCGATTTGAATCTGTGTGAGGTCACAGTTCTAACTTAACCTCACTGCGGCGTCATCCGTCACTGCCGGGTTTATACGGGGGTATCATGGGATAGATCGTGCACTCTACCATGACACCCCCCCGGCTGCCCCAGCGGTGCTGGGGCTTCCGCGCCAAGGGAGAGAGGACTAGTGACGCACTAGTCCTCCCCCAGACGGGTAGGGTCAAACGTTGTGGGTCCCCGGCCCAGAGCCCTACTGGGGAAGGCGATTGGCAGCAGCTGCCACGTACTGCGCTCTCCTTCTACCCACCCGCCTACGCCGGAGTGGGTGCGCATCCTCCCTATCTTCGCGCTCCCGCTCCGCAGCCTCCTTTAGGGTGACCACCTCCTCGCAGAAGGTGGTCACTGCCCTCCATTTCGTCTCGCTGCACAGCATGGCTGAAACGACGCTGTGCAGCGAGAGGTCGTCCGTAGCTATGTCAGCCACCATCGTGCGGCGCTGCTCGTCCCAATTGGGACACACAGCCAACGTGTGTTCAGCCGTGTCGTCCGGTGCGCCGCAGTGGTGGCACTGCGTCCCAGGCTCCCGCCCGATTCGACTCAGGTAATGACCGAAGCATCCGTGCCCGGTCATCACCTGGGTCACCCTAAATGTGAGGGCCCCGTGCCGTCGCCCCAGCCATTCGTCCAAAGACGGGAGGATAGCCCCTATAGTGCGGGTTCCATAGGGGCTATCCTCCAACATGGCTTTCCACCGTTCTTTGAGACGGTCCAGGACAGCCCGTACTGCCCTCTCCCCTTCCTCGGCATCAGGCAATTCTCCCCGCGCCCGCGCTTCTGCCCTCAATTTGTGTCTCTCTGCCAGCACCCGGGCCTCAAGTTCCCACGGCGGGGTGCCGGCAAGGAGACATACCGCTGCGTGTGCGGTCGTGCTGTACGCACGCACCACTCTCTGCGCCACTACTTTTTGTGGTTTACGGAGCAGGGCCCGAGTCCGCTCCGTCAGCCTCTCCTCCCAGATGGGAGCCCCGTACATTGCCATGCTGCGTACGATGCCAGCATAGAGGCGTCTGCACGGGGCGTTGGGCCCTCCCACATTGGGCAGAAGGCGGCCCAGTGCCGCGGCCGCACCAATCAACCGGGGGGCAAGTCTGGCGAAATGTTCCTGGAAGTTCCAGCGTCGGTCCAGGATGAGGCCCAGATATTTTATGTGGGCCTTAACCTGGACGTTCTCGCCCCCGACATGGATCTGCATTCCGGCACCAAACCGCCATCCCCGCCCACCAAAAACTATCGCCTCCGTTTTGGGGAGGGACACCCTTAACCCAAGCTGACCGATCCGGTCAATTGTCAGCTGCGTTGCGGCAGCAGCCCTCCTCATCACCTCCGCAAAATCTCCACCCCGCACCGCCACCATGGTGTCATCTGCATAACAAATGGTGGCCATGCGGGGAAGCTGGACGCCTCGAATGGCCCAGTCATATGCGAGGTTCCACAGGAGGGGCCCCAGGACGGACCCCTGTGGAACCCCGCACTCCATCGCTCGCATCCTCATCCCACCCTGCCCCTCATAGAGCACTACCCGCTCAGTCAGGTAGTGCTCTATGACCCTCCTGAGATAGAGAGGCACTCTGTGATATCGGAGTGCCTCCTCGATAACGCTGAAGGGGATGGTGCCAAATGCGTTAGCGATGTCAAGAGACACCGCCACCACCCCCTCGCCCCTCCCGGCCGCGTACTCGCTAAATCTCCTGAGGGAGTCCAGCGCGTCCATAGTGGACCGCCCCGCCCGGAACCCAAACTGTCGGTCCGAGAGATTTGGGCCCGTCCCTTCTAGGTGCCGCTGGATACGGGAGGCCAGGATTCGCTCCAGCATTTTCCCGGTCTCGTCCAACAGCACCAAGGGGCGGTATCCGGCCGGGGAATCGGCTGGGCGGCCCTCCTTCCGGAGGAGGCACAACCGGCCCTCCTTCCAGCAACTCGGGAAGCGCCCCTCCCTCAAACAGTCCTCAAAGAGGTCTTTGAGGCGTTCCCCGAGGTGTTTCAGTGCCAGAGGCATCAGTCTTCCGGGCACACCGTCCGGTCCCGGCGCCTTTTTGTTGGCCCTCAGCCGATCCACCACGGGCACCAACTCGTCGTCCGTTAAGCCTGGCACGTCTTGGGCCGCTTCCGCCTCCTCAGGCTCAGGGTCAGCCATCCTGGGGGGGACGAGGTTTCCCGCTGGCGGGAAGAGACCCTCCACGATGTTTTGGAGGAGTCCCGGATCAAGGGAATCCATAGGGGGGGCCGGCTTTAATTTATTTCTGACCATTTTATATGGTCGCCCCCAGGGATCCCTGTTTAGACCGTCCAGGAACTCCTCCCACGCCTCATCTTTGCGGCGCGCAATGGCAGCCTTGAGGGCCTCTTTCGCTTCCCGCATAAGCTGGTAAAGCGCCGCCTCCTCCTCCGCGGTGTGTCGTCTGCGTTTGCAGCGGGTGTATCTACGCCTTGCGGCGTTGCAGGTGGTGCGGAGGGCCGCCACGTCCTCCGACCACCAGTACACCCGCTTTTTGTCCGTCAACGCCCTGACGCGCGGCATTGACGCGTTGCATACCACGGTTAGCGTCCCCCTGAACGCCCGAGCCCTCTCCTGAACTCCAGTGGTGGCCGGTGGTGGGGTTCCCCACGCCTCCACCATGGCCGCCTCTTCCGCCATCTCCCGGTCGAGGCCGGCCACCGACCACCTTGGGAAATACCCTACCCTCGCTGCTGTTGCCGCTGCAGGTTGAGCGATCTGCGGCGACGGGGAGACCCTCATCCGGATATACTGGTGATCGGAGAGGGTCTCAACCCCTTCAAGGACACGCCAGTCCGCGACGCGGGCCGCTATGGCGGGGGTCGTGAACGAAAGGTCCACGATTGACCCCCCTGCCTGCGGACACACGTGTTGACACGTCCCCGGTTTAACACGCCCAACCCCAGTGCAACCGCCCACCTTCCCAAACTTTCTCCTCGGAGGTCCGTGCGAGGCGCCCCCCATCCCCGGCTCTTGGCATTGAAGTCGCCAATCACCAGGGCGTGCAATGGGTAAGCTCCTCTCACGACGCCCTCAAGGGTGAGGAGGAACCTCTCGAAGGCGTCCAGCCGGCGGTTAGGGGAGAAGTAAACCCCAACTACAATTATTCCCCCCCATTTGGCTGCCGCAAAACCGGGCCCCCTCCGCACTCCCTCTAGTGGGCGTCCACCCAGCGTTGGTACCACCAGCGCCACAGTGTCGTCCGTCGACCCGTACCAGTTGGCGCGGGGAAGGACGGCGTAGGGCTCTGCCACCACGGTCAGGCCTATGCTCCACTCCGCCATGACTTGCATAAGCAGGTCTTGAGCCCGGGCGGAGTGGTTGATATTGCACTGTAGTATTTCTTCGTGGTGGTGTGCTGGCATTACTGTGTGGCGCTGGCTCCCTCAGCAGACGGTGTTGCCTCCATAGGTTGCGGTTGACTCCGCGGCTGGCTCTGTAGTTGGGCCACTGGGGTCCGCGTAGGGTCCACCCCTCGAACGTCCGGCGGGGTGCATGCCTGTCCCCCCATGTAGTGGTGGTGCGGAACCCCCGCCTGATGGCAAACAGCGCAGTGTGGCCGTGCCTCCGTGCATTCTGTCTTCCGGTGCCCCGGCTTGCTGCACCGGAAGCACAGCTCTCCCCTATCTATTGGTGCTGGGCACGTCGCCCGCGCGTGCCCAGTGCCTAAACACCGGTAGCACCGGAGGGGCGCCGGTGCCAGCGTCAGGATGCGGGCAGACGTCCAACCCACCGTGAGCCGGGCAGCAACGATTAGGGCGTTGGCCGCCGCTATCGGGCACTCCACGATGGTGGACCCAGCACCACTGGGGGCCCAGTGGATGTTGCCAACCCTCACTTGGCCCTCCAGGCAGCCCCCTTTTGCCGCCACTTCCATCCGCACCATTTCAGGGGTGGCGGTTTCATCTAGTCCCGCGACCTTGATTTTTCCCATTTTTACGGGCCGGTACACGCGGGCAAGGTGTCCCACCGCACCCTCCAGTTTCCTGGTCAGCTCGTCTGCCAGCCGGCCGCTGTCCGCCCCAGGGATCTCTATGACCCGGGTTCCGTCTGCCCCCTTCCGCATCCTCACATGCTCAATGCCCACCTCCGCCAGTTTGAACGCGGAGGTGGCCTTCGCCATTACGTCCACATACGAGCATGTGGTACCCGGGTTGAGCGCCACAACTACAGCCGTCGTTTTTGGCACTGGTATTTTGGCCGGCACTGAGCCTGGGGCTGGGGCTCGCTGTTTAGCGGCCTGCCCTCCCTGTTTGGGTTTAGAACCCTTCCTCTTCGCCACCTCGGTCCATGCCCCAGTTTCCTGGGAGGAAGAAGGAGGTGGTGGCGGCGGCGGTGCCATCTGCGGCCTCTTTGTGGCGCGTTTTTTGGTGGCGACGGGTGCCGGACCAGCTCTAGCAGGAGGCATCAGCGTGGAGCCCGTCGTCCTTGCCGTGGTGCCCGCAGTGAAGTTCTAACTTAACCTAACCGACTTTTCTAACAGCGATTTGAATCTGTGTGAGGTCACAGTTCTAACTTAACCTAACCGACTTTTGTAACAGCGATTTGAATCTGTGTGAGGTCACAGTTCTAACTTAACCTAACCGACTTTTGTAACAGCGATTTGAATCTGTGTGAGGTCACAGTTCTAACTTAACCTAACCGACTTTTGTAACAGCGATTTGAATCTGTGTGAGGTCACAGTTCTAACTTAACCTAACCGACTTTTGTAACAGCGATTTGAATCTGTGTGAGGTCACAGTTCTAACTTAACCTAACCGACTTTTGTAACAGCGATTTGAATCTGTGTGAGGTCACAGTTCTAACTTAACCTAACCGACTTTTCTAACAGCGATTTGAATCTGTGTGAGGTCACAGTTCTAACTTAACCTAACCGACTTTTGTAACAGCGATTTGAATCTGTGTGAGGTCACAGTTCTAACTTAACCTAACCGACTTTTGTAACAGCGATTTGAATCTGTGTGAGGTCACAGTTCTAACTTAACCTAACCGACTTTTCTAGAAGCGATTTGAATCTGTGTGAGGTCACAGTTCTAACTTAACCTAACCGACTTTTCTAACAGTGATTTGAATCTGTGTGAGGTCACAGTTCTAACTTAACCTAACCGACTTTTCTAGAAGCGATTTGAATCTGTGTGAGGTCACAGTTCTAACTTAACCTAACCGACTTTTCTAACAGTGATTTGAATCTGTGTGAGGTCACCGTTCTAACTTAACCTAACCGACTTTTCTAGAAGCGATTTGAATCTGTGTGAGGTCACAGTTCTAACTTAAAAACCTAATCGACTTTTCTAACAGCGATTCGGTTCTATGTGAAGACGTTTTTGGGTAATAAAGGAAGTTTAGGGTTTTTTATAACCAGAATCACGAGTACTATTGATTTTAAAAAAGAAAAAGAGTGTTTTTCTTGGTCAGTTTCGTAGCGCATTTTTTCATACATTTTGTATGGACCATTACGAAACTGTTTTTTTTGTATGGAAATTCGAGGACCCATTTTCTTTAAAATGGTGCACTTTTTCTGAAAATGCCCATACACGCGAACAATTCGTTTTAAAGTGTTTAATTTGAATTGGTTCAAAACGTTTATAATTTTTCATCACACTTGCTCGTTAATGGTGTTATAACGCGCTGGCGTATAGAGCGGTTAGAGCCGATTTAGTCCCCTAGGGAGTTATAAATTTTAGTACAATATAACTCCCGAGGGAGTTATGAGTTCAGTTTTAAAATATCGTACGTCATCTCACTTCAGACTAAGGAGGTTTTGCATCAGCTAAGGCTTATTTCAAATCTTCAAACTTGGCTATAATCAAACTTTACTGTGTATTTTTAACTTTAATGAATATATTTGTTTTTTCCCTTACAATTAAGTGTGATGAAAAACATTGTATGCATCACGGTTGGTAAGAGGGTTACAAACTCGAGTCATTAAAAGCCCTCCGCCTGCTGCGTCGGGCTTCTAACAGACTCTCGTTAGTAATCCTGTACTTACCTCCCTAGATAAAGAAGTCTGCAGATAACGTATCTAACCTTGCCAGTGATTGAACGCTTTGATTATTATAGCCAGTTATCGGCTGGCATTCTTGCTTATCAGGATTATCAGGAATAAACAAATAATAAGCGTGTTGTTTTGTGGGTGCAGTGCAATTGCAATGCGGATTTATAATAACTTGCGCTAACTTGAGCTGATTGAAGCTTATTACTGTGTTAAGGATTTTATTGATGATAGATTAACAATGCATTTAAAGACTAAAAATTGAAGACTATTTATGTTGAATTAGATTAATATAGTTAACATAACAAACACAAGGTAAGGTAAGGTGACATGTAAAAGAGCTAGCATAAGTCTATTTACAGAATAAACATTTTTGATTTTGATTTTGATTTGATTCTCTGATTATATGTACAGGATGTTCTTGAGTATTTGCTTTAACTTCGTCATGATTGAATTAATAAAATAAATAAAAATAAATAAATGAGCTCTTCTCTTTGACCTTCTGTTAAAACTCTACTCTGAGTCATGTTTAAGACCAAGTCTAACGACTTGTTTGCAGATGAAGACGTACTGGGCGGCCAGCGCAAGACCGGTAGTATGCTGTTAGAGTTCGGGCGCAACGTCTTCATCGCGGCCGCCACCAACAAGGGGGTGCAGCAGGCGATGATGGAGAAATACGACGCTGTGATTACCGAAGTGTTCTTCTCCGATTTACATGCTGGGTATATACCGCCAACACTGTCCACTGATAATAATATTAACATGCGTCTCTGAATGACATAATCCGCCGGTCTCTTGCCACCATCAACGTGCCTGCTCTCCTTGAGCCGACTGGCATTTTCAGGGATGATGACAAGAGACCTGATGGGGTGTCCTTGGTTCCTTGGAGTTTGGGACGGATGCTAGTGTAGGATGCTACCTGTGTAGACACGCTGGCACCGTCCCATCTCCAACGAACTAATGTAAAAGCGGGCGGAGCGGCTGATTGCGCCGAAATTTTAAAACGTAATAATTATAAGAGCCTGGGCAGGGAGTACCTTTTTGTACCATTCGGGGTCGAAACTCTTGGTCCATGGGGTCCCAGCGCATGCAAATTTTTCGTAGGAATCGCGAAACGTCTGGTTGATGTTACTGGTGACCGAAGAGCTGGTGGCTTCCTCGCACAACGTATCAGCATTGCGATACAACGAGGAAATGCCGCCAGCATCCTAGGTACAATGCCTCAAGGACCTACTTTAGATTTAAGGTAGGTAGAGGTAGGTAGTTAGGTAAGTTACACTTACTGTTTATATTTCGAAAATAAAGTTGTTTTATCCATTAATATTAACATAGATATAGGATAAAAGAACTGGATACCCAATGAGGATTACCGCGAGTCCATTTTCCGCTAGGGGCGCTAGTGGAACGTGGGTCCTGCGGGAACATTTCAAACGTCACTTTGACAATTCCCTCATACTGACACAGGACAGGACCCACGCATGAGTGGCGCTGAGTGGTGAGCGACAATACGGTAGCTCCCATTGGCTGAAGACCTTGACCTATGATGAGACAGAGACTTTATTACATTGATCTAGATTTATGCGCAAAAACAGACACACACATACACACCCACCCATACACCCACAGATAAATATTTATTTCTTTATTTTTACTTTTATCTTGGATTCATGAATAAAGCTTTCACTCACTCATTTAACTACATTTCAACATTAAACCCAAAACTAAATGTAATTAGTATTAACTAGAAGTTTAGCCAAGAGTAAGTAATATAATAGTTACGTAACTTAAAGGAAGAGCGGCGCCACCCAACACAGGCATTTTTGCTTACCGGTAGCTCCATCACCTTACATTATAAGCAATGTGTGTCTTACGGAATAAATTTTTTTTGTTCAGCCGAAAAATACGCCGTAAAAGAGTAGCATTGCGACTCTTTTTCATATACTTAGTCTTGTTTAGAACGTGACACAGCCTAAAAGATTTAGCAACGGGTTTAAACGTCTACCTTAAGGTGTTTTTCTTGTACAGTTTCGCAGCAGTACTCCAAGTGCCATGGATCGTGCTGAGCGTAACTACCATCCACGCGATGGCGGAGGCCATGGTCACTGACGTGTCCAGCATCGCGCTGGTGCCCACCGCGTCCACCAACTTTCCCATCCCCATGAACTTGTGGCAGCGGATGGCCAACACCGCCATGGTGGGGATGATGACCGCTGTACGATTGTAAGTAGATACCAAATAATATACGATTTTAAGCTAACATGGTCATTTGCCCTTGCATATTTGTAACGGGAAGTTCGCAAATCGAAAAGAGACTGTTCCGGTAAGAAACGCACGGGTTGATACTATAAGTGTGGTGTCGTGAACGTAATCGAGTTTCAAGTGAGAGAGCGGACGGTAGTGCCAGTGACAACACACAAATTAAGCGAACCCGTAAGAGGGTAGATCGCTATGGGGTGTGGGTAGATCACAACTAAAAACTCGCAGCTCATCAGTTTACTCCGTGAACGTGAAGATTGCAACAGTGTCGAAATATCGGATGCTCAATAAAACAAACATATATAGTAATTATCCCGTTTCAAATATTAACCATAAAATAAGGTGATCTTAGGTAAGATAAGAAAACCAAAAATCATTTATTTACAAAGATAACAAACATGAAAATAATGCAATAACATCACGTAAGTAGTAAGATTGGGACGTTAGATCAGTGAAGAGGATGGATTGGATAGGGCTGTGCGCCGTCGTTTATGCCGAAAATACACACATCGGATACACATGCTTGTAGTACGGATTAAAGCGTAAGATGACGAGAGATGGCGCTGTCATCAATACAACTTTTGAAACAAATCAAATTATTTAATTATTTTTTGATTTGATATTACATGTATCGTCGTCTAGTACCCACAAGCCTTATTAGGCTTATCGTGGGATTAGGTCGATTTGTGTAAGATTGTCCCACAATATTTATTTATTTATAGGTAACAAAAGTACCGATTAGTACCGAAATTTGCTTCAACAGCTGGTAAGGTCAATGACCCTGAGTAGTTTTGTTGCAGTGTTGATGAGATGATATGCCAGAATCAGTCATATTTATGTTTTTTTCAGATGGGACGCGTCAGTGACCGAGAAAGACTACCACGAGTTTTTCGGCCCCCTAGCCCAGAAGAAGGGTGTCGTGCTCCCCCCTTACTCTAAGGCGATCTACAATATCTCCATCCTGCTCTCCAACTCGCACCCGTCGCTCGCCCCGGCCGTCAGCTTGCCCCCCAATGTGGTGGATATCGCGGGGTACCATATTGCTGACCATCACACGCCGCTACCGAAGGTAACCTTTTTTTCGAACTGCCAATCGAAGCGAGTGAGGTCTAAGTCTACTTGAACTATCCGTCGTTTTTAAATAATAAATATCTTTATTAGGGTTCCGTACCTCAAAAGGAAAAAACGGAACCCTTATAGGATCACTTTGTTGTCCGTCTGTCCGTCAAGACTCTTTATCTCGGGAGTGCGTGGAGGTATCGAGTTGAAATTTAAACTATATACTATAATCTACGGTCCCTTGAAACCATATTCCGTGTTTTCCGAAGTTCATCCCCTAAGGGATAATAAAGGGCGTTGAAAGTCCGTCAAGACCGTCCTGTCCGTCAAGACCCTTTATCTCGGGAGTGTGTAGAGGTAGCGAGTTGAAATTTAAACAATATACTAAGGTCTACGGTCCCTTGAAATCGTATACCGCGTTTTCTGAAATTCATCCCCTAAGGGATAAGAAAGGGGGTTGAAAGTTTGTATGAAGTGTGAGTCATTATTCAGGTTGTAGATTTAAAACTTCGTTTATAGACTCTTTGATACATACTTTGACCACAGATGTACGTATGCTGGTACTTCTGTAGGGCTGACAACATACAGTCAAATCAGCGCACACTGTGTATTAGTATCGGAGTAAACGAATTTGCTCTATCACCGGCAGGTTTTAGGGAGGAAAACAAAAAAAAACCGTGGATTATTTGTGAAATGTGATTCATTAGCTGTTTAGATATATGGCCTGCTCACCACCTGTGACTTTAAAAAAATCCTCTTTTCAGGATCTCCAAGAGCTCATGGACAGTTCCAAGAACGGCGTGGTATACTTCAGCATGGGCTCCGTGGTGAAAGCCTCGTCTATCCCCGAAAGGACCAGGAAGGATCTGCTGAAAATCCTGGGGGCTCTGCCCTGCACCGTGCTCTGGAAGTTTGAGGAGCCTATCCAGGGACTACCGAAAAATGTCCATATCAGGCCTTGGATGCCGCAGCCAGCGATATTAGGTAAGAATGGGATTCCCTACGACTGTCAAAATTAACCAAGCATAGACAAAAAACAAGTCTAGGAATACCTAATATTAGGTAAGAATGGGGTACCACACGCCTATCAAAATTAACCAAGCATAGACAACAAACAAGTCTAGGGATAATATTAGTGTATTGGTGTATATGTAATCATTTAAAACATCATTATGTCTGGGTAATATATTTATTTGGAAAATACGTAAAGAACTTACGACGACCTTCAAACCTTCAAGAAAAGAGCGTACTCCCACCTTAAAGGCCGGCAACGCACTTGCGACACCTCTGGTGTTGCGGGTGTCCATGGACGACGTTAATCGCTTACCATCAGGCGATTCGTTTGCTCGTTTGCCACCTATAGCATAAAAAAAACTTAAAAGAATCAACAGAAAAGTCATATAATTTTCATGTCAAATTTGGAACAACACCAGCATGGTTAGCATGGTTGCCATTTTATCGCTTATCACGCTATGCGTCACTTTCGCACATACATACTTGTTAGAACGTGACAGCAACGTCGGTAAACGATAAAAAACCGACCATCATAGACTAGCAGAAGAATAAAAACTATGTCGGCTTAAGACCGAATAGGTTTTAATACCGAACAATTAGGTAAGAATGGGATACCAATAGAGTCAAATCACGTTATCTCTGCCGAGAAAATGACCTGTCAAAGTTTAAAGTGATATTTTAAACGTCAAACTTCTGTGAAATTATGACGTAGGTATACTTAACACTTTGACAGTATGTGCTATAAAAGTCTAGGAAACTTAGGATAGACTGACTCTACCACACGACTCTGTCAAAATTAACCAAGACTACCAAGCATAGACAGCAAAAATGTCTAGGGATATGGACACGTGGTATCGTATGTGATGTGACGTGGATATTCTCATCTGTCAAAGTAGCGGTTCGAACCGCGCCCCGGGTGTAGCTCGAACATGGTGTGGTGTTCCATATTGAAGCCTGGGCTACATTCCAATATTTAACGTATAGCATTTCCTACATACCAACATACCTTGAGCTGGAAGCCACACGTAAACTTGTTGTGTCCCTATCGGCGAAGGTACACCTTTTTGGCAAAAAATGTTTGTTCAGCACTTCAATTAAATTGTCGAATGAAACCTTTGCGACTTCGTTAGGATGCACAAGATCTATTACCAACCGGTAAGTCTCATCCGCCAGATGAGTGAGTAATAACGGTGCTTTCTTGACGTCCTCCACTGAATTTAATATAATGTACTGCTGTAATCTTCCAAGAAATATATTCCACTCTTGAGAATTATGGTCAAAAACTGTAAGACTTCCAATACAGGCCATAATTAACACTTATTCGTTTTCTGTTCTTTTTTTTATACGCGCGGGTAGTTCGTCGCCAGTGAGGTATTCGTGGATATGAAATAACACACAGCAGCTCAGTTGACGGTCCGTTTATTACTGACTGACAAATGGGGTGCGCGGGAAGCGATACCGCGCCCACGCAGGCATGCATATATATAACAAATAGACTAGGTACTGTAGTTTTTGCACTGCGCAGACTGAAGCCCTTGGTTTCAAGTACTGCGCTGAGGCAGGCATACTTTGCATACTTCCACTCGCTTATGATTTACGGCGTGATGCTGTGGGGTAACTCCGACGCAGACAGGGTGTTGCTCATGCAAAAGAAAGCACTAAAGGCTATGCTCGGTCTAAAACAGAGACAGTCCTGCAAAGCGTTGTTTGTTGAGCACCGAATTATGACCCACTACTCGCAGTACATTTTTGAGGTTATTATGTTTACCAGACAGCATATCTCTCAATTTAGGCGAGTGGAGGTGTTGGGAAAATGTCTCAGTACTGGAAAGCTGCGATCTGTTCCACGTCGGACTATGTTTCATGCGAAAAACCCGCGTGTAATAGGACCAACTTACTATGAGCACCTACCCGATGACATATAAACTGAGGAATGCGACACGACATTCAGGCGTAAACTGGGAGATTATTTATTAAAGAAATCCCTCTGCTCGGTAGAAGAATATATAACAATTATAAAATAAGTTCAGATAGACAAATTAAAATTGTAAAGTGTAATAAATAAACTAAACTAAACTAAACTAAGCAGGAGGCAAGAACATCGATAACTGGCACTGACGGGAAAACTTTATCACTACTTTGTTAAACTCTTTAGAGTCCATCTATGCTATGTTTCCTACATTTTGACAGAATGTGAAAGTTTTAAGTAAACGTCATAAATTCATAGAAGTTTGACGTTTAAAACAACACTTTAGTTCGGTGTGCTTGTCGTTGATCCCGTCAGACGATCCGACAATTCAGACTCCCGCAACGACGGCGCCGGTTTGCGCGAATCACCCCGCGCCCGCTTCGTCGCGCGCGACCCGTTACCTACTCCGCTCTCGGGCAGTGATGCCCGAGCCGCGAAGGTGATAACACCAACTGTCTGTCCGACGATGTCTGCCCGACGCAGACGAAACATGTCACGCTTATTGTGATAAAAATACGTGAGTGTTAACCGTTGCAATTTAATAACACTTGAAAGTTTGATAGTTCATTTGTTCGGCAGAGATAACGTGGTTTGACTCTATCACTCCAATATGCAAGTGTGACAGAGAGGGAGATACATCTTTATTTATGTATGAGTAAGTTATTTATTTATTTTAAGTCTTGATATTCCAGCGCACCCAAACACGAAGCTTTTTATAACCCACGGTGGTCTCCTCAGCACGCTGGAGGCAGTCCAGGTCGGAATCCCTCTCCTGGCTGTACCTGTGTACGGAGACCAGCTTGGAAATGCCTTGCGAGCTGAAAACGCCGGCTATGCTCTCAGTGTGCCCTACGCGGAAGATATGGGGGACAGGCTGAAGGTGGCCCTGGACAAGATGCTGTCAGACAACAGGTGAGTACCCTCAGTCAGTAAAAGTGCATGGGTGCAAGTGACTCGGCTGACGCCTCGTTTCATAAATCCACACCAGTTTTTATGCCTTCCATAATATACAATCACATAAACTACTATTATAGACTAGCCAACGACATTTCATCGTGAATTGTTTATACTTTGTGATTTCATTCAGTTAGTATCATATTGGTTCTCCATGTATAAAATAAAAATAAAATAATAAAGCTTCGCTAGATGTCGCTGTACCCGCAAACTGGCTAACGACATTTCCCCGGCGGTTTTTAATTCAGGGCGCCATCTTGAATTTTTGTTTCTATCAATAGGCTAGACGAAAAAAAAACCAATTTGTCCGTCTGTTAGATTCTTAAAAAATATACGATACGTATTTTTTCTTTTGTTCCTTAAATGAAAAATGACGGAAATACAGGGCTTTAAAGTTTCGCGTGACGTCACAGCTAGGTACAATTCTTACCCACTGGTGACGTCACCAGCCCCCGCCACGGAACTTTGATGCTCTTCATATTCGTCAATTTTAGTTATCTTGTGGGTGTCTGTGTGGGTGTGTTGACAGCTGGGGAGTGGGGTGTACCCACGGAGCTAAGCTTGCCCCTTTAGCTGTCAACACAGCGAATCCTCCTTTTTTAAAGGGTCGACAACGCGCGTGTAACTCCCCTGGAGTTGCAGGCGTCCATAGGCTACGGTGACCGCTTACCATCAGGCGGGCCGTATGCTTGTTTGTCACCGTCGTAGTATAAAAAAAAAAAAAAAGGAAAAAATACGTGTCTAATAATTTTGGATAATCTTTCTGACGGACTTATAAGAATAATAGTTTTTCAACCTCGTCGTCATCCCTATTAACAATTGAACAATACCTTGTTGCAGCTACTACAACAAAGCTAAAGAGCTTTCCCGGCTGTTCAACAACCGGCCCGTGCCGCCAGCCAAGCTGATTGCCCATTACGTGGAGCTCGCCATCGAGACCAAAGGTAAAGAGCGCCAGTAACTTACCTAACGACCTACCTCTACCTACCTTATATATTATAATGACGATTATTGTTGGACCTAGGGAACCTATTTACATTAAATATGTTTTTTTTTCATACATAAAATTTCAGCACGAAATTTATTGCATCCACATAAATTAACGTAGCTATCTAAACGTCATACGAGTCGTCAAACAAAGTTGGACGACATACATTGCAGCTCTGTCGCACCTAAGAAAATCATTACACCTAATTAATAACACAATTTAACGAGATTATTATCCCATACGATTCTTATGAACACTGAACAGGTACTATAGCTGGATTCATTATTCGCTCGTATCAAATACCCACGCTGTATATGATATCGAGCCTCTTAACTAATATAATAAAAGTTGGTATGCGGATGTAATCAAACTGACAATTTACCAGCTACCATTTTAGTTAGTACCATTCGTATCTTAAATACACGTTTTAATTTGTTTTAATAATTAAAATGAAAATGAAAATGAAAATAACTTTATTAACCATCATGTGGCTCAATACAGCTTACAAGAATAAATGAAACATGTATAACTTATCATAGAAAATAACTGTTACGTACCTACATTATAAGTTATATTTAAGTAACTACAATGAAACATTGAGTAAGCGTCTTCTGTTCCCCGTACCGTACCAGTAATAATGAGGAGAAAATAGTTATGTTTATTAATGTCGAATAACATTTAAGTAGATGTTATTATTTATTTATTTATTTAAACTTTATTGCACAATTATATTAAAGTACAAATGGCGGACTTAACGCCTTTAGGCATTCTCTACCAGTCAACCATCGGGCTAAACCAAAACTGTTAGTTTGACAATAACATCGATATATTTTTTGTTGATAAAATATTTTGCTACATCACTTTCGTATAGATGCCCCGAGTTATCCCAGGTATATGAAGAATGAAACATCTCCATGGTCCGATTTCACTTTTCTAGGATAGAAATTTTAGCATTATCATATGATGTCATATTGCCAACCGTGTCGAGCTCACCTGAGCGCCTACCACGAACCGCGAACGAAAGTATACCTCCCTTTCGCACTTGTGATTTCTCACTCAAATGCGACAGAGAGGTGAAACTTCGTTCGTGGTTCGTGGTGGGCCTTCTGACGTCAGTCAAACGTGACCCGAATATACGATATTGTAAGTTTCGGCTCGTTTTTGGCCGAAAAATGTTTTTAGGCCGAAACCGAAACTTCGGTTGGACACTAGTAGCCAGTAATTGACACCTTACATACTGAAATGAGGTCTGATTATAGGTACACAGATTTTTTATAAGGCCATTTACTCTAAATATATAAATTTAACATGTTTTATTTTATTTATTTCACAGGTGCTCTCCATCTCCGCTCGCCAACGTACCATTACGCGTGGTATGAGCGCTACATGCTTGACCAGTTAGCAGTGGTGTTGGTAGCTCTGTACGTGATCATAAAGTTGGTCAAACTCGGCGGGAAGATGGCGCTAAACTCAATTTTCAGGAAGAAAACCGTTAAGGAAGGAAAAAAAGTTAAAAAGAATTGACCACGTTATTTAATTTTAAGGTTTTAAATGTCTTGATAATGGTTTTGTGTGTTATTGTTTCAAGTGAGTTAATAATGGAATAAGGTACTTACATAATTTTGTTTGTAAAAAGATTAATTGCTTAGTGAAAGCTATGAATGTGTCAGTTAATGTTGGTTTCGCAGAAGTCGTTACAACACTAAAAGTAATTGTATAGTTTGACAAGGGTCTGTTCTCATAGTCAGAGAGAGTCATACTGCCTTTTTCTTTTATTCTACTGTCAGCCTTGGTTTGTCAGACTATTGACTCTTCTTATTAAATATGTGTCCAGTTACACGAAACAAATAATTTTGATTTTGATTTGATTAAATGCATATGTACAAGTGTTTTATTGAATTTAAATAACATAATTATTGTCAGTATATATTCTTGACCGTAAGGTTATCTTAAAAATACTAACTGTGATAAATGTGCCTCTAAATACATAGCTAAAATAAGTTAAAAATTGTCACACTGTTAAATTATATTTTCAAGAAGACATTATGTAGTTTTTTTTTAATAAAATAATCTTAACTATGAATACACAATACACCTCAGCCTACTTACCCCTAACCCGAAAAAAATACGGTGCATTCCTGACCACATTTAGAGACTATAATGTTATATGAATTTATAATAAAAAGGGAAAGGTAAGGAAGGGAAAAATAATGGCAAACCGCCTAGGGTGGTACAGGCATGTGATGCGGATGGATGAAAGTCATGTGACATGAAGGGTACTGGGAATGATTGTTGAGGGAAGTAAAAGGAGAGGTAAGCCAAGGAAAAGATGGATGGATTGTGTGAGGGATGATATGAAAAGAAATGATGTGAATGAGATGACGGCCGATAGAGACGTATGGAAGAAAATACATGCTGCGCCGACCCCAAATAAATGGGACAAGGGCAAGCGAATGCTGATGATTGTCTTGGCTTAGTTTCAGAGATAAATACATCTTTCTCTAAAACTGTTATTCATCATAACTAGTGTTAAAACACATTTTTGACTGCAGTATTACCACTATATTTTTATGCGTCTCTTAATGTCATAATCCGTCGGTCTCTTGCCACCATCAACGTGCCTGCTCTCCTTGCGCCTTGGAGTTTTAGTCGGATGCTAGTGTGGGATGCTACCTGTGTAGACACGCTGGCACCGTCCCATCTCCAACGAACTAATGTAATAGCGGGTGGAGCGGCTGAAAGCGTCGAAATTTCAAAACGTAATAAATATAAGAGCCTGGGCAGAGAGTACCATTGTGTACCATTCGGGGTCAAAACTCTTGGTCCATGGGGTCCCAGCGCACGCAAGTTTTTCGTAGAAATCGCTAAATGTCTGGTTGATGTTACTGGTGACCGAAGAGCTGGTGGCTTCCTCGCACAACGTATCAGCATTGCGATACAACGAGGAAATTGCGCCAGCATCCTAGGTACAATGCCTCAAGGACCTACTCTAGATTTAAGGTAGGTAGAGGTAGGTAGTAAGGTAAGTTACAATTACTGTATACATTTCGAAAATATTTTTTTTATATTATACTAATCCAAGTAAAATGTCTTCTGAATTTTCAGTTCAATTTCACAATTAGGTAGAGTTCAATATATTTCATCTAATCCGTAAATTTTCAGTATTATTTACCCGTGTACATCACCTTGGTTTTTTCTCAATATTTAGTAGAATTTTAAATTTAAATTACATCCAGATCAAAGTCAAAATTCATAAATAAGGCAGAAATAAATATGGTGATGCAACATAGAGATGGAACGAGTACTTTGATTATGTTATTAAAAAGATCGCTTGCGATTTAACATGTTTATTATCCTAGTTTAGGTATATTAGTAAAACTAAAACAAAAACATATTATACATACAGTTATTTTTTTCCTTAAACATCTCTTAAGATTATATTAAACTCGGCTACTCACCAAGAGATGGCGCTATACAGACAGTCAGTATAGCTATCTTTCGCTATGTTTGCAAGTATTTCAACATGGAGAGGGAACAAGGGAACTGGCACTGTATAACTCCTCCATTTCCTCCAACTACCTCCTCTCGTAATAAACTAACCGAAATGTAAAGCCAAAAAAAAGCTATCCGAACAGTAGCATGCCTAGCGCGATCATCGAAAATTGGCATAACGGAATAACCTCTATGTCACTCTAATACGCAAGTGTTACAGAGATGAAGATACAAATCCGCAATAGTTCGATTTTCGTGGATTTTTGAAATTCGAACGCTCGAATATTTCATTCGAATGTGAATATGTATGTATGTATGTATGTAAACTCTTTATTGTACAAAACACAGATAAATTATAATTTACAAAAGGAAAACAGTAAGTACAAAGGCGAACTTATCCCTTTAAGGGATCTCTTCCAGTTAACCTTTGGGTAGATGAGAGAAAACATGAAAAGAGGTAGACAAATACACCTAATGTACAACAACGTACCAGATAAATAATAATATAAACTATATATATTTCCAATAAAAACGAAGTAGAAAGAAACTACTAGGATTTCGAGTAATAATTCCAGCTACTTTCAAAAATACGAACTATGGTATCATGCGAATATAATCGTGACATTTCACGTGCGATTATTTTCGATCACTTGTTTTTGTATTCGAACGTTCGAATTTCAAAAATCAGTCCGGTTACGAAGTAGTATAGTCAGACTGGCCAACCGGTTTCTTCCTAAACTGACGTAATATAAATAAACACATGGCTTCTGACAATAATTATGATCTTGCGCAGTTTCAACTCAGTTCGCTTCAACTCGTGAACGGGATACCGCGTCTGTGTCTATTTTTGTAATCTATATTTTAAATTAGGTTAAAAATAGACCTAAATGAATTGACAGTGTGTTGTTTTTGTGTCTGATTTTTCACTGGATTATTGTAAGTAATAGATAGCTTTTATTGTTCATAAATGCCCAATTTATATTTTGTTATACCTAATATTAATATACTTGTAGAATTACCTCTAATGACGTTTAATAATCATTTAGTTTAGTTTCAACCATTTGTTAAAAAATATTGAGCCTAACTACGAAAATACATACTTTTTTGTTTTATTTATTTATTTAATCTTTATTGTACAAAAGAAATACTTATCGTACAAAAGGCGGACTTAATGCTATAGGGCATTCTCTGCCAGTCAACCTTAGGGCAAAACAGAAAAGATTGTAGGCGGTGCATCTTACGAAATGTGTAAAGAAAAGAAATACTAAGATACATATAGCTACTACTACTACTATAGAAATGAATCATATATATATAATAATATAAATATATACATATACTATGGGTACCTATTAAAAGGATACACTACATAATTACGAAAAACTTTTAAATCTCGAATTTTATAATCCCGATTTTGAAAATCCTGTCCTGTCAAAACTCCGATCATCAAATTTCCGATTCTTGAAATCACGAATATTTATAAGTAATACCGAGTCAGTATTCGATTCGGGATTGTGTTAATCGGAATTTTAATTATACCTACATGCTTTCATGAGTTGGTATTTGATTGATAAAAGTCGGGATCAAATAGGATTTATACAAATTCGCGATTATAAAAATCGGGATTATGAAAATCGGAAAATAATAGTTCGATGATCCCATTAAAAAACTTATAGGTATAAGTGGTACCTACAATGCTAAAAGATTTTTTTTTAATGAATGAAACAAGGATAGAACAAATCAAATGCGGATTACACAAACTGCAGTTGTTTTGAATGGGTATTAGGTTATTTCAACGTTATAATAATTAATTGTTATCTTAAACTAATATATTAAATATTGTGTTCATTATACATTGTACAATTCATTCAATTATTATATATTTTATACGTTATATTCAATACACATTATGCATTATGAAATTATACAAACTGAATTTATAAATGATAAATGATAAAATAAAATGATAAATATCTTTATTTTTCAATTTAGGCACATTACAATGCACTTATGAACGTCAAAAAAAAGCTACTACCGGTTCTATCCCTACACCACAGCCCGAGAAGATTATTACTGGCAAGAAACTCGGCGGGACTTATTTTTCAAAAGAAATTACAAAAGTAGTGAAAATATTTACAATATGTGGTTCTACAAGAAACCATATCAAAAGAAAATAGCGAAACAGAAAGACATAAAAAAGAATAAACAAAATAAAACAAAATTTAACGGTTTTACACGATATACACAACATTTGATATGATTTCTTTCGTGAACTGTGTCCGTCACTCTATAAGCAGTACATTCAATTTAATTTTTTGTTGATTTCGTTAGTTATATATGATTAATATAGCATTTCGTATACGTTATATTACTTACCCTAAACACATTACCCTCTTATGTCCTGAAATCGGGCAAAATCTGTGCTGCTGTATCATTATCTATCAAGATAAAAAGTCTACGTACCGTCTACAAATACTAGTTTGAGATTAGATAAGGGAGCGTCTAGCGGATTTCTATTAAAATATTTAATTGTAGCTGTTGCCAGGGAGGTACATATTTTGTTCCTATTTATATGTTTAAAAAAAATGTTGCACCACCATACGCACCCGACAGCATGGTGACAACCCTAATGTTCATGTGTACCTTTGCATGCTTGACAAGATAAACGTCAAATTTAGAAAAGAGAAGACTTTAGTACTATTACTTATTCTGTGATTGTGGAACAAAATATGTATCGGAACATTATTTGTATTATACTCGTGAGAACACGTTTTTATTGATTGTTTATTAGTATTGGTATTAATCTGTCTAAGTATCAATTAGTATGCGGTGTTTGATATATAAATATATCTGAACGCACCCGTGAGGTAATGCAGCCAATGCAGGTTGCGCAAACCCTGACAGTTTGCCACCCGTAGGCGGAAGATTTTGTGTCAACGTAAAACGCATAAACATGATAAAGTTATCCTATTTTTGCATTTCCTAATACTGTTTGAAATAATGATCAATTGATCATTAGTCCTAAACCAAAGAATTCTTAAACTCACATGTCCTAATATTGTTTACCATAACATCGTTTTAACCTACTTTTCAACCGACTTCAATATTTCTAAAGGAGGAGGTTCTCAATTCGTCTGTTTTTTTTTAATGGATGTTCACTCATAACTCCGTCATTACTGAACCAATTTGAATTTTTTTTTGTTTTCTGCACGCCTACCACGAACATCGAAAATTAGCATTGACGGGAAAACCTCTTTGTCACTCCAATATGCAGGTGTGAAGGAGATGGAGATACAAATCCACAATCGTTCGATTTTCGTGGTATAGGCCCTGAATGTAGATGGTTCCAGGTTGGTCCCGTTTTTTTTCAAAATCCATTTCTGATGATGGGATCCATGAGGAACTGAGGGAACTCCTCAAATTTGAAAGGCACATGCATGCTGATTTGGGTGATTTCTTAAGAAACTTGAGCATTTCTTTACGAAAATCATCAAGTTGGTGGAGTGGATCTGATAATGAAGACCAGGGATGGCAAAGTGGAACTGCTTGGTAATTCCCAGGACTATCATCCGATTTAAAAAATATATTTTTTTTTGTCTGTATATAAATGGTTCCAGGTTTGTCCCGTTTTATTTTAAATCAATTTCTGATGATGGGATCCATGAGGAACTGAGCGAACTCCTCAAATTTGAAAGGCACATGCATGCTGATTTGGGTGATTTCTTAAGAAACTCGAGCATTTCTTTACGAAAATCATCAATTTGGTGGAGTGGATCTGATAATGAAGACCAGGGATGTCAAAGTGGAACTGCTTGGTAATTCCCAGGACTATCATACGATTTAAAAAAAAAAAATTTTTTGTCTGAAAATAGATAGTTCCAGGTTTGTCCCGTTTTTTTCAAAATCAATTTCTAATGATGGGATCCATGAGGAACTGAGGGAACTCCTCAAATTTGAAAGGCACATGCATGATGATTTGGGTAGTTTTAAGACACTCGAGCATTTCTTTACGAACATCATCAATTTGGTGGAGTGGAACTGATGATGAAGACCAGGGATGGCAAAGTGGAACTGCTTGTTAATTCCCAACTCTATCATCCGATTTGAGACATTCATCTTTTCTTTGTAAAGAAATACCTTCAAGATAGTCCTATTTGATTATAGTTCTATTTTGATGATGGGATGAACTAACACATTGTTTTGGAGGAGCCAACATTTTGATGAAGTGGACCTGATGATGAAGACCAGGGATGGCAAAGTGGAACTGGTCAATAAACCTAGTTCTACTTATTATCCTAGTTGTGACATTCAGCTTTTTGATTTGATTTATATTCTGATGATGGAGTTCTAGAAGAATTCAGAGAACTCCTCAAATTTGAACGGCACGTTCACTGTGATTAGAGGGTGTTCATAATTAACTTAGGCATTTTCTTACTGTGGCCATCATTTTGCTGGAGTGGACCTGATGTTGATAATCAGGGATGGCATAATGAAACTGCTCGATGATTTACAGTCTGTCATCCAATTTAACACATTGTTATTTTGTTTGTTTTAAAGGTCTACAAGGGAGTTCCGTTTGATTATACTTCACATGTAATGATGGCAGCCCTGGGACATTAAGAAAGCTCCTGAATTTTCCTGAGTGCGGTGTATTGGATATTTGTGGAGTAAACTGGCTACTTTAACAAATTCAAAATGTCACTTTTACCGGGAACGAAATGAAGTCGGTTTTTTTTTTAAATTATCTAGCAGCGATTCGACTATGTGTGAGGTCACAGTTCCTAACCTAACCGACTTCTCTAACAGCGATTCGGTTCTATGTGAAGTCGTTTTTGGCAATTCGACTATGGCAAATAATCGTTAGGGATTGTGATCATTAAGACAAAACAGTTAGGGCAAGTGACTTTAGGACAAACGATATTAGGGATGTCGAGGGAGATCCGAAAATATGAAATGTCAATTTAAATTTTGACGAAAATAAGCCTAAAGTTCAATATTACTAAATTCCTTCTTCACTAAATAGTATAAAACAAAGTCGCTTTCTCTGTCCCTATATCCCTATGTATGCTTAAATCATTAAAACTACGCAACGGATTTTGATGCGGTTTTTTAAATAGATAGAGTGATTTGAGAGGATGGTTTATTTGTATAATAATAACCCGTGCGAAGCCGGGGCGGGTTGCTAGGATCTCATAAACTATTTATTCCTAAAACTTTGAGAAAAGCACAACACCAATTTTAATAGTCTCTTATAAATATTTCCTGTAAGTATATAAACCGTATGTCATTAGTTATATGATACAAGTAAACAGGCAAGTTAATTGACCGGCATACGGCATATATATTGGACTATGGCGAAATAATAGTATAACAGTCTACCTTAATTCATCAGTATAAGGCGCATTTTTGAATAGCACATTCCGAATAGCTATTAAAGGTGACATGGCAAAGCAAATACTACCGTATTGTAATAGAATAAGGTAGTATTTCCAACGAAGCCTTGATTATGTGTCCTTGACTTTGGACAAGCGAGGTAACTCAGTCATTCATCATTCATCATTATCATCAGGAATTATTTTAATAATAGTGGGTTCTGTATTCGTGTGGATAATAATAATGAATATAACCACCGGCAGCCTGGGCCCTGCCCTGTTGCCGGCGGCACTCTAGGTTAGGTTTTTTGTAATGTGTATTTGTTTTGTATTGTTTTTTGTATGTATGTTGTTTTGTATACGTAATGTAAAAATCCTAACCTAAGAAAGAAGATAAATAAATGAATATAATATATATATGAATATAATATAGTCCAGTAAGTACCTAGACTTGGCTCACGAGATAACCGCCATGTGGGATGTTGACTCGACGATCATTGTCCCGATAGTCGTTTCAGCGAACGGACTCATAGCGAAGAGTCTCGAGCAACATCTTGAGAGACTCTCGCTAGGTGGATGGATCAAGTCAGATGCAGAAGGCGGTACCCATAGATAAAAGAAAAAGGAAGCGGTACCTAATCCTGGACACGGCGCGTATAGTCCGGCGGTTCCTTTCTTTGCGGCCCTAAACCACCGGCAGCCTGGGCCCCGCCCCGTTGCCGGCGTCACTCTAGGTTATGTCATAAAGTCTGTGGTTAGGTTTTTTAAAATATATTTTCATGTATTTTGTATTTTTATGTAGGTACGTGTTTTTGTATTTTACTTTTATATCCATATTGTACAAAACCGAATAATGAAAATGAATAAAGGAAATAAAATGTACAAGATACTGGATAGGATTCAAATTGCCTAGTTTGAGGTTGGATGTGGACAGATTATTTTCATTAAAAAAAATTTGATTGTTTATGACGACGATTTTTGTGTTATTTATTATTATTTCGTTTAGGCGACATGTTATTTACGCGGGGTTTATAAAATAAAAAATATATAGGTATATGATTGATAAATTAATAGAATTATCGTGATGAGAATTAACAACACAAAAATAAAGCACTACTTATTTTAGGGTTGTTAATTCTCATCAAAATCAAAGTAAACGATGACTCACACTAGCACGGGACAGGGCGGGACGGGAAAATCTGTCCATTTCTATAGAAAGAATCACGTGACAGCTCGGAACCCTCAGATGTATTTGACATTTTCCATAGAAACTGACAGATCGTCCCGTCCCGTTAGGGCCCGTCATCCTTAAACGAACAAAAAACAAGAAACTATATTCTGAAGACATCTTTGCCATCTTGAGTGTCACCCGGAAGTCACTTTTCAGTCCTCCGGCCGGTAAGCGCCACTTTACGCAAAACTAAATTGCCGCCTGCCGGCTCCGTCGGGCAGAAAAATAGTATACAAACCTCGGCCGTTAGATGGGAAAGCCTCGGATCACATGTTCGTCGACCTCGGCTTCGCCTCGGCCGACAATTACATGGCATCCGAGTCATTTCCCACTAAAACGGCCTTGGTATGTAATCTACTATTTTGTTCAGATATATTTTTTTGCTTCGTCATCGCGAAGATTGATGTACGTAAATGGTTTACGTAGGAACTACATGATTTGATGATGACATAATAGATAACCTCATCATCATATCAGCCATAAGACTTCCACTGAACATAGGCCTCCCCTTTGGACCTCCATATGTACCGGTTGGAAGCGACCTGCATCCAGCTTCTCCCGGCGAACTTCATAAGGTCATCTGTCCATCTTGTGGGTGGACGTCCTACGCTGCGTTTGCCAAGCCGTGGTCTCCACCCAAGCATTTTTCGACCCCATCGGCCATTTGTTTTTAATAAGTAGTAGTGGTTCGCACTGAACTTGAACTCATTGACCCCTGCCCGTTGATTTGCCTCCTCATTATTGAATTGTAGATTGTATATCAAGGGCATAATGTAACCCATTTAAAACGAGGCTAATTGGTTCGAGTGCAACGAGGACCAATGTAGTAGTCGGGGATAAAATTGGTATTTATGCCTGAGGTATACACTCTGCTTTTCATTTCGATTGTAAGGAAAATATTAGGTTTAACATGTATGTATGTATGCTACATTTGCAAATGTAACGCGATTGGGTTCTCCCCGCCGCGCGCCGCTCGCATGAGAATTTATTGATTCCATTAAATCTCAATAGTCCATACACGCTGGCGGGTGCTGCCTCTGCGTGCGCCCCATCACTCGGGCAGGTGCAACACCCGCTCGGTGTACCCATTACATTTCATTAAATTGTCGCAAATTATTGGCTTCGGCTCCACGCACTCCACATTATATTCACAGTGAGCAAAGCGAGCGAAACGTCTCCGATTCAGCTTTGGCAAAAATGCTTTTGTGTGTGTCCATTTGTTCTCCTCTACAGGTCGCATTTATCAACCAATTCTTGTGAAATTTTGTAAAAAAGTTTTTTGATTACATATTTTTAGTCGGTACAGTGTTTGGAAATTTTCAAAATGGCGGGAATTGGTACAAAGGTCCTAAGCGTCATAGAGCCCAAAGGCGCTTACGACCTTTGTACCAATACCAGTAACATCTCGCGAGCTCTACAGCTCACAGAGCCGCTAGTAATTAATGGTTTAACCTAAGAGATAAAAATAAATTAATAGTAGTTTATGTGATTGTATATAATGAATTGTATTATGAAACTCGGATGACGCTTCGTTTTATAAACGCACACTCGTGTTTTAATGTCTAATTATTTACAATAACGTACACTGCTTCACACATAATATATTATATTCACACACTTTATATTCACACATAATAATGACTCTCCATGAATGCGTTCAAAGCGCATATATATACCGACCGCCATTGCCACTTTCAGGAATAAAAACTTTAGTATATTTATTTATTTATTTAAACTTTATTGCACAATTATATTAAAGTACAAATGGCGGACTTAACGCCTTTAGGCATTCTCTACCAGTCAACCATCGGGCTAAACCGAAACTGTTAGTCTGGTGCAGGATAGTAGAAAAAAGAGATGATAACCTAAGACATGTCAAACCTAATTAATAATATAATGTATATACTTTAGATATGAGCGCCGCGCCGGCGCGCCGCCGCCGCCGGTAAAAAAACTCGCGCCGCCGCCGCCGACGCCTCCACCGGCGTGGAATCGGCGTAACCTTGATGAGGCATACCGAAATTACACTTATTTTGGAACTTTAAAAATTAAATGTTTTTAATAGCTAAAATTGTTGTTAAAGCCACCTTTCGATATGTTTTGACGAATATTATGTTTAATACTTTTTGATTATTGATTTTAAAATCAACTTTCTTCCCAGCGATGTTTTTTATACACGATGATTTTTAATCAGTGATCGGATACTATTTTGTCTAACTAAGTAATTGATGGGAATCACGTTGCAGTCGAAATTACACGGATTTTGTTAAATCAGAATTTTAATTTTGAGATAAAACTTATCCTTGAATGATCCTTCTCCATATTTATACATATGGTATGGTATGGTTGACGCACTGATACGACAAAGCGTCTGGACTACACAGTGGAACGTCAACCAGCCCTTTTACCGTATGTAATAGGAGTGTCAGATTGTTGCTAATCAAATAATAGAGAAAACTGTTGGGGATGGGGATGAAGATAGACTACGGACGTCGAAGGACAGTTTCTCACTTGAACGTCCAGTGTTGAGTTTACAAAATAGTAGCTATGGTAGAACCTACATAAGACAAACTAAGCGTACAATAGCATGCCGTATAAAGAAACACATACAAGCGTCTAAAAACAACGAACTCAGAAAATCAGCAGTCGCCGAAACCGAATATCTTTTGGAGGCAGGAAAAAATCGCTGGATTGAGTTACATAACCCTCAGGTAATCTCAACAGGTAATGGCGTGTATGGTGTGATGGCGTGGCAGTGATGCTTCTGTGCTCAACAGGATAAAAACCGGTAGTGATCACCGAATGGTCAATAGTTCACTGAATATAAATATTAAACTTGAAAGGTCCAACCTAATTAAGTATACGCTCCGACCCACTCAAGCCCACATTCAAAACCCCGAAAGCTTTAAACTCGAGCTCTCTAAGCGCTTTTCTTGCCTAGAGAACTTTGTTTCAGTTGACGAGATTAATGACGGGCTAGTAGAAACTATGCACGTCGTAGGGTCTAAGTTCTAAGACCTCAGAAATTGACCGAGCAAACCTTAAAACTCATGGCTACAAGACGCTCACTACAGCTGCAGTCTCCAGATGACGCTAAGTCATATAGGCAGGTCAACAGACGTATATCTAAGTCCTTGTGACATGATCTGCGTCCTTTTAATACTAACGGTGTTAAAGAGACTATTGAGCGAAACCAAAGGACAAAGGACAAATCTGTTAGGCAAAGCCAGCTGACAAAGTTGAAATGGGAAGACGGCAGCATAGCGTCAGCAAAAGCAGAGGCTTTAGGAGATCGAGAGGTTCTATGGACAAGTATACACCGGTCGCAAAGCCCGTTGACAGCTTGGTAGGAGACCCAAGAGCCAGGCTGTCCAGACACTACACCGAAGATATCCCAGACATCAGTTTGTACGAGATTAGGATGACCCTAAAGCAGCTTAAGAAAAACAAGGCGTCGGGCAATGGCGGAATCACCACAGAGCTTCTGAGAGCGGGTGGAACACCGGTACTTAAAGTCTTCCAGAAGCTCTTTAATTCCGTCTTGTCAGAGGGCAAAACGGAACAGAGGAATATTAAACATAGGCGAGGTGGTGCTGTTCTTCAAAAAAAGGTGACAACAGCCTTTTGAAAAACTACAGACCCATCATGCTCCATCATACATCAAACTGTATTCAAGGGCCATCACGAATCGTCTCGAACACAAACTTGATAACTTCCAGCCTCCCGAACAAGCCGGATTTCGACGAGGCTATAGTACCATAGACCACATCCATACGCTATGGCAAATTATACAGAAGACCGAAGAGTATAACTTGCCACTATGCTTAGCGTTTGTGGGCTATAAGAAAGCCTTCGATTCAGTGGAAATATGGGCGGTGCATGAGTCTCTTCAGCGATGCCATATTGACTATCGGTACATCGAAGTGTTGAAGTGTTTGTATAGTAACGCCACAATGTCGGTTCAAGTACAGGAGCAAAGCACGAAGGCGATTCCGTTGCGAAGAGGCGTAAGTCAAGAAGACGTTATCTCTTCGAAACTGTTTACTGCAGCAATGGAAGACGCCTTCAAGCTCCTGGAATGGCAAAGACTTGGTATCAACACAAACGGCGAATTCATCACTCACCTTCGATTTGCCGACGATATCGTAGTCATGGCAGGTCGACAGAAGAACTCAGCATGATGCATGATGACCTCAACCGAGTTTCTCAACGGGTAGATACGCTACGGCATGTAGACCACAAATAAAAATTCGCAGTAAATCAGTTACACACCGTGAACATGGCGCTGGTGGGAACTCACAAAAACAAATACCTATACATGGTAAATATCTTGTTTTAAATATCTCGTCTTAAATATTATTATAATATAACTCTTTCTCATCACGGAACAATGGTGATTCGGATCTTTGGGAGGTGTACGCGGAGCCAAAACCGACACGCAGAGTCCCTTTAGATCATTTAATGAAATATAAGGAGAACACCGAGCAGCTTATGCACCTTGTCCGAGTCATGGAACGCACCCAGAGGCAGCACCCGCCAAGGTGTATGGACTATCCAGAATTATTGGAATCTAAAATATACTGGACTATAAAAGGTGGATGGGGTGAACTAAATACTGAGTAATGGAGAATAAAACCGGACGCCTGCCTAATACAATGTTAAGTAATTTTATTTTCGGCAGACGGTGAGTCGCATATAACATAAGATGGACCCCCACAAAAAGCGACATCTAAGATGGCTCAAGGGCAGTATCAGTATGAGGGCAGGGGTAGAGAGGTGTCCCTGGACTATAAACATATAGCCAAGTCACCACTTTGGTTTATAGATCTACCCTGGAGAACACAGCCCTCGCGACCCTACCCTGGACGGCTATTTAAGGCAAGCCAGAGGCAGAGGACTTGGGCGGATGACAGAGCCTCCTCAGGAGCGCTCAGGTACGTGGGGTCACTACTCCCCAACGACTCGCGGCGAGCTGCCGTGCGTAGACTGATTCGAAACCAATGGGCGATGGGATCGTCAAATCCCTAATCTCTTCTTATACCATATCAATATTGTTTTTCACTGTAAATATTTTTCCAATAGATACTTTTATCGAAGCGTAATCATTCTGCATTTTAATCGAGCAAATACTATGACTTCTATATTTTTATGTGTTGAGATTTGTTTGAAATATTGTTATTGTTACATTATTTTACATTCGAATTTGTAGAATAATCAATTATTTTACTACAAGCTGATTATGTAACGCCTAATTAATGAAATTAGTGATATTTCTTGACTTTTAATCCTATAGACAAGTGTTTTCAAGGCCACGCCGCCGATTCGCCGCCGCCGCCGATTGATTTTGACCGGCGCGCCGCCGCCGACCATTTGGTCATCGGCGCTCATATCTAATATACTTACACATATACAAATATAAATATACCTACATATACAAATACATATATACCTAATATAAGTGTACCTAGAGCGAAACATCACGCAGACCCTTAATGAAGAATTTTATCGAATAAATGCTTACGCAACTTGCTTTTAAACGAATATTTACTTTGAGCTTGTCTGATAGGCAGAGGGAGAGCATTCCACAGCCGAATTGCCTGGCAGGTGAATGAGTTGGACAAGAATCCAGTTTTGTGAGGGAGAACAGCAAGCATCAGGTTACGAGAAGTGCGAAGCATACAACCAGGACGGGGTGTTATAAATTCGAATTTAGTCTTGAGATAAGTGGGTGAAGTTGGGTCAAATAGAATTGAAAAAAGAGTCGATAAGATTCGCAATGACCTGCGTTCACGAATCGGGAGCCATTGAAGCTTACGGCGAAAAGCAGAAACATGGTCATATTTGCGAAGGTTAAAAATAAATCTGATACAATTGTTGAGAAGACGATCTAGTTTAGAGAGTGAGGCTTGAGTCATGTTGGTGCAACACACATCAGCATAGTCAATAATTGGTAGTATGAGAGACTGGACAAGGAGCGTCTTGATACTAGCCGGTAAAAAGTTTTTATGTCTATAAAGTGCCCTTAACGTATTAGTTACCTTACGACTGACGTCAGACACATGAGGCTCCCACGTCAAATTGCCATCTATAATTAAGCCAAGGTTTTTAACATGCGGAGACAGGGGTATCACCGTGTTTTCGAACATAATTGGACTTATGCGAGCAGTTAACGAAAGCAGACGGGCACTTCCCAAAACAATGGCTTGGCACTTAGTAGGGTTAACAGCTATACCAAAATCATGAGACCAAGCAGAGATGCGGTTCAGGTCGTTGTTAATTTTAGCAACTGCACACTCGATGTCATATATATTGGTCTGAACATAGAGTTGCAAGTCGTCGGCATACAGATGGTAGGAGCAGTTAAGGTTAGGGGTAATTAGATTTATAAATATAGAGAAGAGTAGAGGAGAAAGTATACCACCTTGCGGAACACCAGACTTTAGCTCAAGCCAATCAGAACAAATCTGGCCAGTGCGAACTGCCTGTCGACGCTCTTGAAGATAGGAAGAGAACCACTCCGCTACCGATGACGATAAGTTTAAATGTTTTAATGTAGCAAGTAAAATCTCGTGATTGACAGCATTGAAGGCATTAGAGAAATCAATCAAAACCAATACAGTTAGCAGAGAATGCTCCATACCTTGCCTCACATCCTCAACTACCTTCAGCAGGGCCGTAGAGGTACTATGCCCAGGCCTAAAACCAGACTGTAAAGGCGATAACAAGTGGCTGGCATATATGTGGGCAGACAACTGTTTATGAACTACTGCTTCTAAAATTTTTGACATAAACGGAAGAATTGAAATTGGCCGAAAATCTTTTAGTGAAATGGGATTAGAAGTTTTTGGTAAGGGAATGACATAGGCATTACGCCAAGCAGAAGGAAAAACCCCATTGAACAATGAAGAGTTAATTACAGAAGCAATAACTGGGAGTATGCACTCTAAGATGCAGGTAATCATTAGCCTGCTCAAGTCGTCATGACCAACTGCATTGGATTTTATAGACATAACTATCTTACGGATATCGTCATCTGTCGCGGGAGAGAAAGAAAAGGTATTAGGTGCATAAGGTAAGGTAGAAATATACGAAGTACTCAGATCTATTGTGACGGGGTCTAAAGAAGAACTCGCAGCAAAATGTTTATTTAAATCATTAATAGAGAAAGAAGAGGTATTAAATGAGCTTGGAGATTTGACAACACCGATTGATTTTAAAAATTTCCAGGTATCGGCTTGAGATGCAGAATAAACATTTTCATAGATGTATTTACGCTTAGCCGCTCTTACCATCCGATTACATCGATTTCTAGCACCTTTATAAAGTTGCCAGTCTTCACTACACCGGCTGCGTTTGTATTTTCTGAACGCCCGATCACGCTTTGACATTGCCATACGGACACCTCTCGTGATCCAGGGCGCAGGAGGTCGTTTCAACCTGACAACGCGAACCGGTGCATGTGTGTTATAAAGTGTCAAGACCGCTTTATTCATTGAAGCTACCCCCTCATCCACCGAAGATGCCGCGAAAACCGGTGTCCAATCCACCGCGCGTGCATCACGCTTTAAAGCTTCGATATCCAGCCTCGTATTGTATATGTATATGTGATTGTATATAATGAAATTAAAACGCACACTCGTGTTTTAATGCCTAATTATTTACAATAACGTACACTGCTTTATATACACACATAATGACTCTCCATGATGCGTTCAAAGCGCATATACATATCGACCGCCATTGCGACTTTCAGGAATAAAAACTTTTTTGACATTCAAGTTTTGACATTTCTATTTTTTAAATTCAGAGACAAACTAGAGTTGGCCCCAATTTTCATATCGTTCGATATCAAAATAACGTGCGACTTGCGTGCTTCATTGTATGCAAGACAACTTGTTTCAAACTAAACGTCATCTCGAACTCGATTGATATTAAGAATAGAGGTCAAAACAAATTTTCTTGTGTCAGATGTATTCGAAATTTGAACAAAATTAATGTTATCGAAATCGATAATGTTATTAAGCTATAATAAAATTTTCACAGATAAGAAATTTATTGTAACAAAAAAGTTTATTATTATGGCCGGGGTCTAAATATGCGTGTTTTAAACGCATTATTGAGGGCTAAAGAAATGTGGGTATATAAAAGGATTAAAGAGCATTAATAAGCACACTGATAGCTACTCTGTATAATCGAGTCTCTATACAGATATTACTGATAGACATACTCTATTGTGGAGAGGAGAACACTGTTTAATATTTATCTAGCACTTCACATGCTTATGCGATATTTATCTTTCAAATCAGATCCTTGTTGTTGACATTGGCCCCTCTAAGGCGTTTGTATAAAAGATATATGGAATAACACGCTATTGCCCGCGGCTTCGCTCGTTAGAAACAGACAAAGTAGCCTATGTCACTGTCCATCCCTTCAACTATCTCCACTTAAAAAATCACGTCAATTCGTCGCTCCGTTTTGCCGTGAAAGACGGACAAACAAACAGACACACACACTTTCCCATTTAAAATATTAGTAAGTAGGTATGGATTAGTATGGATTTGCAGCCAACGTGTAAGCCTTTGTAGATAGGGCCCAATTTCACCACGGCGTCAGACAAGACGGCGTGTGACAATTGTCAGCATCAATGTCAGCGTCAATGGCCGCCGCTTACTATTGTGCGGGCTGTATGCTTGTTTGCCGCGCACGTACAATTCTTACCTAGTAGTGGCGTCACCATGCAGCCGCCACCCCGGAACTTTGATGCTATTTATCTTCGTAAACTTTTGTTAAATTGAAAAAGTGTCTTATAATTTCCATTATTTCAAAGATTAACCTTGGTAAATTGAAAATAGATGTCATATACTAAAGAAAAAGACCAACACCGACGAAGGCCAATCCGAGGATCGAACTCGGGTCTTCAGCTTACGCGGCTAACGCCATAACCACTGGGCCAACTGGTCCTATCGAAATGTCGGCGAATTTCTCGAGTATATGCAATCATAGTACCAGGCAAGACAGGCAGGCGTAAGCTGAAGACCAGAGTTCGATCCTCGGATTGGCCTTCGTCGGTGTTGGTCTTTTTCTTTAATACATGACATCTATTTTCAATTTATAATTTATATAGTAGTGTTACTTTAATAACAAATAAAAAAATATTAAATTAATTAATTTGATTTGTGTCAACAAAAAGTTGTATTGACCTTGGTATTCGAATTTTTATGTTTCCAGTTGAACATGAAGCTGGTCATCCTAGCAGCATTGACGCTGCTGTCGCCAGCGTTAGGGTACAGGATCCTGGCTATCTTCCCGGCGCCGTCCAAGAGTCACAACCACTTAGGACAGGGCATCGTTGGGGCGCTGTTACGGGCGGGACATGAGGTATGAACAGAATATGACAACAGAATATAGGACAGATTGTAGAATAAATAAATATTATGGGACAATCTTACACAAATCGACCTAGTCTCACAGTAAGCTCAAGGCTTGTGTTGTGGGTACTAGACGACGATATATGATAGAGGAGATTTACATACATATAAATACTTAAATACATAGAAAACATCCATAACTCAGGAACATATTCGTGATAAACACACAAATAAATGCCCTGAACAGGATTCGAGATTCCAGGATCGTAGGCAGGGTCACTACCAACTAGGCTAGGACGCCGTTAGAATAGTTCTTAAGATGGAAAGAGACCCGATGGGGTGTCCTTGGTTCCTTGGAGTTTGGGACGGATGCTAGTGTGGGATGCTACCTGCGTAGACACGCTGGCACCGTCCCACCTCCAACGAACTAATGTAAAAACGGGCGGAGCAGCTGAAAGCACCGACATTTTAATAGTACATTGTGTATTAAGGACGGTAAATTCTTGTACCGCCCGTGATACATACAATGTTTTTCATCACATTTGCGAGGAAATAAATAAACTTACTAGGCAGATAAATAAAAAATAAAATTCGGCCGGGCGGTAGAATGTATAATTTCGAACCCGTGTCAAGTAAGCCCGAGTCGAACTCGTAATTTCTGGTTTACCGCCCTTAATACACAATGTATTATTTTCTACTCTAGCACTTCTATTTACCTGCCAATTAGATGACTGACGGCGATATCTAAAAAGTACACATTATAACGTTGTCTATGGTATTCCATAAGAACACTGCTCCTATGGAGTTTCATACAATATAATTGAAATGAAATGAAATGAAATGAAATGAAATGATATGAAATGAAATCGTTTATTTCGGGAATTGATCCATATTATGTTAGTAAATCTTATTCTAATTTAAATAACTATTGTTAGTGGAATATATAATTGGAATTGGCATGAATTGCAATAATTATTAGCACTGTTGATCTTTTTTAAATTTCTGTAGCGGGCATACGATGTCTTCCATATTATTCTGCCACTATTCATGATTTCGCTTTTTTCGCTATTTAAGCTGTCGTAGAAAAACTAGCGTATGCAACAGCTCATAATTGATTCTTAAAACTCTTGGGTCTATTATTACAAAACTCGACTTCGAGAACCCTTATTATATGTATCACTGTTGCATAATAGTACATTACGATACAATTGGAAAAAGGAGGAAATGAGTGAGTGGCGATAAAGTAAAACACGACCAAAGGGAGTGTTTTAAATCGACACGTGTTGCGAATTACCTATTCGCACGTGTATCGTACGTTTTACAGTACTTATGGCTCTTTGAATTATTGGCGTAGGCACATAAAGTGCTAATTATTGCACTAGTGTGGTAATGTAGCACCATATGTACTGTAAACTGCTATAATGGCTTTATTACTTATCAGTCTTTTTATATCTATATGGATGGTTTCAGGTGACGTGGGCGACTCCATTCCCAAAAAAGGAGACACAGAAAGGGCTCACCTTAATAGACGTCAGCGAGACGACCAAGCTTATAGAAAGTAAGTTCACATACACTTAGACCACATGGTAAAGTGACTTAGTGCGACAGAAAAAAACTGGAAATAGAAATTTAAAAAAAAAATGGGCAAGAGCATGTCGGGCCATGTTCAGTGTAGGGAACCGTAATTTACCGTTCGTCACAATAGACAACCTTAATAAGTTTTTAATAGATACCATGCTATATGCTTAATAATAATTGACAATTCGATGATACTTTCGATCACACCCGTCCCGACCCCATAAACTCCTCATCCGGAAAAATCTTAACACATAACACTCTTGTATAGGTAATATAGGTATACGGTTAAATTACAAACTTAATTCAGAAATTATTTTTTACAATTTTTCCAAAACCGTTCAACCTATCAAGTTCAAAACAATTTTCCAATAAAGTTCTTATTATGTTCTACTTTTATAAATTTTTTCATATTTTTTGGTCTCATATTAGTTCAAAAGTTAGAGGGGGAGACACATTTTTTTAAACATCTCGAGCGATTATATTATTCTTGTATCAGTATATGAATGGACTGTCAAAATGACGTTTGTTCCTTTCCCAGCAGACCCACGATGAATAATCCTTTAAAATTCGCCAAACGGCTTTGTTATAATTTTGTCGCGAGTTTTTACAATTCTTCATAATTATATAAGTATCCACTCATCACACACTTATTTAAGATGACTTGATAAAGTTCTTATCGTGAATGCCTACTCATTATGACTGTGTTGTTTATTCTACAAATCATCATGACTTGGCATTTTATACGCAAATATGTTTCTCAACCACGAAGGAATCAATGTGTAAACAACATCACATCTCCTACATTCAAGTTATTACTATAGCTATGCGCCATCTATGGACTCATTTATGTAACAGTGAGGACCTCCTCAAATGGGAGCTACCGTATTGTTGCTCACCAGGCGGCGCCACTCATGCGCGGGTCTTGTGTCAGTATGAGAGATTTTTTTTTTTTTAATTATTATTCAAAAGGTGTACATAGTTACATTAATTGGTATTATAACCCGCCAAACTGAGAAACCAGTTTGTTGGCGAGATCGCGCTCATGCTATCTAACAATAGGTAGCTATATGCACCTAGTAATTATTATACTATAATACTTTATAACTAATCCTAAAACATAAACAAGAAACAAGCTTTCTACAACATCAATGTTAAGTTCTTAACACGTTAAGCAAACCCTGGCGTTAATAATTCACCCACAACTTTTTTTTATTAATTTTAAACTAATGAGGCATGGAAGGTTATTTTTGCAAAACTTGACCTAAGGCAATTTTTCCAAAAATATCCTTTGTCAAATTCTATGGCGCTTAGGACCTATTGAAACTGACAGATCGTCCCGAATCGGATCGGAACGGATCAGTTTAGTAGATGAACCGAGTTACCACGAGTAGGTGAACTAAAGGCTGGCATAAATAAATATAAATAAATACATACATACTTTCGGTATGACATTCATAGAAAGACATGAATAATTATTTTCTCATTTTTATTTAAAAAATCGATATAAATATACTGTTTCCGTAACTCGTAGGTAATTTGAAACGTTATAGATAAGTATAAACATATTCTGCCTATATTTTTGAATAACTTTTTTCTCCCGGTCAATAAATTGAAAATTTTGACATATTTTGAAAAGCGGAATTAAGTTCTATAATTTAAAACTGGTTTGGTGTATGTAGTACAGACACCCGCTTTCTGAAACCTCTTTCCTTCTTGACCCGCTTTATACAAGTTCGCATACGGAGTCTGTACGCGAACTTTCATAAAGCGGGTCAAAAACGCCAAATGACCTTTACAGATCGGGCACGCCCCGGCTTGTCCTGGCCCGGTCTACTGTGAGTCTTCAATGAGGATTACCGCGAGTCGATTTTCCGCTAGGGGCGCTAGTGGAACGTGGGTCCTGCGGGAACATTTCAAACGTCACTTTGACAATTCTCTCATACTGACACAGGATCCACGCATGAGTGGCGCCGCCTGGTGAGCGATACGGTGGCTCCCATTCAGTCTAATGACTTTTTGGCAGGTATAAACCCGCTGAACGCCCAGCACATGAGCATTGGTATGCTGTTCGAGTTCGGGCGCAACATCTCCATCACGGCCGCCACCAACAAAGGGGTGCAGCAGGCGATGATGGGGAAATACGATGCTGTGATTACCGAAGTGTTCTTCTCTGATTTGCAAGCTGGGTATGTACAGCAACACTGTCAACTGATACTAATAGTCAGTTCCATTATTTTGAGGTTATTAAGCCATTTAAGTATACGATTTGAGCTAACTTGGTAATTTGCAGTATAACTAATATTTAAACCGGGATATTTACCATGTATGTTTGTTTTATTGAACACCCGATATTTCGGCACTATTGCAACGGAGTAAACTCAGACAAACTCAGAAAAAACAAACGTATATGTTAATTATCCCATTTAAATATGGTGTCTGACTTATTTCCATTTTATTCGTCGCCCGGCACTTGCGCTATAAAACATACGAAGAAAAAAGCATACGGCCCGCCTGATGGTAGGCGTTCACTGTAACCTATGGACGCCTGTAAGCCCGGGTGTTACATGCGCGTTGCCGACCCTTTAAAAAAGGAGGATTCGCTGTGTTGACAGCTAAAGGGGCAAGCTTTGCTCCGTGGGTCCCCAGCTGTCAACACAGTAAATCCTCTTGGAGCTCTGGCGACCTTACTCACCAACAGAAATACAACACTATCTTGGGTTTAATAGCCAAAGCGAACCCCAGGTTCAGGCCGTGGCATATAATCTTAACCTGTTTAAACATGTCTGTCAGGTGTTTTTCTTGTACAGTTTCGCAGCAGTGCTCCAAGTGCCATGGATTGTGCTGAGCGGAACCGTTATCCATGCGATGGCGGAGGCCATGGTGACTGACGTGTCCAGCGCCGCGCTGGTGCCCACCATGATGAGCAACTTCCCCATCCCCATGAACCTGTGGCAGCGGATGGCCAACACCGCCATGGTGGGGATGATGACCGCTGGCCGATTGTAAGTATATTATAAAATAAGGTGATCTTTAGCTAAGATAAACCAGAAATCATTTATTTACAAAAAGACGCCACAGGAGACCCAAGAGCTGGCAGCTTCCACGCTCAACGTGTTAAGCCCTTCATTCACGGCAGTCCGCCGGCACTCCGGCATGGCTGGATGTAGCGGACACACGGTGTGCAACTGGCCCAGCCTGGCAGTCCAATTCGCACTTATTCGTTGAAAGATGCGCAGCGCTGCGTTGTATCCCCATACATTGTACTCTAATTTTAAAAATCGCCGCCATCTCGTATGTCATTTTTAATAATGAATAATTAATATTTTATGCATTACCGCAATTCTCAGTTGTTTATTACTGTAATTTGGTGCAATTCGGACTGTAAGGGGGTGGGCGGAGCTAGCAGGATGTTGCCGTACGACACGCATCCGGCAACGACATTCACGGTACTTTCTTACGCGCCGGAGGTGCCGGCGGACTGGAAATGTTGCCAGCGTCCTCGGTACCAAGCCGCAGGGGCCTGTTTTAGATTTATTTTAGTTTTTATTTAGTTATATTTTAGTTCTTATCTAGTTTTATATTCGTTATATAAGATGAGATGAAATAATCCACGACCCACTAATATTTAGCTACTGTTACACATGCTCATTACTAGCATGCTTTGTGCTTATTAGCATGCTAATAAGCATGCTTAAGCAAGAGGGTTGGGAGCGGGGCCCCTCCCACTTCCCCGCTTTGCTAATAATCATGCTATTAATGAGCATGTGTATCAGTACCATATATCTTCTCTTCAGATGGGACGTATCAGTGACCGAGAAAGACTACCACGAGATCTTCGGACCCCTAGCCCAGAAGAAGGGTGTCGTGCTCCCCCCTTACTACGATGCGATCTACAATATCTCCATCCTGCTCTCCAACTCGCACCCGTCGCTCGCCCCGGCCGTCAGCTTGCCCCCCAATGTGGTGGATATCGCGGGGTACCATATTGGTGACCACCACACGCCGCTCCCGAAGGTAACCTCTCATCAAAGCTTTCTGGCTTCGAGAATCCATCGTTTGTTTGTATGATTGTTCGACGATAACTCGAGTATCGCTGATCAGATGGGGGTGTGTAATGATCGGAATAGGTAACTTTTTTTGATATAGTAACATTTGAAATAACAACATTAGGTATTTAATGGATATAATCACTATACATAATAAACATAATATCTACAAAAAATTTAATATTTATCATTTCTTATAACGCTTATTTGTAATAACCATTAAATGATATTAAATTGCAACGGTTAACACTCACATATTTGTGTGATGATTTTTTCAAAAGATAATTCTTGACATTGGCGGATTAGATATATGGCATATCAAACAGCTGAACAACTGTGATTAAAGAATCCTCTTTTCAGGATCTCCAAGAGCTCATGGACAGTTCGAAGAACGGTGTGGTATACTTCAGCATGGGATCCGTAGTGCAAGCCTCTGCGCTCCCTGAGAGAACCAGGAAGGATCTGCTGAAGATACTGGGGGCTCTGCCCTGCACCGTGCTCTGGAAGTTTGAGGAGCCTCTCCAGGGACTGCCGAAGAATGTCCACATCAGGCCTTGGATGCCGCAGCCAGCTATATTAGGTAAGAATGGGATTCCCTACGACTCAAAACTAACCAAGCATAGACAACAAAAAGTCTAGGGATAATATAAGGTATGAATGGGATTCCACACGACTGCAAAGTTAACCAAGCGTAGACAACAAAAAAGTCTAGGGATAATATTAGTTAAGAATGGGATACCACACGCTTCTGTCAAATTTCTTTATCTTTAAACCCTTAGTTTCATGAGCTTCACACCTTTTGAGAATGCAGGCGTCAGTTTATTTATGCATTAGTAAGTTATTTACTTATTTTACGTCTTGATTTTCCAGCGCACCCAAACACGAAGCTTTTTATCACCCACGGTGGTCTCCTCAGCACGCTGGAGGCTATCCAGGCCGGAATTCCTCTCCTGGCTGTACCTGTGTTCGGAGACCAGCCTGGGAACGCCGTGCGAGCTGAAAACGCGGGCTACGCCCTCAGTGTGCCCTTCGCGGAAGATATGGGGGACAGGCTGAAGGTGGCCCTGGAGAAGATGCTGTCAGACAACAGGTGAGTACCCTGTAGTCACTCCTAGCTGCACCAGCGTTCGAGACCAGTCTGGCAACGCTGACTTAGTAGAGGGGGCTACGCCCTCAGTGTGCCCTTCGCGGTCGATATGGGGGACAGGCTGAAAGTGGCCCTGGACAAGATGCTGTCAGACAACAGGTGAGTATCCTCAGTCTGTAAAAGTGCATGGGCATTTTATGACTCGGCTGACGCCTCGTTTCATAAACCCACACCAGTTTTAATGCCTTCCATTATATACAATCACATAAACTACTATTATAGACTAGCTAACGACATTTCATCGTGATTCGTGAATAGTTTATACTTTGTAATTTCATTTAGTTAGTATCATATTGGTTCTCCATGTATAAAATAAAAATAAAATCACAAAGTTTCGCTAGATGTCGCTGTACCCGTAAACTGGCTAACGACATTTCCCCGGCGGTTTTAAATTGAGGGTGCCATCTTGAATTTTCGTTTCGCTCAAGTAACAATTGTAATATACCTTGTTGCAGCTACTACAACAAAGCTAAAGAGCTGTCCCGGCTGTTCAACAACCGGCCCGTGCCGCCAGCCAAGCTGATAGCCCATTACGTGGAACTTGCCATCGAGACCAAAGGTAAAGAGCGCCAGTACATAAACTAATTTTCATCACACCTGCTCGTAAATGGTGATATTATATGCAAGCATACAATACAATACAAATACTCTTTATTGTTCACCAACGAGGAAATAAAAATAATATATATATATATTAAGCACTAAAATATAAACACTGATAGACAACAGGCGGTCTTATCGCTAAGAAGCTATCTCTTCCAGACAACCTTTAAGTAGAAGAGTTACACTTCGGAACTTATTATAAAGGAAAAAGGGTCAAAATTGAATACAGATGCATATATATTTATGAAGCTGACCGTACGTACACACATTTTTTTTATAAGGTAGCCATTAACTGACCATTTACCTACTCTAAATATATAGATTTAACATGTTTTATCTTATTTATTTCACAGGTGCTCTCCATCTCCGCTCGCCAACGTACCATTACGCGTGGTATGCGCGCTACATGCTGGACCAGTTAGCAGTGGTCTTGGTAGCTCTGTACGTGATCATAAAGTTGGTCAAACTCGTCCTGAAGATGGCGCTAAACTCAATTTTCGGGAAGAAAACCGTTAAGGAAGGAAAGAAAGTTAAGAAGAATTGAGAACGTTATTTAATTTTAAGGTTTAGTTTTAAGTCAATAATGGAATAAATTAAAGATTAATTACTTAGTGAAAACTATGAATGTGTCAGTTAATGTTGGTTTCGCAGATGATACAAAATTAAAAGTAATAATATAGTTTGACAAGGACCAGGGAGCCGACTTTTGAGATTCGAAAGCTCGAATATTTCATTCGAATGTGAATAAAAATTAAGTAAAAAGAAACTCCACTATCCTTTCGAGTGATAATTCCAGTGACTTTCAAAAATACGAACTATGGTATTATGCGAATATAATCGTGACAAATTTTCACGTGCGATTCGATCACTTGTTTTTGTATTCGAGCGTTCGAATCTCAAAAAATGTTCCCTGTTCTAATTCGTGCATAGTCAGAGAGAGTCATACTGCCTTTTTCTTACGCATGTATTGCCAAACCAAAAAAAGGGAGGCGTATAGAGTTTTTTTCTACTGTCAGCCTTGGTTTGTCAACCTATTAACTTAAAAAAATAGTACATTACTGCAGAGGCCGTGAAGTAAGGGATTGCAGGACGAGTTTATGGTAGACCGGATTAAACAAGTCCTGCAATCTCTCTTCCGGCCGAGGCTTGTATAGTACTTTTCTCAAACATTGTGAGGAAATATTGAAATTAAAATAACTACTAGGTAAATAGTTAATAGGGATTTTTTTTTATTTGCCACCTTTTTATTTTTTTGAGATGCCATTTGATCACCATGTTTAACCGCACATAAATATACATAGAACCATAGAATTTGTTTTTTTTAATGACACAAGTAGGTATCTAGTGGTCGTTGGCTGTATGTAATTTTTCCTTTGTCAGTTTAGTGTTAGTACGCAAATTAAAAAAGTAAGAGCAGCGGATGTTTCGTTCATACTTACACCTTACACCATACATTACTTCACGGCCTCCGGCCAAGAAGTAAATGGGGGGAGGAGCCATAAACAAGTAGCTTCATGTCTTCATTTCGTGACACAAACGCATACATTTCCGATCATGTTTGAGAAAAAGTTTATTTCTCTATCTGCTTTGGTTTAGACCGTACATTATCTGCCAGTAAATATGAAAAAAATACTCTTCTTTTTAAATGCATATGTACAAGTGTTTTATTGAATTTAAATAACATAATTATTGTCAATATATTATATTTTTGACCTTAGGGTCATCTTACAAATACAAACTGTGATAAATACGCCTACAAATAGTACCTATAGATAAGTTAAAAATGATCACACTGTTCAATATTGAAAACTTTTTAAACAATTATATTTTCAAGAAGACATTATGTAGTTTTTTTTATTAATAATCTTAAGATTTAATACACAATATACCTCAGCCTCTTTTATACCCCGTGGACGCTAATAACCTGAAATTTTTAACAGTGTATTCCTGACCGCATTTAGAGACTAATGTCATATGAATGTATCTGGATTTGGCTTAGTTTCAGAGACAATTACATCTTTCTCTCAAACTGTTTTTCACCATAACTAGTGCAAAAATGCATTTTCAGTCCTCCGGCCGGTAAGCGCCACTTTACGCAAAACAAAATTGCCGCCTGCCGGCTCCGTCGGGCTGAAAAATAGTATACAAACCTCGGCCGGTAAATGGGAAAGCCTCGGATCACATGTTAGTCGACCTCGGCTTCGCCTCGGCCGACAATTACATGGAATCCGAGGCATTTCCCACTTAAACGGCCTTGGTATGTAATGTACTATTTTACTGCAGTGTTACCACTACCTATGCGTTTTTGTTATGACTTACTTCATGACTGATATTAGAAAAAAAAATAAAAAGCTTCGCGAAAAACTTGTACCTGCAAAATAATAGATTGTGTTACAAAGATCAAAATGAAATATTTTCAGCAAAGGCGTACATTAAATTCCGACTGAAACGATGGATTCAAAAGTAGAATACTAAGCGTAATGAGGGATTCAAGCGTTAACGCTCAAGACGAAAATAACTTAGATACCGTGTGACACATACTGCTTTTCACACCAACTAACAGGAAATAACATATATATGTATATATGAAATAAATGAAATATTTTATTTATTTCAGACAGCAGGGTGTCCATATTTTTTATATCTATACAAAGTTATGTTATTAAACTACTTATACCTAATGTTAGTAGAAAACATAATGCTCATTGGACCGAACATGCATCAGCATCCAATGAGTGATAAGAGGGCTGTCAACCCTTTCTGCGATCACCTTCAGGAGATATATTCCTGTAGTTATTCGTCCTGTTTCCCCCAAATCATTCTATATATATATATAATTGTTTTCAGCTACTTTATCTTGAAACCACATATGCGTCAGTTGGAATGTCCCAATGTATGTTTAATTATCACTAAGCGTATTTCCTGCCAGAAACGAATGGGTTTTTGACTGCCCGGATATCAATCGGTAGGTACCTAATGTACTATACTACTATGTATGTACTATGTATTTTTTACCTATCGCCACTAAAATTGCGCTTGCTCAAACGTTGCTTCTTCCTATACTGGATTATGCAGACATATCTTATCTTGACCTCACCGAGGAGCAACTAAACAAACTTGAGCGTATTCAAAATCTTTGCATAAGGTTCATTTTTGGGTTACGCAAATATGACCATGTTTCTTGTTTTCGTTCCCAACTCAAGCGGCTCCCAATCCGCTATCGTCGTAACTCCCATATTCTTTCACTTCTCTATAGCATTCTTTTCAACCCTGCAACCCCCTGCTATCTCAAGCAGCGTTTTAGTTATCTCAATTCTCTTCGTTCCTCTCAAAACATGCTTCTGACTGTGCCATCCTCCTCTTCCAAATTTTATAATACTTCTTTCACTTTTCAAGCAACCCGGCTGTGGAACTCTCTCCCTCTTGATATAAGGCGTGCTGTTGCTTCTTTCAAATCTCTCCTTAAAAAGCACTATTTATTCCTTAGTTCCTGTTCATGTAACTATTGTTTTTTCAGTCCTCCGGCCGGTAAGCGCCACTTTACGCACAACTAAATTGCCGCCTGCCGGCTCCGTCGGGCTGAAAAATAGTATACAAACCTCGGCCGGTAAATGGGAAAGCCTCGGATCACATGTTAGTCGACCTCGGCTTCGCCTCGGCCGACAATTACATGCAATCCGAGGCATTTCCCACTTAAACGGCCTTGGTATGTAATGTACTATTCCTTTAATTTGACTGTGTAATCTCAGTAATCTGCTATCATCATTTCGCTTAATTAGTTTGTATTTGTATATATGTATTTTGGTATGAACATATATATATGTATGTATATATATATATATGTATGTATGTGTGTTTGTTTTCTTTTTTTGTAGATTAGTTTTTTCTGTTTATGTCATATATTTTGGTTCTCACATAATACTTTTTCCAGTTTTGCACCACCTACTGTATGTATACTTTTCTTAGTGTAGTGTCTCCTCTACCCAAAGGTTGTCTGGAAGAGATCGCTCTTTAGCGATAAGACCGCCTGTTGTTTGCCTCTTTTTCATGTGTAATCTATACCAATTTGTGTTATTTTTGCTGTTTTGAGGTGCAATAAAGAGTTATTGTATTGTATTGTATTGTATTGTACTATACGCTCTGAAAGTGAATTTGTGAACTCGGGGTGTGTAATGATGGCTATATATTTTTTGTTATTATTTTAGTTTAGTGATTTTATGCAACTCAGTACCTACATTACGATACAAGTGAGAATAGAAGAAAATTTGCAATGCGATATAATAAAACACGATTAAAGGGAGTGTTTTAAATCGACACGAGTTGCGAATCACCTCTTCGCACATGTATCGTACGACGTCTTACAGTACATAATTTTAGACAGGCACATAAAGTGCTCATTATCACACTAGTGCAGTAATATAGCACCATATGCACTGTAATAATAGTTTACAATGATATAATAAGGGTTCTTAAAACTTGAGTGTCGCCGTTACAAAACGGGATGAAGCGCTAGTTTTTCTACGACAGGTAAAATAGCGAAAAAAAACAAAATCTCGATAGCTGGCAGAATGTGGAAAATGTCATGCCCACTAAAGAAATTAAAAAAAATCTACAGTACTAAATATATTGTATGAAAATACATAGGAGCAGTGTTCTTATGGAATACTACAGACAACGTTTTAATGTATGTATACTTTTTTAATATCGCTGTCAGTCATCTAATTGACAGATAGAAGTGCTGGAGTAGAAGAAAACTATTAATATATTTTTGCTTTAAATAAAAACTATAAACTAAAAGATTTAAAGATAAAGACCAACACCATCGAAGGCGAAGCCGAGTATCGAACTCGGGTCTTCAGCTTACGCGGGAAAAGCCATAACCACTAGGCCATCACCACTCAAAGAATGCTAGCGAATTTATCGAGTAAAATTCACCATCAATCCAACTTGCTAACAATGTAAATAAACCTAACGTTTAAAATTTTATGAAATCTCTAGGATTAAGTTATTTTTATCATGTTTGTATGTTACGAAAATACGGCCGTTTCAGTAGTGAATGGTTTCAGTGGTGTTTGATGACGTAGTTTTTTTTAGACGAAGCAAATGATATAATGCCCAAATAGTGAAAAAATTTACGAAAATGATTACATTTCCCGCTGTACTGTAACTGTAACTACTCACAGCACAATGGGATGGGATTTTTAACAAATATTTTACTATTTTAAGATTCCATACAGTAAAGTTTAATAAGTAATATGGCCTATTATTTGGTCAACCTGTATCACATCAAAAAATACTAAATTCATGAATGATTTTAAAGTATAAAGTTAATATTAAATTGCACAATTCAAACTCACATATTTTTATCACAATAGGCGTGACATGTTTCGACTGCATCGGGCAGTCATCGCACATCACATCAGTGATCCCCGAGCCGCGAAGGTGAGAACACCACTCTGTCTGACGATGACTGCCCGATGCAGTCGCAACATGTCACGCCTATTGTGATAAAAATACGTGAGTTTTCGTTGCAATTTAATGTCAGTATGACTCACGATAGTTAAAATTATACAAAGTTAATAATTTAGGAGTCTTATATGCGACTCTCATTTTCCTTACTGCCTGATAATAATAAACTGGAGGCCTACCATTAACCACTTCTTTCGATCGTCTTACCTCTTTATCACTCGAATATACAAGAGCGAAAGAGAAGCAAATAGACGGACAAAGAAGTGTATCGTGGTAAACCCTTATTTACCTTATATAGGCGGTTAAAAGGAAAGGAACAGCAGTCGTCACCTACCCGTGGTCCAGGCACGAGTGTCCGGATGTAACAATAACAATGGGGAAAACAACCATTTTGTTGTCTGCGCTTTTGCTTCTTGGTAAGTTCACTTGACCGTTTTATTTCTCAAAGCAATGGAAATGTTTTGTCGTTTGACATATGTTGAAAAATTTCATATTTGTATTTATTTTAATGAATGACTGCGCCGCGGTCAAAAAGCGGGATAAATACTCGGCCCTTGGGGGCAATTACTATTTTGTACCCCTCGCATTTGAGACAAGTGGGTGTTGGGGGTCGGATAATGTTTTCATTAGGGAAGTGGGACGTCGAATAAGAGAAAGGGGATCTGACGCCCGCGCGGGTTCGTAACTGGTGCAAAGGTTGTCCGTCGCCATCCAGTGTGGGAACGCGGCTAGTGTGAGGGGTACCTTTGCGCCAGGGGCGACTCGAGCGGGACGTTTTGATTGACTTGGCTTAAGCTAATCAAGTTTTATTTTTGCTATTTTATATTGACATTTCAATGACTTATGTATTTCATTATTTTAAAATAAAAACTTATAAATAAACGTTTTATGCGATTTTAAGCTAACTAATATTTGAAACGGGATTACAACTAAAAACTCGCAGCTCATCAGTTTACTCCGTGAACATGACGCTTGCACCAGTGTGGAAATATCGGGTGCTCAATAAAACAAACATACATGGTAATTATCCCGTTTCAAATATTAGTTATAAAACTTTTTATGAATTATTAAATTAGGTATCTACCTTTTTTTTCCGCCTTATTCTTTATTTTATTTCTTTATTTTATTTTATCTAGCCGAGTTCATCTGGATCATTATTATTCACCATTAGGATTTTTAAAAATTAATTTACATTTCAGGATGCGCAAAAGCAAGGCGGATAGATTCGTTATATACGAGTGAAACTCGCAAATGCGGCTCCGATAAAGGTATGTATGTGGTTTGAATTAATTCAAAGGGTTAAGACAAGAGTCCTTGAGACTTTGAAAAATACGCAACTGAATTCTCATGAGTTATGTATGATTACTTACAGTAATCGTATCAAAATATTTCTGAGACATCTTAATTTTAGCTAGTAAAAGAGACATTTGAATTAATTCGTGTAATAATATATTATACACGAAAAAACCTGTTTTTCTGCTTAAGTGTAGTCTATTTTGAGCGACACAACTCATAGTAAACTCATAGTGTTGTGTTTCTGTTGGTGAGTAAGGTCGCCAGAGTTCCAAGAGGATTCACTGTGTTGACAGCTGAGGACCCACGGATCAAAGTTTGCCCCTTTAGCTGTCAACACCTTTATTTTAAAGGGTCGGCAACGCGCATGTAACACCCCTGATGTTGCAGGCGTCGATAGGCTACGGTGAACTCTTACCATCAGGCGGGCCGTATGCTTGTTTGTCACCGTCGTAGTATAAAAAAACTGTTTTACGGTATTTTCTGTACTTTTGAACATGAGAATGATCCTGTGTCGGAATTTGTTGACAAGTCGTGTTTCTTTTGAGAAGCGTCAAGAGCTCTTCACAAAATATTCGTTTACAATGGTAATATGATTTTTTTATTTATAAACGACATGTTGGCGGCAAACAAGCATACATCCCACACAATAGTAAGCGGCGTAGCCCATAGACGCCTGTAATATCAGTAATGATATTGATGTCACACCACTCACACCTGTAAAGTGAAATTGAGGAGCTCACGTCTTAAATCTGTAGTATTTTTTTAACTTTCCTAATTTGCAGAATACATGTACAACGACGGAACCGATTCTTGTTACAAATTTCATACGATGAGAAAAACATGGCTGAATGCGCACACCGAGTGTGCCAGTGAAGGAGGATATTTAGCCGTCATTAACAGCCGAGAAGAGGCTCGAGTCCTCGAGCAACTGACGAAGACACAAGGGTACGATGAAACCTATTTCGGATACATTCGGATATTCTTGGGTTTCGAGAACTGGGAAGATGGTTCGTGGCGAACGGTTCTAGGTAAATACTTTTCAAATTTAATAATTGAAATAAAATGGAAAAAATCGCTTGTCTGTAAAGTCGGTTTACTGACGATAGTTGAACGTGACAACGATCGAATAGTAAAGCCGTTGATTTTTACTCATCGTGAACGCCTCAGAGCGAGGTAACGCCGCATGAGTCATGTTTTTTCGTGCAGCGAGGTAACGCCGCATGAGTCATGTTTTTTCGTGCGTGCAGCCGGCTCCATCGAATTATAAGACGTTGTCACGTCAAAAATGTATACGCCGAGCGGGATTCGACTCGATCTCTCTAAGCACCGGTCAGATCTGACATAATCTGACCGGTGTTCAGAGAGGTCTTCTCTTTTGGCGCTAGTTTTACGAAAGCGACTGCAATCTGTCCTTCCAACCCAGAGGGTAAACTAGGCCTTATTGGGATTAGTCCGGTTTCCTCACGATGTTTTCCTTCGAAAAGCGATTGGTAAATATCAAATGATACTTCGTACATAACTGCCCAAAAACTCATTGGTGTTTAGAGAGGCCGTGGGTTCGCCCTTCGCTCGCTCAGCGCGGAGAATTTTTCCATTTTTCTTTTTATTAAAAAATTGTAAATTTTTAAACATAATTATTAAACGGGTCTAACGCGAAATAATTTGTTTGCCTTATTTTTGCTGGGACATCAGTCAGCCGCGACCATGACCAGTGAAACCTGTGTCGAAACGTCGGTAAATAAGGTAAACAAATTATTTCGCGTTAGACCCGTTTAATAATTATGTTTAAATATGTGTTTAAATCGCGAAAGTTTTAAATGTTATAATTGTAAATTTTGTTCGTAGACGTATATATCTGCTTAATATAAAATTAAGTCACTTTTAAATGCTTTTAACAGGGCATTTTCCACCTTTGAAGTAATAAATACCTACTACTAGATAAGACTATTGTGTATATAAATAAATAAATATTTTGGGGCCAATCTGACATAGATCGTAACCTAGGAAATATACGATTTTGACAGATTGATTGATGTGGTAAATCAAACACCGAGCTCAGATGACAACTGAATTATTAAAAACCATAACGGGGAGACATCTATCTGTGGAACTACTACACAATCGAAGTGAAAAGCAGAGTGTATACCTCAGGCATAAATACCCATTTTATCCTCGACTACTATATTGTAATAGCCTCGTCTAAAATGGGTTCATTTATGCCCTTGATATACAATCTACTATTCTTTCTTTCTTAACCAAGTAGGATAGGGTGACCGTTTGTTTTTGAATATTTTTATTTCGTAATTATTTTTGCAGTACACATGGTGCTACTTTACCGCCCTAGGGCAATTATGAGCACTTTACATGCCTGCGTCGAATATTCAAAGGGCCATTGCCATTATGTACTGTAAAACGTCGTAGGTACAATACACTTGAAAAGAGGTAATTCCCTCTTTTTCCCTTGGATCGTAATGTAGGTACTATAATGTACTTCTTTGAACAGGTCAACCATTGAATGAATCGGGTTATGTGAATTGGCGGGACGGAGAACCGAACAATGCCGGAGGGTATCAGAGATGTGGCGCCATGTATTCGAACGGAGAATTCGATGATGATGATTGTCTTCACAAGAGCGCTTTTATCTGCGAGAAGCCCGTCTCTCCACCAAACGAAATTGGAGTTACTGAAAAGGAGTTCACCGTGACTGTAGTCCCTGAAAATATAGCTACACAAATTAATCTTACTACAGAAGAGGCAGAGTTTACCAGCACGGGGACGACAGAAGCAGGTATGAGTTCCGATGGTCTTGTCTCTTGTACCTACAGTCGCCATCGTGCCACGAAAACCGAACGATTGCAGATTTATATCTCCAACTCTGTCACACTTTCATATTAAGAGAGGTATGGTCACAGCGGATGCATATCGTTTAGTGTTGTAGGGCACAGCACAACGAATGTCGTCTCGCTCAAATCTGGAGCAGAGCACATCTGGGGAAGTACCTCCACCTTACAGAAAACCGCAGTTTAATAACACTAGACCCTACTCATAGCGTTGTGTTTCTGTTGGTGAGTAAGGTCGCCAGAGCTCCAAGAGGATTCACTGTGTTGAACTGTTGACAGCTGGGGACCCACGGAGCAAAGCTTGCCCCTTCAGCTGTCAACACAGCGAATCCTCCTTTTTTTTAAAGGGTCGGCACCGCGCATGTAACACCCCTGGAGCTGCAGGCGACCATAGGCTACGGTGACCGCTTACCATCAGGCGGGCCGTATGCTTGTTTGTCACCGTCGTCGTATAAAAAAAAATTAGAGTGACAAAGAGGTTATTCGGACAATATCAATTTACCATGTTCGTGGTAGGCAGTTCTATCCTTCTCTGCGGATCACGGACCTGGGTGCGTAGCCAAGATGCCAATCGCTCACGCTTAATAACGTATCGTAGCTACCTCTCTCTATCACTCTTCCTTATTATTATTAGTGTGACAATGACAGTTGCATTTCGTTAGCGACTGAGCGTGAGCGATTGGCATCTTGGCTACGCACCCTGTACTACGCTAGTACTATTGATATTCTGTGCCTGTACACCTCGTTACAAAAGTAGTAAGAATATTTACAATATGTGGTTCAACAGGAAACCATATCAAAAGAAAATAGTGAAACAGAAAGACAAAAAAAAAGAATAAACAAAATATGACAAAATAATTACATGTGATACCTTTTGTTTACATCGTTTGTAAGTTCAATTAGCGGCGATTATAGAGGCCTTTTAGTAGAGGAGGGTGTTATTAGTTCACTGGTGTAACAGATACCCGTGAGCTGGTCGCAGCAGGCGTTGGGGCTATTGTATATATAAAGTGGAAACAATACCGGCCGTTGAGGTTTTGGAACCATCCAATTTTACCACAGCGACAGTTGCGACAATTGTCAACATCATTATTACATTTACTACTGATATTACAGGCATCTATGGGCTACGGACGCCGCTTACTATTGAGCGGGCCGTATGCTTGTTTGCCGCCAACATATCGTTTATAAATAAAATCATAATGATTACCATTAAAAACGAATACTTATGTGAAGAGCTCTTGAGACTTGCACAAGAAACACGTAGCGACATATGTCACGAAATTCCGACACAGGATCATTGTCATGTAAAAAACTACCGACAATTCTTTAAAAGACTATTAGATCTCGTGACAATTGTCACAAGGTATTCAACAAGAAATTATCTATTTACTGATATTACGATTTAATTTAAATTATAGAAATGATGGCAAACTAGAACACCGTCCGCGCGATGGTGAGTGGTTTCCGTAGCCTATGGACGCCTGACTTGTCAGCGTGGTGAAATTGGGGTCAGAAGATGGGACTATCTCAAAGAGTTCCGGACACTTAAAAGATAAAATATCTTTTATTTTCGTGTACCAAGGTTACAGACATACCAGGGGTGTCGACACTAGGCTACACTTCTGATATCAGAACTAGTTACAGTAAAAAAAATCAAGTATAACATTTGCTTACGAAATTGACCAAGATCCCCAGTGCCCAGGGCTGGAATCGAACCAGCGACCTGATTTCGCGGCAGACACTCTAAAGAGGTCGCTGGTTCGATCCCAGCCCTGCTCACCGGGGGCCTTGGTCGCTTTTTCTGTAGTATATGACATCTCTTTCAATTTATAAATTAATAAGTCTGTAAAACATTTATTAAAAATTAAAATTAAACACTTTAGAACGGATTAATAGCGTTTATTAATACCATGACCCTACGCTTCGAGCCCTTTACAGCACTCGTTTTCTCAGGGTTTAGATGATGACTGAGAGAATGCGAATTCTACTAATTCAAGTAAGTTTTTTGATTGACGGCGAGAATTCTCTCAGTCATCATCCCCTGTGAAAACGAGTGCTGTAAAGGGCTCGAAGCGTAGCGTAGGGTCATGATGTTAATAAACGCGATTAATCCGTTCTAAAGTGTTTAATTTCAATAAATAACAATCGCGGTAACAGAAGATAATATTATTTATTAAAAATAATAAATGATTTGATTCCTGTTTTTAAATTGCCACTATCTATGTTTAGATTACTCGTAACACGTTATCGAGGCAGGCGGTGACACAATTATTATGTTATTATAATTATGTTCCCAACTTTAGATTTAACTGCTGAAAGCATATATACCTAATACGAAGTATATAATTAATGGGTTTTCGACTGAAGTAAAAAATTTCCTGTTTTTGACATTCATAAGAGGAAGTAGCCTGAGATGGTATTCAAATTTAGCATTTAGGTATTTAAATTGAATGTAAATTTGTGTTGACGTTCCGAATAATATTTGCCTTATAATATCTAAGTAGTAGTTCACCCGAAACGTGAAGTCGCGGCTTACACAAAGTTAAGAAATATTTTTATTTCATATAAAAATATTTCTGCCGAATTTCATGACATTCCGATCAAGGATATACAGACAGTAGATTAGAGTTATTTTTATAATCAATCAAATATACGGTCTGCCTGATGGAAACCGGCCACCGTAGCCTATGGACCCCTGCATCTTCAGGGGATACCTAGACGAATTGTAGTGTAGTGTTGACGACCGCTTGGCATAGTTGGTAGTGACCCTGCCTGCTAAGCCGATGGTCCTGGGTTCGAATCCCGGTATGGGCATTTATTTGTGTGATGAACACAGATACTTGTTTCTGAGTCATGGATGTTTTCTATGTATTTGTAAATTACATATATCGTTGTGTGAGTACCCGTACCACAAGCCTTCTTGAGCTTACTGCGGGACTTAGTCAATTTGTGTAAGAATGTCCTATAATAATTATTTTTTTATTTAATCCTTTTGTTTTTTCCAGACGTCCAATCAACGAGTGTTGGCTGGGAAGATACCACTTGGCGACCAAGAGGAACAACAGGACGAACTCAACCAGATTGCGGCAATGACACAGGTAGGTGGGACCTACTTGACAGACTATAGGGTCTAATAAACTGTTCTAATTATCGACGATCCCCTCCTTGGAGCCGAAGCCCCTGGAGCCGAAGCTCTCCCACCCCAAGGTAGCGTGCAGGGCGACACCACACGCTGGTCCCTCATGACAACCTCCACGGCGGGATTATCCTGGGTTATGAATGTTTTCCATGTATTTATTTATGGATCTATCTATTATATATTTTGTTATCTAGTACACACAACACAAGCCTTATTGAGCTTACTGTGGGACTAGATCGATTTGTGTAAGATTGTCCTATAATATTTATTCATTATTTATAAATATACTAACGCGGGGTTAAATGGTGTACAATTTTGAAAACGAACTTCCGAAGTTGCAAGGCCGAGTGTAGTTCGTAAAACCCGCGCAACTAGAAGATAGAGATGTCAACCTCAGCCAGTCTTTCTCCGGGACCACGGGGTCAATGTCGCCAATGAAACGTCGGAGGTTCGTTTTCAAAGTTTCACACGATTAAGCTCCGTTTTAGTAAATTTAAAATGTGTGATAATCGTGAAGCTTTATTTACATATTATATTCTCATTTACAGATTACAAATACTATGCTAAAACTGATGCTTGTTACAAGTATCACAACCAAGCTACCTGGTACGCTGCCAATGCCACCTGCGTCAGGGAGGGGGGTCATCTAGCCATAGTGTACAACAGTGCACAGGCAAAACATTTCAATAGACTTATAAGGGGTTACAGGAACACCCAATTACAATACGTCAGGCTGTTCGTAGGATTCAAGAAGGAAGGTGCCTCATGGATCACTGTTCTGGGTAAGTTACCATTGACACAGGAAAACAATTGAATTATTAAAAGAAAGACATACAAGGCATAACAAAAGTCAAAAACGTCTAAAAATATGGATCAGAATGCTATTAGCGAATAATTTCGCATTGATGATACAAACGATAATTTCTTACGACAAAGAGTTTTCTGTAAGCATTAAGTGTCAACTTTTTAAGTATTATTTTAATCGTCAAACTTCCATGAAAGTATGACATTTATGTAACACTGTCACAGTCTGAGCTATCAAAATCTAGGAAACCTAGTATAGGCTCTATACAATTAGTACCTATTCATTTGTTTTAAATATTATTTTATAGGTCGTAGTCACCTTATGACTACTCACAAATTGTCTGAAAACTCCATATGCCTCCCTTTTATACGAGTGCCAATAAAAACGGTATGACTCTCTCACTATGCCCGAATTGCACTATGCACTGGCAAAATTGTCCAGTGGCTTCACATTGAGTGGTAACCATACCATGTCTCTACATTTTATCAGAAAAATGATTATCATTCGTGTAGCATTTATTCAAGTTTACTTTGACAGGTAAATCTTTATCTGAAACTGGATACGTAAACTGGCGAGAAGGAGAACCTAACAATGAAGGTGGTCACCAGTATTGCGGTGCCATGTATACCAACGGCGAATTTGATGATGACGACTGTTACCATAGCAACCCTTTCGTTTGCGAGAAGAAACCCGTCTCCCAACAAGAGGATACCCGAGAAAATACAATCACTGAAGACTATCCCAATTTAACAATTAAGAATATTCAAGAAACACAAACCGAAACTACAACAGTAAATGAAGACTTTTCAATCGGTACAACTATTAAGGATATTCATGATGCCCAATATGAAAGTGCAACAGATACTGAAAACTATTCTATCGTTACAACAATGAAGGATATTCAAGACGCCCAATACGACAAGACATTTACAACACAAACTGAAGACTATTCTACCGTCGCAGAATCCGAGGATATTGGATATACCCATATAACTACGACAGAAAATCAAGTTATCGAATTGGTGCCAACCACAGATCCTGGTTAGTATCTACAGGGGGGGGGGGGGGTTTATGTTGACATAAAATCTTCCGCCTACAGGTGGCAAAAACTGTCATGGCGCCTTTATACTCTCAGCCGATTTTTTTTTATTTTTTATTTATTTAAAAACAATCTTACAATTATTCAATTACATACAAGTACCTTAAAACTTACCTTACTTAAATTTACCTACCTTAAATCTAAAATACGTCCTTGAGGCATTGTACCTAGGATGCTGGCGGCATTTCCTCGGTGTATCGCAATGCTGATACGTTGTGCGAGGAAGCCACCAGCTCTTCGGTCACCAGTAACATCAACCAGACGTTTCGCGACGAAATTTCAACGAAAAACTTGCATTTTTACAGCGGTTTGCTCACTAAAGGCAGAGCACGGACGCTGTTTCAACTACTCCAAGACCTGGTTCTTCGACATGGAGTACGGGCGGTGCTACCCTTTCCTGTACGGGGGGTGTGGGGGAAACGGGAACCGCTTCCCGAGTGAGCAGGCATGCAAGGACGCATGCGTAAAGCCAGCTACAGATGGTAAGAACCACAGATTATGCTAGTATTTCACCATGCCGTTTTCCGGGGCTTGCGGGGTCGCTTCGGTCTGTATAATCCCAAGAACTGCAACTTGCCGAATCCTACGCCAGGGTGCGTAGCCAAGATGCCAATCGCTCACGCTCAGTCGCTAACGAAACGCAACTGTCATAGTCACACTAATAAGGAAGAGTGATAGAGGTAGCTACGTTACGTTATTAAGTGTGAGCGATTGACATTTTGGCTACGCACGCTGATCAGACGAGGCAACGAAGCAATTCTTCTTCTTCTTCAAACTTAAGAGCTGTGCTCTTGTCGGTGGAGCAATCTCCAACTCATCCGGTCCTCTGCCAACTCCTTAACCTTCTGGTACGACACAACCTGAACCTTCTCTTTTATTTGGTTAAAATAACTTTATCTCGGTCTTCCTTCCTCTCTTTCCCTCTATCTTTCCTTCTATGATGTTCCTAAGAAACAGGTCATGTCATAACAGATGTCCAATTAATACTCCTATTCTGTTTTCTATTGTCTCTATTAAATTTCTGTTTTCTTTAATCCTCTCTAGAACCCTCACGTTTGATATATTTTCTGTCCAGCTAATCCCTTCTTTTCTTCGCCAACACCACATTTCGAAGCTTTCTAATCTTTCTCTATCTCTTTGTGTCAGTGAAGCAATTACGTCGCCTAAATTCTATTATAAGTAGCGGTTAAGTTTTACATGTTGTTGAGATCGGATGGATTCGTACCATACGCCACACTACGTGTAAGAGGACCAAACCCGGAAGTGTTAGTAACCCTCCTTCAAGAAGCCGAGACCATTTATGGCATAGGCATGCAATCAGCTGATTGCATACAGCCGATGCAGCGGAATGTGTAAATATGAGTACCTAATAGAAATGCCTTGCATTCCACAAGGTCAAGCAAAGTCCAAGGTCTCATAAAGAACAAAGGAAACATATAATATTATTAATTACTCATCTTGAATCATTTCAAGACCAACATATGGCAATAAGGTAACAGATGTAAACTAGTATAAATATCAGTGTTTCTAGTGATAAAGGGTTCATTACTTAACCGACTTTGGTGTGTATACATTCTACCCTGGACGTCCAACACTATATGGCGACCCTGCCAGTATCATTCATGTATAGGACACTATACATTGTTAATTCAATAAAGAATACTATACTATACTATACTAATTCTCGATCCCTCACTCACGATCTTGTTGCCCCTCTCAGGGAGTATCGTTTAATGGAGATAAGGCTCAAATAAGAAAATCAAGCTTTATAGCCCTTAATTTTTGAATAGTCCACCGGAAAGACTCGTTTCGTTTAGTGTTTAACCCCCTTAGGGATCGGTAAGAGTCGTGAGAGCGACCATTCATTTCTCCACTGTTCTATAAAAACTGTTAATGGTTTTCAGATCTCCTCTGCCGCCTGCCCAAGGTCAGGGGACCCTGTCGTAAGGCGACTACGCGCTGGTTCTACAACGTCGAGACTCAAGGGTGCGACATCTTTGAGTACAGCTGCGAAGGCAACGCGAACAACTTCAAGTCCCGCGAGTCCTGCGCAAAACGGTGCAACGGCGTTTGAAATGGAAAAATATATTTGAGCAACCCGGGCTGCCAAGTGCCAACACGTTTCGTTATTCATATGTTTGAAAAAAGAAACCTCTGTTCGAGGCTCTCAAATGAGATAGTAGTTGTAGTAGATACTCGGGAACCTGTCTTATTATTTTTCCATAATTAAATTTTTATTGAATAACCCCATTTCAATATTTTTGTTATACCAAATTCCCCGTCGAATTCTTTTTTTTATAGTGAAAAAAGGAACGTCAGGATCGATCGCGCACCTGACGGTACACCGTAATCTCCTTTAAGGATGACTCACACTAAGACGGGCTCGTCCCGTGAGAACGCGGCGGGACGGGACGTTCTGTCAATTTCTATAGAATGAATAACGAGATAGCGCGGAGCTCTCGGATGTCACGTGACGTTTGTAATAGAAACTGCGAGATCGTACCGTCCTGCCGACTCCCGTCCCATTCAACTCACTGTGCGCAGTTTGATAGCGCTTTGACCCCATTGTTTTTGGAGGAAATGTCGTTAGCTAGTTTAAATCAAGATAAGCGCCATCTAGCGGGAGATTCAGTCACTACACAAAGTTATTCATAGATAGGTAGGTAGTTACACTAAGTAAGTATACCTATATTTTGAAAATATTTTTTTTTCTATTTCGAAATATACTAAGTAAGAACAGGGTTTAGGTGCTAACATTTATTCAGAAATTAGATCTTTCACAAATAAACGGACGGGGACGGTCTTCGCAGTCAATGTCCACCAGGGTCCAAATGTCAGCAGCCATGGAACCGCAGCGCTCCTCATTAACGTCATTGGGCTCCCCTGGGGCCCAGTCCTCGAAACCAGCATCAGCCAACGTTTCACCTGTCAAAAACACACGATTGAGTTATATTGGCCTGTACATCAATAGCACGATGATGAAAGAGAGTGGTATTTACGATGACTCGTAAGACCGATACGCGAGCGCCAGCTTCGACCACATATCTCTTCTTAGCGTTTTCCCGGATCTCTCGACATCCCTAATAACATTAAATTGCAACGGTTCAAACTCCCGTATTTTTATCACAATAGGCGTGACATGTTTCGAATGCATCGTGCAGTCATCGTCAGACAGAGTGGTGCTACCTTCGCGGCTCGGGCATTACATGTGATGTGGTGTGTCAGTACCTATGACTTAATTCATGTTTTGGTTAGGGCGTCTGCCGCGAAATCAGGAGGTCGCTGGTTCGATCCCAGCCCTGGGCACTGAGGGCCTTGGTCACTTTTTCTGTAGTATATGACATCTCTTTCAATGCATTTTCAGGGATGATGGCAAGAGACTTGATGGAGTGTCTTTGGTTCCTTGGAGTTTGGGACGGATGCTAGTGCGGGATGCTACCTGTGTAGATACGCTGGCACCGTCCCATCTCCAACGAACTAATGTAAAAGCGGGCGGAGCGGCTGAATGCGCCGAAATTTTAAAACCTAATAAATATAAGAGCCTGGGCAGAGAGTACCTTTTTGTACCATTCGGGGTCGAAACTCTTCGTCCATGGGGTCCCAGCGCACGCAAATTTTTCGTAGAAATCGCGAAACGACTGGTTGATGTTACTGGTGACCGAAGAGCTGGTGGCTTCCTCGCACAACGTATCAGCATTGCGATACAACGAGGAAATGCCGCCAGCATCCTAGGTACAATGCCTCAAGGACTTACTTTAGATTTAAGGTAGGTAGAGGCAGGTAGTTAGGTAAGTTACACTTACTGTATATATTTCGAGAATAAATGTTTTTATATTGTATTCACAATTTATATATAGTGGTGTGACTACTCAAAAAACACGAATGAAAACATTTACTATGCATATAATATTTAACGACTGATGAAGACCTGCTGAATTCACCAAAGTTGAAGGAACGCGCGTCACTGGACAATGAATTGAATAGTCGGTTTTATGCCAGTCCATGATATAACATATACTTTTTTTTTAATGCTATAGATGGCAAACGAGCAAACGAATCGCCTGATGGTAAGCGATTAACGGTCGTCCATGGACACCCGCAACACTAGAGGTGTCGCAAGTGCGTTGCCGGCCTTTAAGGTGGGAGTACGCTCTTTTCTTGAAAATTTGAAGGTCGTATCGGTCCGGAAACACCGCTGGCGACAGTTCGTTCCACAGTTTAGCTGTGCGCGGCAGGATGTTTCGGGAAAAGCGCACAGTTGAGGACTGCCATCTAAATGGTGAGAGTGGAAATAATAATACCGTGAATAGTCATCCACAGGCCTGTTCTCCAGAAGCTGAATCCGATGTGAGCCCAGAGCCACTCGTGCTTGATCAGACGAGCCAGTGTCTTGGCTTCGTACTCGCTGTTTAGGATCGCCAAATGAGCTCCCTCGCGGACACATGTCGCGTACGCCTCCTGCCACGATGAGAACTTGGAGTGGAGCTTGTGGCAGGACTTCGTGTGTTTGTTGAATACGTATTCTGCAAAACAAATGAAACTTAAGGATTTAACTAAGGTGAAGGCTATTACCGTGGTGAATAGCGACATTTTAAATGATTCCAAAAAAATACGGGTATCGACGCTCTTTTACGACCGAACATATTTTTTTTATTAAAGAGAGTTTAATGAATCTTCAGCGTAGTATCTTTTTGGACTCATTTTATTTAGGGCCTGTCATTTTTCATGCAAAATATTCTGCCAATTTTTGTGGGAGCTCCCCCGATGGACAGCAGACAGGTGCTCGTGGCGCAAGTCTCTCTCTCTATTCTCTCTCGTACCCACCCATATATTTCCACTTCACTGTACTTACTTGTGTCTTTAGTACCGCAGAGCTCAACTTGACTCGGCTTCTCTCTTATATAGCAGATATAGGGGTAGAGGTCGCTACATTTGCCGTCGAGGCGTGTCCCGTCGAGTTGCATGACGATGCAGTTGCCTCCCTGTGCTACGTTGTCTGGTTCGGCGTCCCATGGCGCCGGCATCGCTGACAGCGGAGTACCTGAAGTTTTAAGACTTATTTTGTGAAATTCTGCACTTACTCACCCAAGGAGTCTCGAGGAATTTGATCCATAATCAAACCCACTTATTCAGCTTCCCCACCCTCCAATATACACATTCTTTTCATTTGACAAATGGAGAGATGTTTACTTCTAGGACAATATCCTTAGACTTTTTTGTCTGAGGCGATGTTCCCGACAAATCCTGCCAGTTAACAACCGATATCATTGAAATTAAACACTTTAGAACGGATTAATCGCGTTTATTAACACCATGATCCTACGTTTCGAGCCCTTTTTACAGCGCTCGTTTTCACAGGGTTAAGATGATGACTGAGAGAATGCGAATTATCCCCGTCAATCAAAAAAGTTACTTGTGCAGACTGCCTACATACATACAAAAATATAAAAAATAATTAAAAACAAAAACAAAGGTTGGTCTACAAATCCCATAAAATTGGATCAATTGTGTGTATTATAATTAGCATGTTTAGCTATAATAATGCAACATGCATTCTCAGAGATAAAGTAATAATGCAACCTCTCAGAGAAGCGAACAATCCCTTAGAAAAGAGGTCGTTGATGCCGGTGAAGACTTGTGGCGGGGGCTGCCTACTCGTCAGCATTACGTCAAACATGGCGGCCACCATGGCTTGGTTCTCTGGGGATGCTAGTTCCGCTCCTGTCACAAATAAAAAACAAACAGCTGTGAAAAAGCGATAGGTGAACGCAATCACTATACTACTAGCTATACCCACGCTTTTAAAGCGGGTAATAGTGTAAAAAGGAGAATACCATATTAAATTGCAACGGTTAGGTACGATCCGACAATTCAGAGTTCAGACTCCCACAACGACGGCGCCGGATTGCTCGAATTAGCCCGCTTAGTCGCACGCGACGCGTTACCTACGCCGGTCCCGAGCCGCAAAGGTGACAAGACAACACCACTCTGTCTGTCCGACGATGACTGCCCGATGCAGTCGAAACATGTCACGCCTATTGTGATAAAAATACGTGCGTGTTAAGTATATTAATATGTCTAATACTCACGGGAGTTTTCTATTTAAAATTGCGTGTTAACCGTTGCAATTTAATATCAGTATGACTCAGAATGGCGCCGTGATATACATAACGGAGTGAAGGAGCATGACAAAGCCTGGCTCGACAACCTTAAGCAGAAAAGGCTACGCTGCAGAGTTGCTCCTCCTCCTGACTCACGCTTCACCTGTGACAGATGTGGTAGAAAGTGTCGTGCTGCCATCGGATTGCTGAGCCACCAAAGACGATGTACCGGCACCGCACATTAAACATTAATCGAAGACACTGTAACAATCATCTGCTAAGATGTCGTGGCCAATGATGATGATGATGACTCACGAAAGTTTAAATTATAGGAGAATACCAGCCAACCTTCATCGTAGCACGTCAGGCGAGCGTCTGTCCAGGCGGCAGGCGAGCGGTGCAGCTTTAAAGAGCCCTTGGTCGCTTCGTAATATACGTAGTCATCACCTGGAGACAGAATACGGCTATAATGTACAAGAGTTATATTATAAGCAAGAATAAACAAGGCTTAAATTTTAAAAAAAACTAACGGACTCGCCCACCGAGGGTTCCGCACAAAGGATGCTCCTCTCCCCCATTTATGATCTTACGTACTTAAAAATACTGGTGGCACGGAACTCGCAGTGTGCGACAATTATACGGTTTTCAGATTTTTTCCTGTACCTGTGCTACAAAGCTTTTGCTTTTTGCCAAATTTCGTGATTCTAGGTCAACGGGAAGTACCCTATACATTTTGAATCCCATTGCAAATGCATGGGAAATGCGACATAAACGGCCGTATCTTTTGATTGCGTTAGAGGTTTGATTTTTTCACAGCTTCAAGGGACCGCAGACTTGTGTATGTGGTATTAATTTCAACTTGCTACCTCTACGCGTTCCTGAGATAAAGGGTCTTGAAAGACAGACGTACACGGAGTCACGGACGGACAACAAAGTGACCCAATAAGGGTTCCGTTTTCTACTTTTGGGGTACGGAATCCCAAAAAAAAGCTTAACTTTTGGAAATGTTAACATTAGAGACGTGAACATCGTTTTTTTCGGCCCAATTTTGGTAATTTCAGGTCTCGAGTTGTTTTCACACAAAATCCACCAATGTTCACAGTCATTTCTTAAGTCTAATTATCACTTAATGGTCACTTACTCTGTATAGATAGCAGGTTGACTCCCATTTCTACTGTGCCAGTTCCTATAACGCCCGACTTCGCCACATCTCTGATAGGTCTCTTCAGTGCCTCGGGTCTCTCAAACTCTGGTTTTCCCTGGGATATTATTACTTCTGCATCTGTCAAATTGTGATATACCCTCGCTATGTCTCGTGAATATCGGCGACTGGCTCTTTTCTCTTGCCATGGTATATCGTCATTAGGTTTTGAGGGGTGTGGTGTGTCTGTTGTCGTCTTTGAGGCATCTGTTACTTCAAACAAAAAATTCATTTATTTTCAATATATATACCGTAAGTGTAACTTGCCTAGCTGTATACCTCTACCTATCTTAAATCTAAAATAGGTCCTTGAGACATTGTACCTAGGATGCTGATGGCATTTCCTCGTTGTATCGCAATGCTGATACGTTGTGCGAGGAAGCCACCAGCTCTTCGGTCACCAGTCAAATCAACCAGACGTTTCGCGATTTCTATAAAAACATTGCGTGCGCTGGGACTCCAAGGACTTAGAGTTTCGACCCTAAAAGGTGGTTTCTAGTCTACTAGAACCCCCTACGGTTGGTTTGGCTTGATGGGTTTAGAGCAAAAGCGACGCAAAAGTTAAGGCCTATAAAGCTTGATTTTCTTATTAAAGCTATATCTACATTAAGGGGTGCTCCCTTTTTATTGCATTGTATGATACAAATTATTACAACAAGTCCACAAGCTGAAAGTGTGACTTTTATTATACAATCCAATAGAAAAGGAGTACTTTTTAATATGGATTAGGGTTTGATAAGAAAATCTACCTTCATAACCCTTAACTTTCGGAAAGATTTCGAACATCGTTTTGTGTTTGACCCAGTTAAGAACCCAAAAAATCGTATATTATGCTAATTTATACATCTACATCAAATATTGTCATGTGTTTTGGGAGAAGAGTATTTTACTTGTGTTTAATAGTATTTGTTTAACATGGTCACAATATCGAAATTTCTTTATTTAGATTAGAAAATTTCTTAGTCAATCCGATTACACAAGTAAATGTCAGGTGCTATTGCTTTGCTGGCAGTCCCAATAGATGCCATCTCAGTACAAAACGGAATTACAAATATTGGGACTTTGCAATATTAGCTGATAGTGCTAATAAATGTCAGCCCGCCTTAAAAATATATTTAATAACTTAATAATAAGCTATTTATTTTGAAATTTCTTAGGATTTATTGTAAGAAATTAAAACTAAAACATAATCAACACAAATTTAAATCTGTAAGTATAACTAAACTAAAAACTAAAATAAAATTATTATTTAGTTAAGCGTAAATTATTCTAGTATAACTTTTTGCTTTGTTTGATACTGTTTTGTTACTTACAACTACCTATACTTTCTTTGGTTAACAATATTTGATATTCTTTTATGAACCTCCAGGTCTTTTTTATTGTTGTGTTTCTATCTGTACACTATATGTACGTTATCTCATGTTTTTTTTATGACTGTTTGTGTTCTAAATAAATTAAAAAAAAAACTAGATAAAAACTAAACTAAAACTAAATAAAAACTAAAATAAATCTAAAACAGGCCCCTGCGGCATGGTACCGAGGAGGCTGGCAACATTTCGTCGCTGGATTGCAAGACTGATCCGTTGAGCGAGGAAGCTGCCAGCTCTTGGGTCTCCTGTGGCGTCTCTGAGTCTCTTCGATAGGTCTTTGAAGAGACTCAGAGCGCTAGGGCCCCACGGACCAAAGGTCTCGACGCCGAAAGGAACAAAATTATATTCGGCGCCGAGACCACTGTACTTTCCCACCTTTGCTTTCTCCGCCGCCTCTGCCGCTGCCGCTGCCCTCGCAGAGGTTCGGTGGAGATGAGACGGGACTAGTGTGTCTACACAGGTTGCATCCCACACCAGTACCCGTCCCAAACTCCACGGAACCAGAGACATACCATCCGGCCTCTTGCCGTCAGTTCTGGATATGCCGGTCGGCTCTAATAGAGCCGGCACACCAACCGACGCAAGAGACCGGCGGATTATGTCATTTTTGAAATTGGATATGATATGATATGAAGCATCAAACATTTTTCGTCGTTTAAATGCGGTTGCGGTGATCTTATCTTATTAATGGCAATTTAACCTGTGATGACGAACACTGGTACGGTGTCAAGCACTAGGACCTTTTACCTTACTTTCGGTCTTTACATATTGTTTAATGGTATAAAAATGAGGAACAGACTTAAATGATTTAAATGTCTGTACTGGGAAACCTAATTCGTTAAGTATTTTGCCGTATTTTAGGTAAATTCACCTCTCTATAGGTACAATTAGTACATAGTTTTAATCAAGAAGTGATAATCACCCATTTCAGTATAAATTTTTTGGCTCGAACGTAGTGTGTGTCGTCAGTGAGAACGCCGATAGTACGTGACTGAAATGTGTCTTTCACGCGAGTTTTTTCGTATCGAATACGAGGAAAGAAAAATACATTACTTATAAGGGACGCTGTTATGCGCGTCCCTTATAGAGTCAAATCAGGTTATCTCTTCAAAGCAAATGAATGTTTTTTTTTTAATGCAAATGAATTGTCAAAATCAAAATCAAAATCAAAATTATTTATTTGCTAAACGGTAAGGTAGGTACAAAGGTCTTAAATATATAAAGTTCGTATCACTATGCTTCGCCACACGGCATACAAATAGCTATGATTTACATAGCATTCTTTAGGAATTAACATTTAATTAGGTACCAAGTAATTATAAATTTACTTAATTGACAAATCAAAAAGTGACAAACATGCCTGAGTCTGATAAAAAATCGTTGATAGAGTAGTATGCTTTAGTAACTAAGAAATAATATAAAATTTTTTTGAATTGTTTTATATCATTAATTATCAAAATCTCCTTTGGCAGCTTATTAAAAATCTTTGAGGCCATTCCAAAAACACTTTTTGCCATTAATGCTGTTTTACATGACCTTGAGGTATGTAATGTAATCTTGACCTTGAGACCTTGTCAAACTTTAAATATGTATTATTTTAATTGTCAAACTTCTATGAAACTTGGCATAGATGGAGTATAATAGGGATGACGACTAGGTTGAAAAACTATCATTCTAATTAGTCCGTCAGTTAGATTGTCTAAAATGATTAGACATGTGTTTTTTCCTCTTTCAATTTAACTAAAATTGACGAAGATAACGAGCATCAAAGTTCCGGAGTGGGGGCTAGTGACGTCACTACTAGGTAAGAATTGTACCTAATAGTGACGTTACACGAAACTTGAACGCACTGTATTTTATAAATTGAAATAGATGTCATTATACTAAAGAAAAAGACCAACACCGACGAAGGCCAATCCGAGGATTGATTTGTGTCAACAAAAAAGTTGCACTGTATTTTCGTCATTTTTGACTTGACGAACAAAAGAAAAAATACGTGTGCAATATTTTTTTATAATCTAAAAAATGGACCAAATAGATTTTTATTGTCGTGTAGCCTATTGCCCATCGTCGCCGCATATAAAGTGGGTCCATTAGCCTGTTATGTTTATTTATTCTTGTAGGTAAATTAACAGGAAAAAACAAAAGATATTTATTACATACCTTCGCTCAAACTAAAAACACACGTCAAACACACAATTATCACAGAAAAATCAATAAACACGTTCATGTTTCAATGAATATTATGTTAAAATGGAGGATTTGCAGTTGTCTCGCAGAATCGGAACATGTTACCAGAAACTGGTTTTATCTCAACTGGTATTATTGATGAGCAGGGACATTAATGTTTATACAGGTTGTTACAAAAATGAGGAAAAAAACCGGCCCGGTTAGGGTTCTGTACCTCAAAAGGAAAAAACGGAACCCTAATAGAATCACTTTGTTGTTCGTCTGTCCGTCCGTCTGTCTGTCAAGACCCTTTATCTAGGAACGCGTAGAGGTAGTAAGTTCCCGCGGTCCCGGTGAAGCTATGAAAAAACCAAACATCTATGTCAACGTCGCATTTCCTATACATTTGCAATGGGAATCAAGGGGTACTTCTCGTTGACCTAGAGTCACAAAATTAGGCATAAGTCAGAATTTCAGGAAAAAATCAGGCAAGCTCAAGTACTTACAGGAAAAAATCCGAAAACCGTATAATTGCCGCACACTGAGAATTCCGTGCCACCAGTATTTTTATGTACCTAAAGTCATAAATGGGGGAGGGGTGTTTTTCTTAAATTTTACTTATTGTTATAAACAAATCAGTTTAAAATGGATGCGTTGTATGATTTCCATCCATGTATTTATTTTCCGAACTCATAAATGACGACATGATATCTACTACTTAGTATATGTTTTAACAAGACTCTCATGTTATCGGTTGTTATATTAGGCTAATACAGGTCATGTTAAGGTATTATATTTTATACATACACCAGTATTTTTCGTATTCGATATGAAAAGTAGAGTGTTCAACTCGGGTGAAGTGCACTATTTCAGTCTCGGATTATTGACGGTCTCACTTAGTTCAAGCGCCAAAGTACCTTGGCTGTTTAGGAGCATCCTTTTTGCGGAACCCTCGGTGAACGACAAGAAAAAGTGTGTGCTCAGCTGAACTGTAGAGCCAATCATTCCTGTGGCCAATAGTTAACAGCTTGTGTACACGTAGTCATGATTTTTATCATACAATTCAATAGAAAAGGAGTATTTTTTATTACAAATAGTAATGATTTATTTAATTCACAATAAAACTTAATCTATTTACATGAGAACCAAAATGGATGCCACTCAGCATATGCCGATAGCTATGATACAAGATAGCGATAGCGCTGATTTTCAGGACACCCATGTCCTAAGTGTTAATGTAGATAAGGGTTCAATAAGAAAAGCAACCTACATAGCCCTTAACTTTTGCAAATTCCACCGAAAAGATTCTGAACATTGTTTTGTGTTTGACCCGATTACGCTGTTAAAAATCACCAGCATTTATGTTACAGCCTGTATGTAGAACGTGTGTTTAAGCAATTGCTTTAAATTCAAGGGTGCATTATTTAGCTTAAATTAAGTTAATTTCTGAAAGACACTGGTATTCTAGCTCCATTTAGAAAATAACTACTAATTTAATTTTATCTGATATGATATTTGCATGTAAACGGAGTATGAGTATTCGACGTGACATTGATATGTCATAGTTGTCACTTTCTAATGTCCGTTTTACATTAGCGGTTGATGCAACATGTAATTATTTAGTATTAAAAATTTAAAAAATAAAAATTAACGAATATAATAAAACTAACTATGCCATTCTGTTTCCTTAATTGTATCAAGCCACATGACGAAGTTAATGCAAATACTCAAGAACAGCCTGTATATTCAACAAGATACCCAAGTATAAATAGTGCATAAGGTTAAGTGAGTTTAGAGCAAGATATAAAGCTGCAAAATTTAAGGACATATCCTCCTTTTTTTTTTACTTGAACATTTAAAAGTTATATGGAACTTGTTTCACGATTTAATATTTGAGAGAAAAAAAACTGGGCCATAATTTTGCATTTTTGGTGGGTCAAACACAAAACTATGTTCGGGGTTATTCCGGTGGACTATTCAAAGGTTGGTTATTTAAGCCTTATCTAGGTACATTAGAAGGTAGTCTGTTGGTAGCCCTGTTTATTGCATCAAACATACATACATACATACAAAGACGGAGTGTCCAAGTAGATTGGGAAACCTCACCAGCTTCGCTCGCTCGTCACACAAAATTTTTTTTCATACTTTTAGAGCGATTATTTCTGAAAATATTCATTTAATCAATTTTTTGTTCTTTTTTTTGTGCCACAAGCGGGATCACCCAAATATGCCGTAATATTATTTTCCGATTTTCATAATCCCGATTTTTATAATCCCGAAATTGTATAAATCCTATATTCAGAATGTAGTTTTTCGGAATTATGTAGTGTACCCGCCACAAGTAGATATTTGCCACTAAAATGTTTTTTGACATTTAGTTAGGTACATGTATGGGCGCCTCTCTAAACATATTTATTTTCGCAATTTATATGCAAAACTAAGAAACTATATCATTCCCGTATGTTTTATAGTTACTGAGTAAACCCGCTGTGACATACGGACGGAGGGACGGACAGACGGACTGGACGAAACTATAAGGGTTTTTGCCATTTTGGTTACGAAACCCTTGAAAAGTCAGGCCCTTGCGTCATCTGCGCCATCTAGTGTTGGGTAGAAAGTGTACAAACAAAAGCTTGTTATTCTATTGCACGACAGATGGCGTCAGCAGTCTTATGTTAACATGCACACGCAAACAACTTTAAGACATTATGATTATGACATGATAAAATGCGGCACCCTAACGCGGAACCCCAACAATATTGGTCTGTGGTCTCGAGTAGAGGGCGCCACCGCCGCTGTCAAACGCACGGGATGCACAATTGATAACGTCACGGTGCATTGGCTCCAGGGCTGCCACAAGATATTTTATAAGATATTTTTTTGAGATTTTTTACAATTTTGGTTAGATCACGCGATCAAACGCAACAGTTTGACGAGTACAACATTCATAAGTTTAATTTGTAATTTATTGCTGATATTTAAAAAAAGTAATCCAAGCAAATGATCTATCAAATGATAAAGTATTATCTTAAAATTATAATAAAATTAGCGCCCGCCCCGGCTTCGCACGGGTTATTATTAAACATATAAACCATCCTCTTGAATCACTATCTATTTTAAAAATCGCATAAAAATCCGTTGCGTAGTTTTAAAGATTTAAGCATACCTACATACATACAGACAGTGGGAAGCTGCTTTGTTCTATACTATGTAGTGATTACGTATAAAACTCACGTATTTTAATCACTATACGCAACAGTGTTGCGAGATAGTGTTGTGTTTTCTGTTGGTGAGTAAGGTCGCCAGAGCTCCAAGAGGATTCACTGTGTTGACAGCTGGGGACCCACGGAGCAAAGCTAGCCCTTTTAGCTGTACACACAGCGAACCCTCCTTTTTTTAAAAGGTCTGCAACGCGCATGTAACACCCCTGGGGTTGCAGGCGTCAATAGGCTACGGTGACCGCTAACCATCAGGCGGGCCGTATGCTTGTTTGTCACCGTCGTAGTATAAAAAAAAATACTATAAACTGTAAAATAAAAATGCGGTCGTGACAACCCTGCAGGTGTCGATGAGCACAATTTTTACAGCGATTTGGCAGCTTCCCGCGGCTCCTGTGGGGTGGCGCGAGCCGCAAGCGAGCGCGAGTAGACGATAAATTATATTTTCTGGCATTTTTAATTTCTGATGTCCAAAAAATTTTTTTTTTTTGCGGCAATTTTATTCACAGATTTAGTATGGCGCCTAGTACTCTAAGTACTATGATAGAGCTTTGCTTGTTTTGGGACTGCCCCAAATCGAGATTGTACCCTATTATTATTTTTATTTGTCGCAATACCATTTTATACGAAGCCGGTTGATTTTATATTTGGGGTAGTATGATTATTTAAAGAATAAAAATAGTACCTAAGTCTAAGCCGACCGCCGCCTCTTATCATACTCTTATGAGTCTTATGACTAATGATCGGACACCGGTAGCATATTTCCGACGAAAGTATTACATGGATATGATTTTATTTAATTTTATACAGGATTTGTATACTTAATAATTTTAGTATCGAGTTTTATTGCATTTGCATTTCTATTAGGTTATGAACGAATGTGTCTACATCAAGTTTTCGTTGTTATAAGGGATCAAAATTATTTTCGTCTTGGGCGTTAACGCTTGAATCATTACGCTCAGGATTCTACTTTAGAATCGCTCACTACGTTAGGGATTCTATTGTGGAACCCATCACTTCAATGTACGCCCTCGCCGGAAATATATAATTTTGATCCCATGTAACACAATCTACCATTGTTTTGCATCCGTCGTCCGCCCATGACTTATGACTCAGAGAGTAAGTTCGCAAATCTCCGACTTGCTTTACTGCCCTCTCAAAGCAGCCTGCCTCTGGTCTGGTCAAAGAATCCCTTTTTGGTAGATAGATACTGGAACATTCGGTTCGGTTATGCACTTGCTTCCAGCTTGTATGTATGTATGTATTTACGATTATTTTTTTAAAACTACTCAATGGATTTTTAGTGTGTTTTTTTTAGAGTGATTCAAGAGGGTTTATTTCTATAATACTTGCACCCGTGCGGAGTCGGGGCGCGTCGCTAGTTATATTATAATTGTACACAAACATACATACAAACTACGAATTATCCGGGAAGAGTGGAAGAACGTTCTTGCTTCGCTCGCTCGTTCGAATATAGGTTATTTTTAGGGTTCCGTGCCTCAAAAGGAAAAAACTAAACCTTTATAAGATCACTTTGTTGTCTGTCTGTCTGTCTGTCAAGACCCTTTATCTCGGGAACGCGTAGAGGTAGCAAGTTGAAATTAATACCACATACACAAGTCTGTAGTCCTTTAAAGCTGTGAAAAAACCATAACTCTACGTCAACGCAATCAAAAGATACGGCCGTTTGTCGCATTTCCCATACATTTGCAATGGGAATCAAAATGTATAGGGTACTTCCCGTTGACCTAGAATCACGAAATTTGGCAAAAAGCAAGAGCTTGTAGCACAAGTACAGGGAAAAATACGAAAACCGTATAATTGCCGCACACCGAGAGCTCCGTACCAAATGGGGAGCATCCTATGTGCAGAACCCCCAGTGGGCGTCCGAATTCGCACTCGGCCGGGTTTTTTCAATGTTGACTAACTTAAGTTAAGGAAGGTAAGAGCCATGCTCAAATAGTTGTGACTGCAAATAAGTAGATAGATAGAATCAAGCAATCATTTCGCCACAGCATTCCTTAGTAATGACATTTTGAAACATTCTTATTGGCCCCACGCCCGCCGGGTGTCTGAACCAGTATTACTGGACCTTTATTTTAGGATCACGTGCCTTAAGGAGCAAACGAAGCCGTTATATTTAACGGCCTCTTAGCCTAGTCGGTAGTGACCCTGCCTTCGAAGCAGGTCCCGGTTTCGAATCCTGGTCAGGGCATTTATTTGTGTGTTTCTCACTCATATTTGTTCCTGATTTATGGATGTTTTCTATGTATTTAAGAATTTATATGTATCTATCTATATATTATATAAATCGTCGCCTAGTACCCGTAACACAAGCCTTACTGTGGGACTAGGTCGATTTGTGTAAGATTGTCCCATTTTATTTATTTATTATTATTTAGAGCTGGTGGCTTCCTCGCACAACTTATCAGCATTGCGATACAACGAGGAAATGCCGCCAGCATCCTAGGTACAATGCCTCAAGAACCTATTTTAGATTTAAGGTAGGTAGAGGTAGGTAGTTAGGTAAGTTACACTTACTGTACCTATATATTTTGAAAATAAATGTTATCAAAAAAATATATATATATATGATCACATTGTTGTCCGCCCGTCAGCCTGTTCATCCGACTGTATGTCCGTCTGTCCGTCTGTTGAGACCCTTCAATTCGGGAATACGTAGATGTGAAACAGCGAATAAACCAAACCTACGCAAATAACGCAATCAAGTAGTGTCGCATATAGCTGTAAAATATGTAGGTTAAGTCGATCAAGTAGGTTAAGTCAATCATTTTAATAAATATGTCATTTTCGTTTATTTCTCATTTGACCAATCCCATGAAAGATTGGTCCATAGATATTGTAATTAATGTGCTTATTATTAACCCAATCCCAAAAGAGAGATTGGGCACATATTTCGTGTACACCGATCCCACCAAGCGATCGTACTATTGTTTATGTCATGTTGACAAAAGTGTGTTATTGTTACTAAATGTAAAACTACTACTAAAATGAATAACAATGTTCCTAATAAATAAACCCTGTTTCTTCCCATTTTTAATGTAATAATCATAAGCTTATTGATGGAATAAACATGTGCTACCTAGTATCGTCCACCCACCTATTTGGTAGACGCGGGGAGCGAATAAATAAGGGCCCCCTTTGCTCTTAAAAGTCAGGAAGGGTCCTGGATTTTCCCCAGGCTACCATCCCACTTCACAGTCCGTACGCTCCAAAGCTCAGTGCATGGAGCCCCTGCCAGGTTCAAAAAAAAAAAAAAAAAAAAAAAATCTTAAAAGTCAGTTATTTACAAAGTCTTCGACTACTCCCACGCCTCTCTTCATTAGGCGTACAAGCGCACTAGCGCGCTTATAAAACTTACTATGAGTTTTATTTCATCCAACCTGGTATCCTGGTAACAAGGCGGTAACAAGAGGCAACGGGCAGCTGAGCATCGGCCAGAGCAACGGGTCTTCTATCTGCATAATTTTATGGAGATTAAAGTCTGCACTCCACAGTGGTCCTTCAAGAGCCGGATAAGAAGAACCTGGCCCAAAGAAGAAAGAAAAACGAACGCGCTGATTGTGACGCTACAGTCCTCTCAGATTTCAAGAAAGAAACAAGTACGCGCTGAGTGTGACGCTATAGTCCTCTCAGAATCTTCGTTTTTCTACGGTGCTCAGTTTGTTGCAAAACTTGACGCGCCCGCCCGCTTTAGCGGAAGAGCCCTCGCATGACACATAGCTCTGCTTGGTGCTGCCTCTTGTTACCCAGCTCCGCTGGACGGCTCACGCCCGCCCGCTTTAGCGGAAGAGCCCTCGCATGACACATAGCTCTGCTTGGTGCTGCCTCTTGTTACCAGCCCCGCTGGACGGTCCATTCGTGTTGAGTTCACTCCACGTCTGTTGACCTGGCAACTTTCGTTGCATACGTCACAGGGTTGACGTCATCACACTGCCGTCAAACGCTCTGGCACTGCACTTAGCCTTTGCGGGAGACACAGTGCACCGAAGGATCTACGCTGAAAAGTGAGTCCAATAGGGATTTAGGGCGCAGACGTTGCACTAAGTGGCGTCTGTGGTTAGGATTTTAGGTAGGTAGGGAACCCCACGTGCGTCCAAAACGAAGATGTCCGACAAAGGAGGCAAGAACTTGCGGTCCCGCAAGCAGAAGGAAGACGCCGCTGCGAAGAGCTCATCAGAAAAATGGAGCAAGGGCACCGGCGACGACTACAACGACGGCCGTGATAGTGAAACGCACGATTCGCGGTCGAATAGCGAAACGCGAGCTCCTTCGGACAAGGACGACGGGTTAGATTGTACGGTAGTTAGGAGTGCACCGAGCACCCTAAAACACGCGCCGTTACGCCGCGAAGAAAGTGATAACCGCGATAAAATCAGTGTCCGCCGCGATAACAGTGCTCGCCGCGAACGCGACCGCGAAGTGCCGCCGCGTAGTGATAAATCTCTCGAAGTGTTGTTAGCTGAACTCGAGGTTCGTAAAGCCGCTCTCGCCGTGGCGCGAGAACAGACGGAAGCTGCCAAATTGAACCTGCAGGCCGCCAGAATTGGGGCGCGATCTGGCAGGGGTAGCAACGATTCCGATTCTGTTCACAGCGTCCACCGTGTGAGAAGTTGGGTAGAACAACAGTCACAGAAAGCAACACCGAAAGAGACGCGTAAAACCATTTTCCCGCCAAAAAATAGTATCACGCACCGTAAAGAGCCAACCTACCGCTCGCAGTTGCCGCCCCCGCTAGAAGTCCCTACGCAGTATGCCCCCATAATACACCGGCCCGCGCCGGAGTTGCCTCCATTCGACGGTAATATAACCGAATGGATCGCGTTTAAGGCAGAATTTACAGATACCGCGCCTTTGTTTAGCTCAGTAAACAACGTTAGTAGGATTAGGCGCGCGCTCAAAGGCGAAGCGCGTACCGCCGTAAAATCTATAATGTTTACCGTCCAGGACCCGTACGAAATAATGGAAGCCTTAGAGAGGCATTTCGGGGATCCGGACGAAATAATATTAACGGAGCTACACAATGTGAAACGCATGTCCAGACTGGCTGAGGACAATAGCAACATAGTGACTTTCGCCGCTCACGTAGCAAACGCCGTGGCCACGATAAAATCTCTGGGCCAAGATAGGTATTTGTACGCCCCAGAGTTAGTAAATAAAATCATTGACAAAATGAATCTTATCGTACGGTACGAGTGGTCGAAAGTCCGTCAAGCCAATCTAGACACGCCGGATCTTGTCGTAATGTCAAATTTTCTTAACGACATTAGTTTTGCCACTAAACGCACTAATCACCCGCGGTTGCAAAAAATCAAAACCTCGGTACACGCGTTCTCTCACGAAAAAGATAGCAGGTCTAGACCACGCGAGCACCCCTCTCACTCGCGCGATTACTCTCGCTCCCGCACGTATAGGGACGAGAGCACGGGGTCCGAGGATTCACGCTATAGGGAAACGCCGCAGGTTAGGATTGAAAGCCACAAACGAGGATCGGAAAAACGACCTGTTGTGGCACAACATAAGCCCCGCGAGGCAGATTTCAAGAAAAAATCGGCCCCTAAAGGCGCTAAGCCTAAACAAAGTTCCGTAAATTCATCGCGTTCTAAATGCGTTATTTGCGATAGTTCGCACGACCACAGAGTATCGTCGTGTAGAAAACTGTTAGCGGCTTCGATAGCCGAGCGATGGGAACTTGTTAAAGGGGCGAAGTTATGTTTTAGGTGTTTAGGCGCGTCGCATCGTAGAGGTGAAAAATGTAAATACTCACCGTGCGGCGTTAATGAGTGTGAAGCCGGGCATCATAAAATATTACACGGTCTTAGTGCGACCACCTCCGCAGAGGCCCCTAAGGCAGCGGGGGGAGTGAACACTATTCGACTTTCTCCTACATATTTAAAAATGGTACCCGTCGAGGTTTCCGGGCCATTAGGAGCTACTCAGGCCCTTGCGTTGTTAGATGAAGGCGCGGGCCTTTCAATCGTGTCTCACGAAATAGCCGATCAGGTCGTTCCGCGTGAACGAGGCGAACCATTTGATATAGAAGGAATAGGTGGCGTAGTCAAGAATACGGACTCTCGTACGATTCGATTCGCAGTTCGCGGTTTTTGCAGCCGTCATTTAGAAATGATGGAGGCGCTCACGGTCGAAGAAGTGGGCGTAGGGCCACAGGGCGTCCCGCGTGACGTTGTAAACCAGTGCGACCATCTGTCTAGTATCGCGGACGAATTATGTTACGAGACGGCCACACCTTCTATAATCATAGGCCAGGATAACTGGCACCTGATAGTAACGCGACAAATAATAAGCGGGAGATCGCATCTTCCCGTCGCGAGCCTCACTCGTCTAGGATGGACCCTACACGGGCCTCATAGGGCTCCTAGGGCCATGGTACCTTTCGTAGGCCACGTTCGTACCCCCACCGCCGAGGACGAGATTGTAGAGCTTATGAAAAAACACTTCGACATCGAGTCGTTAGGTGTAGTTAAAAAACTGCCACGCGCGGACCCCGATCAAAGAGCATTAGATCTACTAGAATCGACATGCGTTAAGATACCGGGGGAGAATAGGTACCGCGCCGGGCTACTATGGAAATCTGATAACGAAGATTTACCAGACAATCGTACGCAGGCGTTACGACGATTGTACAGTCTCGAGCGAAAGTTAGACCGAGACGAAAAATTGAAAATAGAGTACACTAGGCACGTCAATAACCTATTCGAGAAAGGTTACGCAGAAAAAGTAGAACCCGACGCCCACGCAGCCTCCTCTAGGTTGTGGTATTTGGCGCACTTTCCGACATTTCATCCTCAAAAGGGCAAAATGCGTTTAGTTTGGGACGCTGCGGCGACTGCTAGTGGTAAATCGCTCAACGGTGCTTTACTGGCCGGGCCAGACTTGCTTGAGTCGTTATTCGGAGTGCTAGTACGTTTTCGCGAAGGAAAAACCGCCGTTATTGCGGATATTAAAGAGATGTTCCTGCAGGTCGAAATTATAGAGCAGGACCGCGATGCCTTGCGTTTCGTTTGGAGGGGGGAGGACCGCGCGAACCCACCCAAAGAATTTAGGATGAAAAGATTAATATTTGGGTCCGCCGCTTCGCCGACGACGGCGTTATACGTCAAAAATCGAAACGCCAAGGAAAACGCGAGTGAGTTTCCTATAGCCGCGGAGAAAACGATTAAGAATACGTACATGGACGACATGTTGCTAGCATTCGACCAAGACGAGGGAACCGTTAGGCGTATCGTGAACGAAATTCACGAGTTAAATATGCGCGCGTCATTCGAACTCAGAGGTTTCGCGTCGAACGAACCGAGAGTCATATCGGACGTAGCTCAGAGCTCACAAGAAACGTCACTGATCGCAAAAAACGAGAGCGAACGTACGTTAGGGCTTAAATGGAATCATACGCGAGATACGTTAGGTTTTAACGTAAACATGCGAAACACGCCCGCGGAAGTACTCGATGGTACTAAGCTGCCTACGAAAAGACAAATCACGAGTAGCGCAATGTCAATATTTGATCCCATAGGATACGTGAGCCCGATCTCTGTCCTAGGGAAGGCATTGATGCAGGAGGTCTGGCGTAACGGCATCCAATGGGATGCAACTATACCCGTCTCACTCACACCCGCGTGGCGATCATTTATAGAAAACGTGCAACAACTTAGGGAATTAGAAATACCGCGTCACGTCATCGCATCAAATAGGAAAGCGGATATTCACGTATTTTGTGACGCTAGCGAGAAAATATACGCCGCCGCGGTATACTTAGTTGGCACGAGCCCCGACGGGCTAAAAACGTCCGCGTTAGTGGCCGCCAAGGCCAGAGTAGCGCCGCTAAAAATAGTTAGCATTCCTAGGCTCGAACTGCAGAGCTGCGTACTAGCCACGCGGCTAGCCGACACCGTCGTTAGGGAATCCGAATACGAAATCGAAAATAAATATTTTTGGAGCGACGCGAAAACCGCTCTTTCGTGGATTAGGTCGGACCCGCGCAGATTCAAGAGCTACGTAGCTCACAGAGTAGCTGAGATAGAAAATACGACCACCCCCGCTGACTGGCGCTGGGTGCCGAGCGCGCTAAATGTAGCGGATGACGCCACAAAGGGCGTACCCGCGCGTTTCGGTGCGAACCACCGATGGTTCGTAGGTCCCGATTTCATACGGCAAGGCCCCGAGCACTGGCCCCGAGAGAAAAACCCCGCTCAGATCGTCGATACGGGCGAAGAGCGCGCGATAAAAAATATTTGCTCGACAACCGTCGCGAAAAAGTACGAATACCTACCGGAGGTAAGTAGGTTTTCGAAATTTGTTAGGTTAGTTCGCGCCACGGCCAGAGTATTAGTCGTCGCTGAGGTTTTTAAGGCCAGATTGCTGAAACAGAAACCAGAAACAGAAATGAACAACAATCATCTAACGCTAGCGGAAATATTGCTCATTCGACGAAGTCAACATGAGTACTACGCGGAGGAGATCAAGCTTCTGGAAACTGGGCGGGTGCTACCGAAGAAGTCTTCGCTACACAAGGTGGCAGTAAAACTCGACAAGAACGGCGTCATCGTGCTCAATGCTCGAATAGACAGAGGAGAAGCACATATTCCTGTCTTGCACGCCAAAGAGGCATTTACTAAGCTGCTGATCTATCATTTTCACGCCTTGTTTAATCACGCAAATCATGCCACCGTGATAAACGAGTTGAAACAACGATACTACATCGTAGGACTGCGTGGTTGTATTCGATATATATCGAACAAGTGCCAATGGTGTCGGACCTATAAAGGAACAACCCTCAAAGTTCCCGTAGGCGACCTACCAGCAGAGAGGCTCAAGGCGAATCAACCGCCCTTCACAGCCACCGCAGTCGATTTATTCGGCCCTATGCATATTACCATAGGCCGGCGCCGCGAAAAAAGATGGGGAGTACTGTACACATGCCTAACCACTAGGGCAGTACATTTGGAGCTAGCCGCCTCTCTCTCGGCAGCTTCCATGATATTATCCCTAAGAAGAATGATCGCTCGACGCGGCGCGCCCTCGGTGCTCTATTCAGACAACGCCACGAACTTTTACGGCGCAGAACGCGAACTATCTGAGGCTCTAAATACCTTACCCGACAGCCTCAAAATGTTCATGACCGAGCGACGCATGACCTGGAAGAAAATCCCGCCTGGCAACCCTTCCGCCGGCGGGGCTTGGGAGCGTCTCGTAGGCAGCGTGAAAACAGCTCTGAAAGTCACACTAAAAGACAGAGCGCCACACGAAGAGGTACTACATACTCTTTTACTCGAGGCCGAGCACCTTGTTAACTCGCGACCTCTGACCCCAGTGAACCCAGACATGAACGCCGAGGCACTGACGCCAAATCACTTTTTAATCGGACGTTCAAATGCTATGTCACCGCTGGGCGCCTTCACAGACAAAAACCTACAGTTGTCGTCGTGGAAGACGGCACAAGTCTTGGCAGATCACTTCTGGCAGCGTTGGATAAAAGAATACAGACCCAGTTTGCTACCACGCTCTAGCGCCAATCAGCAAGCGACGAAACTACACGTCGGCGACATCGTACTCATCGCAGACAGTTCTATGCCACGAGGTACATGGCCTAGAGGCGAAATCGCACAACTCTTTCCCGGCCCTGATGGCCACGTAAGAGTAGCCATAGTACGCACCCGCGCAGGAGAAGTTCGCCGTCCAGTTTCCAGACTCGTCCTGCTATGCTCCACCGTTACCGACGGTGCTGACGCACGTGGGGGAGAATGTCGCATATAGCTGTAAAATATGTAGGTTAAGTCGATCAAGTAGGTTAAGTCAATCATTTTAATAAATATGTCATTTTCGTTTATTTCTCATTTGACCAATCCCATGAAAGATTGGTCCATAGATATTGTAATTAATGTGCTTATTATTAACCCAATCCCAAAAGAGAGATTGGGCACATATTTCGTGTACACCGATCCCACCAAGCGATCGTACTATTGTTTATGTCATGTTGACAAAAGTGTGTTATTGTTACTAAATGTAAAACTACTACTAAAATGAATAACAATGTTCCTAATAAATAAACCCTGTTTCTTCCCATTTTTAATGTAATAATCATAAGCTTATTGATGGAATAAACATGTGCTACCTAGTATCGTCCACCCACCTATTTGGTAGACGCGGGGAGCGAATAAATAAGGGCCCCCTTTGCTCTTAAAAGTCAGTTATTTACAAAGTCTTCGACTACTCCCACGCCTCTCTTCATTAGGCGTACAAGCGCACTAGCGCGCTTATAAAACTTACTATGAGTTTTATTTCATCCAACCTGGTATCCTGGTAACAAGGCGGTAACAAGAGGCAACGGGCAGCTGAGCATCGGCCAGAGCAACGGGTCTTCTATCTGCATAATTTTATGGAGATTAAAGTCTGCACTCCACAAGTAGATTTTTAGATATTTGGGTGTTCGTCGTCCTACGTTCCAAATTCGTGTTAAAGGATGACTCACACTAGGCTGGGACGGGACAGGACGGGACGGGATGACCTATCAATTTCTGTAGAAAGAATTACGTGATAGCTCGGAGCCCTCGGATGTCACGTAACGTTTTCTAAAAAACTTAATAGATCGGCTCGTCCCGCCCCGTCCCGTCCCGTTCTAGTGTGAGTCGTCCTTTGATTTGATTCGTGCTTTAAAATTGATTCAAACTATACTTCGGGCTTCTGGGGAAGTACCTCCACCTTACAGAAAACCGCAGTTTAATAACACTAGACCCTACTCATAGTGTCGTGTTTCTGTTGGTGAGTAAGGTCGCCAGAGCTCCAAGAGGATTCACTGTGTTGACAGCTGGGGACCCACGGAGCAAAGCTTGCCCCTTTAGCTGTCAACACAGCGAATCCTTCTTTTTTTAAAGGGTCGGCAACGCGCATGCAATACCCCTGGAGTTGCAGGCGTCCATAGGCTACGGTGACCGCTTACCATTAGACCGGCCGTATGCTAGTTTGTCACCGTCGTAGTATTAAAAAAAAACTTCGGGCAGAAGCTCGTGAAGCTATCAGAATGGCGCTGGCTAGAAAAGTGGCCGTTTAATTCTAGTAATGACATGTTACGTGATTATTCCAAGGTATCATTTTGGTTAGATCTGATATTTAAAACTGGTTCGAATATATAAACGTCTGGTGCATGTAACTGGTGACATGCTGGCGACAGTGCTGACCAGAGAGCTGGTGGCTTCCTCGCACAACGCATCAGAACGTCAATCTAACTTCCTAACAATGTACACAAATGTTACGGTATCTCAAGGAAATGGCTTATTTATTAACAACAAATTATGGATCAAAGGTTTATTAAACAAAACATACAGTTTATACATAAATAATCAAATGTCACCAACCTTACGCAAAGGTGTCTCGTTCCGAAGTGTCAACTGTCAAACGTGTCCGACCAGTCGTCAGGTAATCATTCACTCACTATGACATTGACAAGTACAGTGTTGCCACTCAATATAAATAGTCACGTTACAGTCGGCCATCCTTCAGGAACGAGTCTCTTCGTTCTTTGTCTAAACTATACTTATCTCTTAGTGTAAGTTAAATAAAAGGAGATGAAATAGGACTCATCTTACATTATATACACGATCAAAATCAAGATCTACAACAATCATTGTAATTATAGCTATTAAGTGAGACTATCATGATTAGATTGTTTGAATCCACTCCTGGGCGGTGAGTTCATACACCAGTCATGCCCGGTTCCAAACAATCTCCCTAAATATACAAGCTACTTCTAAATTACAATCACTAAATAGCGATCGAGCCATCGATCGATCCTACTCCATTAGACACAATTCATTGTGGAGTTTGAGCCACTCCTGGGCGACGAGTTCATACGCCAATCCTGCCCGACTCAATCACTCCGTATCCTTATTCCATCATTATAATCAGGTAATTATTCTACCCCATTCAATACATATCATTGTGGAGTTTGAGCCACTCCTGGGCGACGAGTTCATACGCCAATCCTGCCCGGCTCAAACACTCCGTATCCTTATTCCATCATTCTAATTAGGTAATTAACCTACTCCATTCAATACAGCTCATTATGGAGTTTGAGCCACTCCTGGGCGACGAGTTCATTCGCCAATCACCTTCGCCTTCACTATCGGTCTACGTATTCACTAAGATCATAATCAGACGTGTTATATCAATAACAATTAATCCATTTTTTTATTTTAAACTTGCTTATATAAAATCAGAGTCATTCCTGCAAAACTTAACCTCAATCATTTCTTATTGTCCTATCTCCAATACATCAATACATTTTAATTATATTAATTATGGTGATGATGATTAGAGCCGATTCTGTGTTAGTATTAGTTTTCATTACTGTATTTTAATTTTATTATATTATTATGTCAGTCTTGTGATTTTCCATTAATTTTTGACCATGTAAATCTTAAAGTTATTCTTCGCTGCTCTCATCATCTTCACCATCTTCACTTGAAGAGCAAGCAGTAGCGTTAAAACTAAGCCAAGGATATATTTTATCTATTGCAACTACCGTTTCATACCTAGCTCCTTTTTTGGTTAATGGAGTATCTTCCACAAGAAAACGATCATTGGGTAAAACCTTCTTAATCCTATACGGACCTTTACATTTTGCCTCTAACTTTTTAGATTGCCCTGGATTTGTTACTACTGCCCTTGCAATCCTAACTAAGTCACCTTCTTTGTATATGGCTCCCTGTTTTTTATTTTTATCATATCGCTCTTTAGTTTTTGCTTGATTGTCTTTTATTTTATCTGAAGCTTCAGACCGAATGTCCTCTATCGTCTTATTTTCCGTATCCCGGTTTTCAACATCGTCTACGATTTCATTTAATATGCCTTGTGAGGGGTTTATGAGCGCCCTACCAAATAGAAGTTCTGCTGGCGTTTTCTTTGTAACATCATGAACTGTCGTATTCAATCCTAACTGTACATCAGGGAGTAAGTCTTCCCAAGTATTCTTGTTTTTGCCATGCACCATGGAACCAAGGGCAGACAAGATCGTCCTGTTGTAACGTTCGACCTGCCCATTTGCCCTTGGTGTGGCAACGGCGTTTAGAACGTGTTTTGTACCGATCGATTGTAAAAAGGTTTTAAACTTTTTACTTGTGAAGCTTGTGCCCCTATCAGTTATTAACCTGGTTGGAGACCCAAAATAGCTAAACAGCGTTTTCAATGCCCTAATACTTTCCTTAGTTTTAGTACTCCGGACAGGGTATAAGCTTACGTACTTAGTAAATGCGTCCACTATGACTAATATATATGTAAAACCACGTCTACTCTTTGGAAATGGACCAAGGTGGTCGGCGTGGAGCGTGTGAAAGGGAACGTCCACTTTCGGAATCGGGTGTAGTAATCCCTCTCGCGAGCCCGCTGGCAACTTATGGTGGGCGCACTCGAGGCAAGCGGACACGTACTTTTTTACGAATTTACGCATTTTTGCAAACCAAAATAAGGAGCGTATTCGGTCTAGTGTTTTTTCAAAGCCAAAGTGGCCCACATTGTCATGATTAGCCTTCAAAAGTTGCCAACGCACTCCTTTGGGGACTACCCACCTCGTTCCTCCATCCTTAAGTACGCGAAAGACCCGTCCATTTTTAAGCGTATAGTCATTGTGAACGCTAACGATCTTAGGTGTCTCTGGATCCTCCAGGACATCCCTGATGCGTTTGATTTCCTCATCAGAGGATTGCACAGTGGTAATCCAATCTTCCGTACCGATCGACAACACATCCAGTGTATGTGTTGGTTCAGGGTCCACTGATACAGGTCCTCTGCTGAGGGCATCAACGTGTGACATTTTTTCACCCGGACGGTACTCGATAGTACAGTCGAATTCTAAGAATTGAATCCACCAGCGGGATATGCGTGGAACAAGGTCCCTTTTAGTAAACGTCGTTCGTAGCGCATTACAATCACTAACAATGGTGAACTTTATTCCAATAAGATATGTTCGAAATTTACTAAGGGAGCTCACAACGGCAAGCGTTTCAAGCTCAAACGAATGGAGTTTCATTTCATCCGGTTGAGTTTGACGGCTATAGTAAGCGACTGGCCGCCAGGCGTCGGAATGCTTTCTTTGCAGTAGTATGCCTGCGATACCAAATTTGCTAGCATCTGTGTGCAATTGCGTCTCGGCGGTATGGTCGTACAACGCGAGAATAGGCCTATCTATAAGTTTGTCCTTTATGCTTTGAAAAGCTTGAGTTTCCGGATCACTCCAATTCCAAGGCACATCCTTTTTGAGAAGGTTCGTCAGAGGCCTTGCTAACACAGCAAATCCCCTAACGAACCTCCTAAAGAAACTTGCCAGTCCGAGGAACCTCCTTACTTCGTGTTGATTAGTCGGGGTGGGGAACCTGTCTACAGCCTCGGTCTTGGATAGCCCTGGTCTGATGCCATTCTTATCTATCTCAAATCCAAGGAAATCAATTTTCTCTTGGAAGAAATGGCATTTTTCCATTTTTAGAGTGAAACCGGCCTCTCTTAACAAGCTCAGTACCTCCTTGAGCCGTTCAACTCCTTCCTCAAAGGATTTTGACGGTATCAATATATCGTCCATGTATATTACAATATAGCTCACTTTAGATTTACTAAGAACCTTGTGAATAGCCCTCTGGAAAACCGCGGGTGCATTTGCTAGCCCGAATGGCATACGATTATATTCATATAATCCATCGGGCGTGACAAACGCAGTTTTTTCTCGGGAATTCTCGGCTATTGGTATCTGGTAGTAGCCGGAGGCCAAATCTAAGGAAGTGAATAACGACTGGCCAGAAAGCTGATCCAACAAATCCTCTATGTGCGGTAAGGGATAATGATCTCGTTTGGTACGGCTGTTTAGAGCGCGATAGTCCACGCACAGGCGTTTTTCTCCCGACTTCTTTTTAACTAATACAATCGGGCTGGCGTATGGAGATTGGGATTCCCGCACTATTCCATGATTCAACATATCGCCCACCATATCCTGAACTAGTTTACGCTCGGAATGAGCCAAACGGTAGGGTCTATATACTACTGGGGTACTGTCCTTAAGGTGTATCTCCATCTCAGTCACAGTAGTGAATCCCAAATCGTGCATTCCGGTTGAAAAACAGTCATTAAATTGCTTAAGAACTTCTTCACATTCATTTTTCTGACTATCTGTTAACTGTTCACCACACTTGGGATTCACAGGTTCCTGAGAAAGCAACTCGTTTGTAATGCGTAAAACGTCCTTACTACTACCTACAAACCTAGCTCGAGTAATAAGGATGTTTTCTTTGAAATGTAAAGGTGCCTGACTAATATTCTGAATAAACAGATTGCAGTTAGTACCTCTGACCTGATATTCACCTGGCATGAGGTAATATTCCCGTCCTACAGGACCCCTAATCGAGCCATTCACATAAATATTGCCATGACACGAGATATTAGACTTAACTGGGACAGATATCAGCTCACCTGCTTCTATGGAAACCTCACAGGCTGTATGTAATTCTATTTTAAAATCATCTACATGGTCCATTCTCTTAAACTTTAATTCCGTAGGTGTCTTAATAATCAACAACGTAGGTCTCTCCGTATAACTATGTCCGAGTAGCACGTCACATTTGATTAAATGGTCATCAACTACATATATTTCGACATTAGTTTCTAGAATGCCCTGTACTTCTATATCAGCTAATGTTGTACCTAATGGTAAGTAAGGGACGTTACCAAGCCCCGTCATGTAAGTGTTGGTAGCATTCCAACTCATACCCATTTGTAACGCAACATTCTTGCGAATAAGTGTTGCCTCACTTCCTAAGTCCACTTGACATCTGACGGGAACACCGCTCATGTTTATTAGAATTTTATACTTGTCGTTTGTATTTTCAGACACTGAAACCTTAAGAACGTTTTTTTCCTTTGATGGGTTTTCTTTTGATTTTGGGCAATGTAAAGAATCATGTCCAATAAAACTACAAGTAGTACACTTTACCAGAGGTTTGGGGCATTTAAAGCTGGGATGACCTACACCTTGACAATTAAAACACTTGATAGCTCCCTTCTGACTATTATTTCTTGGGGTGCTACCGCTGGCATCGCTAGATTTTGGTAAATTATTATTTGCATTACCTAGACGCTTATCACGATTTAAATTGTGTGTGTTTTCTAATTGATTTCTATTATTAGATTTTACTGTTTTAAAGAATTCAAGTACGTCTTCGGGTTTGTCAAATTTGGCTGCCTGCGCCCCGACGCGTACGCCTCTATCATCAATCGCATAAAGTAAACAGTCCACTGCTTGCTTTCCAAATATCTTACATCTATTTAAGAGATTCATCTTTGAAAAGTAATACATTTCAAGTGATTCCCCAGGGCGTACTCGTCTACTAAGCATATCCGTTAAGAGTTCAGCATAATTTTCAGTAGCTGGAAATGATTCCTTCAATAATTCTTTCCATTCAGTCCACGTATGCTTAATTGAGGGTAGGCCCTGGTACCAGGTCTTCGCAAGTCCAGTAAGTTTAGGCAGGGCATAGTGAGTTGTTTGTTTGTCGTTCCAATTGTAAATATCTGAACATTCGTCTACTTTGTCAAGCCAAATATTTATCGTCTGCTCTTTTAGCATCGGGTCAAACTCGGGTATAACGTTATTTAAACTTGAGCCAGAAAACGATTCACTATGACCAGCCTTTGATTTTAATGCTTTTAAAAACTCGTCTAAGAAATTCGATGCCGACTTAGAATCGTTAGTTCTATTTTCATGATACTCAGGGCTGTGCTCCTTCGCAGGTGTTTTCAGGCAACGGTCACGTGTATGACGGCGGTTTCGCGACATTTTATCAGCTTGGCCACGAGAGCCATGCCTTGTTGGCAAAGAACGCACACCACAATCGTCATTCACACGTGATCGCTTCCTACGTACCTCTCTTTCAAGACTCCTGAGCTGTTCTCTTTTCCGTAAAAGCTCTCGTTCATGGTTACGCAATGATTCGCTGCTGTCAATGCTCCGGCTGCGGTGACGACTGCGGCTGTGGCTAGGCCTCGCCCGAGAAGCGCGTTCATCTCGACGACTTCGACTACGACTCGGCCGCGTCCACGATTTGCGAGGATCGCGGGGGCTGCGGCTGCGGTTGCGACGCACAGTACTATTCTTTTCATCACAACGACTGCGCCCGCGGCTGCGTCGCGATCCTCGTTGCTTTCTTTCCGTATCTTCGTCACTCATTTTCTGAAACTCAGACAAATTTATGTGAGCTCTTGGTAATAATCGTAATTCTTAAATGCCTAATAGGACAAATAATCCATAGAAATCAGCAACCATTGTTGTTATATTATCCAGTACAATGTTAGAATTTGTTTTAGGCAAAAGCAAGTATCATATAAAATACCCGAAAAGATAACGAATCTGCCATATCCGTCATCAGTAAGCAGTTCATACGAAGGTAGGATACAAAAACATTCATGAACTATTGTAAAACTGTTTTTGTAATAAGTAATGGTAATTAACAATTTTTATTTTTATGTATTTAATCCATGTTCATCCTATTCGTGTATGGTTATTTCTGTGACTGAAGCTTTTGTATGAATACAAGTATAAGTAATCTTTCTAATATTACATATATTTTCCAAATTACATTGATGTTTACAAAAATAAAATATTATAAACTACCGACAGATTTTCTAATCCACGTTCATCTGCTTGAATAGAATCTTTATTTGTACGATTTAGCGCGCTTGATTCATAAAATCTACTAAATTATATCACAATTTACATATATTTTGCAATTACTCACCGTTTGGTAACAAAATGAGGTTAATCGATAATAATTTTAATTTTGAATCCATATGCATCAGCGCAGTAATGACTTATATTTTTAAATAAGTGTGCTAATTACATCTAAATATCATAGTTATTACAATTTTTACTAATATTTTAAAAGTACAAACTATTATTTTTGACTTTAGTAACGGTTGATCTAATGGCGTGGTACGAAAAAAAAAATAACTTTCGTATCGATCCCTACTTCTGATATGTTACGGTATCTCAAGGAAATGGCTTATTTATTAACAACAAATTATGGATCAAAGGTTTATTAAACAAAACATACAGTTTATACATAAATAATCAAATGTCACCAACCTTACGCAAAGGTGTCTCGTTCCGAAGTGTCAACTGTCAAACGTGTCCGACCAGTCGTCAGGTAATCATTCACTCACTATGACATTGACAAGTACAGTGTTGCCACTCAATATAAATAGTCACGTTACACAAACCACTATATTGATCGTAAATAATCTAACTTTTATGTTTTAAATGAAATCTCCAAGATTTAATTATTTATCTCACATTTTGTATGTAACAATAATACGACCATATCAGTAGTGAACGTCTTCAGTGGTGTTTGATAAGTTAGTGTGAAATAATAAGGAGAAACAGTCACAAAACATGTATGTTTTGTTAATTATATCTGAAATACAATTGTAAAGCATGAATTACATAGTTTATTATTTATAATAAATGTATTGATTCATTATGCATTTACTAAAACGGGGCTTAATCGTGTATAGATTTTGAAAACAAACCTCCGACGTTTCAAGGGCGACGTTGCCCCCGTGGTCCCGGAGAAAGACTGGCTGAGGTTGACATCAACATCTTCTAGCTGCGCGGGTTTTACGAACTACCCGCACTTGGTCTTGATTATAAACTTGAACATTTTGCGCACTAGGGATGTGACTCTGTCGACACACTACAAGCCCCGTTTTAGTAAATGCATAATGTGTGAAAATCGTGAAAGTTTAAATAAGTGTTTTGTATTGATTCATGTTTTTAAGTAGGCACAAAAGCTCCAAGATACGTGTTATTTAACCTAACCTACAATTCTGGCAGCAGTTTGTTTTCTTTAGGGGTTACAGTTCTAACCTAACCTAACCTTCTTATTTGGCAGCACTTTGTTTAGTATACGGGTAGCAGTTCTAACCTTTTTAGTATATCATACGCTATTATGTTTTATAATCATTATACTAAAATATAGTATAACCTGGTGTTTCCAGTAACAGTAGCGATAAATTTAATCGCAGGTAGTCCTTGCCAAACCTAACAACTTTTATTTAACAGCTTTTAAAAATGATGTACTCTCTCTAAATGATGTGTGTCTCTGTTTTCACTTTTTCATACAAACTAATTTAACATTTTCAATGTACACACGCGTTCAGAATTGCATAGGCAATTTATGATTGAATTCATTCATAAATTGACCATGCAATTCTGAACGCTATGTACGTTAATATCAGCCTCATTGAAGTCTCTTGTCATAGTACAAAAATGACATAATTCGCAGTACATTGCGTCTTGTAACAAAATTGAAAGTGTAATAAAAATCAAAACATACGTTATTTTTAAAAATCGCTGAAGAACGTCCAGTTTGGCGAGGACTTACTACGATTAAATATTGCTCCTGTTACAGGAAACACTCGGTTATGAATATGATCGATATGCGTTATGTATGTTATACACATGTATATACACTGAATGTAGAGTATTTGAGTGTTATATTATATAAAAAAACATTATACAAAATGAGTATTATGTAATTGACCGTTATTCCTAATAAACATATTGATTTTGATGTTATAGCAAACGTTCATTATATCTTGTGATCGTTATTAATATGATATTATATGTTATGTAGTTATATCTCGTGGCACGCACCCGAATGGCGAATGTCCCGAATAAATCAAAGTCCAGCTATTGACAGCTGTCAAAAATATGGGGCAATATTTCTGGCGGCTTCCCGGTTCCGGGTATTTATAACTTTGGCAAGACAGTAGTTATACATTGTTAGTTAAGCTAAAAATGTATTCATAGGCATTTCTAGGTGAACTTTTCAGAATATCTAGGCAGCTGAAGAGTTAAGGGTGAAAAATGTGAATGTTTACGGGTCATTTTTCATATCAATGTTTTGTAGGTGTATGAAAAAATTTTTATGTTATTAACTTTATCGCTTGTTGAGTAGGTTTAGATCAAAACGAATCTTTATAGCATAGGGGCTTCTCTGTAACCGACAAAGTGCCCCTTCACTTAAAACAATCACATAAAGTATTTATTTACTCTCTAATCCAATTTTCTACGAATATAATTAACTTTACTTACTAAGTACGTAGTTGTGCCTAGTTAGGTCCTAAAGCCTGCTTACTTCCCAAAAAGGAGTGCCTTTCACCGTACAGCCGAAGACAAAGGTACTTTGCATTTTCTACCTAACTCCATTGCAATAAGGTATACATATGTAAACATGTGACGATGGTAGAAAGAGGAATCGCACGATTTGTCCCCAATTCGGTATGGTGGCGCTAGTAGCGACAAACGCGTTTTATAAAAGGTAACTCGAGCAATACGACTTCCATCTTCCACCACTTTGGAAGGGAGACGGCAAAGGCTAGACGACAAATAAAGTCTAATTATTCCGTCTGTTAGATTATTAAAAAATATTCGACACGTATTTTATTGTTCGTCAAAGAAAAACGGAAATAAAGTGCATTAAAGTTTCGTGTGACGTCACAATTAGGTACGATTCTTACCTAAGTATTTATATATATTTATCTATTATACAGGTTGTAATCTTTTACGTGATACAAAATTATATATTCTGATTCTACTCATGATTGCTAACAACTTTTTGGAAACTTGGGACCAACTTCGAAAACAAAAATTCGAAATTGACATCTCCATACAAATTGAGTCAAACTATCGGACGCTTTTACTATGGGGGTCTTTTATTCTTTTCGGCAGAAGAAAAACCGACCTCCCATAGTAAAAGTGTCCGATAGGTTGACACAATTTGTATGGAGGTGTCGATTTGGTGATGTCTTTTCGAAGTTGGTCCCATGGAAAAAGTTGTTAGCAATCATGAGTAGAATCATAATATATAATTTTGTATCACGTAAAAGATTACACCCTGTATATATCGTCGTCTAGTACCCACAACACAGCCTTATTGAGCTTACTGTGGGACTAGCTTGACTTGTGTAAGATTGTCCTATAATGTTTATGTACTAATATTTTTTGATTATTCGATTATTTTGTAAATTTAGTCACAACACTGACCCGCGTGCCTTGTGCGGAACCCTCGGTGGGCGAGTCCGACTCACACTTGACTGGTTTTTTGTGAGTGTCGTTATTACGCATTGTTTTTGTATGTAATGTGTGAGAAGTGCGTCTGTGTGCGTACCATGAGTTGTATTCAACTGTGGACTGCGGCACTCGCAATCGAATGCGACTCATGTTACGCACACTTTGTTAACCACTGAGATTGCTACTGATTGTCGTTTACTTCTCAAGATGGCGATGGCGTCTCTGGAATATATTTTTTTATTTTGTTTACAAAATGTTGTTTAATGTGTAATGTTGATATCTAATTGGGCAGTAAACTAACGAAGCAGTACACAGCTAATGAAGAATTAATCCTGAAACGAGTTCAGTCACTCCTTTAGTCACCAAGCGGCAATCCCGGGATCTTGGCCCCCTGAGAAACTATATTTTAAGTCATAGCTATAAACTTAACATATAGCGAGGTCAATTACCGAACTATGTTATGTCGCCGAAGTGGCAATATAGTATTCTATTTATATAATATACTAAAATAATAATAATACGTGACACTGGCAAAATTGTCCAACTCTCGGAGAGAAGCCATTATTTAAAAGAAGAAGAAGAGATTGCTACTTGACAGCAACGGCGATCATCGACGCGCTGTTTGCGATGCGCGGGAGTAGGCTACCTGGGCGCCCCTTTGATATATAGGATGGTTTATTTTATCTGGTGACCGGTTGGCGTAGTTGATAGTGACCTTGCCTGCTAAGCCAATGGTTCTGGGTTCGAATCCTGGTCAGGGCATTTTTTTGTGTGTTTATAACGAATATTTGTTCCTGAGTTATGGATGTTTTCATGTATTTAAGTATTAATATGTATGTATCTAATATTGTCTTCTGTTACCGCGATTGTTATTCATTGAAATTAAACACTTTAGAACGGATTAATCGCGTTTATTAACACCATGATCCTACGTTTCGAGCCCTTTACAGCACTCGTTTTCACAGGGTTAAGATGATGACTGAACCCTGTGAAAACGAGTGCTGTAAAGGGCTCGAAACGTAGGATCATGGTGTTAATAAACGCGATTAATCCGTTCTAAAGTGTTTAATTTCAATGTATGTATCTATTTATTATATATATCGTCGTCTAGTACCCACATCACAAGCTTTATTGAGTTTACCCTGGGACTAGGTCAATTTGTGTAAGATTATCCCTCAATATTTATTTATTTCTGGCGTTAAATACCTATGTGCCAATTTCCGCCATTTAATATATTTCAAAAAACTGAATTGACAAAAAAATAATATGTAATTAACGAACTTGCTTACAAAATTTCACAAGAATTAGTTGATAAATCTGACTTGTAGAGGAGAAAAAATGGGCAGACACACGAAGCATTTTTGCCCAAGCTGAATCGGAGACGCTTCGCTCGCTCGGTCAATTAATAATATTATCAGAACGATTATTAAAGGTGGTTTTGTTTGTCTCGAATTTGCGACCCCTATATCTTGGCAACCCCTTGACCGATTTGACTCATGTTCGAACTTAAATATTATATTAAACCTGCCAAATTTCACGATGAGTCGATCAATGATACTCGAGTTATCATCAAACAAACATACATACAAATTACGAAGTTTCCAAGTAGTTTGGGAGAACTCCGCTCGCCTCGCTCGCTCGTTCAATTATTCTAATTCATTAAATTAAAAAGAACATCCTGTAGCATCGAACAATAACGACAAGTCATTCGCCACCACAAAGGTGTCAGTCTATAATGTGTGCTCTGGACTACGAGAGAGCGACGACGAGCGAAGCGAAGAAAATGGTTAGGGTTCCGTAAAACTGTTTAAACTGACTATAAAAAGAATAAGGTATATGAGAAAAAAAAGTGTCCCAAACTTACTATATTTTTTTTCGAACCTTCTATTTCGTCAACGTCATACAAAAAGGAACATTTATTTTCGAAATATATGCAGTAAGTGTAACTTACCTAACTACCCTACCTCTACCTACCTTAAATCTAAAGTAGGTCCTTGAGGCATTGTACAAAATCTATGTACAAATAGTAAAAATAAAAAAAAAATCTTAAATTTTCGTAAAACCCGAAAGATTTTCTGAACCTTTTTTTTATATTTATTTAATTGACTTGTGTTACCTACTTACTTTGCTATGGTAGCGTATATAGCGTAATGGTTTCGGTATTTTTAATAAATACCTACTGAAAACAGATTTGACTTTGAAAAAAATATTTTGCTATATTCTGCCGTTTAAAAAAGCATTGGAAGCACGATCTTAATTAAATGAACGAACGAAATTACAAGGAAATGCATGAATTAAAATCACTTAGATTATTTATTTCAAACTAGCTTTTGCCCGCGGCTTCGCTCGCGTTAGAAAAAGACAAAAACTACAAAAACTAGCCTATGTCACCCTCCATCCCTTCAACTATCTCCACTTAAAAAATCACGTCAATTCGTCGCTCCGTTTTGTCGTGAAAGACGGACAAACAAACAGACACATACTCTCCCATTTATAATATTAGTATGGAAGTATGGATAATATGGATAACAACAACAAACTTCAGTTAAAACTTACAAAAGCGTACTAAAAAAAAGTAAAAAGTAATCTTAAATCAGTACATGCTAAAATAAATACTCCCGTGGCATTGGTACCGTATGAATTCAAATTACAATAAGATATACCTTGAACTTTACGCATAAGTCATCGATTTACTAAACCAAATTTAAAAATAACACATTTAAAAATCGAACCCCAAAGACTCAGTTAAAAGACGCCGCCGTTAAAAAAAACAAATGGCGGACGCAGTCACATGGAATGCCATTGACGGCCGAGAGATAGCTTGCATGAATGAATTGTCTATTATATTATTGAGTATTGTTGGTGATGGTAACACCTTTTTAAGTGGCTGCTTGAGAACTGCCCGTGCCCGTGTGAAAAAAAAACAGTTTGACTTTTGTTTCTGAGAATTAGGAGTGAAGATGTTTTGATTTCTGAATGGGGCTTGATGAAGGCACTACAGGTACTGTTACACATGCTTTGTGCTTATTAGCATGCTAATAATGGTAGCTTCCTCGCACAACGTATCAGCATTGCTATACAACGAGGAAATGCCGCCAGCATCCTAGTTACAATGTCTCAAGGACCTATTTTAGTTTTAGCGGCAAATGTACCTTTTACTTAAGACTATCGTAAATATTTTTAAACTCCATGAACCGTTTGCGAATAACAAAATAAAGAAAAAAGGCAGAGTGCCTTAGACTTCGTGTTGGAGTCATCGCATTGTTATGCCAAAAAGTCGATGGTATGCGGTATGCAACAATAGGACGCCATGTTTAAAAATAACTTTTAAAAGTAAGTATTAAAAAAAGCTTAAGCGGTGTCTGGACCAAGCAATAGTAGTTTATGCAAAAGTGATATGATAAGGGTTCTTAAAACTTGAGGGTCGCCGTTACAAAACGAGACGAAGTCGAGTCGAGTCGCTGTTGCATACGCTAGTTTTTCTACGACAGCTAAAATAGCGTAAAAAGCAAAATCTACAAAAGTAGCAGAATAGGGAAGATGTTGTGCCAACTATAGAAATTAAAAAAAAAAAAATTAAAATTAAAATACAAATTATGAATATGATTATTTTATATATGATTTTTGATATTATGATTAGGATGTGCAGTTCAACGCGGAAACGCAGCGAGTGTGCTGGGCACTTTTGCGCCCGGGATGGTGCGGGGTGAGTATTTGACTAGGTTTGTAGATGAATTGTCAACCTTTCATTCTTGTTAAAATGTGCTCGTTTGTGTGGAATTTAAATTTATATGTAAGTAGTTTAATTCTAATTTTAATTTTGTGGATATTTTAATTACATTTTGACATGTTTTAGGCTAAGTTCTTTCGGAAATTATTATAATGTATTAATGAAATGCAATAAAACTGTATCTAACAGTCGGAAAAAAATGAATATTTTTTAAAGAAAATAATAAAATCATATAATTTCAACTTTTGCGAGTCATGCTGACATTGCAACGGTTAAAGGATGACTCACACTAGCACGGGATGGGGCGGGACGGGAAAATCTGTCAATTTCCATAGAAAGAATCACGTGATAGCTCGGAGCCCTCGGATGTCACGTGACGCTTTCTATAGAAATTGACAAATTTTCCCGTCCCGTCCCGTCCCGTTCTAGTGTGAGTCATCATTTGATCATTCATTTTGTTTTAAATTAAGTAAATAGTTGCTGATTTGACTCTGAGCCAATCACCTACGTACTAACTGTTAGGTCATCTACCTATTCATCAATATTTTTGCAAGTTCCGCTAACTCAAGATACGAAGTTCAATTGATGGATTTGCACTTTGGACGGAGACAAAGATAAATAGTTATAGACTGTCAATCTACATTGTGCTAACCATGAGTTATAACGTGTTTTTGAGCAATGTCTTTAAATTCAAGGGTGCATTCTTTAGTTTAAATCAAGTTAATTCTTTTTTATATTACGGGACATTCTTATACAAATTGACTAAGTCCCGCAGTAAGCTCAAGAAGACTTGAGTTAGGGGTAATCAGACAACGATATATATAATATACAAATACGTGACAGAATAACACCATGACGTTATTTTTTACCATTTTGATACGAAAATTCAAAAATTATAATTTTTCAGAAATCACACTTAGCTAGCCTATTCAAATAGATTGTATGGAAATTAGCAGTCTTTAGTAGTTATTAACTTCGTCTCTGGCTGGAGACAAGTGCTCCCGCTGAATCTGACGCAACAATATTTGATATGAAATCACATTTCAGCAGTTATAATGTCCATAGGCTTTTGATCCACCACGATGATATGTGTGACAATTCTTTTATTCACTCCGAAAAAAAAGATTAAAAAAACAACTAAGTACAATCAGATTGGTTTACCTTCGTTTTGTCGACGAACTTTTTGCCTAATTTCAGTTCGCCTAATTTCAGTTTGCCTAATATCACTTGGTATACTTATTCGTTTCGTCGAATTTTCATTACATCAAATCAAATCAAATCAAATCAAATCAAATCATATTTATTCATGGTAAAAATCAGAAATACAAGAAAACATTAAAGTAACAAAGAAAAATTACATCGAATTTCGTTTTGCCTAAAATCATTATGTCGAACGCCCGTTTCGTCTAACTATCATTATACCTAATTTCAGTTTACCTAATATTGTTTTGTCTAAAATTCAATTGGTATATTTAATAATTGGCGACCCAATAGGTCGACTCTGGGAACATACTTCCTGATGTGGAGGCACGCTCGCTTCGCTCGCGTGTTGTTGGTCAATATTCAACCTAACACTCCTCCTCGCTTCGCTCGTCGTCGTACCTAAACTGACTCTGGGAACAAACCTGGCTTTTTGCTTCCGATTATTGGGTTGGATTAGTGTAAACCCCCAATAATTGGCGACCCAATAGATCGACTCTGGGAACATGCTTTCTGGTGTGGTGGCACGCTCGCTTCGCTCGCGTGTTGTTGGTCACAATTCAACCTAACACTCCTCCTCGCTTCGCTCGTCGTCGTACCTAACGGTGACTCTGGTTGCAAAGGGGGGCCGCGAAAGATTCGGTTCTGGCGCTTCGCCGGCCGCTGCCGCGGCACGCTCGCTTCGCTCGCTCGGCTCGCGCGCTGTGAGGTCGCAGTTCAACCTAACACTCCTCGCTTCGCTCGTCGTCGTACCTAACGGTGACTCTGGTTGCAAAGGGGGGCCGCGAAAGATTCGGTTCTGGCGCTTCGTCGGCCGCTGCATAATTGGCGACCACTAATTAAAAGTAAGTATTTTATCTCGCTTTTTACTCTGCCCTAGCCTAGAAAACTAACGAGCGCGAGCTAACCAATCCGGTCGGTCGGGTAAAAAAAAAGGTTTATTTCTGATAACCTAACCTTGCTTAAATGTTTTTTTTTCAAGCGGTGGTATCTAATTTGTTGATTAGTATCATCTATTGGTTATTGGTTCCCCTATGTTTGGTATATCTTTTTTCGGCAAATGGATAATTAGTCAAAATGGCAATCGACGAAACGATAATTAGGCAAAATAATATTCGACGAAACAATAATTATACATAATGACCATTAGGCAAAACGACATTCGATGTAATGATTTTTGTGTGAAACGTGTTTATGTAAAATGACTTTAGGCAAACCGTTGATTATACTAAACGTTTTTAGGCGAACTGAAATTAGGCAAAAAGTTGTTCGACAAAACGAGGGTATACCAATCAGATTTGGTTTGCCAAACTTTAATAAGCGATATCGATTTAGAAACTATAATCATATATATTTTTTAATATATTGGTTGCGTATGTCACGTGACGCTTTCATTTTTTTCACATGTTCATATTTACATAAAACATATTTACACATAAAAATTTAAATAGATGTCATATACTAAAGGAAAATAAAGATTAAAAGACCAACACCGACGGAGGCCAATCCGAGGAACGAACTCGGGTCTTCAGCTTACGCGGCTAACGCGATCGCCATCAGTATATCGACGGTCCCAAGTAACGCTATCGGATCTCCAAAATCGTCTTGTTCGTTTTATTGCACTAATAAAAAAATTGCCTTAAAATATGTAAATTTATAATATGACATTTTCAGAATTTAAAATATTTGTATTTACCGAAATCTTCTGCCCCAAGCATGTCATATCTTACACAGCGTCCGGTTAACAATGTTGGATGTTAAGTTGCAACTATGTTAGCGGGAGCGCGGGTGAGACGACATGGTCAACTCAGTTGTGCCAGTACTCACAATATTGTACGAATAAGCGCCGTACGAATAAGTTATTTTAGATAACATTCAATTCAACTGTCGTATTTTACCACTAGTTGTAACGAACAATCCAAATAATTTTGTCATAAATGACACATACGACCAAAATTAATTGTCCAGTAATTATAGTCGTTAGTGGCACATACGACTATTTTAGATGAACCAGGTCCATACAAAAAAGTAGTATGTGATATTCCGACAATATCTTTTATGAATATCCACATAAAAATGTCGGATGTGCTATTTTCTGATATTTCCACAGGTATTTTCTTTTTTTTACTTATGCACATTTAAAGAGTATCTTAAAATTGCAACTTTTCCCAAATTTCATAGCTCAATTCCATAATTTAACAATTTTATAGAGTAAAAACCTTTTTAAAAAACTTTGATTGTCTCTCCTGGAAAGTAGTCATTTTGCAGATCCGACAGTGTTACTTGGGACCGTCGATATGACATCTAGTTCAATTTATAATTTATTTAAAGTAGTATTACTACTTTAATAACAAATCAAAAAATATTAAATATTTGCGTTTGCCACCTATAGCATAAAAAAAAAATATATTTGTGTCAACAAATCGTCGTCTTAATTAGGGTTCCGTACCCAATTCCTAAAACGGGACCCTATTACTAAGACTAAGTCTGTCTGTCCGTCCATTTGTCACTAGGCTGTATCTCATGAACCGTGATAGTCAGACAGTTGAAATTTTCACATATGATATTATTTCTGTTACCGCTATATGTTCCTTCACTCTTTCCGCCATGGTACGCTTCGTTCGTCCGATGTAGGAACTACCACAACTGCAATCAATCTTATAAACAGGTGACTGGTACGGGAATGTGTTGATGAATATTTTTATATAACATTCAATTATCCTCTAGGGTTTGCGATTTAATAAAAACCACGATAAAGTTTAAAATATTAGAACGAAGAATAAAATATACACCACAATACAAAATAATGTTTTCGTGGTAAATACACAAAAAAAAACATCACAAAACTTTACCACAAAATGGTCTCTCATCAACTTAACATAATGTAGACCCGAAAGTCAACAAAATAGAGAAAATAGAGTATCAACAATACGAACCTTTTAATTTAAATTTAAATTAGTACTTACTCTGTTTTTTAAGAAATAAATTCATTATAAAATTACCGTTGAGTGCCGTTGTATTATGAAATTCCGCCCTTTCTTAAATACTTTCCAATAGCTATAGCAAATTAATGTTATTTAATGACTTTCATGCACTACGGTACTCTACATACGTAGGCGCACGATGCCTGAAACCAACCCGACAAGTTTTTTCACAACAAATTACTTGAAAGTATTCCGGCGACTTTTACATCGCATCGTACGATCTTCACACAACTCTCTAACGCACCTAATTTAAACCAAATTAGACTTTAAAATAATGATTATAAGAGGTAAGTCAAATGCATTTAGCTGGTATGCCAAATATCACCACATTGCATTTTTATATGCATACTAGTTGCTGAAAATTAAACTCTATTAGTAATAAAATAAGAGTGATGGTAACTGCAGTGATGTGGCAGAATCACCACGTTGCATACATCGCGTGGTCAGTTTCGGTTGGCAGTGGCACGAGGAGCACGTATAAGACGCCATCTTGTCCCGGCAAAACTTTACGCGGCAAACGAGAAAAATCGTTGAGTGACTATTTGTTACTAAAAGACGTATATTAAAATATCTGTGGATGGTAAATTCGAGTAAAAATATGTACTTTCGTGTAGTGAGTAATTAGTTTAATTAGTGTTAACAATAATGGATATGCGAACGGTGCGCTGACCGTATTTCTTGACAGGTATGGTTCGATTTTTTTTTGTTGCGTAACAGGTTATTTGTAATCTTGGGTATTGAGCCAGTGACTTTTAATTTTAAGCCAAGGGTGCTTTTAATTTTGCAAGTTTGCCGTGACATTACTGTCTTGTGGTATTTATAGTATGTCCAATTATTTTCGTTACATAAAATGTGGTAAAACGGTCCGCCTAAAGCAAAGGGGGCGCAAAGTAAGGACTTAGAATTTTTTTGATCAAAAGTGAAAATTATATAGGAATCATAAAATACTTAGGAAAATTTTATTCAAAACGCTAAAATAAGCATGTTTTATAGAAAAAACTTTTTCTCTAAAATCAAAAATGGCCAAGATATTCGCCCTCAAAGATTGATGGTTTTCAAGGGAGCTGGGACATAGAAAAATTTCGATGGATGATGTTGGTGTTATTATAACACCTATTTATTATTATTTTATCGTAAAGATTACGCTAAAATAAGCATGTTTTATAGAAAAAACTTTTTCTCTAAAATCAAAAATGGCTGAGCTAATTGACTTCAAAGTTGGCAAATTTCTAGCACTTGTAAAATTTTCGACGAATGACTTTAAGTCTTTTTTATATTGTGTCAGACACTGCCTTAGCTCCGGCGCTGCGGGAAGTGCAGCCCTTCCGCCCTTGCGTGACAAAGCACGGTCGCCCGTACTCCGCTTCGCAGCTTCGGCCTGTTGGTCGCCTTCGGCGACCAGCCTCAGCCGCTCCGCTCCGCACGGCTCCCGAGCTTTGTCACGGCGGGCGAGGGCTGCTCTCCCTCCGCGCCTCCGGCTTTTTATATACACTCTAGGGGTAGGGCAGACAAGACCACGTGGAATCGGGGTTGACAGCTTCGGTTCTGTGGCAAGTCTTATGATAATGCAATGCTTATTTTAGCGTAGCGTGTTTTAGCTAGATTCGGACTTTCGCAGCCTAATATTGAATACATAATATTCCATCATTGAGAAAATTACATTTTACAATCCGTCATGTATCTTGGTAATTATCAAGTTTAGAGAAAAGTTGCCCCAACAAAACATGCTTATTTCAGCGTATTTATTACGATAAAACAATAATAAATAGGTGTTAATGACACCAACATTCATCGAAATTTTTCTGTCCCAGCTCCCTTGAAAACCATCAATCTTTGAGGGCGAATATCTCGGCTATTTTCGATTTTAGAGAAAAAGTTTTTTCTATAAAACATGCTTATTTTAGCGTAATATTTACGATAAAGCAATAATAAATAGGTGTTATAATAACACCAACATCCATCGAAATTTTTCTATGTCCCAGCTCCCTTGAAAACCATCAATCTTTGAGGGCGAATATCTCGGCCATTTTTGATTTTAGAGAAAAGTTGTTCCTATAAAACATGCTTATATTAGCGTAATCTTTACGATAAAACAATAATAAATAGGTGTTATAATGACACCAACTCCATCAAAAATTTTTTAAGTCCTGCGCCCCCTTTGCTTTAGTCCAACCGGTAAAACTAGAAAATGCTGTAGTAATTTTAAAATTTTGCTACGATTATGACGGGAACGGTTGATTGATTACAATGAATAATTTGAATAATAAAATTAAATATTAGGTATAATGTTGCACCGGTGTTGTAGAGGTAGTCACACACAGCTAGGTATTGCTGCTGCTTTCTTAGAATTAGTTCAGATAAGATAAATATTAAGGGACAATCTTACACAAATCAACCTAATCCCACGGTAAGCTCAATAAGGCTTGTGTTGTGGGTACTAGGCGACGATAAATATAATAGACAGATACATATAAATACTTAAATCCATAGAAAACATCCATATCTCAGGAACAAATATTCGTGATAAACACACAAATAAATGCCCTGACCAGGATTCGAACCCGGGACCTCCTGCTTCGTAGGCAGGGTCACTACCAACTAGGCTAGGAGGCCGTCAATCGGAGGCTAATCAAATCAAATTTAATATAAATTACTTAGTAATATTTTTATATTTTTTTTTTATATTTAAATATTATTGTATATATATATATATATATATATATATATATAATTTGTTTAAGTATATTATTTGTTCATAATGTTGTTTGTCCTCGCGCGAAATAATTAAAGTGGGTATTCTCTGGATGTAAAGATGTAATTCATATTTTGGATGTAGTATGATTCTAAACTGCTTAAATTCCATTTTATATTGCCTTAATAATAAAAAATTGGGTCAAACATATGGGCCATTGCAGAGAAAATCCTGATAATCAACTTGAAACATTAACTTTTGGTTTTGTCCACAGAAGTGGCGTTTTTCTAAAATCAATTAGACCCATATACCATATAAAATTAAAATTAAAGAAATGACAGCTTATATAATATCGCTTTACCTAAATGACTGGATAAGTAAAATAAATACCACACAGTACTAACACCTTAACTCCGGGTCAGCGGCAACCTTGGGCCTAATGTAGTTAGTGATAATCTAGATAACATTTCAGTTCCATAACGCAGGTAATTGGCACTGGCCTGAGAGCCTTAATATTTATTTATTTATACTTAATTATTAGGTAGGTATCTATAAATCAGAGGAATACCTGAGTAATTTAACATGTAATACTTAGTTGACTTTTTCACAGATGACGTATTACTGTTATAATAACAAATATAAAAAAACCACAACAATTGTAAATATTTATGTATACTTCTCTTAGTGTCTCCTCTACGCAAAGGTCGCCTGGAAGAATCGCTCTTTAGCGATAAGACCGCCTGTTGTTTGCCTCTTTTTCACGTGTAATCTATACCAGTTTGTGTGCTTTTTGTTGTTTTTTGTTGTTTTTTGTTGTTTGGGGTTTTAAAGAGTTATTGTATTGTATTTTAGGGGGCTCCCATACAACAAACGTGTTTTTTTTGCCCGTTTTTAGACTAAGAACGGCAACAGGAAGACGCTTAGTTATATACTCACTCATATATAAACTGAAACGTTTCCTCATTCCTAAAGCGTTCTATTCGGTAAACGAATTTTTAGAGGTGTATTTTTTACTGATTTGTTTATTTAATTTACCCCATGTATTGGAACTCAACATTTCGCCAATATTTAACAATAATAATGTTTTAATTATTTAAATTAAATTTGAAATGACAGTGTACATTATGTAAATATGAACGACAATGTATGATCAATACAAATAAAGAATATGAATATAAATAATTAGATGGAAATAAATGTCATAGTAAAACGTGATATTTTTGCCGTTTTTATAAATGATAGTACAGAACCCTTCGTGCGCGTCCGACTCGCACTAGGCCAGTTTTTTCCGGTAATTTCGGTCATCGGTAAACGGATACCTAATTCCGAAAACGGACTTTCCTGTGCTGTTCGGAATTTTATGACGGTTTCATTCGGAATAACCGAAGTACACCTTATCTTGTTTTTGTTACTGTTCTTGCTTTTCTGTGTAATTTGCTAATTATAGTAATTATGTATAAAGTGATTAGCTGATCACTTCACCCTTTCTTCTTAATGCGGACTTTATATTATTGTTTATTATCTATACTTTGTGAGGTTTGTGAACTGTAAGAACCACCCTTTTTTTGACGTTGACAAACAAGCATACGGCCCGCCTGATGGTAAGCGGTCACCGTAGGCTATGAACGCCTGCAGCTCCAGGGGTGTTACATGAGTAGACGGTTAAGTTTTGTTTAAAAACTGTGAAATATTGTGAATGTTTACATGAAGTGTCCTAATTCCTAATATTAGAAACAGTATTTTATTTATAATTTCGATGGGTGTTTACGTTCTATGGGCGTTGACATGTGCCAAAAGTGGGTTCTTAGACCTCACAAAATATAATACTTATTTATGATTAAGGAGTTAGGATTTTTTTTATTAGCACCCTTTTTAAACTTAATGGGAGCTACCGTATCGCTCACCAGGCGGCACTCATGCGTGGGTCCTGTGTCAGTATGAGAGAATTGTCAGTGACTTTTGAAATGTTCCCGCAGGACCCACGTTCCACTAGCGCCCCTAGCGGAAAATCGACTCGCAGTAATCCTCGATGAGGATAGTAGGTTTTGTTTTGGTATAACATTTATGCTAATCGATAACCCACGGTGCAAGTTAAATAATGCAACCCAGGGTTTTTTGCTGACATGTGTATTTATTATGTGATTTCTATACAGAATCGCAAGCTCTTTCGATTATAATAGGAGTAAAAAAATGTTCCAAACTTTCCTTTCCCCGCCATACAAAGTCTATGAAAAAATGGTAACGAAATGAAAAAAACCTTGGGACACTTTTTTTCTCCATTAGTATCGAAAGATCTCGCGACTCTGAGTGAAAACTTCTTAATCTAAAAAAAACTTTGAAAAAAAATTGCCCGAATCTCTTTCAATTTATATTTTTACTTCTTTGTTTATTTTTATTCTTAGGTTTAATAATGAAATAATAATTTACTTATATAATTATTATAGTAGTGTGACTACGAAGAAACATGAATCAAAACATTTATTAAAAATAATAAATGATTTCATTCGTATTAGGCAATTTCTTTTTTTTTCACAAAGCCATTCCCTGCGTAAAAACCTCTCCGACACCGGTTCAGCATTCGTTCAGCTCAAAATTTATATGAATATGACTGCAAAATTTATTATGCAATTTGCTTACTAATGCCTAATCGTAAATAATTTATATTTTCAAGTTTATGAAAGGTCGTATTACATATTAAGAGACCTTATAGATGTGTCTCACACTAGAAAGGGGCGGGACAATCTGTCAATTTCTATAAAAAGTATCACGTGATATTATAAATTTACTAAAACGGGGCTTAATCGTGTACAAACTTTGAAAACAAATGTCACGCTTGAAACGTCGGAGGTTTGTTTTCAAAGTTTGTATACGATTAGGCCTCGTTTTAGTAAATTTATAATGTGTGAAAATCGTGAAAGTTTAAATAAGTATCACGTGATAGCTCGGAGACTTCGGAGGTCACGTGACGTTTTCTATAGAAACGGATAGATTGGCCCGGTCCGGTCACGTCGCCGTTATAGTGTGAATCAACCTTTATACGTTTGATAAATACTTAAACTCAAATAGTGACGAAGGCGTAAGTATTTTAACCAACTGTTAAATATAATTTAACGGCCTCCTAGCCTAGTTGGTAGTGACCCTGCCTACGAAGCAGGAGGTCCCGGGTTCGAATCCTGGTCAGGGAATTTATTTGTGTGTTTATCACGAATATTTGTTCCTGAGTTATGGATGTTTTCTATGTATCCAAGTATTTATATGTATCTGTATATTATATGTATATATCGTCGCCTAGTACCCACAACACAAGCCTTATTGAGCTTACCGTGGGACTAGGTCGATTTGTGTAAGATTGTCCCATAATATTTATTTATTTATTTATTTAATATATGATAATTTTTGGTACTAAACGAGCCGAAACTTGTATTTAATTCATGTGCGCGATAAAAATCGATTTTTTGAAAAAATTTGATCCATTTAACGGCCCCTAGTCTAGAAGCAGGAGGTCCCGGGTTCGAATCTTGATCAGGACATTTATATATTTGTGTTTATCACGAATATTTTTTCCTGAGTTATTGATGTTTTACATTAAAAACATCCGTAACTCCGGAAAAAATATTCGTTTTGTTTTAACTATTGATATTTATCTTTCTATTACATACATATATCGTCGTCTAATTAATACCCTATACACAAGTGTTATGAAACTATACCTCTTGACCGTTCAGTTTGATGGTTCTACCAAGAATGTCCCACGACCCCCAAATTTCTACTAGCCGCCATATCTAAAATGGCGGGCAAATAACCATTGCTGATTGGTTGATGATAACTGTCAAAGCTGACCAATCAGACTTTAGTATCATTTCCATTGGTGAGTTTCACCCAATCAGTTTTAAGAGAAGTTCAGTGTTGCCAGTATGATTTCATTTGTGGATGCGTTCAAAAACGTATGATGATTATTTTTTTGGATGTTGCCATTTTAATTGTGTTTATAATAACAGTTTTGCACTGCGTTCCCAATAAATTCATAACTCGCAAGCTTAAACTCAATACAAACATAAAAATCATGACATTCGGCCATCAGACTACGTGCAGACTCCGGCGTACGTACACATAAAACCAAGAAAATATAATAGGAACGCAATGCGTCATAAGAATAAAATGACAAAATACACTATTACACTATTATTCTTTTTGTTTTTATAACATTATTTTTCTATAATTAACTAAATTATAATTACTTCTAGATAGGTACATTACAGCCATCACTTGCTATCATGACATTAGGCCTGTACTGAAGGTTTATATTAATTACTTAACGCTGTAGGGGGTTGGTTTCTAGTATAAATTAGGCTTGAAATAGAACACTGTAAATGACCTCTGGCTGTAGTTATGATCTTTTTTTTTTACAAAGTGAGTTATTAATAATGATGCGAGATAAAACTAACCACTGATCTCAATAGTGTTATCAAATATGTTCTTTCTAATAACTGATGTTGATTGAAGTTATGGTAAAAACAACAGATCTTGAAATAATAAACATATTAATTGGGTTTTCCTTGTGTTCCAAGTTTTGGTACTACTGACCTGTGCTAAGGGTCAGTTGTAACACAAGGACTGATTGACGAAAAACTATTTTTTTCTGCTATTCTACTACCTTTCATTATCAATTATCTTCAAAATACTTAGATCAATAACCTAGTATTTCATACATACATAGTAGTAGTATATACAGTTTTGGTTCATCATTTATACTTTCTGAATTAAAAGCCATTTTTCAAAAAGTGGTTCAATTGTCCCCGGTCTACCCTAATCTATAATTATTACAGAAATTCTAAGTTTACACACAATTATATGATAATATACTACAAATCGGACATAACTAACCTATTTAGAATCTGAGTCAGAACTGCTATCATCATTGTCAGTCATAACGTTGAGGGCCTTGACATTAATCCATGGCCTCATTCGGTCAGCTGAGACTACAGAGCAATTTCTTTGACTTTTTGAAATCAGGCATATTGGTTCCTACCTGTCATTGCCTTAGAAATTTTGTAATTAACTATGAATTTGGGTATAAGTTTCCTTTTTTCTTTTTGCTCTGACCTGGATTTTCCGCAAAAGAAATTTTCGATATTTTTACCAATTCGCCAACTTTATACTGGTCCTCAGGTTTGGTTTTGGAATCATGTAACTTTTTCATTTTATCTTGTTTTTCAACAATTGTAACCATGATTTATTTTCTTAATTCCAGTAAGTCTTGATGACCGTTAGTCTCTGCAACGAGTTCTATAAACATACTATCCGGGATGCCTTTTAGTCTCATTCCGAAAAGAACCTCTAAAGGCGTTTTTCGTGTTGTGGCGTTGACTGTTCTGGTAATGCCAAACTGCATCTTTGAAGCAACCCCAATTTTTTTCATTTTGAACAGAGTTTTGAACCGATAGAGCATTAAGGATTACCTGATTACCGCGTTCCGCTTATCCATTGGCACGAGGACAAGCTACAGCATTGAGAACGTGTTTGATGTGTCTTACAGCACAAAATTGATTGAACTGACCAGGCGTAAACGCAGTTCCTGTGTCCAATATAATACGTTCTGGTAAACCAAAGTCCTGGAATATTCTTTCCATGACTTTTACTGTTGTATTGCTTTTGGTGGTGTTTACCGGTCTTACAAAAACATATTCCAAAAAACCATCAGCCACAATCTCAGATCCCCACTTTTCTTCCTAACCATTTATATTGGGCTGACATACTCCGAGCTAGACTCCCTGATTATGTCATTAAAAATAAGATAAGATAATTAATAAGATAAGGTCTGAATTAGTTTCCCTGACTTAAATTATTTCAGAATGAGAAAGCCTATATAGTAGATAAACAATCGACTTATCATCCTTCAGATCCATTTTTATCTCAAATTCTTTAGGAGCACAACCAATTTCTGGAAGCACTGAAGTTGACTTCGCTCAAACGAACTTCGAATGAAGAGAGAGAGGAGACCTTATTGAAGTGTACAAAATTCTAAATGGACATTAGGATTTCCAAGACTTCCAATCGCTACTTAAAAGAGACACTAACACCCGGCTAAGAGGGCATCACTTGAAGCTACAAAAGCCCGGCATCAAACAACAACCCACATAAACACTTCTTTGCTAACAGAGTACGAGTTGTCTACGCGTGGAGTAAACTTCCAGAGGAAGTAGTCTCAGCACCCAACATCAACATTTTCAAAAATAAACTGGATAACCATAATAGGATAAGACAAACCTAGAAGAGGATATCTGGATACAGGCTTACATCAGTTGTCTTCAACTGCCTGCCTGAATTATATATATTAACAATAATAATAATCATTTCATCAGGTTTGCGAAACATTCTCGGTATTTTTGTATGTAACTTTACCTTGGTTTCGTTATTTATATTAGGACCCACTTGTATTTCGTGTATTGGAGGCAGTTTCTTTATTATTCCCACTAATTCATCTTTCATCAACCACATTAACTTCTTTAAACGGAAAAGCACGACTTACAAGGTGCCTTTTTTCAGAACTACAGGGGCATTTGGCAGATTCGAAACAAGTATTTCACCTACACCATCTCTGAATGTATATGCGCCTTGGAGTACTCGATACTCTTTACCAGGAATTAATCGCAATTGTTCCTCGACATACACATTGCCATTATAAGGTTCATTAATGTGTACCGGTACAAAGTGAATCCCAGTCAGAATTAAGTTATCAATGTTTACGAACTTGACAATGTTGGAGTTCGGTTCGGACTTAACTTCTACTGCAGGATTGTTAAAGAAAAACAAATGTTTGCTACCCTTAACGACTAACACATGAGCCAATACAGACAACGACTAATACAGTTGATATATTAAGAACATTTTCAAAATGTTTATCTTATCTTCTTTACTTTCTCATTTTCAATCTCATAATAATTATTTCTCATAAACAAAATAATAATCGCATGTGACAAATCGTATCGTCATGTCTTGCAGGCCCTTCGAACATGTTTACCTGATTGAAAAACGCCTCTACTTTGACTGACGTTTCGTAGGCTTTGTTCCGTTTCATACACACAGATTTATAAGAACTGTTTTCAATGTTAATATTTTTAATGAATGATCATTAGTATGATGAAGAAGTAATTATTGAAATATGAAATATCCATATCTTTAATAATATTGCGTTAATAGTTGGTATTTAGTTCTATTACGGCTCGGTAAAGTTAACGAACAACAATAGTCTTCGGTAAGCAGTCATGAATTGGAACACAATTAAATTTAAAAAGATTTGAAAAGTAAAAAGCACTAGTTCGCAAAAACAAACTTTGCGCACCCAAAACAGCCAAAAAAAAGGTACTTTTTCAGCAACTGTATTGAAAAATGTTGATAGGTACATGTAAATATGTATCAGGTACTACATACAGTTTGTCATCAGCCAACACTTCATCGACCTGGACTATCACTTTGGATTCATACAAGGGCGTTACAAGGAAATTGCTAAATCCTCTTATTGCCGGTAAATCCGAGAACATTTTGTCTTATTTAAAGTTTTCAGCTTCAGTTAACTTCATAAGGAACAGTCTCTACCAAAGCTAAGTAAGCTTGTACTGATTTATTGTTAACATCAATTATTTTAACAAATTTTTTAATTAGTATAAAATGTTTAACAGCTTCTCAGTCTTCGATATGTCTCTAGAAGAGGGACACCGACAGTTTTGATCATTGTGGCCAATCATGCCACAGTTTTTCCACTTTATAAGGGAACATTTAATAAATCAATGTCCTTTTTCTCCACAATTGAAGCAACTCTGCGACTTCGAATTCGTAATTTCTTTCTACTGGGGACATTGGTGTGTCCCTCAACACCGCAGTTAAAACAACGTATCTTGTGAAACATTCGTCTTTCCATTCCTTCAGCATAACCCCGTTTCTTCTGTGTGAATGAGAAGGCTTTGGTTTAAGGTTGTTAAATTACGAAATATTGTATATTGTATTGTAGTCTTCCAGCTCTATATATGCATTTAGTCCCTGCGCACTATTTCTCATCGATATTCAAAATTCAAAATTCAAAAATTTATTCTGCAAGTAGGCCTCAAGGGCGCTTTTACAAATCAATAAGCATTACAATAAAGCATTTGCATGTACAACCATTTACAATATTTAATAGTAAGAGGTAAAAGTATAATCTAAATACTGATAATACAACAGCCAAAACCTGGATACACAATATTAAATATTAACATCTGTATGCCGTGAATAAGGCAATCTACTGCTTTTTTCCCGGTGATCTCGCATCAATTTATCGTAGAAACATGTGCGCAAACTCTCATCGGCTTTAGTTTTTCGAGCGAACATTTCTTCCAACATATGTAAGTACAAAGTTGTCGTTGATTGGAAGGGCACTACGTAGTTTTACTTGCCAGTCTGACCACGAAAAATCTAGGCTTGGTAGTGATTAAAGCCATTTCTTAGCTGTGCGTCGCATAATGAGATGTTTGGACATCATTCCATTTATATATACATGCGTACTCGTTTACCTTGTGCAACTAGATCTCAATATTTTAACTTTTATTACCAGGATCGAATTCCGGTAAAGCATTCAACATCTGATGAGAACTGATAGACAGACGGCTTACTTCTGCTGTTAAGTGCTTCAATGAAATCGTTCACATTCACGGTGCTACCAGATCCTTTTGATCTACGGCTTTGAATTAGCATGGGAGCTCTCATCTGCGACATTTTATTTGCGTTTTATACCACCCCGCGTGCTAGTGTTCAGTCCATCATTATCATCATTACTGCTAACATTGTTGGTGCGTTGAAGTCTTTTAAAAATTGTCGGAGTTATATTGTCATCAGAGCTCTCACTTGATCATTTGATTTTTTCTTAGAACCAACTGAAGGCGCCCAGCAGTGCCACTACATCCAGCAGATGTTCCTGACATGATCTAAAACAACTAAACCTTGCTTAATTTGGATGATTTTCGTAAGATAGTCATCAACAACATGTATCTATCATCCTCATCCTTATACTAATCCTCATAATTCATACTCATTCTCATACTCATCACCATCTTCATCATCATCACAGCCCTAGCCTTCGTAGGCTTGAGCTCCGAAAGAACGTGTTGCGTGTGATAGACAGTGACGGCAACATTCAGGCGGGTTTCGTTTGACAGTGGGCGGGTTCGCTCGCCTAGATTTCGGTTCAAGGACACACACGTGTTTATCAGTCATGACTCAAATTGACCTCTCATTATATAACACCAACACCTGGCGACTTCAGCAGTGGATCCCCAATACACATAACTCATCCTGTGCATTACCACTACTCGAAAGATATCAATCTGTCTAGCTTAACCCGCATCGTACATCCTGCCACCACCGTCAGCCAATCCAGGAGCTAGCTTAGACAATCTAGACAAGTCAATGAAACGCTAACATTTACATTTTCTGGCGCCTCCCACAACTCATACTCGAACAAAGCACAATCACATTCTCATCACAAATCACCACGCAGACGCGCTCTGTCGTCCCCATACAATTCCAAACGAAGGCGCTCTCGTGTCCCGAACAAAAATCAGACGCTCGCTCACGTCATCATCCGCAGTCTAGACGCAGGCTCACGTCATCAACCAAAAATCTAGATGCAAACTACTTCATTAACCAAAAATCTAGACGCACGCTCACGTCATCAACCAAAAATCTAGATGTACACTCACATCATTAACTAAAAATCTAGACGCACGCTCACGCCATTATCCAAAACTTAGACGCACGCTCACGTCATCAACCAAAAATCCAGATGTACAATCACATCATTAACTAAAAATCCAGACGCACGCTCACGTCATCATCCAAAATCCAGACGCACGCTCACGTCCCCAACCAAAAATCCAGACGCACGCTCACGTCCCCATCCAAAACCAAGACGCACGCTCACGTCATCAACCAAAATTCCAGACGCACGCTCACGTCACCATCCAAAACCAAGACGCACGCTCACGTCATCAACCAAAAATCCAGACGCACGCTCACGTCCCATCCAAAACCAAGACGCACGCTCACGTCATCAACTAAAAATCCAGACGCACGCTCACGTCCACATCCAAAACCAAGACGCACGCTCACGTCATCAACCAAAAATCCAGACGCACGCTCACGTCCCATCCAAAACCAAGACGCACGCTCACGTCATCAACTAAAAATCCAGACGCACGCTCACGTCCACATCCAAAACCAAGACGCACGCTCACGTCATCAACTAAAAATCTAGACGCACGCTCACGTCCTCAACCAAAAATCTAGATTTACAATCACTTCATCAAACAAAAGGTTAGATGCATCAGATGCATCTTGAAGCAAACCCCAGACATACTATTCACACTCTTTTTATTTTTATGCCGCCAGCATCCTAGGTACAATGCCTCAAGGACCTACTTTAGATTTAAGGTAGGTAGAGGTAGGTAGTTAGGTAATTTACACTTACTGTATATATTTCGAGAATAAATGATTATATATTTTATTCTTAATACAACATTAAAACCTCACGAGTCCAATATAACTTGAACTAAATGTCCGTGATAACAACTTATGTAGATGTAGGTCAGAGTTCTACTGGTTATTTTCAACCGCTTTGTCATTCATCATTAACTGCTATGAATAACATCGCTAGACTTACTCGTATAATATTTGAAATTTAACATCTAGACCCGTTAACAAGGATTGTACAAAAGTGTTGCAAACGTTTATGACAATCTTTTGATGAAATTCGAATTACAATATGCATCCGATTTTTATTTATTTGTATCGATTCAAACAAGCAACGAAATACAATTTTTGTTTTTTCATTTCTACCGTGGTTAAATTTCATTTATAGTGTGATTCACAAAAATATAATATTATTGCACGGAAAGGAAAAATAATTAATATTATGCCTATGAAAAAATAGCTGTGAAAAACCTTCATATACAACCTTCATCTTCTTTGGCAAATTTCTAAAGCGATTCCCTTTTACCTGCTATTTAGATATTTATTAATTCCAACATAATAAATGAAACCAACTTTGCAAAAGTAAACTGAACGGAATCTTTTCCATCTTTTACATTTGAAGGTAGACGGAGAATGAACACCAAATATATATTTTTTTAACGAATTTACCAATCACTTTGCTTGTATTTCAAACCTTTAATAACTATAGATATGCTGTAAATAATTTACACGACAGTTGTGTTTCTCAGCTTCTAAAACCGCGACTTAAATTATCAAAATATGTACTATGGATTAACAATGTATAACTGTGTATCAGGATAGTTGAAATAGTACTTACGTGCACTCTTTAGTACGTATGTCCACCATGTAGGCGGGTTCTGGACACTTCTGAAATGTTATGAAACTATACCTCTTGACCGTTCAGTTTGATGGTTCTACCAAGAATGTCCCACGACCCCCAAATTTCTACTAGCCGCCATATCTAAAATGGCGGGCAAATAACCATTGCTGATTGGTTGATGATAACTGTCAAAGCTGACCAATCAGACTTTAGTATCATTTCCATTGGTGAGTTTCACCCAATCAGTTTTAAGAGAAGTTCAGTGTTGCCAGTATGATTTCATTTGTGGATGCGTTCAAAAACGTATGATGATTATTTTTTTGGATGTTGCCATTTTAATTGTGTTTATAATAACAGTTTTGCACTGCGTTCCCAATAAATTCATAACTCGCAAGCTTAAACTCAATACAAACATAAAAATCATGACACAAGCCATATTGTGCTTACCGTGGGACTAGGTCGATTTGTGGACGATTGTCCCACAATATTAACTACCCTAACGTTGTATGAAAGAGATCGCTTTATAGCGATAAACCCGCATGTTATTATTAATTTATATTTTTTTTCTTTCTGTTATTCTATGTGTGGTTAGGTTTTTCCAATATATCTACAAAAGTAAAATATAAAACAACAAATAAAAAATCTATAAATAAAACATAAACACATTATAAAAATAAATAGGTATATGTTTTTACTTTTGTTTTGAGTGATTTCTGAAGTAAAATTTCTCAATAAATTCTTTAAAACACATATAAATTGTATGTTCTATGCTATTAGAACTCAATAACCCTGTTTGAGATAAAAACGTTTCACATGAATACAGAGTATACAGACTCTTAAATACGCCAGCAACTATCGTTAAAATTTATTGCATTGCTTAAGATTATGCACATCCGTATTTGGTTGAAATCGATATTATCTATTGAAGAGAAAGTCAACCATTTTATAATCGCCCATTCTACTTGGACATTTCATCGTTTGTATGTATGTATGTATGTATGTTTGATCGAAGATAACTCAAGTATCGTTGATCGAAACGTAAAATTTGAGTGATACCATTTTATATGGAAGATTTTTGCTAGACTACTAATCAATAATAGTAGTAACAATAGTAATATAAATAAATTAATGAATAAATATGGGACAATCTTACACAAATCGACCTAGTCCCACGGTAAGCTCAATAAGGCTTGTGTTGTGGGTACTAGGCGACGATATATATAATAGACAGATCAATACTTAAATACATAGAAAACATCCATAACTCAGGAACGTTCGTCAGGTTCGTGATAAACATCCAAATACATGCCCTGACCAGGATTCGAACCCGGGACCTCCTGCTTCGTAGACAGGGTCACTACAAACTAGGCTAGGAGGCCGTTATAAGAACCAATTATGAGCTGTTGCATACGCTAGTTTTTTAACCACACTCGCTCGTAAATGGTGATATTGTATGCAAACATTACGCCCATGGCCGTAATGGTTGTACATACAGTTTACCGCCCGCCCGGAGCTCCCGGTGGACGACGTGGGGCGCGCCACGCGCTCGCCGCTTGCAGCCGCCGCTCACCGCGGAGTACTGCGAACTGTGCTACTAGTACTAGTACAACTACACTACCGCTAATCATTAAGTATGGTTTATTTACCTGCCTAGTATGTTTATTGATTTCCTCACAAATGTGATGAAAAACATTGTATGTATCACGGGCGGTAAATACTCATTCGTAATTTTTCGTTTACCGCTCTTAATACACAATGTACTGTTAGTTACATGTACAGGTATTTAGCAAGCTATAAATAAAATTAAGCATCATCATTCAAAAAATATACTGCATGTAGTCCTCAAGGGCACTTTTACAAGTCAATAACATTACATTTACATCAATTTACATTACTAAATAATACGTACATAAAAATAACAACATTTATTAAGTAATACAATAGTTACGTACCTAAACCGAATAAAAATAAGTCACTAGTCATTATTTTTAAACAATATACCTACTTAAACATTTGTGTCTCCCTCGACATCCCTAATAGTCTAATGTCATATGTCCTAAACACACTTGCTCTAACTGTTTTGTCCTAATGATCATAATCCCTAACGATCAATTGTCCTAACGATTATTTGCCATAATCGAATTATTGTCCAAAAACGAGTTCACTCATAATCGAATCGCTGTTAGAAAAGTCTGTTATCATTATGTCAAACAGTATTAGGGAAAGCAAAAATAGGATAAAAATACTTTAGGGATTCCGATATAGATCCATATATTTATATATTTTAGTTGAGACAAATCAAATTATTAATTAAATAATAATAATAATATATTTTTTTAATCTGTTCCATTTAAAAAAAACTTTAACTTTATAATATTGTTTTCTGTTTCCGCGATTGTTGTTGATAATATCATCTTAACCTTGTGAAAACGAGTGCTGAAAAGGGCTCGTAACGTAGGGTCATGGTGTTAATAAACGCGATTAATCCGTTCTAAAGTGTTTAATTTCAATGAACTTTAACCTGAAACAAGAGGTTCAAATTGGCATAAATTTAAATCAGCAATGAGTACTCGTAGTTTTACAAATACTTCACAAAAACATTAAAATATATGTGGCTGACTTTAGTCAAATGTATCACATTGTCGCTAGCTGATAGGCGTTAATACCGAAAAGATTAATTTAAAAATTAACCTTTTCATTTAGCTACAAGACAAAAATACGCATAAATGACGAAAGAGTAGGTAATTTTAACCAAATGTTAATATTGTGGAAACTCTTGGTCCATGTGGTCCCAGCGCATGCAAGTTATTCGTAGAAATCGCGAAACGTCTGGTTGATGTTGCTGGTGACCCCACAACGTATCAGCATTGCGATACAACGAGGAAATGCCGCCAGCATCGTAGGTACAATGCCTCAAGGACCTATTTTAGATTTAAGGTAGGTAGTTAGGTAAGTTACACTTACTGTATATATATTGATGACGTTTTGATGTAAAATTTTAATTGCCCACGGACAAGAGTTAAGACTTGAATATATTTCGTGTAGTAAATAATATACGAACGAAAAAAATACACAATTTTTTAATAAAAATATGGTCAATATCGAGTGATTTTTAAAGCGAGATTTTTTTTAAATAAAACACTAGAATACATATATGTACCTACTAACAGTAGCCCTGTTTAAGATAGTAAAATAATATAAATATTATGATTTACGTTAAATGCCAAAAAAGTACTAAACTCATTAGCGTTCTTAAAGGTATAAGGGCTCTTAACGGTTTTCATCCGGGACACGACCAACTTATATGTTACGTGAGCGATGTTCTTATTTCCTTAATATCAAGGTATATTTTTAATTGGCTCCGTTCTAGGTTAAGTTGGCAACGTCGAGTGTTGTGAAGTGTCATGGCGGACTGATGACAGGTGTATTAATGGTGTTTAATATGGGATTATAAAATAAATCGTGTTTTATAATAGTAATAAGATGAAATAACAGGCAAACGAGACGTATTGCTGTAAGCAATTTGCGTAGCCCATGGACACCTGCAACACCTGGGTAATAAAGCGGTATATAGTCAGTTTCTTTTCAGCTGAGCTCTTAGGGATTAGCGTACAACAAAGCCATTGTATTCAACAATGGCTTTGTCTGTCAATGAGGCGCCGGCGCCGAATATGCAAAAAAATGGAACTAGGCTTACAAGGGCGAAACCCCCCGATTAAAAAAGTCACACCACTATCGATTGATTCACCACTAGGCCCATGTTAAGTTGGGAAACGGGGAGTCGGGGGGCGAAGCCCCGCATATAAAATCAACTATAGCACTATGTTTATCACGAATATTTGTTACTGAGTTATAAATGTGTTCTATGTATTTAATTATTTATATGTATCTATCTATTATATATATCGTTGCCTTAGTACCCACAACACAAGCTTTATTGAGCTTACCGTGGGGCTAGGTCGATTTGTGTAAGATTGTCCCACAATATTTATTTATTATTATTTATCCCAAAATTCATAATACATTAATTCCTACGCACGTGCCATATTTCTCTCAGGTATACTATCTTAAGGACCACCGCGCTAAATATGTTGTTTCTCAATTAGTTCATATTGAATCTTATTGCCATAGCCATAGAGTCGTAATTCAACGCCTAACGTGACGAAACATTTTTGTATAGGCAGTAGCACTTGCAGTTTGCTAACAATAATCAAAGGGGATTTGGTAGAGGCTCTATTTAATATTTAACGAGTGTTTTCATTGAAATTAACATTCACTCAATCATTTCATTCATTCACTTATTTTTTAATTATTCAAAAATAGGGTACCATTTTTTTTTCCGATCCGAAGTGTTGGATGCCTGTGTGGCTCTATGTAAATAACTTATTTGTTATCGAGGCCCATCGATAGAGATGGATAGCATATTCAAAGCGATAAGTAATTAGTAGACAATGATACACATTTGTGAAGCAACATGTTAATGAGTGGCGACACAATTGACAATAGACCTATGACCGAATACTCACTAAATTAATTATATACTAGTGATTCGCCGTGAGAACTCGTGACCCCTATACCACGGCCACCCATTGATCAATTTGTCTCATATTTGGACCTAAAAATACTAATTATCTCATCTAACAACCTGCCAAATTTCCTGACAATCCGATCAACACTCGAGTCATCTTTTTTTTTATACTACGACGGTGACAAACAAACATACGGCCCGCCTCATGATAAGCGGTCACCGTAGCCTATGGACGCCTGCAACACCAGGGGTGTTACATGAACGTTGCCAACCCTTTAAAAAAAAGGAGGATTCGCTGTGTTGACAGCTACGGGCTGTGGGCCAAGGGCTTTGCTCCGTGGGTCCTCAGCTGTCAACACAGCGAATCCTCTTGGAGCTCTGGCCACCTTACTCACCAACAGAAACACAACACTATGAGTAGGGTCTAGTGTTATTAAACTGCGGTTTTCTGTAAGGTGGAGGTACTTCCCCCGATGGGCTCTGCTCCAGATTTGAGCGAGACGACATTCGTTGTGCTGTGCCCTACCACACTAAACGATAGGCATCCGCTGCGCCCATACCTCTCTTATCGCTGAAATGTAATCGTAAAAATGTAATATTTGATTCAATATATGGGCGGATTTTTATTTTGTTGTCGTTTTTTTTTCGCGTCAGATTTGAATGAAATTTGGTGGATAGGTAAAGTTCCTTATTCTCTTCAGATAGACCCAATTTCAAAGAATGTCCCACAATTTTTTCCACTGAGTTACGAAATCGTATGGAATTTTCGTTACTCAGTGGGAAAATTAGTACAAAATTTTGTCGCACGAGATTTTGTATCTATCTAGCGTAGAATAACGAACTCTACCCACCAATTTTCTTTCAAAACTAACGCGAAAAAAAACAACAAAATAAAAATATGCCCAAATACGATTGTTTTCTATTATTTTCATACAAACGCTAATACATTTTCTTAGTTGACTGCTCAACCTACCCTGCCCTATTTAAATATACAACCTATGTACAATTGAACGTAAGTGTATTCGAATATCGCGTTATCGAATACAATTACGTACAATTCATGGCAAGCACACAGCATCTAGTGTTTTCGACATGGTAACGTTCTAAGCGTTTTATTTCCGTACTAAGAGCAAACAACTTCAGTTAATTAGGTATAATCATCACGTGAGATGTCAAAGATGTCTTTGTGACCTTACAATTGTAGAAATTAAGTGTACTAAAGTCTTTATAATTATATCTATAATTTACTTGCATAAACATACTGTATATGCAAGCAACAATGTGTGAAGTCTGAATCTTGTATCGCCTTGGTTATACTGTAGATAATGTTACATAAATATGATTCTAATAAATAAATAAATAAACACGCGTTTAGAGATCGTCTATGGCTATGCTAAGGTTCCTAGATTTTGATAGCATATACTGATAAAGTGTTCATTAAACGCCATAATTTCAAAAAAGTTTGAAGTTTAAAATACCAATTTTAATATAGTAGTTTATGCAACAGTGATATAATAAGATATAACTCTCGGTATATCGTTACAAAACTCGACTTCGTCTCTTTTTATAACGGCGACCCTCAAGTTTTAAGAACCAATTATGAGCTGTTGCATACGCTACTTTTTCTACGACAGCTAAAATAGCGTAAAAAATATAGAAACGTGGCCGAATAAGGAAGATGTTGTGCCCATTATAGAAATTAAAAAAAAAACAACAGTACTCATTTATATTGTATAAAAATCCATAGGAGCAGTGTTATAATGTAAACTTTTTTAATACCGCTGTCAGTCATCTAATTGACAGATAGAAGTGCTGGAGTAGAAAAAGTAATATAAAATCGTGCGCAGTGGCTGAAAGCGCCGATATTTTGAAACGTAATAAATTAGAACCTGGGCAGAGTGTACTATTTTTGTACCATTTGGAGTCGAAACTCTAGGTCCATGTGGTTCCAGCACACGCAAGTTTTTCGTAGAAATGGCGAAACGTCTGGTTGATGTAAATGTAACTGGTGGTCCCGCCTCATAGGAAGGTAATTGGTAGAGCGGTGGGCGACTTGAGTCGCGAGCTGGAGTCTCGCCCGAGCCACGAGTTTCCCCACTTTTCCTTTCATGTTGAAGTGCTATTTTTTTCGTGCGAGTTTCTTTCCAAAGTTTGTGAGTCCTGCCGGCTCGTACCAATAAGTTTTTCCGAACTTATGTACGAGATATCATTTGATACTTACCAATCGCTATTCGGTGAAGGAAAACATGAGGAAACCGGCCGAAGGAAGGAAGTTCAGACGACAGTCGCTTTCGTAAAGTGCCTACGTCAAATCATGGGATTAGTTGTTTTTTTTTAGGGACCGTACCTGAAAAAAAAAAACAATACCCCTTAGGATCACTTTGTTGTCCGCCGGGCCGTCTCTCTTTATCTCTGAAACGCGTTAAGGTAGCAAGTTGAAATTAATACCACATATACAAGTCTGCGGTTCCTTGAAGCTGTGAAAAAACCAAAACTCTCCGTCAACTCAATCAAAAGATATGGCCGTTTATGTCGCATTTCCACATTGGCAATGGAATCAAAATGTATAGGGTACTTCCCGTTGACGCAAAAATCAAGAGCTTGTAGCACAAGTACAGGAGAAAATCCTAAAACCGTATAATTCCCGCACACTGATAGTTCCTTGCCGTTTTTGTAAATTAAATAACACATTTATCTTCACAGTCATGGCCACTTACAGTTTCTTATATTTCATTTCAATATTTGGATAGCTGCATATGTTTAAACAAATTTACGTCAAAGTCAGTAAATATGACTTACCTACAGTCAACAAATTTGGAATCCTAGGCCACTGTAGGACTATGCCATAGTGACGCTATAAATCAGCGTGGCCAAGATGCCAATCGCTCACGATTAATAACGTATCGTAGCTACCTCTCTCTATCACTCTTCCTTATTAGTGTGACAATGACAGTTGCGTTTCGTTAGCGACTGAGCGTGAGCGATTGGCATCTTGGCTACGCACCCAGGGGCCTTACCATTACGTCTTACCGCCACGCCGATGCCGCCGCCGCCGACACATGATCGGCGTTATAACGTCATGGTGAATATTTTCCCGTCCCGTCCCGCTAGTGTGAGTCATCCTACAGGGGCATCCCACGTTTGGGGCGAACCACAACTTAATTTATCTATCAGTATGGTGTTGGCAACTTTTTACATGATTTACCAAATGTAATGTTATCAATACATTTATTTTCAAAACATATACAGTAAGTGTAACTTATCTAACTACCTACCTCTACCTTAAATCTAAAATAGGTCCTTTTGAGGCATTGTACCTAGGATGCTGGTAGCATTTCCTCGTTGTATCGCAGTGCTGATACGTTGTGCGAGGAAGCCACCGACATTTTGGTGTCTGTTTGGTTTAAGCAAACAGTTATGTCACGCCGACGTCACACAAAATAATCATGCTACGAGATTGTGATGTATGTTAGTATTAACAAGATGACGTGGCCAGTTCCAAACCTGGCCCTATAGCACGAAAATCGAACAATTGCGGATTTGTATTGTAAGAGGTTTTCCCGTCATCGTCAATACCAATTTTTGATGTTCGTGGTAGGCATACTGACTACTTAGCGGGACGTCATACTGGATAGCCATTGAAATTAAACACTTTAGAACGGATTAATCTTGAAATTGGCTTTATTATAGTTTTAGGATAGTTTTTCGTGCATTGTCAATAATTATTCTTGTGCATAAGTACTTATTTTGGACAACATTTTTGCATAAAACTTACCACTTTATAAATATATCAATGTACTGAATGTTATCTGTCTAGTATGCCTAAAAAAAATCGCGTTGATTAACACCATGACGTTTCGAGCCCTTTACAGCACTCGTTTTCACAGTGTTAAAATGATGACGAGTGCTGTAAAGGGTAACAGAAGACAATATTACTGAATATTACTGGTTTTTATTTCTTGTTGTAGAAAAAACATCGTTCGCTAAATTGGTAACTTTAATATGTTTTCCATTCACAATTAAGAAAGATTACAGAATGGGGTTCTTCAAAAAATTTACATGATTTACCAAATTCACCTACATTTCCGTGTCTGTTTGATTAAAGCAAACAGTTATGTCACGTCACCTGAAGGCCTAGTTGTACGACATTAACTCCTCGACCGCGTTAGCGTATCGAGGGGTCAAAATATGAAAGTTACCGGATGATTTAAATAAACGGCAAACATAATTTGAACTCCCGATACGCTAACGCGGTCGAGGAGTTAGTGTCGTAAAATTTTTATACTAGGCCTTCTGATGCCGACGTCACACAAAATAATCATGCTACGAGATTGTGATGTATGTTAGTACTAACAAGATGACGTGGCCAGTTCCAAACCGCAGGCCTAAGATTGTTATCCACGAATGTCATAGGATAATGCTATAAGTTGATAAACTGCGGATAGCGCGACAGGGACAGCTGCCAAATGCAAAGACTTTTGACAGAACTGTTTAAAATTATCAGAAATTGTCAGAACGTGCCGACAAATCTATCAGCAATTATCAGGATATCAGTTTGGCTTCTTAGCCCCGCTGACCACTTGACGGGACGTCACACTGGAGGTATCCTATCACGGCTACGTTGAAATTAAACAGTTTAGAATGGATTTATCGCGTTGATTAACACCATGACCCTATTTCAAGCCCTTTACAGCACTCGTTTTCACAGGGCCGGGGTTAAGATGATGACGAGTGCTGTAATTTAAAGGGTAACAGAAGACAATATTACTGGATAGGTGTTTTTATTTTATTTTAGAAAAATCATCTTTTGCTAAATTGGAAATATTATAGTTTTATATTCAGAATTCAGAAAGATTACAGATAGGGGTTCTTCAAAAAAGGAGTGTACAAGATTTTGGGTCGGCAACGCTCATGTGACTCCCCTGGAGTTGCGGGCGTCCATAGGCTACGGTGACCGCTTTCCATAAGGCGGGCCGAATGCTTCACCGTCGTGGTATAACATAGTTATTTATTATGGGGGCAAAGTTGTTGTTTAACTCTCTGGCTTATATTGAGACCCGAGCAAGCGAAAGATTCCAAAATTGAGCTACGAGCGAACGAGTATGTAGTAATGATTTTTATCATACATTGCAATAGAAAGGGAGTACACCTTAATGTAGATAAGGCTTATAAGAAAATCAAGTTTTATAGCCCTTAACTTTTGAATAATCCACCGGAAATACTCCGAACATAGTTTAGGCTTTGGTTTTTCTGTTGTTATACATACCTGTAATTTAAAGTTTACTAATTACAATTTTCTACACCTAAATATTGTGCTCGAAGGTCATTCAACACAAATGTGTTACTATGTTTTATGTTTATTTTAGAATATGAATGTAGGTACACAAACGTAATTCAATAAGTAAACTAACCTTGACTGAAACTATATGGTTTCACGTATTTTTAATAACTTCATGCCAAAACTGCGACTGAAATTGAGAAAAACAGCTAGTTTTCTTTAACATATTTAAATGACTCGCACTAGTAATTAATTGAATCAGGCGTTACTTTGCGGAATTCCATATTAGCAATGAAAATAATGTTACTTTGCTATTCCGCTAAACGTGCTTGTCAATTAGTGCCAACCTACTTTTAGTTTTCATTTAGCATCTTTTTTTTCTTTTTTTTTTACTTTCTTATCTCTAAATTGCTGATAATTGTTACTTTTGTTAAATAAATGCAGCCTCTAGCTTATAATTTCTTATATTTTAAGTTATCTCTCTGTATACAATTGTATTGATTTATTTGTTGTTCAATTTTTCTTCTATAGTATGACATTGACATTCATTTTGGAACTCTATTATTTAATAACTAAATATAAATTCGTGCTGACATAATTACAATCGCCATATCGTACGCCAGACACTGGCAGATTATGACGCACTGTATGTACCATAACCACCTATGTATTACGCACTTTCGTACAATATATTATTTCGTATTTGTTTGTATATGTATCATGGGTAAAATGACGTTATTCTGAAACAATAGTTCACGGAAAATAGAAGAAATAACAAGTGTAAAGCACGAATCAAATCATTTATTAAATGTAATAAATGTTTTGATTCATGTTTTTTGTTTTTTCGGGTAGCCCAGTGGTTAGGGCGTCTGCCGCGAAAGCAGGAGGTCGCTGGTTCGATCCCAGCCCTGCTCACCGGGGGCCTTGTTCACTTTTTCTGTAGTATATGACATCTCTTTCAATTTTATAGAAGAAATAATATTTAAAATAAACTTAGATCTAAAACAATGCTCAACACAAAATACCCACGAAGCTTGTGGTTAAGGTATTAGTTTAATATTCGAAAATTATTCTGAGAATATAATATTTTTTCCTCATAGGAGCGCTAGTGGCCCAGCGATAAGAGCTCCAAAGGTCGTTCAATTCCTGGCTCGTACCAATGAGTTTTTTGGAACTTATGTGAGTTATGTACCATATATCATTTGATATATTTTGGCGACCGGTTGACGTAGTTGGTAGTGACCCTGCCTGCTAAGCCGATGGTCCTGGGTTCGATTCCCGGTAAGGGCATTTATTTGTTTGATGAAAACAAATATTTGTTCCTGAGTCATGGATGTTTTCTATGTATTTTTGTATTTATATTATACTGCGGGACTTAGTCAATTTGTGAAAGAATGTATTATAATATATATTTTTTTTAATATTTACCAATCGTTTTTCGAGGAAAGCCGACTAATCCGGATAAGGCCTAGTTTACCCTCTAGGTTGGAAGGTCAGATTGCGGTTGCGTAAAACTAGCGTCTACGCCAATTCTTGGGATTTGTTGCCAAAGCGGACCCCGGGTCCGTGAGCCGTGTGTTTGTTCGACAATAACTCGAGAAACCTAGTATCGAGTATAACTTGTAGATAAAGGCCTCCTCGCCTAGGCGGTAGTGACCTACAGAGCTGGAGGTCCCGGATTCGAATCCTGGTCAGGCCATTTATTTGTGTGTTTATCACGAATATTCGTTCCTGAGTTATGGATGTTTTCTATGTATTTAAGTATTTATATCTATCTATCTATTATATATATCGTCGTCTAGTATCCACAACACAAGCCTTATTGAGCTTACCGTGGGACTAGATCGATTTGTGTAAGATTGTCCTAGAATATTTATTTATTATCACCTATTGGCGTTCTCCATCTCCACTTTAATTTATTTTATTACCTATTAAATAGGTAATAAAATACATATAGTAATATAAAAGTGGGACTGCACATCGGTGGTGAACGCGTTGTATGCTCCGTCTACTGGTTGAGGTGGTCACACCACTCACAACGCGGTTCTGACAACCAATACGCTTAGGTGTTGAAAATAAACACTTAGGGCGCCGGTATGTCTGGTAAAACCTGTGCTCCACTAAAGGTCTATTTATATGCCGGAGCGGCTGAAAGCGTCGAAGTTTTAAAACGTATCAAATATATAACTGGGCAGAGAATACCGTTTTGTACGGGGTCGAAACTCTAGGTCCATAATATGTGGTCCTTTTTGTAGAAATCGCGAAACGTCTGCTTGATGTGACCGAGCTGGCTTCCTCGCACAACGTATCAGCATTGCGATACAACGAGGAAATGCTGCCAGCATCCTAGGAACAATGCCTCAAGGACCTATTTTAGAGTTAAGGTAGAGGAAGGTAGCTAGGTAAGTTACACTTACTGTATATATTTGGAAATAAATGTTTATATTATACCTACATCATGTTATGAAACTAATAAATGATTTGCCAGAACAGGTATTGAAAAGTTACTTAAATGGTAAATACATTTAAAAAAATGTCAAATTGTACTTACTAAATTGTAAAGACAAGAGTTTTATACATTAAGATTAGTAGACGAATAAGTATTTATTTGTAAGTTACTAACACTAGAGTAACAAAAAATACAATTTCGAACTCCCCATCGGCACACAAACCTCCTCAAGGTTTTGCCTATGATGGGTCTTGTACTGATAACACTATGTAATTTTACTGTATTAAACAATAAATAAAATAAACCTCCCTGTCCATATTTCGTCCATTTTCAAGTGTTTCAATTTGAACCGACGTCTTATATGATTGGCCTTGTCCCAGCTGTTCGAGTAATCGTGTTATCATATAAATACGTCCAAGTTCAGTGCCGCGGCCGCTGCCAATTGTGAGAACACATTGATTAGGACATAAGCATAAATTCAATAACATAAATATAATAACACAAATACAGGACATTTAAGTGAACCGTAATACATTTTTAGCTCCATAAACAACTATCATTTAAATGCCACGGGTCGCAAAAAACCGGCAAGATTTATTTCTGTCTTTAAAATTCTGTTTGTAATTTATTTAAACTTGAATCCTTATGGCTGACAATTGAAGAACCCAATATTTTTATTCTAAATTGTTTAAAACACAAATTTAATCTAGAATTATAACTAAACTAAAAACTAAAATAAAACTGGATTAAAAACTGAAATAAAACTAATTAAAAATTAAAATAAATCTAAAACAGGCCTCTGCGGCATGGCACCGAGGACACTGGCAACATTTCCTCGCTGGATTGCTAGACTGATCCGTTGAACGAGGAAAGTGCCAGTTCTTGGGTCTCCTGTGGTGTCTCTGAGTCTCTTCGATAGATCTTTGAAGAGTCTCACAGTTTGAGCGTAGTATTTTTCCTATGAGACTTAATGAGCTGTGGGCTGATGACAAAAAGGCTGGCAACGCGACACTCGAAATTTTGCGGATCCCTAACCCACCGTACCGGATGGGAATGGATGGGATGGTCCAGTCAAGTGCAAAAATATGGTTCGACATAATCGACTCATAAATATGGTACTAAGCTTTTATTACACCGGCATAAGGTGCTATGGGACATATTTTTGAGTAAGATGTGCACCACCATATTTTTACACTTGACTGTCCAGGAATGCTCGATTAGCTGAATCTTTGAGAAATGAACTTAATTTAAACTAAGGAAAATACTTCAAAAAGTAAATAAATTAAAAAAAAACATGGTATATTGCACATAGCTACTTGGGTATGTAAAATACTTAAAAAAGTACATAAATTTAAAAAAAAACATGGTGTATAGGTACTTGGGTATACGAGTATCTTATCCATTGATGGAACAATTATCTCATAAAGCCAATTAATTAATTCTCCAGAATTCTTTGAATGGACCGGTTAACAGATATCACGTGGATTTATCTCATTGGTTGCCTACATCTTCATGAAAACTGTCACGCTATATGTGTCTAGAACGGCACAAACAGTTAATTGACAGAGCAAATGCGAAGCGCCTTTTTAGCTTTCGTATCTGTACGGAGACGGACTGGACAGAGTGGACGAAACTATAAGGGCTCCCATTTTGCCGTTTTGAGTACGGAACCCTAAAAAGATAATTAAGGATGACACACTGCAACGGGACGGGACGATCTGTCAGCTTCTATAGAAAACGTCGAAAATCTTTTCGGCTCTGTACTCCACTACCCAAAGGCTGTCTGGAAGAGATCGCTCTTTATCGATAAGACCGCCTGTTGTTGTTGTTACCCCTTACTGTTACTGTTCTGTATTATTATTTTCTCTTGTAACTGTATTTCATCTGTGCCTGTGTGAGGTGTGCAATAAAGAGTATTGTATTGCATTGTATCTTTTATTTTTAGGGTACCTCCCGTAAGGTGGGGGGTGATTTTTTTTTTCGTTCCAAGCCTAACGTGTGAGGTATCGTTGGACAGGTATTTGCCAACTAGGCTAGGAAGCCGTTAAAACAATGTTAATACATATTAAATATCTAAAAAGAGTTGATAACCTGAGTAGGTATTTGCTTGCAAGAATGCAAGTGTTATTTAATTAAGGACTAATTAATTTCAATAACTGTAGGACTTACTGACCGATATGTCCATAAACATTGGTGTTATTTTAGAGAAGAAAAGTCTGCAAACAATACCAGTTGAAAGAGCGATGAGCTAGTATCTCAAAATCTCAGCCGAGGTCATGATTTTTTGGAGAGGACCATGGGCAAATTTGTATGGAGGCTTGCCCCAAAACCAACAGAGATGAGACTTATGTCTATAAACAGGTCTTATTGTCTGCTTCATTTCGTTATATGGGCAACAAGTTGAATTCTATTGCAGATCTGAGATATTCGTATGGTAAGTAAAATATTCACAACCGCTCGGCAATGATGGCGGATCTACGCAGTCTTTTGTTTTGTTAGGGGGGATGCGTTACGCATACCACTCGGGTGCATTTATGTACCAATTATAGACTGAGAAAAGACTAAATATCTCAGTTCTGCAATGGAATTCAACTTGGTGTCCATATAAAGAAAATAAGTTAATAAAAATACCTATCAAATGACATAACTTTCAGCTCTGTTGGGTTTGGGGCCAATTTGCACATGGTCCTTTGGTAATAGTAGACGTTTCTTCTTAAATAATAGTTAAATATAGAGTAGCACATTGTTAGTGGAGTTTTCAATGTAACTTGAGACTCCGCTTGCCGATTAAGAAGTACTTTCTTACGGTAGATGTTGCTAAGCCCCCTAAGGCGCATACGAGGGATATGGAGAAATTCGGGGCCACGGGTGTGGTCTCGGTAGCTCAGTTGGAACAGCGATGAGCTGGTGTCTCAGAGTCGCGGGTTCGAGTCCCGCCCGAGGTCATCAATTTTCCCACTTTTCCTCTTTTTCTGAGAAACATTGGTGTTCTCTCCCTATGACTATAAGATAAGATACGATAAGATAAGAAAAGATAATATATGTATGTTTCATTCTGGTGTCGATTTTTTTTATCATTTGACTTTCTGTTTGTTTTTCTTTTGATTTGTTTTTATTTCAGTGTTTGTGCTACCTTTCGTGTTTTTTCACCGGATGGGCCCATCGGAAGATCAGCGCTGGAAGTCGCCAGCATTATGCTGAGATGAGTCCATTTCGTGGCACTTCTTTAATCATGGCAATTTTTCTGTTAATTGTACTGTATAGTGTATATTTTGTGTGTCAACGAATACATTATTTCTATTCTATTCTATTTGCATTAATAAAAAAAATATTTACGTTAGTGCATTACTGAGATGTAACCTATCTGGCTAAGGTCACCCTACATATATCTGATGCCCGTCAGCAGTATCAGGTTATGTGGTGAGGTTGGCTACGTGTTGGTGGTTGTCAAACCTTGTTCTGAATGTGTGGTCTAATGTTACCCAAATATATACATACATACATTTAAATAAATACAGAATGGAACAAAAATACAGGTTACCAGTTTTTTTTTACGGGTTTTTTTTTGCGGAACTTTAAAAATTTAATGTACGCCCTCGCCGGAAATATATTTGCCACAAACTACCATGTATTTTATTTCAAACTGATGTATTTTGTTGATATTTGGAATAAATAAAATTGCAATACCGGTTCATAGAACGAAAGCCTACGTCTGGTATAATTTGAGGTAAAATTAAAAATACGTGCTGTGTATATGTGCGTGATTATCGTCAAACTTCTATGTAATTATGACGTTAACTTAACACTTACACAGTCTGTGCTAAAATCTAGGAAATTTAACATAGTCGGATTATATCATACTTAGAATCAAACCACATATTTTTCAAGCATTTATACCTACTGTCAAACTTCTATGACGTCTTTACAGTCTGTGATAGCAATTAGGAAACTAGGCGTAGACAGACTATTCAAAACAAGAATCGATTAATGATTATTCCTAAACCATCATACCTGGCTGTTTAGAGACGCTCTTAGTCTAGCCAAAAACCATAAAATAAACGATTCGACAATTTGTCTCTGGCATGCGCAGTTTTTGCAACTCAGCAAAACCAATAAGGATGCCCATACCGATACCAGAGACGGAACGAGATACCAGAAATCTGGTATGTTGACATTGTCTCAAATTTCATGTGCGCGGAAAAAATGTTTAGAGAAATCAAATATGGCGGGCCTACATTGATGTTCTAGGAATGTGATATTTGATGCTGTTTACTTAAACTAGGTGTAGGCAAGATAAATAAATAGATTAGGCTAGAATGGTTATATTACTGAATGCTATTTATTAAGATATTTTTTTAATATGTTAGTTAATGCTACGAAGATTATTTTATACTCAATGCTTAAAATATCAAAATAATAACTAAATTAAACTCCGTCAATACACGTTACGACTACAACGAATAGCAATAAATATTTTAATTCTAATTAATTTTTATTGCATATCATTTATAGTGCTAATTGACGTAGAAAATTTAATGACATTTTTAACTTAAAGTATTATCGATTATTAGACCAACTGTATTATTTTATATTTTAATTTTATTTTTTAAATTTTAAATTTAATTTGTATTTGTACATTGAATGTGTAATTATAGACGACCTGTCTGAAATAGACAATTTGAATTATTTTGTATGTATTCTGTATGTATTTTGTAAGAAAAGAAACAGTCACCAACCCTCCCTTGGTGGCGATGGCGTAAACAAATTTCAAAGTCATTTTAAATTTTATTTCTTCCACAGTCCAATAATGTACCTACTATAAAATAAGTTATAATTATTTTTTCTTTCCAGCACCATGGAGCTCAAGCCACCGAAAGACAAGAAGATATCGAGCTACACCAAACTGATATCACGCGGCAAAATGCTCCGGATACCACTTCTCATCCTCTTCCTTTTGGGCAGCACTAGCTGCGACGACGCTGAAGATGAATTCCAAATTCAAATTTCAAATTTTAAAAACACAAGTTTAAATTTAGAACATTCTCATCGACACGGACGTAATGCCAGTGTGAAAAAAGAGGTTTTAAGTGATATTCGATATTTGAGGAGACATTTAAACAGAGAGATTGTGAATTTTGTGATGACGGACTATTTGGTGGACGGGGAGGTGGAGAATCGAGTGCATTATAATGGGATTACGGCGAAAGAGACTTATGTTGGCGCTAATGGGTAAGTTGCGATGGCAGTATCTTTTTTATCGAGACTACTTTCAGGTTGGAAACCTATCGGATCCAGTGGGTGTAAAATTCTATCAAATTGCATTCTGACTGTTTTCGAGTGGTGGCGATTTCTTTATTTATCAATCAAGTTAGGTTTTCGCCGATTGAAATGAATTTTTATATACAAATCAATCCAATATAATACATATACTTAGAAACAAAGAATAAGTAAAACATATGGATTTTTTTTTTCACTTTTTTTTATTTTATAGTATCGATCACAGAAGATCACGTATAGGGCCGGTAAAAAACGTTCGTTATCCGTAATATATAATATTAATATGTATCGAAGATTTTAATTTTATGCCATGTATGCATCGTTTGTTCGAGAAATCAATCCGTAAATCAATGGTAGGTATTATATTAAAAATGAATTAATTACCATGTTTGCTATCAAAGAATGACGTACTGTTTGCATAGCGTTATCACTGTTATGACAGTTTTATATGGGGTCAAAAAAAAAACTCGCGGGTCAAGCCACGTGCCCAAGTTTTTATACTACGACGGTAAAAAACAAGCACACGTCCCGCCTGATGGTAAGCGGTCACCGTAGCCTATGGACGCCTGGGGTGTTACATGCGCGTTGCCGACCCTTTAAAAAAGGAGGATTCGCTGTGACAGCTAAAGGGGCAAGCTTTGCTCCGTGGGTCCCCAGCTGTCAACACAGTGAATCCTCTTGGAGCTCTGGCGACCTTACTCACCAGCAGAAACGCAACACTATGAGTAGGATCTAGTGTTATTAAACTGTAATTGAATGTGTTATAATTACTATTTAGAATGAGGTAGGTATTTGCTATTTATATTTTTTGCGAGCTCCCGATATTTCGGCACTGTTAGAAGCGCCATGTTCGCTCACGTAATTTAGTCGATTTTCGCTCGACAGTATCGATCTTTACGAATCCTGATGACGTTCGTGAGAGGGGACAAGCCCCAGTGTAATACAACATTTTTCACCTCACCGCAAAATATTTTTTTTGTATGAATTGGTGTCTTTAATACTTGTATAAATTTTTGTTTTGCTTGCGTCAATTGTTTTAAAATAAAAATCCTTACTTTTCTTACATGCTACTCGTACAGCGTGCGTTTTCACCTTGCCCTTTCTCAACAACCAACTTGACACAATATTATAAATATAAATAATGTTATAATATAAATATATAACAGTAACCAACCAGGATTAAGTAAGTTTATCGTAGGTTATAGGTTATCAGCGATAGTAATTAATTTAATTATACACAGTATAATGTTATCTTGTAGACAAACAGCTCAAACAGAATATTGTTGCGACTAAAGAGACCTTTATTCGCCATATCATGGCGCCTGAAGAGTAAGAAGGTAATTCTGTATTTAAGGGGACGCAGAGCATCCAGTGGCGCCATCATTGGGCGATCGTGTTTTCTAATAAAACTCTCCATTTTTCTATAATCTATGGTATCACTATTGCAGTCCTATTAAAGGATGACTCACACTAGCACGGGACGGGACGGGACGGGAAAATCGGTCAATTTCTATTGAAAGAATCATGTGGTAGCTCGGAGCCCTCGGATGTCACGTGACGCTTTCTATAGAAATAAACAGATTTTCCCGTCCCGCCCCGTCCCGTCCTGTCCCGTCCCGTTCTAGTGTGACTCATAATTTGATTTATTTATTTTTCAATACAGTTGCTCAAAACGTGCCCTTTTATTGGCTGTTTTGCGTACACAAAGTTCGTTATTGAATATTAGTGATTGTTACATTTCCATTTTTTTCCAATTCATGACGAATTACCGAAGAATATTATTTATGTATCCTTCTTTTGAGAATCACAGACCGGTCTTATTATAGTAGGCTTGCGTTGGGTAATAGATCCAACACGTAGAGGCCCTTTGGACAAGACTGTGTAGTATTTTTGTCATTAACTTTACTCTTTACCTCATCATCTGAACCCTGCCCCCCCGAAACCCCATTTTTGTACTTTCAGACTTGTTTATAGATTTATCACGCTATCCACGCGACAAATGCAATTATATTGATTAACAATAATCACCGGGACTCGAACCTCGATCTCCGCTAAAAATTGTCTAATTCCTAGATCGTACGATCTAAATGCATCCGACAAATGATGTAACTACAGTCCACGCTCGTTACTGCTCGGGCTATTTGTACTCGACACAGACATACATACGCAGTGCGTTCATTATAGAAATGTTCTACTCCAGCACTTCTACCTGTCAATGGGAGCTACCATATTGTCGCTCACCAGGCGGCGCCACTCATGCCGCTCATGCGTGGGTCCTGTGTCAGTATGAGATAATTGTCAAAGTGACGTTTGAAATGTTCCCGCAGGACCCACGTCCCACGTCCCACTCGCGGTAGTCGTCATTAGATGACTGACAGCGATATTAAAAAAAGTACACATTATAACGTTATATGGTATTCCATAAAAAACACTTCTCATATGGATTTTCAGCTCATATTATAGTACTGTTTTTTTTTCTATAGTCGCATACGATTTGTACCACATTCTGCCACCTTGCAAGATTTAGCTTTTTTCGATATTTTGTCGTAGAAAAACTAGCGTATGCAACAGCTCATGTAACGGCGACCCGCAAATTTAAGAACCCATATTATATTATATCACTGTTGCATAAACTATTACCATGAGTGTAGGTAACATTAGGCGTTACCGGCTGCGGCGTTCGGGGGTATGTCCGTCTCGTCCCTGCCAGAGTAGATAGATAGAAAACTCTTTATTGCACACCTCAAGTTTAAGTTAGATACAAGAAAAGATAGTTAAATACAAGAAAAGTGTAACTAACAAAAAAAGAAAAAGAAAATACAACCAGTCGATTTAAATAGAAAACTCCCGTGAGTATTAGACATATTAATATACTTAGACCGGGTTACTCACGTCTATAAAGTCGAAAATAGCTCGACATGTTTCAGGACGGTCCGCGCCGCGTGTGTGCGCAGAGCAATCGCGGCAAGCGCTTCTCACTCATGATTATGGGGCGCGGACCGTCCCGAAACATGTCGAGCTATTTTCGACTTTATAGACGTGAGTAACCCGGTCTAAGTATATTAATACAGTCGATTTAAGATTGAGGCCAAGCAATAGGCGGTCTTATCGCTAAAAAGCGATCTCTTCCAGACAACCTTTGGATTGCGGAAACAATGAGAACTAATCAGCGAGAGTAAGCGTTACAGACGTATAGATGAAATTAACTAAACGCACACACACACACAAAACTACGCAAAGCAATAAACATACTTATATATACAAAAAAAAAACAAACAGACATAAATAAACATACTTAAATAAACAAAATAAAAATATAAATTCTCATAACAGCATCATGCACAGCAGAGCAAAAAAAAAGAACAGAAGCAGTCAAAAAATTATGGTAGAGATTTGAGTAGTAGGAGACGAGACAGACATACTTTCGAGCCGCAGTCGCTACCGAATACAGCGTGCAACTCAGGTAAGCCCAAAGCACACTGAAATGTATGAGAGATCTGTGTGTAGACTATAGGAGACACGGAATCCATCTATCAACAGATGCACTGGGAATGAAGTGTTTACGTTCTTACCAATGGCTATCTTGATACCTGACCTTACACTAGTCGTACATACTTTACCTATTTAGGGCTTGGATACCGTATAAAGGATGACTCACACTAGAACGGGACGGGACGGGAAAATCTGTCAATTTCTATAGAAAGAATCACGTTCAAAGAGTATAATAATATATATATGAGAATCACGTTATAGCTCGGAGCCCACGGATGTCACATGAAAAAAATCTTAAATAAAATTCGGTTTATTTTTTCGGATTTTATTTATTATTTTAATTTTGATCTAAGTATCTAAGGATGAGTCACACTGGGACGGGACGGGATGGGGTGATCTGTAAATTTCTATTGAACGTGATGATACGTTTACGGAATAGCAAAGTAACATTATTATCGTTACAGTATAGTTCGTCTAACGCTAGATAAATAATGATATACGAGTAAACATTTTTTAACGAATATCTGTCCTACCTAATACTACAGGGCTTGGGTATTTTTTTTTGCCAAAATTGCCCAAAAATCTGAATTATTATATGCTCTTTAAGTAGCACTCAATCATGCATTACACTCACATAATACAACCGAACGAAATAGTACATTACCTAACTAGTGCAGTAGTAAAACAAAGAAAGGCCGAGATTGCAGATGTTTGAGAACCGAGCTGCAAGCGAGGGACGTAAATATGCGATCAAGGGCTTTATTTATTACCTCACGTGTAAAGTACTTTTTTTATGCCTACACTTGGGCAGAAATCGGTTGTTTCCGTACGCGTAGCGTGCGGAAAAGGGACTTTATGGCCAGGTGTGGCATAAAAGATAGTATGACTCTCTACCTAATGCACGAATTACAACGTATCCTAGTCAATCTGGCTGCAAAGAACGCTTTCACCTTCTTAGCCATTAAAAAATAAGAAAACAAAACTATTATCTTTTTAATGGCATCCGAGACGTATTAAGCACAATTTGGCCAGTATTTGTGACGTTTTCAAACGAAACATAACGGTTTATTACAAACGTAAGTAACATAAACAACTTTATTGTCAGATGTACAAAACCAGAACTGTCATAACTGACTATTAAACTTGTGAATAAAATTATTTTTAAACCGTTGTAATTATGCATTTTTATGACGGCTTGTGTTTTAAAAGCCATGTGGCAAAAACCTAGTATCTAAAAACGACAGGCATATTTTTTCTAATAATCTAATGATTGTTAGAATATCGTCGGACTGGCAGAGTGGTGTTGTCACCTTCGCGGCTCACGCCTAATGTGATAAAAATACGTTATTGTTAACCGTTGCAGTTTAATATACTTATTTGGTTGTTTTTGTTCTAATAAGAATACACCCCTCAGTGACTGAGTGGAATGAGCTCCCTGCCGAGGTTTTCCCGAAAGATAACAGTATGGGGTTCTTCAAAAAAAGGAGTGTTCAGGATTTTAACCGCATGTTACGTGTTACGGTTACCGCTTTCCATCAGGCGGGCAGGCAGGTATGCTTGTTGGCCACCATCGATGTATAAAAAAATCTAGGACTAAGTTGAGGTACTTACGTAGAGTAAAAATTACCTAATTTTACATGATATTTCATACTCTCATATTGCATTCCTAATTTAACATTGACGGGTAAAGTCGTTGGACGCGAAAAATTATATAATCGCGCGATTCGTAACTATAAACCCCACATTTACCCTCAAAAACTCCTTAAGACAACCCATTAAGGTATACAATTGCAAAAATTACATGCAAACGCCGACAAGTTTACCTACTGCACTCAGTTGGGCCTTATAACATTGTGTTAAAGTTGAATTTTGGTTGTTTCATTAGTAAAGTAGATTGTAAAGCATATAACATGTGTTTGCCAAGTAGTACTATTTTTTTTCGCCTCGTTATTGGGATGAGTCGTTGGCAGCAAATAGGTCGCAGTGACCTTTCTTTACGTTAATAAGTTCTATTGTAAATTAGTGGTTAATATTTATTTTAAAAAAATTAGTTTGTTTCATAGTTATATATTTGTTTCTGAGTTATGGATGTTTTCTATGTATTTAAGTATTTATATGTATCTATATATTATATACATCGTCGTCTAGTACCCCACACCACAAGCCTTATTGAGCTTACCGTGGGACTAGGTCGATTTGTGTAAGATTGTCCCACAATATTTATTTATTTTATCAACCGACTTCAATATTTCAAAAGGAGGAGGTTCTCAATTCGACTGTTTTTTTTTTTTTTAATGGATGTTCACTCATAACTCCGTCATTACTGAACCGATTTGAATTTTTTTTTTGTTTTCTAAAAGTAGACGGTTCCTGGTTGGTCCCATTTTTTTCAAAATTCATTTCTGATGATGGGATCCATGAGGAACTGAGGGAACTCCTCAAATTTGAAAGGCACATGCATGCTGATTTGGGTGATTTCTTAAGAAACTCGAGCATTTCTTTACGAAAATCATCAATTTGGTGGAGTGGACCTGATGATGAAGACCAGGGATGGCAAAGTGGAACTGCTTCGTAATTCTCAGGACTATGATCCGATTTTAAAAAATATTTTTTTGTCTGTATATAGATGGTTTCAGGATTGTCCCGTTTTTTTCAAAATCAATTTCTGATGATGGGATCCATGAGGAACTGAGGGAACTCCTCAAATTTGAAAGGCACATGCATGATGATTTGGGTAGTTTCTTAAGACACTCGAGCATTTCTTTACGAACATCATCAATTTGGTGGAGTGGACCTGATGATGAAGACCAGGGATGTCAAAGTGGAACTGCTTGGTAATTCCCAGGACTATCGTCCGATTTTAAAATATATATTTTTTTTCTGAAAATAGATGGTTCCAGATTTGTTCCGTTTTTTTCAAAATCAATTTCTGATGATGGGATCCATGAGGAACTGAGGGAACTCCTCAAATTTGAAAGGCACATGCATGATGATTTGGGTAGTTTCTTAAGACACTCGAGCATTTCTTTACGAACATCATCAATTTGGTGGAGTGGACCTGATGATGAAGACCAGGGATGGCAAAGTGGAACTGCTTGTTAATTCCCAGCTCTATCATCCGATTTGAGACATTCATCTTTTCTTTGTAAAGAAATACCTTCAAGATAGTCCTATTTGATTATAGTTCTATTTTGATGATGGGCTTCATGAGGGATTGAGAGAACTCCTCAAATTTTAACGGCACATGCATTCTGATTTGAGGGTTTCCTTAAGTAACTAAAACAGTGTTTTGGCGGAGCCAAAATTTTGATGAACTTGATCTGATGATGAAGACCAGGGATCGCAAAGTGGAACTGGTTAATAAACCTAGCTCTACTTATTATCCTAGTTGTGACATTCATCTTTTTGATTTGATTTATATTCTGATGATGGAGTTCTAGAAGAATTCAGAGAACTCTTCAAATTTGAACGGCAGGTTAATTGTGATTAGAGGGTGTTCATAATTAGCTTAGGCATTTTCTTACTGTGGCCATCATTTTGCTGGAGTGGACCTGATGTTGATAATCAGGGATGGCATAATGAATATGCTCGTTAATTTACAGTCTGTCATCCAATTTAACACATTGTTATTTTGTTTGTTTAAAGGTCTACAAGGGAGTTCCGTTTGATTATACTTCAAATGTAATGATGGAAGCCCTAGGACATTAAGAAAGCTCCTCAATTTTCAATCGTACACGTGCGGTGTATTGGATATTTGTGAAGTAAACTGGCTAACTCAAACAAATTCTTAATTTCACTTTTACCGGGAACCAAATGAAGTCGGTTTTTTTTTCTTAAAAATTATTTATTTATAGTACATTACGATACAAGGGCAAAAAAAAAGAAATTTGCAACGAGTGGCGATAAGTTAAAACATGACCGTAGGGAGTGTTTTAAATAGACACGATTTGCGAATTACCTCTTCGCACGTGTATCGTACGACGTTTTACAGTACATATGACCCTTTGAATTTTTGACACAAAAACTATGACAAAAATTCAAAGCGCGATAATGAGAACTTTATGTTTTTTTTTTAATACTATGACGGTGACAAACAAGCATACGGCCAGTCTGATGGTAAGCGGTCACCGTAGCCTATGGACGCCTGCAACTCCAGGGGAGTTACACGCGCGTTGTCGACCCTTTAAAAAAGGAGGATTCGCTGTGTTGACAGCTAAAGGGGCAAGCTTAGCTCCGTGGGTACACCCCACTCCCCAGCTGTCAACACAGCGAATCCTCTTGGAGCTCTGGCGACCTTACTCACCGACAGAAACATGTGCCTAGTACTGTAAAATGTTCTGTAAAAAAATCCAAATGGTACACTTTTTTTCTACTATAATCGATCGAAAAAGCTCGAGATTCTGAATAGAAATGCAAATACAAAAAGAATGGAGGAAGAACAACTTTACATACACAAGTATAGAATTAAACCAACTATATCAGAAAACTAACATCTGCACCACTCGTCTATCGCTTTAATAAATTATTTATTATCCTAACAAATTGTAAGTAACGATGTTTATTTGTTAACATATCAGATTACCCCACACGCGCAGGATACGGAACATTCCGCCATCTTGTTTTGAGTAAACACAAAAGATGGCCGCCATTAACGTTACAACCAAACTGAAGGAAAATAAATGGCTGTCTATTATAAATTTAACTATAAATTCTTCGTGCACAATAAAATTGTCTATTTTGTTAGAGCTTAGGTACCTAAAGATTGACTTAAATAGACAAAAATCAATTTTAAAGCATGAATTAAATCATTAATACTTAGATGTCATGTTTTTGTTTAAAATTCTTAAAGGCGTCATCAATTGTCCAGATCTTTTAAAATTAGTTTCTTTTAGCTGTGCACATAGCTCCTTACGTCCTAGATCTTTGTTTCATATTAGTTTTTCTCGTAAGAATTATTCCAGATATACCTTTTTCAGACGAGTACCAAGTTACTATAATAAGCATCTTTTTGATATTGATCCCTTTCATAATTCGATGTTTAGTCTTAAAACGTTAGTTAAGCGTAAATTATTCTAGTATAACTTTTTGCTTTGTTTGATACTGTTTTGTTACTTACAACTACCTATACTTTCTTTGGTTAACAACATTTGATACTCTTTTTTGAACCTCCAGGTCTTTTTTATTGTTGTGTTTCTAGCTGTACACTATATGTACGTTATCTCATGTTTTTTTTTATGACTGTTTGTGTTCTAAATAAAAAAAAAATAAAAAAAAGTATTTATAATATTTGTTTTGATTCATGTTTTTCTGCCGCGAAAGCAGGAGGTCGCTTTTCGTTCCCAGCCCTGCTCACCGGGGACCTTGGTCACTTTTTCTGTAGTATATGACGTCTTTCAATTTATAATAGACACAAATCATTTATTTTCAAAACATATACAGTAAGTATAACTTAACTAGCTACCTACCTACCTTAAATCTAAAATAGGTCCTTGAGGCACTGTACCTAGGATGCTCGCGGCATTTCCTCGTTGTACTTAAATATATGTCTTAAACTTAAAAAAAATTACTAAGGCCTCCAGTGCCCAGGAAAAAAACATGCGTTAAAGCCTTTATATTATATGCACTTTTTGAACGCATTTATATTTTATTAAATAATAAAGGCTCCACCATGATAATAAACTTTTTTGTTACAATAAATTTCTTATCTGTGAAAATGTTATTATACCTAAATAATATTATCGATTTCGACACTATTATTTTTTGTTTAAATTCCGAACATCTCTGACACAAGGAAATTTGATTTGACCTCTATTGTAATATATCAGACGAGATGACGTTTAGTTTGAAATTAATTGTCAATTGCATTCAATGACGCACGCAAGTCGCTCGTTATTTGATATCGAACGTTATGAAAATTGGGACCATCTCTAGTTTGTCTCTGAATTTAAAAAATATAAATGTCAAAACTTGAATGAAACAAAAGTTTTCATTCATGAAAGTTGTAATTTCATTCATGAGAGCTCAAGCTATGTGTGTATATAAAGCAGTGTATGTAATTGTAAATAATTAGGCATTTACAGTTACATACACTGCTTTATGCATTTCATTATATACAATCACTTAAACTACTATTATTTACGGATCATTAATATGTTAAAAACTAAGGATAACTTTGTTTATTTACAAATATCTAACAAAATATATACAGTAAGTGTAACTTACCTACCTCCCTACCCCTACCTACCTACCGGGATGAATCACACTAGAACGGAACGGGACGGGACGGGACGGGACGGGACGACCTGTCAGTTTCTATAGAAAACGTCACGTGACATCCGAGGGCTCCGAGCTATCACGTGATTATTTCTATAGAAATTGACAGACCGTTTAGTCTCGCTCCGTGCCGTCCCGTCCCGTAGTGTGAGTCATCCTTGGATCTAAAATAGGTCCTTGAGGCATTGTACCTAGGATGCTGGCGGCATTTCCTCGTTGTATCGCAATGCTGATACGTTGTGCGAGGAAGCCACCAGCTCTTCGGTCACCAGTTACATCAACCAGACGTTTCGCGATTTCTACAAAAAAACTTAAACCACATGGATCTAGAGTTTCGACCTAGTACACAATGGTATTTTCTGCCTCTTCGGTAATCTGTTACATTAATCTGTGTTCTTAAAATTCCCGCTAATATTTTTCGAACGGGTTTTCCGAGAATTAGTTCGAATACGGGGAAACATGACGTTATTGCAAATCATAACATCCTTAAGAAATTCGTGTTATTCCAAATCTAGTTACGGATTTCCTTCAACATGTATTAAGAAGCGTGCGTAGCCAAGATGCTAATCGCTCACGCTTAATAACGTATCGTAGCTATCTCTCTTTTAAAAATAAAATAATAAATAAATAAATATTGTGGGAGAATTTTAAACAAATCGACCTAGTCCCACGGTAAGCTCAATAAGGCTTGTGATGTGGGTACTAGACGACGATATATATAATAGATAGATACATATAAATACTTAAATACATAGAAAACATCCATAACTCAGGAACAAATATTCGTGATAAACACACAAATAAATGCCCTGACCAGGATTCGAACCCGGGACCTCCTGCTTCGTAGGCAGAGTCACTACCGACTAAGCTAGCAGGCCGTTGCTCTCTCTATCACTCTTCCTTATTAGTGTGACAAAGACAGTTGCGTTTCGTTAGCGACTGAGCGTAAGCGATTGGCATCTTGGCCAGATGTAATGTAGCATTTCTTTACCGAGTAAGCGAAGCGAGCGAAACGTCTACGTTTCAGCTTGTACAACAGGCTTTCGTGTGTCTGTCCATTTGTTTTCCTCTATAGTTCGCATTTATCAACTAATAGTTGGGAATATAAGATTTTAAGCTAACATGGTCATTTACACTATAATTACTATTTAAAACGAGATATTTACCATTTACCACTCTCGACAGAAAAGCATTACATACCTAGGATGGTTAAAGAAGCTATAGAAATCCTAAAATACAAAAATTTCAACCGAGAGGACGGGTTTCAACTGTCGAGGGTCTGGCATCCAGTGATTCGGAAATTCAAAAATCCAAAAGTTATTGGTTCGGTAAGAAATGCACCAGTCGATACTGTAAGTGTCGTGTGTCGTGAACGTGATCGAGTTCTAAGTGAGAAAGTAGACGCTAGTAGCGGTAGTGACACCGCGCAAATTAAACGAACCCGTAAGCGGGTAGATCGCTACGGGGTGTGGGTAGACCACAAATAAAATAAAAACTCGCAGCAAATCAGTTACACCGTGAACATGGCACTTGTAACAGTGCCGAAATATCGGGAGCTCATTAAAACAAATGTACATGTAGGCGAATACGCGAAGACTATAATGACCCCTAAACATAACATAACTCACAAGTCGATTTTTTTTAAATTACCTATTAGAGTACACTTTAGACTAATCGAGAAAAATATTGTCTAACTGTTTTAGATAAAGCTTTGGGTAAAATATAGGTATTTGTTACCGACGCGTGTAAAATCAAGGAAAGATTATGCAAGTCATATTTTCTATCTTTATATTATTGGATTAAACTATTTGAATGTCACCTGTCATTTTATAACAAATTTGTCGAAAGCTTTCTTGAAGCGAGAAAAACCTACATATTTTCTCCAAAAAAATACTTAAGTACATCCAAGTACCTGAAATGTGTTAAAAAATTATGTAGATAACGAATAGGTTCCATGTCTAACGTATTCATCAATAGTTTCAATTTATATGAAGAATTTAACTTTTAAGGTCTTCTGTTAACTTCAATAAAAATCTAGAAATTTTCAAGTTGGTACATTTTGTTCATTAGTATTATAGAAATGCATACACCGAAATTATAAGAAATACATCAATAGCTCTAAATTTTATGATCTTATCAGTTCGCATCATAATTCGAACTCGAAGAGATTTGAGCGGGATAGTCTATCGCGCTACGGCCCGTGCTGTGCGACCAATCACATCACGATTACGCAACGCGTTTCTTACATTTCGTTTGTGCTACGTATTAAATTATGATCTGTAATGTAAATATTAATTTGTTAATTTTAAATTGTAATCCATATTGGTACCTACAGCAAAATTGTTTTCTTCTTTAAATAAAATATTAAATGCACGCGTAGTATAAAATTATTTATTCAAATACTGTTTAATCACTATTTCTAAAGAAACCTCATTTAGACCGATATTAGACAGACGATGTGTCCTTTCAAAGGGTACGCAGTGAAAGACTTAGATTTTTTTTTAAACATAGGAGTCGTAAAAGACTTCGATTTTATTTTGACAAAAAGTGAGATATTCATAAGTAAATTTAAAAAACTTAGTTTTTGTACCAGAAGTAACTACTTGGTCAATTTTCGATGGTTGTTGTGCTATAATGACACTTACTTTATACGGAGGAATTGTGTAGAACACGCTAAAATAAGCATGTTTTGTACGGACAGTTTTTATCTAAAATCAAAAATGGCCGACTTATTTGACCCCAAAGATGAACAATTTTAGATCTTACTAAAATTTTCGATGGTTGTTGTGCTATGATGACACCTACTTTTTATGTTAGTATCGTTTAGAGCACGCTAAAATAAGCATGTTTTGTATGGACAGCTTTTTTCTAAAATAAAAAATGGCCGATTTATTTGACTCCAAAGATGAACAATTTTAGATAAGTAAAATTTTTGATGGTTGTTGTGCTATGATGACACCTACTTTTTATGTTAGTATCGTATAGAACACGCTAAAATAAGCATGTTTTGTATGGACAGTTTTTTTTCTAAAATAAAAAATGGCCGACTTATTTGACCCCAAAGATGAACAATTTTAGATCTTAGTAAAATTTTTGATGGTTGTTGTGCTATGATGACACCTACTTTTTATGTTAGTATCGTATAGAACACGCTAAAATAAGCATGTTTTGTATGGACAGTTTTTTTCTAAAATAAAAAATGGCCGACTTATTTGACCCCAAAGATGAACAATTTTAGATCTTAGTTAAATTTTCGATGGTTGTTGTGCTATAATGACACCTACTTTTTATGTTAGTATCTTATATAACACGCTAAAATAAGCATGTTTTGTATGGACAGTTTTTTTCTAAAATAAAAAAATGGCCAACTTATTTGACCCCAAAGATGAACAATTTTAGATCTTAGTAAAATTTTGCGATGGTTGTTGTGCTATGATGACACCTATTTTTTATGTTAGTATCGTGTAGAACATGCTAAAATAAGCATGTTTTGTATGAACATTTTTTTCTAAAATCAAAAATGGCTGACTTATTTGACCTGAAAGATAAACAATTTTAATTCAAAGATTCAAAGTATTTATTTGCATCGAACACAGTATAGTGGGTCTTACAGTTAGAATGGTTAAGTCCAGTGCATTCAACCTGCATGTAGGCGTGCAAATATTTCGAATAGCGTGCAGTATTTACAGTACTATATACAAATATATTAACCTTTTATGTCTTAATAATTATAACACTTATTTAAACTTTCACGATTTTCACACATTATAAATTTACTAAAACGGGGCTTAATCGTGTATAAACTTTGGAAACAAACCTCCGACGTTTCAAGGGCGACATTGCCCCCGTGGTCCCGGAGAAAGACTGGCTGAGGTTGACATCAACATCTTCTAGCTGCGCGGGTTTTACGAACTACCCGCACTTGGTCTTGATTATCAACTTGAACATTTTGCGCACTAGGGATGTGACTCTGTCGACACACTACACTCACGATGTCCGATTTTTGAGCAGGTGATATTCGATTACGCTTACATTTATCAACGTCGGAGGTTTGTTTCCAAAGTTTATACACGATTAAGCCCCGTTCTTAATAATTATATCTAAAATTATAAAAAATATGTCAAGATAGATAAAAATGCATGAAACAATGTGTAAATTATGAACAAAACCCAAAAATAAAAATAAAAAACAAAAAACAATTGTGGTAGGTAATGAATGCAAATGTCAATAAAAATTCAATATTAATAATAATTAAAATAAATATGTCAGCTATATTCTAAATATTCTTTAACACTGTAGAAGCAATGGTCTAAAAGCCAAGAAGTCAATTTATTCTTAAATCTATTGCGTTGCAGGAATTTTATGTCAACAGGTAATTTATTATAAATAATTATACACATATTAAAAGCATTCTTATCATAAATCATTTTATGAGCACGTGGCTTGTATAATAAATCCATAATGTTTTGTCGGGTCTGTCTGTTATTCATAATTGCACCTCGCGTTTTGAATGAAGTTTGGTGGTTGTTTACAAAAATGCATATATCCCTTATGTACAAACACGGTAATGGCAAAATATGCCATTGTTTAAATAGGGGGACACATGGTGTTTGGTGGTTTAGGTCTTGCACCCGGCAGGAGCAGCTCCCGCCTTAGTCTACGATGGTTTTTTTTATCCGTCCAAATAAGATAACTTCACAGCTGGCTGTTGGTTGTCACTTTAGACAGCGAGCGAGCGAAGCGAGCGAGCAAATCCTCCGGGGCAGAACCGACACGGATTTGGTTAGGTTAGAAGACTAAGGCGAGAGCTTCGCTTCCCTTATTAAAAATAAATAACCTGGAAGTCTAAGGCGGGAGCGAAGCTCTGCCCGGGAAGGTCTTGCTCGCTCGCTGTCAAAATCATACCATCAAAAATATTACCAAGACATAAAATTGCTCATCTTTTGGGTCAAATCAGTCAGTCATTTTTTATTTTAGAAAGAAACTGTCCTTACAAAACATGCTTATTTTAGCGTGTTCTACAAGATTCTACCATAAAATGTAGGTGTCATCATAGCACGATACCCATCGTTTTTTTTTGTAATAGCCTGTTTTTGTGTCCCACTGCTGGGCAAAGGCCTCCCCTCTCCTTATCCAATCCTCCCTGTGCTGGGCAAGATCCCACCAATACCGCTGAAACGCATCCAAGTCGTCCCGCCATCTCTTTCTCGGTCTGCCTCTGCCACGACTATACCGGGGATGCCAGCTACAAAATTTGACTGTTGTAAAATATCTTCTATCTTTCGAGTCAAATAGGGTAGACTGGGGACGATTAAAACAATTTGCCTTTAACCGTCTGTGACCGTCATATTTTTATGAGTTGAAAGATGTCCGCACAAAAACTTCATGGTTAGTTATCTGGTTCCTAAATAAAATATATTTGGATGGTCTATAATGCATAGTTTTTGACAATGACGTAATAAAGAAAATAGGGCAATGTGGTTCAATTGACCCCACATGACTGTCAATTGAAACACTCAAATATTGTTAAAGTGTTAAGTGTATATTAAGTTTGTAAACAAAATCACTCTAGTTAGTACCACAAAAATGCGATAGATGTCGCTGTACCGGCTACAAACTGGCTAACGCTATGTCATCCTAAATTGTTTATACTTTAGTTCTTATTTTTGAAATAAATGTCGTTTGTTACAAGATTACTTCGGTTTTTCAATGTTAATGTTCGGCACAATTAAAGTACTTATATTTGTTTTTATCTTTTTCATAACTTCCTCTGCATACAATGAGCTCATCAGAAGTTCGCAAGCATTACATAAACATTTCTCAATTTATGAGCATCTGAAAAAAAACGATAAAAATACTTGAACAAAAAAATATAGCTCTTTTAGTCTTCTTTGTCGCTGCTACATTATACAGTTACCTTAAACAAAGTAATTTTAATGCAATTATAAGATATAACTTTAAAGAATCGCAGAAATAAGCATAATTATGTTTCATACAAAAGTGCTTGTTTCACCTATAACAATGTTTCAATCATAACCATTCCCACACAATTCGAGACAACGAGTGATGCAGACATCGGGATGTAATATTCAGTAATAGTAGTAAGCGGAGGGCTTTAAATGACCCGAGTTAGTAATGCCCTTACTGCCCGTGGTACACACAATGTTTTTCATCACATTTGCGAGGAAAAAAATAAACTCTATACAGGTAAAGAAACAATAATGATAAGCGGTAGTGTAGTTGCACAGTCCACAGTACTCCGGAGTGACTACGTGCTGCGAGCGCGTGGGGGGCAGGTCCTCCGCGAGCTCCGGGCGGGCGGTAAAGTAGTATGAGAATCCTTTAAAACCATGGGAATAATACAGCTCTTTAAGTGTAAGTATGCTTGCATATAATATCACCATTTACGAGCAGGTGTGATGAAAAATGTATTAATATGCTTGACATATGTGTTATTATATGTCAAAAATATCAAATCAACATATAAAACATTCATCACATCACATCATATGTTTTTTATGTGACATAAAACAAAGTAGTTGTGCTCACCGCATCAAAATCAGTTTAGCCGAACGCGAGATAATCGTGTACAAAACAAACATAAATACAAACATACGGGTCAAACTGAGAACCTCCTTTTTATGAAGTCACATATTCTCAAAAAATCAGTATAAAAAACATCGAATATCTATAATTTAACAACTAGGTCAAAAACTACACAAGTGAATAATATTGTCTTCTCTTACCGCGATTTTATTCATTGAAATTAAACACTGAAGAGAAGAGACGAACGGATCAATCGCGTTTATTAACACCACGATCCTACGTTACGAGTACAAGTGAATTTGAAAAATGAAAGAACAAACTTGTGCATCGAATACAGAATCTTATATTATATTATATTCTTATATTATTAATTATTTTTTTCGATATTTGTTCCTGAGTCATGGATGTTTTCTATGTATTTATGTATTTGTATTGTCTGAGTACCCGTAACACAAGCCTTATTGAGCTTACTGCGGGACTAAGTCAATTTGTGTAAGAATGTCCTGTAATATTTATTTATTTATTATTTATTTATTTATTTATATTTCGCCCACCACATTTTTCAGTTCAAAGTCAAATATTATATATAAAAAGACTCGAACGCTGATCAACGGCTGTTAAAAACATTCGTTTATTCTTAAATATAACACCTACATAATTTAATTCGTCAAAATACAAGAGTGAACGAAGTTATAAGAAAATATACGAAAACACAAATACTTATTTTACACCGCGTAAACCTGTTTTGGCTCGTGGATACTCCCGTAACGCACCGGCGCTCGAGTGGTACTGGACAAGTATTCAAACATGGCTGGTCATGTTTTCAGAGTGATGCGTCAGACGCGTAGGTATTATAGTTTTCGAAAAATTTGAATAGTTTCAATTGTCCCCTTTCTACCCTAAATCGGCCATTTTTGATTTTAGAAAAAAAAACTTCAAACAAAACATGCTTATTTTAGCGTGTTCTACACGATACTAACATAAAAAGTAGGTGTTATCATAGCAAACCAACCATCGAAAATTTAACTAAGATCTAAAATTGTTCATCTTTGGAGTCAAATAAGTCGGCCATTTTTTATTTTAGAAAAAAAACTGTCCATACAAAACATGCTTATTTTAGCGTGCTCTACGCGATACTAACATAAAAAGTAGGTGTCATCATAGCACAACAACCATCGAAAATTTTACTAAGATCTAAAACTGTTCATCTTTGGGGTCAAATAAGTCGGCCATTTTTTATTTTAGAAAGAAACTGTCCATACAAAACATGCTTATTTTAGCGTGCTCTACACGATACTAACATAAAAAGTAGGTGTTATCATAGCACACCAACCATCGAAAATTTAACTAAGATCTAAAATTGTTCATCTTTGGGGTCAAATAAGTCGGCCATTTTTTATTTTAGAAAAAAACTGTTTATACAAAACATGCTTATTTTAGCGTGCTCTACACGATACTAACATAAAAAGTAGGTGTCATCATAGCACAACAACCATCGAAAATTTAACTAAGATCTAAAATTGTTCATCTTTGGGGTCAAATAAAACGGCCATTTTTTATTTTAGAAAGAAACTGTCCATACAAAACATGCTTATTTTAGCGTGCTCTACACGATAATAACATAAAAAGTAGGTGTTATCATAGCACACCAACCATCGAAACTTTAACTAAGATCTAAAATTGTTCATCTTTGGGGTCAAATAAGTCGGCCATTTTTTATTTTAGAAAAAAACGGTCCATACAAAACATGCTTATTTTAGCGTGTTCTATACGATACTAACATAAAAAGTAGGTGTCATCATAGCACAACAACCATCGAAAATTTGACTAAGTTCAGCGCACTAATTCTGGTAAAAAAACTAAGTTTTTGTTAAATTTACCTATGTATGAATATCGCACGTGTTTAATTGTACAATCGAGTTCATAAATATATGATCATTTTCAATGCTTCAAAAATATTAGGACCCTGACAATAACGTGTAACCGCCTTATTCATAAAAACTTAACAGACCCATATTATCACATATTATCACACGACATTGACATTTTGATATAACTATCTTGCGTAAACACTCAGTTGTAGTCATATTATCGACATCATTGTTATGTTATTTGTTGTTATTGACAGACAAGTGAGACAAGGTGTAAATACAACGACCTACCGATGTACGTACCGATTCACCGAGAGGCAAAGGCGCCTGGCGCGCCGGCTGTGATGTGATTGGTCAAACCGCCCCCGTTCCGCGCGAAACACACGCGATATTAATTCCCGCGCGTAGCTTCGAGCATTTGAATTACGCCTAGAATTGATAAGATAATAAAAGTTGAATCTTTCGATGAAATCCTTAGAGTTTCCGTATACATACTATTTAAATGATTTTGAACTAATGACCTTGACTTGAAAATTATGAGATTTTTTTTTATGGCTAGGAGAATTTTTTTTAAATTCTAGTGCCTACATAAATTTAAGCTATGGATGAATGTGTTAGAAATGGGCTCTAATAGTTATCTTTAATAATATTAAATGCATTTCAGTTACCATAAAGCACTTGCGTAATGTTTTCGAAGAGTAATATTTTTTTTTAAGTTTTCATATTATATTGAAATAAGCTCTGGTCAAATATGTTATTAAATGATAGGCGACGTTCAAATAGTTAAATACGATTATCTGAAGAAAAAATTTTCCTCTTGTATATTTTTTCCTTAGATTTAAAAGGTTGGTAACGAATTTTTTTTTAATTCCTAAAGCAATATCAAAATCTGTTATCTTTTTTTTTTACGCTTTGTTCTAAGAGTATTCTAACCGTCGACAAATAATATCACTCTTGGGAGTTGTAAAATTTTATTTCCTTTACGTACCGTACTAATGGTAAATATCTCGTTTTAAATAGTAATTATAATAGTTGGGAAATTTTGTAACCAAATTCGTTAACAACAAAAAAAATCTATTAAATTTTTGGAAAATTTTTAAATGGCGGGAATTGGTACAAGGATTTTAAGCGCCATATAACCTAAGGGCGCTTAGGACGTTTACGCCAATACCAGTAACATCTTGCAGGTCTACAGCTCACTAGTTATTTTTAAGTAGAAAGTCAAACCCAAATCCAAAAAAGAATCACTACATCTTTATCACTACATAGTATAAAACAAAGTCGCTTTCTCTGTCCCTATATGAATCCCTATGTTTGCTTAAATCTTTAAAACTACGCAACGGATTTTGATGCGTTTTTTTTAAATAGATAGTGTGATTCAAGAAGGAGGTTTATATGTATAATAATAACCCATGCGAAGCCGGGGCGGGTCGCTAGTTACTTCATAAATTGAAATTTTGCTCTATTTCTAAACGTCCTGAAAGTGTAATTCAGACATTCTTGAACTTGGCCTTTGTACCGCGAATTCGCAAACACGTTATCAAATGATTCCCGTTACGCGAGCTATTATTGGTTGACCTTGGTTACAGCACGCTCGCTAAACTAGGGAGAGAGCAAAGACAAGCTTGTTTTCACTACTCTCGGATATACTCCCCCCTTGCCCCTTTAGCTGTCAACACAGCGAATCCTCCTTTTTTTAAAGGGTCGGCAACGCGCAGGTAACACCCCTGGAGTTGCAGGCGTCCATAGGCTACGGTGACCGCTTACCATTAGGCGGGCCGTATGCTTGTTTGTCACCGTCGTAGTATAAAAAACTCTCTTCTGACTAATATTTAAAACGGGATAATTACCATGTATGTTTGTTTTATTGAGCACCCGATATTTCGACACTGTTGCAAGCGTCATGTTCACGGAGTAAACTGATGAGCTGCGAGTTTTTAGTTGTGATCTACCCACACCCAAATGCGATCTACCTTCTTATAATTATAATGCAAATGACCATGTTAGTTTAAAATCGTATATCACGCTTGTTTTCACTACTCCCAAATATACCTACTCTCTTATAACTAATATTTAAAATGGGATAATTACCATGTACCTATGTTTGTTTTAGTGAGCACTCGATATTTCTACACTGTTGCAAGCCTCATGGTCATGGCACAGAATAAATAATAGTACAAGTGTCATGGAGTAAACTGAAGAGCTGCGAGTTTTTAGTTGTTTATGGTCAAATGACCATGTTAGCTTAAAATTGTATATTGTACTCTCTTATTTTAATGCAGTGTCTAGACTAGAGTTGCAAATTTGATATTCCAGAGCTTTCATTTAGATTAAATTTGTAATGTTTAACAGCAATATCTATTTATACAATACATTAATTCAGTGCACCATTATTTCGTGCATTGCCTACCTACAGCAATACGCGAATTCTCGGCCTTGAGCGAAATTCAACTCCGGCGCATACGCCCGCCTTACGTCAACTGTATAGTCTGCAGCAAATCTTAAAAAATGTAAGACACCAACGGATGCAACATTCCTTTAAAAAAATATATCTCTTAGACATAGCTATTTATTATTTCAGTTTATTAATTACATATAAAACAAACTTTTTTCTACCCCAGCACTTCTATGTTATTGTCTGAAAATAAAGAATTCTTCATCATCATCATCATCTTAACCCTGTGAAAACGAGTGCTGTAAAGGGCTCGAAACGTAGGATCATGGTGTTAATAAACGCGATTAATCCGTTCTAAAGTGTTTAATTTCAATTCTTATTTTATTTATTTTATTTTATTATATCTGTCAATTAGATGACTGACAGCGATATTAAAAAAGTATACTTTATAACGTCGTCTATGGTAGGTATTCCATAAGAACACTGCTCCTATGGATTTTCATACAATATAATATGAGCACTGTTTTTTTTTTATATTTATATACCTAGTGGGCACGACATCTTCCACATTCTGCCATTTTTCTAGATTTTTCTTTTTACGCTATTTTACTGTAGGCGAGTAAGGTTGCCAGAGCTCCAAGAGGATTCACTGTGTTGACAGCTGGGGACCCACGGAGCAAAGCTTGCCCCTTCAGCAGTCAACACAGCGAATCTTCCTAATTTTTAAAGGGTCGGCAACGCGCATGTAGCACCCCTGGAGCTGCTGGCGTCCATAGGCTACGGTGACCGTTTACCATCAGGCGGGCCGTATGCTTGTTTCTTGTTTGTCACCAAAAACTATAAAAAAGACTAGGCCTTCAGAAATGCGTCGGTTTCTCTCGAGTTTCTATAATTACCTATTTACAAAATCACATAATTACTAAATTACCTATTCTCCATATTGCTTTAAGTTCCGTTTTCACCTTCGCATAAAGATTGTATATTGTCATTGAAATAAGACACATGTCTTAAAACTCATTCATAGGGTTTTATTACACGTTTGTGAGATTTTGAACTCTATGGTTTAGGGTATAAGGGCAGAGAGACAGACAATTGAACGCCCCGTGCGCGCTCGAATGAAAAGTCATTATGAAATGGATGAAAGGTTAACGTGGATGAGCGTTTTCCAAATAAAATCCCGGAAACCTGATTTTTACACATCTGAACTTGCTTGGGCTTGTAGAATCACGAAGTGATTCGATACTGATAATAAAAAAATAGTTTAGTTTTTAGTTGTAATGTAATTTAAATATTCTGTCATTTTAATTTAATTCATTGTATTCTATATGTACTTGACTGATCTCTTGTATGTGACTATTTCTAGCAAATTATGAATAAAATTTAAAAATTAAAAAAAAAATTAAAAAAATCTCCTTCTATTACCTACGTCATGTTTTTGTATGAACTTACTATGAGAGTATGAGCGAGCGTGACGTAATGGATACTCAAATTTTTTATGGGAATTTTGTGGCGGAATGTAGAAGATGTCGTGCCCACTATAGAAATAAAAAAAAACAACAGTGCTCATATATTGTATGAAAATCCATAGGAGCAGTGTTCTTATGGAATAGCATAGACAACATTATAATGTTTACTTTTTTAATATATTATCTGTCAGTCATCTAATTGACAGATAGAAGTGTGAGTAGAAAAAGAAACTTAGAGAACTCCGGCCGTTAATTGTGATGGTTTTTAGTAAAAGGTAACTTTTTTAGTAAAAACCTTGTCAGTCGATGATAATGTTCATTTCCAAGTGAATCTTGAGTGAGTTCTTTTAATAAAAACTAAAAAATTTGAAATCCTAAAAAAACAGGTTTAAAATATTAAAATAAAAGCTTATCCACACTATGAATGTCCCTACCCGGTGAGCGGCGCGGCCAAAAGGCCCTCTTGATTTCTTTGCGAATGCACCCACTCAACCTTAGCACAGTCTACTTATACTTATGATACGGCAGCCATTTTGTTTTAAGGTTTAGGTAAAAAAATGCAATACTTAAAGACTTATCGAATGAGCGAGCAAAGCGAGTGAAGTCTCCCAATCTACTTGGATATTTCGTCGTTTATATGTATGTATCTATCTATCTCTGCTCAACTTACCTCACTATAGGGATAAGTTGAGCAATTCTTACTTTGATTACTTTAGAGCAAATATTTGCTAAATTATGCACGATACAATATAACATGTCTGGAAATTTTTATAGCCAGATAAATTTCCTATCAATCAAAGTGAGTTTCATTTTTCAGGCGCAAACCATTAAGAAAATATAGAGCTTTGATTCCAAAATTGCTCAATGTGCCCCGCTCTACCCTAAGTATAGTTTGTTTGTTTGTGGTTGTTTGTATTTTTGTTATATATTTATATTTATGTTTGTTCATATGTCGGCGATAACTCGAGTAGGAGTTGTCGAGATACACTCAAGGGTCACAGGTTCACATTCCGGTTGAACCTCTAGTTAGGTCTCTAGGTAACTAGAGGGTTGTAATAAAATAAGTAAAATGTTGGCCTTATTATGTTTTTTTAATACTACGACGGTGACAAACTAGCATACGGCCCTGATGGTAAGCGGTCACCGTAGCCTATGGACGCCCGCAACTCCACGTTACATGCGCCTTGCCGACCCTTTAAAAAAAGGAGGATCTTTTTTGATTTATTTATGTTAAATTTTTTGTCCAAAATAAGATACCTACCGTATTTAAAAATTAAACAACAAATATAGTTAAACCACGTTATCTATTCCAAACAAATTAACTATCAAACTTTAAAGTGTTATGGAAATTAAACACTTTAGAACGGATTAAGGATGACTCACACTAGAACGGGACGGGACGGAACGGGACGGGACGGGAAAATCTGTCAATTTCTATACAAAGCGTCACGTGACATCCGAGGGTTCCGAGCTATAACTTGATTCTTTCTATATAAATTGACAGATTATCCGGTCCCGCCCATCCTTTAATCGCGTTTATTAACACCACGACCCCACGTTTCGAGACCTTCACAGCACTCGTTTTCACAGGGTTAAGATAATCATTTATTAATTTTAATGAACAACAATCGAAACAGAAGACAATATTTTAAAGTGTGTATTAGTATATTAGTGTGTATTCTATAAAATAAAGACGTTTACACTTTCACAGTATGCTATCAAAATCTAAATATAGCATAGTTTAATTCTACTTAAATAAACAAATATAATTGGTTACTCAGCCAATAAACAATTCAAATCGCGCCAGCTACTTTTTAAATGTAAACAAACGTCGTTCCATTTTCAAAGACGTTTCCCGCCGTAATCTCTATTCTCTGTGCTCGCTGTCAGCAAAACAAAACACAATCGAGGCCGCATTTGCCGTTGGGAGAGTCGAACCACTGGGCAAGCCTGTGTAGATGGAGCCACCGTATATGGTAGCAAAATCTTGCATTAGGCCATCCCTGGTCCCAATTACCTCCGACCTGTATGTCCCTCTGTGTAGTGCTCGGGTGGAGATGGCTTGGCAAACGCAGCGTAGGACGTCCCGCAAGATGGACAGATGACCGTATGAAGGTCGCCGGGAGACGCTGGATGCAGGTCGCTTCCAACCGGTACATATAGAGGTCCACAGGGGAGACCTATGTTCAGCAGTGGACGTGTTATGGCTGATATTATGATGATGATGTATCAATTTTCGAGTGTTTTTTATGGATTATGAAAATAAGCTTATCATATTTACTTAAATATTAACTGTCTTCGATATACGGCATCAAACTTTGGTAATTTTAGTCAAAAAAAAAAGATTTTTGAAAACTTTATGCCGGAAACTTTTGCACCATAACATAAGTTCCAATTTAAAATATCTCTTAGGTTATTCGAGACTTCAAATAAATAGGAACAGTTATAGTAGATTTTACAGATTTAACAGCATAAATTAACTATAAACAAATAAACAATAAACATAATTAATAGTTTATGTATAATAAGAGTTCTTAAAACTTGAGGAAGTCGAGTTATGGACGCGCTATACGCTAGTTTTTCTACGACAGCTAACATAGCGTAAAAAGCAAAATCTAGAAAGGTGGCAGAATGTGGAAGATGTCGTGCCCACTATAGAAATTAAAAAAAAAACCAACAGTGCTCATATATTGTATGAAAATCCATAAGAGCAGAATGTTCTTATGGAATAGCATAGACAACGTTATAATGTATACTTTTTAGGGTTCCGTAGTCAACTAGGAACTCTTATAGTTTCGCTCTGTCTGTCTGTCTGTCTGTCCTTTCGTCCGTCCGCGGATAATGTCAGTGACTGTAAGTACTAGAAAGCTGTTATTTTGTACGAATATGTATATTGGTCACGCCAACAAAGTGGTCAAATAAAAAGTGGTTATAATCTTTTTTTTAGGGTACCTCCCGTACATGTAAAGTGGGGGGTGTTTTTTTTTCGTTTCAAACCTAGAGTGTGACATATCATCAGATAGGTATTTGAAAAATAATGAGGGTTTTCTCGAACCAGTTTTTCATAAAGTTAATATTTTCGGAAATAATCGTTCCAGAAGTTTAAAAAAATGTGTCCCCCCCCCCTCTAACTTTTAAACTATAAGTTCAAAAAATATGAAAAAAATTACAATAGTAGAACCTAATAGGAACTTTATTGGAAAATTATTTTGAACTTGATTGGTTGAACGGTTTTTGAAAAATTGTACAAAATAATTTCTAAATTAAGTTTGTAATTTAACCGTATACGCAAAAAAATTTTTTTTTATCTTGAGTACTTCATTTATCAACCCGCACTTACCTTCCTTCTAATAAAAAATAATGATTCAAATCGATTCACGCGATCAAAAGTTACCCCCGAAAACCCAACACACATAATCCGTCTAGTTTGTATAAATTAGTAACTTCCGGAGTTGATAGGGTTCGGTCGGGTGTATTTTTAAGGTTGCCTATTGTGACGGACGGTAAACCACGGAACCCTACACTGAGCATGGCCCGACATGCTCTTGGACGGTTTTTATTTAATATCGCTTTCAGTCATCTAATTGACAGATCGAAGTGCTGTAGTAGAAAATCATTAAGCTGTAGGTGTGTATATTTCGACTCACAATTGCAAGGCGTTTGTAATAAGATCCCTAGACACTCTGTTGTTACAAAACAGGGTGTTTTTCATCCCTTTTCAAACGGTTAGAAATGTTGATTAGTGAAATGGCCTCCCTACTCGGTAGTGACCCTGCTTATGAAGTTGGAGTTCCCGGTTCGAATTCTGGTAAGGGCATTTATTTATGTATTTTCGAAAATATAGGAAGTTTTGGGTTTTTATAACCAGAATCACACTATGTCATAACCACCTGCCAAATTTAATGACGATCCGATCAACGATACTAGAGTTGCCGTCGAATATACATACCTACATACAAATCGTTTCCCGGCATACGTACAGTTACCCCTCTGCCGAAATACAAGACGAAGTAGGTACATACGCGGGTCTGTGTTGCGACTAGTCCGTACAGAAAAATAAATCGAAGTTTTTTAAAATGCTAAGACGGTGCCAAACAAGCATTTGGCCCGCCTGAGGGTAAGCGGTCACCGTAGCTCGTAGCCTATGAACGCATGCAACTCCGGGGGTGTTGTAACACCCCCGGAGTTAGTGTTGCACGTTGCCGACCCTTTAAAAAAAAGGAGGATTCGCTGTGTTGACAGCTAAAGGGGCAAGCTTTGCTCCGTGGGTCCCCAGCTGTCAATACAGTGAATCCTCTTGGAGCTCTGGCGACCTTACTGACCAACAGAAACACAACACTATGAGTAGGGTCTAGTGTTATTAAACTGCGGTTTTCTGTAAGGTGGAGGTACTTCCCCAGATGGCTCTGCTACAGATTTGAGCGAGACGACATTCGTTGTGCTGTCGATAAGTCGATTGTAGTTGCTCACAGAGATGCGCCTGTATTAAACAAAACTAATTCAATTTGCCCACGCAATAGACACACTTAAATACAATTTTTAATTATCATTCCCAATAACTAAAGCTTGTGAAAGTCTTCCGCTTTCTTTTTATTAAAAAAACAATCACTCATAAGGCATAACCTCAAAACCAAAATAACCTAAAACGAACTGACAGACATACATTTACGCCCTTTTAATATCTGTTCTTTTAACTGCAACGCCCTTTGCGTGTAAAAGTGTTTTTATAAACTTAGAGACGAGTTCATAATAAGGACTACTTAGACTTGGCTCACGAGATAACCGCCATGTGGGATGTTGAATCGACGATAATTGTCCCGAAAGTCGTTTCATAGCGAAGAGTCTCGACCAACATCTTAAGAGACTCGCTAGGTGAATGGATCAAGGGTCAGACGAAGGCGGTAGTCCTGGATACGGACTATATATATCTTTTACATACATTTATATATATAGGACAAAAGAACTGAATACCCAATCGGCCGAAAAAAAATGACGCCATAAAATTGCAGCAGTTGCGACTCTTTTTCTTATAACTAGTTTGAAACGGGACGTTCCGTAAGTGCCAACAGCCTATATACTTTTAACAGTGTTGGTAGTTCTGTGTATGATTTTGACACTTAATGCTTACGTCAGTAAGCTCTTTTTCGTACGAAACATTTTATGATTTTGTATCATCATCAAATTCAAGTTCGCTATTGTCATCTTCTTCTTTTTCGGTATCACTCTTGACAGAGTGGTCGTGGTCATCACTTCAGGTGTTGGTGGCAAGCTTCACAACACGCCGCCACTCTTCTCTGATAGCAGCCTTTCTCGTGCATTCATGTAGTGAAGATGAGCCATTTACTGCCGTTTTTATCTGGTCAGTCCACCTCATAGGCGATCTTTTTAATAAGTCAAATTATATATATCGTTGTTTAATACCCCCAACACAAGCCTTATTGAGCTTACTGGGGGGCTAGATCGAATTTAATATTTATATCGAGTCAATGATGTAAGCAGGAAAGCTTTTCATGGAGATTAACAGTCTTTGTTATCTGATTGTCTGTAAGCGTTCTCAATCAAATCGATTATTTCATCATCGAATCGATCCGGCTCGAAACTCAAAAATAAAAATAAATAATTAAGAACGAACGCATCCATTAGCCGACGTGTCAATTTATTCGATTGTTAATTAATCGATAGAGGCACTGATTCATTTGTAAAACCATAGACGGCGTAGAGTTGTTTTTAGGGTTCCATAAGAAAAAAACGGAACCCTTTCTAGATCACTTTGTTGTCCGTCCGTCCGTCCGTCCATGTAAGACCCTTTATCTCGGAAACGCGTAGAAGTAGCAATTTGGATTGAATACCACATACACAAGCCTGTACTTGTAGTACCTTGAAGCTGTGAAAAAAACAAATATACGTCCGTTTATATCGCATTTCCCATACATTTGCAATGGGAATCAAAATGTATAGGGTACTTCCCTTTGGCCTAAAACACGAAATTTGACAAAAAGCAAGAGCTTGTAGTGTAGCATAAGTACAGAAAGATTTTAAATACAGAACTCCCGTGAGTATTAGACATATACTTATATCGGGTTACTCACTTCTATAAAGTCGAAAATAGCTCGACATGTTTCGGGACGGTCCGCGTCCCATAATCATGAGTGAGAAGCGCTTGCGGCGATTGCTCTGCGCACACCATACTCATCTTATAGACATGAGTAACCCGATATAAGTCTAATACTCACGGGGGTTTTCTATCTAAAATAGCGAAAGCTAGATGACCAAGCACAACTTTGCAAATCGCGATACAATCGTTGATCACTTTTCAATAATAATGGGTACCTCTACCCACAGTTGGTTTCTTGTACAGTTATGTACGAAATGATTGCAAAAAAGATCTGTTAGTAATTGTATCTGAATGTAGGTGAGTATAACTGTATTCTTTTTGTGAAGGTACTGTTGTGGTTTATAGTTATTATATTTTAGGCCAACCTAGTGGTTCGCTCGGAACGTGACCTTACTACCCCTATATCACGGCATCTCCTTAACCGATTAGGCTCATATTCTAAGATATATCTTACCTAACAACCTGTCAAACACGACGATACGATCGAAAAAACATACATACATACATACAAACGATGGAGTTTCCCAGTAAATTGGGAGAGTTCACTCCCTTCGGAAATACCAATTTCATTTCAAATCACATAATTACTTCACAATCTGTGGTCTTAACAATTAGCGGGTTCCATGACAAAAACCGTTACACAGAACTCGGAATGACACTGGCCGCACAGAAATTTAAAAGTTAAAGAGCGCGCGAACAGGAAACGTCATTTTGAATCGGTTAACTTGGATTGACACGTTCGAAATTTGAATGTGCGGGCGGAAAAATGAAGCTGGCTGAGAGAATTTGTATTTTTTTCTTTTGTTGATAGTTTGTGGTCATAGGGAATTCGGCCAGATATATATTAGTTTCATGTATTTTGTTACCCTTAGGTTGTCTGGGAAAGATTGCGAGAGTGTGCTTATGGAATACCGTAGACAACGTTATAATGTATACTTTTTTAATATTTCTGTCAGTCATCTAATTGACAGATAAAAATACTGGAGTAGAAAAAAACTATTTAGGTCCTTTCGGTTGTCTAGAAGATACTTTCTATATCTACAGGGACTATATTTTTGTATTCTGTCGGTAAAACTCGACTTAGTCTATTTTAATACATGAAAAAAAAAATTAAATACCTTGCTGTCTAAAAAGTAGACGGGTTAAGATTGAAAAAGTGTCTAAAATCTCATCTACTTAACTTATAAATATTACGGGATAATTATTAAACGGGTCTAACGCGAATTAACTTGTTTACCTTATTTACCGACGTTTCGACACAGGACGTTTCGATTATGTTTAAATATGTGTTCAAATCGCGAAAGTTTTAAACGTTATATTACGGGATAAGATTGAAAATCGACGAATTAGCCACAAAATGCGGGCGGTCACTGACGCCTGAGCGGCGGATCGTAACAATATGGCGGTTTAAAGGATGATAATCATGATACCAGTACTAAAGACCTTAAACCAAATAGAGAGTTATAAGAATGTCATCTTTACCCTTTTTTCAACTTCCCCACCTTAGCTTACTTAGTTTTCAAATGTTTCACAGTTCATTTGTTATTTAGTTCATTAACGTGGTCCGACTCAAAACTCTAAATAATAATGTTTTAATCACTGCAATTGCTATTTGATTTGCGTTTACTTCGACTTGGCAACTCACTGGCCGGCAACAAGCAATCGAAAGTGACGGCAAAAATATTCGAAATGTTTTATTCACATCTCTTTCGCTCGAATAAGCGAGTGGGAAAGAGATATATATGGTCGATTGTTTTATACTCGCGGTTGAACGCGTGGCAATGGCAACTAAGTTACATAACATTGTTGTGCGAGACAATTGGCCAAACGATTTTGATTCAAACTAATTGACCAACTTTATATTCGTGATGTTCGTATGCGTCGGGTATTTTGACCAATGTAACATGATCTTACATTATTATTTATTTACCATTAACATTAGCACTTACAGTTATACCTTACATGCTAACAGGCTATTAAATAATATTTAAAACGGGTCACTCACGTAATTTAGTCGATTAACACAGCAGCTAACAGGCTATTGTTTAAAATACGTACAAGTCAAAAATAAACAAAAGAATTGAAAATAATGATGGAATTTTACAATATTGTCTGAAATGTCTGAATGTCAAGTTGAATACAATAAGTTCAAAAAATATTAAAGAATATGGAACATAAAATATGGAACATGAAAAAAAAATAAAAAAAATGATTACATTAAACATGTCAGTGGAATAAGAATTTAACACAAATCCAGAATAATATTATTAATTACTACATTACATTATTATTAATTACTACATTGTAATACCTTGTGTATTAAGGACGACTGTGAATTTAATATTTGAATGTATGTATACAATGTTTTTCATCACATTTGCGAGGAAATAAACAAACTTACTAGGCAGATAAATAAACAATAATTATCGACGGTAGTGCAGGTAGCAGTCCACAGTACTCCGCGGTGAGCGGCGAATACGTGCGGCGTGTGGCGCTCTGTGTGAGGCCCTACGGGAACTCCGGGGTGTTATGCTCATAATATCACCATTTAATCCATTTATGAGCAAGTGTGATAAAGTTATTTTTTAAATTATCCCTTTAGTGGTGAATTCTTAAAAAAATGGGTTTTAAATTTAGTATTATCTATTATGAATAAAATATATAGTACAGTAAGTGTAATTTACCTACCTATCTCTACCTTAAATCTAAAATAGGTCCTTGAGGCATTGTACGTAGGATGCTGGCGGCATTTCCTCGTTGTATCGCAATGCTGATACGTTGTGCAAAAAACTTGCGTGCGCTGGGACCCCATGGACCCAGAGTTTCGATCCCAAATAGTACAAAATAGTACTCTCTTGTATTTTTTTTAATACTACGACGGTGACAAACAAGCATACGGCCCGCCTGATGGTAAGCGGTCACCGTAGCATATGGACGCCTGCAACACCAGGGGGGGTGTTACAATGCGCGTTGCCGACACTTTAAAAAAAAGGAGGATTTATACTGATTGAGAGCGCATTGTACTGGTTTTCTTGAGTCCTTCTCTCGTTCTTGGTTTATAAATATGATATGATTCGGCGCACGCGACTCTATACATTCCTAAATGACTTATAAGTATGAGCTCACGTGTTCTTGACAATTACTATTAATGTTGTCACGTTTTGATGGAACAGTTATTAAGAGTCCACAAGAGAGCGGGATTGATCTCGCAAAAAATTAAAAGGCTTAATCGGGCGCGTAAAATGAACCGCGTAATCAGATAATTGCTGTGTTTTTATACTACGACGGTGACAAACAAGCATACGGCCCGCCTGATGGTAAGCGGTCACCGTATCCTATGGACGCCTGCAACTCCAGGGGAGTTACCTGCGCGTTGCCGACCCTTTTAAAAAAGTGTGTTGACAGCTAAAGGGGCAAGCTTTGCTCCGTGGGTCCCCACTCCCCAGCTGTCAACACAGTGAATCCTCTTGGAGCTCTGGTAACCTTACTCACCGACAGAAACACAACACTATGAGTAGGGTCTAGTGTTATTAAAATGCGGTTTTCTGTAAGGTGGAGGTACTTCCCCAGATGGGCTCTGCTCCAGATTTGAGCGAGACTACATTCGTTGTGCTGTGCCCTACCACACTAAACGATATGCATCCGCTGTGCCCATACCTCTCATGTTTCAATGACATTGTCTATCTCTTTCACTTACGCATTTTTATAAGTGACTTGCTATATCACATGACTAAAGTCCATCATAAAGCGACATGCGCCGGAGTTCAAAGCTCTTCGTTTTTTGCAAGCGTTTTCTAACAAAAACATATCTACCAAAAATTTACACTCAATTTACAACTCTAATTCCGTCTAAATACAATTCAAAATTGACCTAATTATAGTTTCTTTATGTTAAACTTTTTTTCATTCGGTTCCTCACAAAACATCGAAAAACATGAAACGTCAAAGAAGTACACTCTATTTTCGACTGTAATCCAATATGAATACAGTTGATATTCAATATTGACGTAATTAAAGTAAGGTGTTTAAATTTAAGGAGTTTTTTTTATGTGATACGCTTGAAGTAACTTTTTCATAACACATTGAGCTTCTTAGAAGCAATTTTTGCAAGAGAATAGAGGTATTCATATAGGTTATGTTTTTTTTAGAGTTCCGTTCTAAAATGGTAAAAAAGGAGCCCTTATGGTATGACTCAGTCTGTCTGTCACACCGTTAAATATCTCGAGAACTACTTAAGCTACCGATTTGAAATTTGGAATAGTTCCAAACAAGGCTTACGTAGATACAATGAAAGAGGATTTAAAATTTATATTTTCAAATTTATATTTATATTTTCAAAAATTAAAAGCTTAGTTACTGGGTCATGTAGGATATCATTTGAAAGGGTTTTGGTTAGCACATTCTAAAACTGTTTTTATTATTTTTTTACAGTGAAAAATGATTGATTCGTTTCGTTTATAGTTTTTTTTAATAACATAAACCTAAGTAGTACAGTCAACTCTAAAAATGCATCTGCCCAAAGTTTTCATTACCATACGTTTTACAAAATATTTTGATTCTGATTCTAAAGATTTTGCGAGTCTGTAGAATATTTGACGACTGTGTTATTGTACGACCGGTTGGCGTAGTTGGTAGTGACCGTGCCTGCTAAGCCGATGGTCCTGGGTTAGAATCCCGGAAGGGCATTTATTTGTGTGATGAACACAGATACTTGTTCCTGAGTCATGGATACTTAGAAAACATAAGTATTTATGTATTTCTATATTATATATATCCTTGTCTGAGTACCCGCAACACAAGCCTTCTTGAGCTTACTGCGGGACTAAGTCAATCTGTGTAAGAATGTCCTATAATATTTAGTATTTATATACTTAGAAAACTTTTTAACTTTTTTAAATTAATAATGAGTACTTCATTTGTGCAAATACAAAAAAATATACGTTTCTGTTAAGATTTAGAGTATATTTTCGCATTATAAGGGTTCCGTACCTCAAAAGGAAAAACGGTACCCTTATAGAATCACTTTGTTGTCCGTCCTGCCGTCCGTCCGTCTGTCGGTCAAGACCCTTTATCTCAGGAACGTGTAGAGGTAGCAAGTTGAAATTAATACAACATATACAACCCTGCGGTCCCCTGAAGCTGTAAAAACATCAAACCTCTACGTCAACGCAATCAAAGTTACGGCCGTTTATATCGCATTTCCCATACATTTGCAATGGGAATCAAAATGTATAGGGTACTTCCCGTTGACCTAGAATCACGAAATTTGGCAAAAAGCAAGGGCTTGTAGCACAAGTACAGGAAAAAATCCGAACACCGTATAATTGTCGCACACTGAGGGTTCCGTGCCACCAGTATTTTTAAGTACCTAAGGTTTATTTTTTCCTACTCTAACATCACTATCCGACGATGACTGCCCCATGCACTCAAAACATGTCACGCCTATTATGATAAAAATACGTAAGTCTTAGTATTTAAGATGTATTTAAGATGTATACTAACAACATGATCCTTTGTTGGTCCTAAATAAAGAAATTAAATTAAATTAAATTAAATTAACCGTTATTTCAGTATTAATATGAGTACCTATGACTCAGGAAAGTTAAAGTTGTAAGATCGTCTATCCTCCTTGAAAACATAGAAAAAACTCCAGGTCAGCAAATACGCCCATATTTGAATCGCCAATTTTAGCCTTCCAAATTCGAATTCGTAGTGCCGACCACACCGCAGAGTCTGCAACAAGATTACCCGTCCATTTGCGGCCATTTTGGCGCGAACGTCAAACTTACAAAATGGATTCCCGGGGGCGGCGGTGAGATTCAACTTTGGAATTGTAGCTTATTAGGCTTTTTTTGTAATAAAGGACGTATACAATAATAGATATAATTGTAGTGATAATAATAGTAGTTTAAACAGTGATATAAGGGTTCTTAATATTAAAGGGTCGCTGTAAAACGAGACGTAGTCGAGTTTTGTAATAATAGACCCGAGACTTTTAAGAACCAATTATGAGCGAATGCATACACTAATTTTTCTACGACAGCAAAAATAGCGATAAAAGCGAAATTTTGAATGGTGGCAGAATGTGGAAGATGTCGTAAAAATCACGTTGTGGGGTGGGGGGTCCAAGCAGACCTCACGTGTATTTTTCTACAGCAACCTCACGTGATTTGTGCACAAGCCTAAACTAGCAAAAAGGAGTAAGTGCCTTCAAAATATCAAGCCACTTACATCCTTTTGCAATAAAAGTTAGCAAAAAACTCAAAATGTGTACAAAATAAGTTTCATTGTAAGTCCATCTTATGTACCTATACCTGAATTTTTTCATATTTTTTGGTACGTTTTATAGTAGGTACCCTAAAAATGAAAGTTTTTAAACTTTTTATTTTATTACTTTGTCGGCGTAATTAATACGTGTATTCATACCAAATTACAGCTCTCTAGAACTAACGGCCATTGAGCTAAGCTGCAGACGGACGGACGGACGGACGGACAGACAGACATGGTTGATTAGTTGACTACGGACCCCTAAAAAGAAGCAAAGTTGACTTAAATCCAAAAAACCTGGGTATAGGATAATGTGTAAAAGGTACCAATATGTCGGTTACGCTAAAAGTCCTAAAGATTCATATTTAAATAAAAAAGCGACAAAGTGATATCTTTTAAAAAAGCTCATAATGTATAGACAAGTTAACTTGAGAATCCAAAAATAGTTTCACCCTTTTCGACCGCGGTGACCTACAACTTCTAATCTTATGACATTGCTTACCATAAAACAGAATCATCCATAAGTCAATATCACCACCATTCATTAGTAATGATGGAACGAATGAATCATTACAATCCAAGATTTATTACTAAAATCATTTACGAGAACAACACAACAAAACTGAAACTACCAAACTCTTTGCTATTCTAAAAACGACTGTATTACTATGGAGTTAAAACATACGAGATAAAAAAATAACTGTATTTTTATTTTGTGTAACTGGCCGTCGTCAATAGATGCATCATTAATTTATTTTATTTCAAAAATCGAATTCTTTCGAGAGCTTTCTTCGCGGCACTATTGAACGCTTTTGTTTTTTAACGGTAAACCTTTTTGGTGTTGCCGTTATTGTAAGCTTTGTTTTTTTTTACTGGTTTTCAGTAGTGATTTTATGTTATTATGTATTTTATAATGAGTTGTAAAACATTAAGTACAATAAAATAGGTTAGGCCACATGTTATATTCAAGACAAGACAAAGAAAGTTATTTTTTTGTAGTTTTAAGAAATTGATTTTATATCAGCTACTTTACCCAAAATTTTCAAATCAAAAACTGCTTCAAATGTTAAAGAATTCCTTAACTATAGTCTGACAACCCAGCGAGCGCAGTAACAACAGGATAGAGAGCATCATACTGTCTTTTTCTGACGCTAGTATTACCATCCTGAAAAAAGGGATGGATATAGTTATTTTGTCCTACTGTTACTGCGCTCGCTCGCTTGTCAGACTATATACATCTGTGCATCTGTCAAACCAAGTCTAACAGTAGATTAAAAAAACTCTATTTGTTTTTTTTTTAATCTACTGTCCCCTCCTGCATATTCCTCCTTTTTTTCGTTAGAAGAAGACAATATGACTCTCTCTGACTATCCACGAATGAGAACAGGGGTGCGATTTTTGAATCTCACCGAGTGACTAATTCTCACAAAAATGAGTGATTTCCGAAAATTCGTATTTTTGAAACTCATCGATGACTTCTGATTCTCACGCATGTGAGTTCAATTCGAATGCCCCTACCCATTCGTATTTGAAGTCATCGGTGAGTATTTTGACAGTTGACTTATGTGAATTGTGAAATCTGCCAGTTTGTTGGAATTGGAAAACAGTAATGTTGGAGATTTAACTGAATTAGCAGCGGGGCTCACTGTGATTTCGTGAATTTCGCATATTTGTGAAAAGAATAAGAAATGGCAAGCCTGGAAGATTACATTAAGATGACGATAACGGATAGCGAATATGGCATAGCAGCAATAGAATAGAACGAGGCCTTTGAAAAAGCGCATGCTGCGATAGAAACGTGTAATGGCATATTAAAAGGCCGATTCCGCTGTTTATTAAAGCATAGAGTACTGCACTATGCACCGGAGAAGGCGTCGAAAATAATTAACAGCTGCGTGGTGGTCTGCATTCAAAACTGTCGATCTTGGTCATGACAATGAAGATGATGTTTTGGATTTTGGCCTGTACTTACCTGATTTGTTGGCAAGAGAAGCTCTACGGGCATCTATAGTGCGATATTATTATTTGGAAGATTAAGCCACCTAGCGAGTAGGTAGTCAGCCTATTTGGTCACTTGCTGAAGTTTTTGTTCATGTTTTGTTATTATAGTGCACAATAAAGCATGTTATGAATATCTCTTCTTCTTACATTGTTTTAAATTCCTTGTACGCCCAAGCAAATTACTTACATCAACCAAACTTCCATACCTACTCCAGTTAATCATAGTTCAGTTTTTGTCTACATGAGTAGGGTAAGGTTAATGTAGCTAATTCCATCGTAGGGCCTATTCTATCTAATGCTCGCCTGCATTGAATATGAATAAACACGAGTCAATAAGCAGCAGGCTATCCGTAGTTCATCAACTGAGTCGAGAGCTGCATACTGTGCTTATACTCAATGGAGGCGAGCATTAGATTGAATAGTCAAAATGACAGAATTAGCCACATTAACCTTATAAGTATAACATGGATAGGTTTTGCACAGACACTGCGCCTGTGCCGTTGTAAGGTATGCGGGCTGAGAATTTTTGTATGTATAGATGTTGCTCTTCAATTAAAAAGAGGATGTAAATTAGTTCTCAAATGTATCAGTAAGGTACACTTACAATGATAGGGCAATATGGAACAGGCAGGAGGCAGGCATTAGGTAGCTGTAGAAACTGAATGAAACAAGGAGTTTGTGTAGGCTTTATATATTATTTCTTGTAATTTAGGTATAGTCTACCTACATAGGCTCATTTTAAACAATTTAATACCTCAAGTCTGTTTAGTTTAGTGTAAGCAACTTAATTAGATTAGGTAGTAGTCAATAGTTGCAATGTACTTAAGCAACTCTGTGACTTCTATTTTATAGAAAGTCAAAGTGTTGTAAGTTACAGTTATGGAGAACACTAGTCCTTTGCTCCTAACATAATTAACATTTTAATAAGACCGCCAATAGCCTTAATGTTAGTGAATGTACATTAAGCATCAAAAATATCTATACAACTCTCCTCTTATTACAAAAGAAATAAAGTGAGAGTTGTGTAGGTATTGTTGACACTGACCGTACAGTCTGCAGCAGATGTAGTTAAGCATGCGGGGTGTCCAATATGATCTTGATGCACCCTTCTTTTGAAAACAATAAGATTGTGCTCAGACCATTTTGAACACCTTGCCTGCTCTACTACTTCTGCTGCTAGCCATATGACTTATACATTGACAAAATCAATCAGTTTGAATTTCTCAACTAAATAATAGGCAAATTAAATAAAGCCTTACAAGATACCTATTAATAAAACATCAGTCTAAAGCTTCGAATTTTACATTACTACTTTATTATCAAGAAGTGCATTATAAGTATATTAAAAAACATCAGCCTAAATATCTGAACTAAATAATAATCATCTTATAATCTAACATCATACATAGAATTTTTGTATCAAATCACAGCACAAGTAGGTAGCACAAATTGGCAGGTTACACAACTTGGCACTTTCATTTAGAAAGATTGAGAGATATACTGTATGAGTTATCACTTTAAATGAGAGAGGTACACAATCCAGTCAATTCAGCCATTCTACTTTTTCATCATTAATAAATTTCTTTATTGACAGGTATGATCCATATCAGATTGCAAATGGTAGTTAAAGTATAAATACAAAAAATAAAAGGAACATAAATAAATAAGTTAAAATTAATAACTTAATTTTAATTTGGTATACACCTCCGGGTATAGGTAATTAGGCTATTATCTGTTGGTCTACAAAAACTTATTTTTTGTTCCACTCATGGTGTACAGAAAACCAATATGCATACATTGTATTGTCTTGATACTTAGACAAGCCATGGAGAATGCTGTTATCCAATGTTTGTAGGAAACTCCAAAAAAGTAGAGATATTGCATTGTCTGCTTGCCGCTTACCTGAAAGTACAAAAAAAAACATTCAATTATAATAGAGTTCTATTATCAGCTATAAATTAGATTTTCGATGTATCCTGATCCTTTAATAATTATGTAACAGTTTGAGAAAACATCTGGAGTTACAGATGTATGTGTATCAAAGATGGTGAAATTTAATTTGAATATTTTGCAGTCAACTACACAAGAGGTGCACAACAAGTAATGTAACTGATTGTAATTTGATCAGTAGCCCTGTTGTGTAATATATTTATATCCTGGTCACAGCTAATAATCAACCTGGCAAAATGCATCAAAGCCTTCCTACAAGATATTAAAAAGGTAAACAGTCAGACTAATATAATAGTTCATTTTTGCCTTTGGTTTGTATAAATTACTAATTTTTATATGCTGGGAATTGGTGTGTAAGTTAGTTAGGTAGTTGGTCTTGGCATTTTCTGCAAGTTGACAACCATTGTGCACTCAGCAGCAGAAATTGCTAAGTTGGTAAGGTGACCAAAATGATTTTGGCACTGCCTAATTATTAAGACAATAAATGTGTATTAGGATCATTGTGAACACCTTGCACGCTGTTATACCATTGGGAAATTTCTCTGATATGATTTTAGTTATAAATTTAACCTGAATGAAAGAATAACAATGAAAAGATCCTACCTTTCTCCACGCCTTCTAGTCCTGGAATAGCATTTAATTCGGCCGCTATATCCTGCCAAACTTTCAAAGTTGCTCATTGAGCTCATTCTCCCGCACAAGTGCTTGCAGTCGAAATTTCTGTTATATTCCAACTTTCCTCTTTTGTGGGACTGGGACCGACGACGAGCATCTATAAAAGGGACAATAAACAATTATCAGGTTAAACAACACTATATATTACGATAATAGAACATATGCCACTAACAAATGTACATACCTTTTTTTAATACAACTGTCGCTTTCTTCGAGTAAATTTCAAGCAATCCTTGTAGTTCTGATAATAAAATGTTTCCAAAACTAAGTTTTCTTTTAAATTACACTGACTGACTGACAGGTAGGTACACCACGTTTTACGTTTGACCGATTTCATTGAACCTATTTTAAGTTATAGTATGAGAAATAAAAACCGGTATCTGCTTAAAAAGGAACGTCATGGGACGATTGTCTATGACTGAAGTTGTAAAATATCTGCATGTTGGTAACCTGCGTGTGAGTTTCAAAAATACGACATTTGGTAATCGGTGATATCAAAGTCACCGGTGAGAATTTTAGTCACCAGGCGAGCTCAACTCACGAGTGAGATTCAAAAATCGCACCCCAGATCCTTGTCAAACTAAATAGTTAGATTGAATTCTTGACCAATGTAGCTAGGGGGGGGCATTATGGGGCAACGCCCCACCTAACCACTGACTTTGATTCACGAAATTCGAAAATTGACTTGACAGAAAAATCTCTTTTGTCACTCTAATATGCAAGTGTGACAGAGACATATATACAAATCCACAAGTCCAAGGATACAGAATGTGATATTAATAATTAATTAAAGTGATATCACAAAAGAAATGTAAGCTACAATTAACACATACCGACGTCCGACCGCCGCGCACGAAACGCGCGGTTTGCACGCAACATTCTTCCCTTATAATAATAACTATTTTATAGTAGAAAGTGCATTAGATTGAGAGAACTTACTAGCTTCAGTCGCTCGTTTGTATATTTGTTGACTTATAAAAAAAAATTACACACAATGAAGAACAAAACCGTCAAAAGTCTGGGTCAGACTGATATTAGCGAACTGGCATTGATGATGATACAAAAGCATAAATGTTTCGTACGAAAAAGAGCTTACTGATGTAAGTATTAAATGTCAAATTCATACACAGAACTACCAGCACTGTTAAAAGTTTATAGGCTGTTGGCACTTACGGAACATCACGTTCCGTATTGTCTTTTATATTTTTGTACACTGAAGCGTCGCGAATAAACGTTTTTCTTTCTTTCTTTTTTTCTAAAAAGAGTCGCAACTGCTGCACTTCTATGAGGTCATTTTTTTTCGGCTGATTGGGTATCCAGTTCTTTTATCCTATATCTATGACTTGTAGCATTAAATTAGTTTAATTAATTCATTACTTAATTAACTTAAATTAAACAAATAAAGCAAGGAAAATGCTCACAAGTACCAGGCGGCCATAAGCACATAAGAAGCGAATTGGAGATGAGAACAAAGTGAGTTGCTCCGCAATCCGTCTGCGGTCCGAGTAGGGAGGTGCCAAGCTGCCGGATTCTTGATGTTCCCGGGATGTTTCTAGTATAACCAGATTATATCTGGGAATACTGGAGCGTTTCAGCTATTTAATTCAGACTTTCTACTTAACTACATAATTTAAACTTTCGTGAGACATACTGACATTAAATTTAGACAGTTAAAACTCACGTATTTTTATCACAACAGTTGTGACATGTGACAGTGATGCCCGAGCCGCGGAGGTGACAACTACACTCTGTCTGTCCGACGATGACTGCCGATAGTGCCGATGCAGTCGGAACATGTCACGACTATTTGTGATAAAAATTCGTAAGTATCAACTGTTTCAGTTTCATGGCACATATAATTATTTTAAATTGATGTATGGGTAGTGGCCAAAACATGAAAATTCCATTCCTACGCCCCAAAATACAGATGTAGGATTAAAGAACTGGATACCCAATCAGCCGAAAACAATGACGCCGTAAAGCCGATGTCTAAGAAATATTTTCCTTTTTTCCCTGAAACTGCGGAGCACATCACTAGGTCCGAGCGAGCAATAAAGATTACCGCGTGTGAGTACGAGACAGGTGCTGGTACGACCGCCGCTTTAAACTAATGTTACTTTTAATCCTTTCTGCCCCCAACTCAACTAGATAGATAGATAGAATACTTTTTATTGCACACCTCAAGTTTAAGTTAAATACAAGAAAAGATAGTTAAATACAAGAAAAGCTTAATTAACAAAAAAAAGAAAAAGAAAATACAACCAGTCGATTTAAGATTGAGGCCAAACAATAGGCGGTCTTATCGCTAAAAAGCGATCTCTTCCAGACAACCTTTGGGTAGCGGAAACAATGAGAACTAATCAGCGAGAGTAGGCGTTACAAACATATAGATGAAATTAACTAAACGCACACACACACACAAAACTACACCAAACAATAAACATACTTATATATACAAAATAATAATAAACAAATAGACATAAATAAACATACTTAAATAAACAAAATAACAACATAAATTCTCATAACAGCATCATGCAAGCCAGACAGCAAAAAGAGAAAAAAAAAATAGAAAACTAGAGTACAATCGCAATCATAAATATATAAACGGCCAAGATGTTCACAAACATCTAAGCGAGCCATACTATCCTTATCCTTACTAATATTGTAAATGGGAAAGTGTGTTTGTTTGTCCGTCTCTCACGGCAAAACGGAGCAACGAATTGACGTGATTTTTGAATTGGAGATAGTTGAAGGGATGGAAGACATCTTTCTAACGCGAGCGAATCCAAAAAATAAATACGCAAATAGATATAACAAACCACCACCAATAATATAAACCTCGACACGTGTTTCGCCTCTCTACGAGGCATCCTCACGAGTTGCAGGAGATCTTGTCGGACGCCAGTACGACGTGTCGAATTTTATATTATTGGTGGTGGTGTGTTGTACCTATTTACGTATTTTTATTTGCGGCGGAAGGATGGGAACATTAATTGCATGCAAAAAATACGTAAGTAGGTATAACAAGTTGGTACTAATTGACTAGCACGTTAGGTGCAATAGCAAAGTAACATTATTATAGTTGTTAATAAATCAATAAAAAATCATCATCATCATCATCAGGGTCATCATCTTAACCCTGTGAAAACGAGTGCTGTAAAGGGCTTGAAACGTAGGATCATGGTGTTAATAAACGCGATTAATCCGTTCTAAAGTGTTTATTTACTTTACATTATATCAATTTTAGATTCATATTATTTAAAGAGCATTTTCAGTCAACAAATTATTTTTTAGTGATAATATTGTCTTCTGTTACCGCGATTGTTATTCATTGAAATTACAAGTTACTTTTTTGATGAGAATTCGCATACTCTCAGTCATCATCTTAACCCTGTGAAAACGAGTGCTGTAAAGGGCTCGAAACGTAACGGTCATGGTGTTAGTAACGTGATTAATCCGTTCAAAAGTGTTTAATTTCAACCATAATACAATTATCAATATTCTAAAACACCTAACCCTCTACTCTTAATATGGCATATCTCATTTCACGGATCAACTTTTTGTATATCTAAGCCAAATAAGTGAAATAATAAATATCACACGCGTCAATTTCCAAACAAACGTAGTCACAAATACTTTCGACCATTGCTACCAATTAGAAACCGCGTCAATTGACAGCTGGAATGACAGCTCAAACCAACAAATGTGTCGAATCTGTTAAATGGTCCGAACACATCTATCCGTCCTTGAAAAAGGGCCCTTGTCGGTTACGTCGGGAACGATCAAATTTGTATTGTAATATCGTTAAAGTCCTAACCGCCAAATGTAAGTTCGGCTATTAAAATGGCCGACATGTGTCTCTTGAAAAGGGTCGTAAGACCCATTGACGGTTGTGTCACCAAACATTGCATTTGTATTTTAGAATTGTTGATAATGTCCTAACCGCCAAATGTGAGTGAGGCTATTAAACGGGCCGACATGTGTCTCTTGAAAAGGGTCGTAAGACCCATTGGCGGTTGTGTCACCAAACATTACATTTGTATTTTAGAATTCTTGATAATGTCGTAAGCGCCAAATGCTTCTTGGTTCCGTTTTACATGAGACATTTCGATGCAATGCCATGTTGAATTTTCTTTTGTATTTAATCACTGTTACATGTTTATTTTTATTTAATTTAGGGGAGAATGAGGGATCGAAATGTATGGATGTCACTGATACCCTTTTGTAGTCGATTGGTGTACAATACAATGTAAATCTCTTTGTGGCACATTACTATACAGTAGAATTCGATTAGTAGGACTCCGCATAAAACAAGCAACCGCTTATAGCGACGTAAGTATAGGCCGATGGTAGGTTTTCATTAGTCTGTATGACTGCTTACACAAAGGTTTAGAGTAAGTAATTTAATAATTAGTAGTTATGTTTCAATTGTATTGATATAGGTAGGTAGTATACATAATCTTACATAATATTTTCTAGACGTGACTGAAATAATTGATGAAACGTAGGCAAAATCGACCTTTGTTTTTCTAATAAAAAAATTACAAGTATAAATTGCGTTAATTTTATAGGTCCATTCCATTTATTGACTGTAGTTTAATTCTTGAAATAGGCTAGACGACAAAAGAAATCTATTTAGTCCGTCTTTTAGATTATTAAAAAATATTGTGCAGGTACCTAGTAGTGACGTCACAAACCCCCACCATGGATTTTTGATGCTCTTTATCTTCGTCAATTTTAGTTAAATTGAAAAAGGAAAAAATGCTTGTCTGATCATTTTAGATAATCTACTCGTAACTGACGGACTAATTAGAATTATAGTTTTGAAACCTAGTCGTCATCCCTATTCTTGACATCCTGTATAGGTATCAGAAATAAATATAATCCAAAATGGCCACTGAACGTCAAAGTGCATCCGAGAGTCCCTCAGGGCCGCCTGTTAGGCCCCTCAGTGTACATGATACTCATAACATAATCTAATTATGCCCCTTGTAGAGATGATTTGATGTTTATTTTATCACCCGTCATCAAACTATCAGAATTCATGTTGCTATTTAGTGTAATGGAGGACTGTTTTTTTTCTGATATTTTTTTAATGGTTGGAATGGCATCAATGTGTTCTGTTACAATACTTTAACAAATACAGATGGAAAAATCCGAGTGATATTACCAAATTATTATATTCTAATCTATATTATTATATTTATTAATTAATTTATTCAAATATATTTTTATATTTATTTATTCAGTTTTGATTAACTGCATCGTTAGTTTACTGCACAATTAGCTTTCAATATTACACATTAAACAACGTTAAGCAGATAAAAAACCAATAGTTTATTGTACGACGGACGCCATCGCCATCTTGAGTTTCAACCTGAAGTCCATATATTAAGTACATATTTTTTTCACACTACCTATTCATAAATAGTTATTTATTATACAAGGGGGCAAAGTTGTTGTTTAACTCTCGGGCTTATATTGAGACCCGAGCAAGCGAAAGATTCCAAAATTGAGCCACGAGCGTAGCGAGTGGTTCAATAACTGGAATCTTGAGCTTTACGAGGGTCTCAAGGCACGAGAGTTGAACAAACCTTGCCGCCGAGTGTAATACAACATTTTTCCCCTCATTATTGCGAGGAAAATACAGACTAAATACGATTATAAATCTTATCCACGTGTAAGTTATCTTGTAGAAACCATCAAAAATCTATTTCAAAATTTGTCATAGAGTGGGTACGCTCCTGGTACTTAGATATTACCAACAGTTTACCAAGTGCGGGATAAGACATGATCACATGACCAATTTAAGGTGTGACCTCCGATTGCGCATATTTACTATGGGCATATAGGACTCACTTATACTGGACTGGTGGTAAGTGATAGGAATTAGGTTACTTTGCCCCACATGTTGATAAAATGCGTTTTTCCACGTTAGTTTTGAAGGACAAAACAGCGCTTTCCGAGCTAGTGAGGGGAAAAGGGTTTTTTCTCTTCAAGTTAGGAGTGATCAAAGTGGCACTTTTCTATTTAAGCTCTACACATTTTTACGTTTTCGGGCATTAACTAGTGGCATGGTGGTGTTGATATGATGCTGTTTTCGGCTTTGTTTATTTCCTCTTAGTTGGTGTAAAAAGCAGTATGTGTCACACGGTATCAACATTATTTTCGTCTTAGGCGTTAACGCTTAAATCCCTCATTACGCTCAGCTTACTAAAATCAAGCACTAAATAGAATATGAAAACGATTTATTTCCATTCACTATTTAAGATACAAGTAATAAAAGTAAGCAAGTTACAACCTTAGATCTAAAATAGGTCCTTGAGGCATTGTACCTAGGATGCTGGCGGCATTTCCTCGTTGTATCGCAATGCTGATACGTTGTGCGAAAAAGCCGCCAGCTCTTCTTCTTTATTTTAATACGTTAATGTTAAATGAAGTACCCAGTGTCACTTGATACAATTTGTTGTTATTGATTATTAATAAACAATAATGCAGTAAGTTATACCGAGAGGTCCTAGCGGACCGCGGGTAATTCGTGGGTGTTATGCAGAAGGTTGCAAACATATTAAACTTAGAAAAATCAATTTAGGTTCTAGAAATAGCCGAATGCAACAATTTGGCTTGTAAGCTTAAGTTAAGGCATAGTTTAATAAATAAGGACTATTCAATTGGAGTATTGAATTCGGGTATCTAATATTTTAAACCAATTATGTAACCAAGATATTTTTATACCCTTATTTAAGTAACTTAATTTATTTACCTTGTTTAAGTGTGCAATAAAAGTTGATAGTTAGACCTGGGGCCTTACCATGACGTCTTTGGGTATTTTCAAAAATAGGGTACCATTTCCTTTTCTTTTGAAAATATAAGTAGTTTTGGGTTTCTTGGTCAGTAACGCATTTTTTCATATATTTTGTATGGGCCGTTACAAGACTGTCAATTTTCTTTGTATGGAAAATCGAGGACCCATTTTCATTAAAATGGTGCACTTTTTTTGAAAATGCCCCTTTAAACGATTTTTTGACGACCTAAACTGAGTCACTTCCATACAACTGAGCTGAGTAAGCGTCTAACGGGCTTACCCGTTATACCCTCCCTTACTTTTCCCCTATTTCACCTATCCAAAGGAAAATAAAAAAGATAGTTCTAAACGAGACTTATAACTTATAATACACTAACAGTGCTAGGTGTCGACATACACTATCAGTAAACATTCAATACCAATGAAACCCAGCGTAAGCGTACAATAAAGACATAGAGAACTTTGAAACAAGCTCCAAGAGGATTCACTGTATTGACAGCTGGGGACCCATGTAGTAAAGCTTGCCCCTTTAGCTGTCACTGTCAACACAGCGAATCCTCCTTTCTTTTTAAAGGGTCGGCAACGCGCATGTAACATCCCTGGAGTTACAGGTGTCCATAGGCTACGGTTACCGCTTACCGTCAGGCGGGCCGTATGCCTGTTTGTCACCGTGGTAGTATTAAAAAAACATAAACACCGATGTTTCATAATTGGGGGCCACTCTACATATAAATAATAAGTAGATTGTTAACCAAGGGGTGAAAGACACTATTTTCTGTTGCTGTAGTTTGGCACTTAACCGTAGTGAGAGCGCCGATAGTCCGAGCACTAGTAGCCCGACACTGAAATAGTTCCTTTCATTCGAGTTAGCACTCTTCTCTTCATAGGGGCCATATAGAAATAAATATTTGAAAAGCAATCATACGATGCATGCACTTTAAGCCGATTTGTTATTGCAATAAGTGAAACTCAAAATGCATTTGAAAAGTCAAACGCGGTATCTTTTCCCACACGCTTCATATACAATGACCCACTTTCAGAGCATGAGATACGAGAAAACGATATTTTCAGTAAATAGATAAAACATTTATTTTCGAAATATATACAGTAAGTGTAACTTACTTTGCGATACAACGAGGAAATACTGCCAGCATCCTAGGTACAATGCCTCAAGGACCTATTTTAGATTTAAAGTAGGTAGAGGTAGGTAGTTAGGTAAGTTGCACTTACTGTATATATTTCTAAAACGATTGACTTGGTTCCATGTTGCATATACTTATCCCAGCTTGAGTATTCCGAAGGGTGCATTTGCCACCCCTACAGATCACCACTTAGCGGCTGCATTTGAGCAATTGTATTATTTGTTGACAAATCACTAAGACGTAGACGAATCAGGGTGGGTGGGTATTGTATACAATTTATTGAAAGAAGAATGGAAAAATTCGCGCGTCGAGCGGTATTTGAACCCACGATGTCTCTGAACACTAAAACAAGCACATATTATGACATAAAAAGTATAATAACTGAAGGACTTAACTGTTACACCAGAGGGAGCTAGTCAAGTCATCGATAACCCTTGAGCTCTGTTGACTTGCCCGTTGAACCTCAAGCCATAAGAGCTGTTTAAACATGTTGAACCTTTTCAAAATGTCAAGTGTTCGATGTTCTCTTGTTTTTAAGGTATTAGAGTTTGGCATTTCTACAAATTGTCCCAGTGTTCTCTCAAGTTTGCATGCAATTTGGTCTCGCTGTATGTACACCCTGTTTTTATTGATTTCTGTTAACTTTAAGGGATCTCCCCTTAATCTTCAGGTTTAATCGAGTTAATTTCTCTAAGAGACTAGTGTCTTAACTATTACAGTTTTTGAGATATTCAAGAGATACATTTTTAGCTGAAACAAATGTAAAGGTTTACTAAACCATCTCCTGCTAAGCTGTGTTTTGGCATGTGCTGTCATGTTCAAAGATTCAGCTTTGTCATACTTGATACTTACTTTCGTGTTACTCTAAAGGACCTTTTACAATGTAATATTCATACAATTGTAAAGCACGAATCATATCAGAGATGTCATATACCACAAAAAAGTGACCAAGGCCCAGCCCTGCTCACCGGGAGCCTTGGTCACTCTTTCTGTTATATATGACATCTCTATAATGTAATATTCATTTATTTAGTATGGAAGAAGCAAACATTTTTATTTCGAATTCGACAAAACGCGATATCATAAGCAGCTTCTTTTAACGTACAGTCACCTGCAATAGTATAAGACGCTGTGAAGGCCGCAAAAATATGTGACACGCTCTTATGGCGGTACAAACAAGACTGTGTCACATATTTTTGCGGCCTTCACAGCGTCATATACTATTGCAGGTGACTGTACAAAACAACGTGTCTAATGAAAATCAAAAGAAGCACTTCTTTCAGGGTTTTTGCAGAATAATTCTATGAAAAAAAACACTAAATAGTAATGATTCTACAAATTTTACCAACTTTGCGCAAATAACTAAATTAAACCATAATAATACGACCATATGTAAATATTGTTGTATTATTGCATTGCGTCATAAAGGATGACTCTCACCAGAACGGACCAAGACGTGACCGAGCCGTGCTGATCTGTAAATTTTTATAGAAAACGTCACGTGAAGTTTTTTTTCATAATATCAACTGGTCCTTTTAATTGTACTAAAACAAAATATCTCTTGTCCACAGAAGCGGCTTGCGCCTCCGCCAGCTGACCGACGGGCACCATCTTGTCCAAGTCATCTACACACCAAATGGCGCCATTCAGGACTGTGAATTCATCACCCAATCAAAATCAGCCAAAAACTTCCTAAAAACGTTGAGGAAAGAACTTAAACTCGCGTTGGAAGAGCAAAGCATTAAGCTAACGCAAAATGAGATAAACTTTGATAATGAAAAGTACTATCGCCATTTCAGTAATGTGACGTTACGCATTCTGAGGAATGGTGAGACGCTGCCGACAGATGTCGCTAGTTGGTTGGACTTTGATAAGTTGAAGATGGAATGTATAGAAAAGCATGAGGAGTTGAAATTCATGCTGGCTAATAAGAATAAAGTTTCGAGTTCTGCGCTTGCTAGGTAAATTTTGTTTTATTTTTATGGGAAGTTTATCACAAGGTACTTAATTTTAGCCAGAATTAAAGATTTTGTGATAGAAATCCTAGAAGTAGTTGTGAAATATTTATTTGTGGTACACGTTTGGAAAAAAAGCAAATCCAAAGCGCAAAGCTCGATATTGTGACAATTGAAAACAAATGCTTAAAGTGGATGTGCACGGGTAATTTTTCATACAAAATATTTTACAGCTTTAAGAATGACTTACACTATAACGGGACGGGACGATCTGTCAATCACGTGATAGCTCGGAGCCCTCGGAGGTCACGTGACGCTTTCTATAGAAACTAGTGTGAGGCCCGTTCTAGTGTGAGTCATGCTTTATTCGGACAAATTAAATTCGGCAAATTCAAATGACGCTAAACTCGACTATGGAGTTTATACAGTGTATGCGTCAAAGCAATTGTGACTATACTGATAATGCCAATTTTTTTTTTTAATACTACGACGGTGACAAACAAGCATACGGCCCGCCTGATGGTAAGCGGTCACCGTAGCCTATGGACGCCTGCAACTCCAGGGGAGTTACACGCGCGTTGTCGACCCTTTAAAAAAGGAGGATTAAATAAAATAATGCATACAAAAATTATGGGAAGACAAGGGGTACCCTGAATCTAACGTCGTTGTATCGCGAACTATCCCAATTGCGAATCAAATCCTGCTCCATTGCTGCAAAATTATGGTTGGGTATTGGAAATCTTTTGCCTCACGACTGCGACTGCAAACTTGCAAAGCAACCGAAGCATGAGGGGAGTGGAGCAGAAGTCCCAATATCTAACTACTAATATATAAATAAATATCCATAAATAAATAGGTAAATCTCCCGTTTTAAATCATAGTTATATGAAAATTGCTTGCGGACATCCACCTTAAGGACGCGAATTCGCGTTGTCTTTCCAAACCTGCATCACATGAGGCAGTATATTTATGTTGCTTTCCTAGAGTCAAACCAAGCTGAGTTTACATCGATTTTGATATGAGACTATGCAAGTTTTTTATAAACATCAAACTTCTTTGAAACTATGACATTTCTCTAACACTTTCAGTCTGTGCTATCAAAATCGATGCAGTCTCAGCACGCCTACCACGAACATCGAAAATTGGCAATGACGGGAAAACCTCTTTGTCACTCCAATATGCAAGTGTGACAGAGATGGAAATACAAATCCGCAATCGTTCGATTTTCGTGCTAGCTCAGCTTAGGACTGCACCGTGTGTTAAACTTTATATTAAACGGCAAAGTTTTCTGTCGCGATTTTGTTTAATTTTGAAGTGATCGAGTCAACTTTTGTTGATAAAAATGCTATGATGTTTTTCTAGTTGCATAAATAAACCAGAAAAATATGAAAATGAATATGTCTATTAAAATCGACAAAAAGTAATTATGATTAAAGAATGCTCCTTTATTTATGCAACTTGATTAAAATATCGTATTTTAATTATCTTGTGCTAACGCGTTTTTTTTTTGTAGAAAAATATTTTTTTTCTAAATTAGATTTTTTTGTGTTTTATACTTATAATCTTTCAATCCTAGTAGGAGAAAAAAAAGTGTCCTAAAATTTGTTTTCCATTTCACCGACTTTTTTACACACATTCAGTATAGTGGTAGCCCAATGGGAATTTTAAGACACTTTTTTTCTCTTACTAGGATTGAAAGTGCTCTCGATTCTGAGTTGAAAACAGATAAAAGATTCCAATTTAACAAAAAAATATTTTCTGGAAAAAATAAAAACGCCGAAGAGCGTTTATTTATTTATAATACAAGCCCAAAAACGAGCAGAAAAAATAATTGAAAATACGCATTTTAATTAATTCATAAGTAAGCGCTCAGGGCCTACGCTAGCTGACGCGGGTGCACGGAGCGGGTGCACGCGGCGGGTGGATTTAGTATGGCGCACCCACTCCGTGGGCCAATCACTTAGCGCTGTTCATACAATTTCTTATTAGAAGGGCGTCCGTTCCGGGTAATCCGCGTCAACTAGCGTAGGCCCTCACACATCGCTCAAACTGTATATGTGCTTCGACTTTTCTGTAGCGTAGCAAGGACAATTTTTCAATTTTACTTTGATAATGCTTTGACTTCTGTCCCAAACTAGTGGCAACACAAGTACGCCAGAGAGGCTAAACTTCACTCATGGTTCGCGGTAGATTTGCTTAAGTTTATTCTTAATTTAAATTGCATCCATAAAGATATTTGGTGAACCAGAAAATTATATAACGTATATCCGTAGATTAAAACCACACTATCTGTGCCGAGCAAATTAACTGTCAAACTTGGTGTTAACGTCAAGCTTCTATGAAACTAAATAAATAATACAGGTTGGCTTTCTATAAGCTCCTATGTAAGTGCATCCGTATATTACGGCTTATATCGACGGGATTTCACTCAAAGTTGATCGGTTACAACGGTGAAGTGCATTGTAACCAATCAATACATAAATAAAATAATAAATATAAATAAATATTGTGGGACAATCTTACACAACTCGACCTAGTCCCACGTTAAGCTCAATAAGGCTTGTGTTGTGGGTACTAGACGACGATATATAAAACACCCATAACTCAGGAACAAATATTCGTGATAAACACACAAATAAATGCCCTGACCAGGATTCGAACCCGGGACCTCCTGCTTCGTAGGCAGGGTCAGTACCAACTAATCTAGGAGGTAATCTAGTACCCACAACACAAGCCTTATTGAGCTTACCGTGGGACTAGGTCGATTTGTGTAAGATTGTCCCATAATATTGATATATTTATTATTTTATGTACTTTTTTCCGTTCCACTGTACCACAAACATCTAAATGTTAATGTTTCAAATATTCGAAATATCGTATCTGCATCTTTCACTTGAATAAGCAAGTGTTATGGAGAGGGAGATATAAATTTGATCATTCGATATTTACGTTAGTAGGCCAACTTTAAGACGTTTTTATTTTTTTTGGCCACCAAACTTTTTTTTATATTTAGATATGCTTGTGTGATTTCTATTCAGAATCGCGAGCTCTTTGGATCCTAGTCGGAGAAAAAAGTGTCCCAAGATTAGTATTCCATTTCGTTATATTTTTTTCACAATAGTAGTTTTTGCAACACTGATATAATAAGGGTTCTCAAAACTTAAGGGTCGCTGTTAATAGACGGTAATAGACCTTCAAGTTTAAAAAACCAATTATGAGCTTTTGCATACGCTAGTTTTTCTACTACAGCTAAAATAGCGTAAAAAGCAAAATCTAGAAACGTGGCAGAATAGGGAAGATGTTGTGCCCACTATAGAAATTAAAAAAACAACAACAGTGCTCATATTAAATCCAGCAGTGTTCTTATGGAATACCATAGACAACGTTATAATGTATACTTTTTAATACCGCTGTCAGTCCTCTAATTGACAGATAGAAGTGCTGGAGTAGAATAATGTATGCAGCGCGATAGAAAGTTTGAATAATGTATGGATGTTTTGGGACGCTTTTTGTCTTCTATAATTTAGAGTAGAAAACACATAATTTCTTGCAATTAAAAAAAGGTGGACAAAAAAAATGCACTTAAACCATTTCGACACCGACGGATATATCCTTACCAAAGGTCTTACGCCAACAACGGAATAATCCGTTAAAGACTTAGAGTCTGAAGGCCTACCACGAACCACGAACGAAGTTTCACCTCTCTGTCCCACTTGAGTGAGAAATCACAAGTGCGAAAGGGAGGTATACTTTCGTTCGCGGTTCGTGGTAGGCGCTCAGATGCTGTTTCGTAGATTTAGATAGCACAGACTGTGAAAGTTTTAAATAAATGACATAATTTCATGGACTTTTGACGTTTAAATTAACACAGATAACACTATAAAGTTTGACAGTTCATTTCCTTCGGCGAGATAATGTCGTTCGGATCTAGCAACATACATCGTCAATCACATGCTTTAACCCTTAAATGCATGAGACAGTATTGATCCTAAAACGTCCTAAGTGACAACCTACATTTCAAATTAAGAACTTACGACGATATGACAGTCTACATCCCAAGAGAACTTGATTGTCACTTGTCTTGTTTGTGTTATAAATACATCATCGTGCATTTGAGGGTTGAATTCGTCAAAGGAGGGTCAAAACGTTAGTTTTGACACTTCGGTGATGCGGCGTCAGAGTGACAGTTTTTGTGTTTGGCACGGCGTCGGAAAAGTTAAAAACTGTTTGTTTAATGCTAGTATTACACGGTGCGATTCTTCGCGGCCAATTACTCGCATCGCTCTGTGTAATAGACGAAACCTAGGGTGTCAAGATTAGGGAGGTTGAAGATACCCCCGATGATCGGCCCCGACGGATCGCGCCATGTAATACCGCTTCAAGGCTATTTCTATGTCTCTACGTTCCTTGCTACGCTAATTTACTGTGCTCACGAATATCATGACCATCAATACAATGACCTATTCCGTTACCACTTCTGAAGATATCGCCACATCGTCACATCGTTATATGTATTTGCTACATATATATTACCTATGTATTTTTTTTAAACTTCTGCGTCGACTGGCCAGTATGAACAATACGGCTAGCTAAAAAACCGGCGTTAAAAAAATGCGTAAAAAATTTACTTTTAAGAGTATATATGGTTTTAGCTGCCATTTATTTTTCTGTAAGACTGATTCTGCGAGATCTCGATAGATTGTATAGAATACACACTAAATATCATTTCAAATACTCAAGACAGTACCTAGCTTGTTTGCTTAAATATCAAAAAAAGGAAGGCCACATTGCCGATTTAATGTAATAATATTTAACCCTGATAACAGTCGTTTTTATAATATAAATTAATTTTGTAATTAATATGTTTAGTGTTGAAAAGAAATGACTGAATAAAAATGCTTAATAACTTCTATGAAACTTATACATAACAGGGATTCTCCTAACATCTACGCTATTTTCTATTAAAGGTTAAATATACTAATTTTCATGTAATAATAGTATGGAAACAACTATGTCATCAAACCATCGTCTTTTCATAGTTAAATACTTACTTCAATCTTTTCAAACATGACATTTTTCTTTCTTATTCTCTATTTAAATTAAAAACTTATTTTAAGAGTTTCCCGCCAAATGTCAATTCTTTTTTAAACTAACCATAGACTAACAAACAGGTCACGCCGGTCATTGAAAGAGAATTTCATAGTGCCGGGAACGAAATGGTGCGGCGCTGGAGACTTGGCCGAGAAGTACAACGAACTCGGCATGAATAGGGAGGAAGACACTTGCTGTAGGGCCCATGACAACTGCCGACTCAATATTGGCCCTTTCCGAAGGCGATTCGGATACTTCAACTTTAGACCGTTCACGATTTCAAACTGCGCTTGCGATAGAAGGTTTGTTTTTTTGTTTTTTTTTTTCACGAGGCTTTAGGTCACGCTTTGTGCCGGGCATTTTATATTGTAAAAAGTTTGAGTTTTGAGTGGCTGGAATGGTGATGGTTTTTACATTGTATATTACGCACACTGCACATGAAAAGGAGTTGGGTCATTCTTTGAGTATAGTCTGAGAACCACATTGACAGGAGATTTTTAAATGAATCTGCCTCCCTTTTATTTTCTCTCCGACAAAAAGAGAGGCATATAAATTTTATAAAATCTACTATCAGACTATATGTCACGGATTAACTAAACAATGTGTTTTATCAACTTGTTTTGTCAATAACGTCGTTTTTGATTTGGACTTTTTGATGTTTAGGACATTAAAATAAATGATGGTATTTTTTGTTAACACCAATTACATTCCGAGAAGTCGTTAGAGATATCATGAGGATCTTAATTAGGGCTCTAAATCATAGGATTTTATGTGTTCGCTTCACTACGTGAAGTTTGTATTTTAACAGTGTTCTCGGCGGTATGATTTTGGTTCCGTTCCGTTGAATATTGTAGAAATAGGTTAACTGCGTATATGCGAATTTTATACAGGAATAGATATAGTGAGGAACCTGACTATAATTAAAAATTGCATCTAAATAAATAGCAGGTACTTATGAAAATATTTAATATTGTATGTCTTTCCCATCACGGAACAATCTTGTTCCGGACCTTTGGAAGATGTACGCGGAGCCAAAGCCAACACGCAGAGGCCCTTTCGACAATTTAATGAAATTTAAGAGGTACACCGAGCGGATGTTGCCACTGCCCGAGTCATGGGACGCACACAGAGGCAGCACCCGCCAGGGTGTATAGACTATTGAGATACTGGACTATTAGGTGAAAGTGGTGGACTAAATACTGGGTTATGGAGAATAAAATCGGACGTCTGCCTAACAAAATGGTAATCAATTTTATTTCCGGCAGACGGTGACTCCACATAAGATGGGCCCCAACAAAAAGCGACATCTATGATGGCTCGCGGGCAACACCGGTATGAGGGCTGGGGGTAGGTGTCACTGGATTATAGTAAATATTATTATTAAATTAAATCGTTATTATTTTATCTAAAATCGTTAGAGACTTGAGTAGAGGCGTTAATATACTTAGCAGACGATAAGTAGGTATGCAAGCACGAATATACATTTTAAGCTCTAATAAAAAAAACTATAGTAGGGCTATAGGCAAGTGACAGAACTTAGACTAATTGATATAATAAAATGAGACTTTACAAGGTACCACATTTTTGGTTATCGATAGGCACTACTACCATAATCACTTGAAACTGAACCTCATCTTCACAATGTAATGCTTTTTGATAAAACGTCACAAACTGACCCAATCTGCACAAAATTATATTGTGTGAATTTGGCACAATATTGATAATCCTCAAAATATATCAAAAGGAAACCATAACATAAGTTTTGACATAAACATATTAATGTTCTGTTATTAACTTTATTAGTATTGCAAACATTTTTATTTCATACAAGCGGATCGCAAGATGCATTCCGTTTTACACACACTTACACACACTTTACTGATCAATAAAACCATAAACCGGTGATCGATGGATAATTCACAGCTGCGCTGGCAACGTTATAGCTCTGAATCTACTGATAGGAATACAAATTTAACTTTACCATCGACACAGAAACTATCTTCTTAATTTCAACATTATAAGATTTCTCCGGCGGCGTAAATAAGTTTGTGTTCTAAACGCTCCCTTTAACGATTATTATTTTAAATCATAAAAACTCGTTGGTGGTCTGGCGTTACGAAATGCTAACGGAATAGGTCGTTATAGACGGTGGGTATTACCTGGTCAAGTTTAAGAGTCCTTAAAATGCCATTCTAATTTAAGTGGAAAAGTTGTTTTTAAAATATAAGTGCAAATACTTTTCTTTATTGCAATTCCTTCGCTGAATCAACGTCTGGCTGACAATTGTAAGTCATCTTTAGTTTACTTTCGGGCACGACCCTTAGAACCACACATATCCATTCATTTGACTCATTATTTAGATCTTAAGAGGTCCATCAGGTAGAGGAAGACCGTACCGTACTGAGACCGTATTATGGATGAAAACTTAGCTTAGTGTCTGTACTAGCTTTAAATATCGTTACAAAATTAAAATGGCATATTAAGGACGTCTCACACGCTGCTGTAAATAAAAGCTTTCGACTCAAAAACAGAACAATTGACAGACAAAAACGAGACACCATGGAGATACTGAGAGTACCAGGGACGAAGTGGTGTGGTAAAGGGTATTCGGCAACACGGTACTCCCAATTGGGGGGGTACACACGAACCGATCGCTGCTGCCGGGTCCACGATCTACGCTGTCCGTTCTGGATCGGCGGAATGGAGAAGAAGTACGGATTGTTCAACTGGCGAGTCAACACGCTTATGCACTGCCGCTGCGACGAAAGGTTGGTGGCTGAATGTCGTGTGTTAGCCTAAAAAAAAGTTATCTATGGTTTGGTGTTCGAAATTTGAATTTGAAAAGGTAAGTGCGTTGGCCTCGCTGTGCATGTTTTGTTGTTTTTTTTGCACTGTTTGTAAATGTCGTTTTATAATGTGACACACCAAGTTTCACGGTAGATTTTTTTAATATTCTACTGTCAGACTGTACTGACTAAAGTTTGGCTACCGAATGAAAAAAGTAACAGTAGGTTCATCATACTGTCTTTGTCTTACGCTAGTATTAACACCCCGAAAAAAGGGATGGATATAGTTATTTTATATATTTTATAGTTATGTTACTGCGTGCGTTCGGTGGTCAAACTATAGTAGTAGAAAAACGAGTATAGTCGTTTTATAGCTAAATTACGATCTTTCAAAGGAATCCTTTCTACTTTCCGTTTAATCTTTTGGATAATCAATTTCGAATTATGTTTGACTATTTAACTCTAGCGTTCCACGGCTCTAAAACGTCTCCAAATTACAGTTGCATATTAATAGAGTCATTTCCCAAACGAAGTGAAGAAATAGTAAAAGAAAAAATAAAAATAAATGGGTTATAAATGAAATAAATAGGAATAAAAAGGGCTGTCGTCGGACGCGATAGGCGACGAGATTTTTTAAGGAAGTCAAAGACGTAGAATAGTTGTTAGAAAAAAATAATACAAAAGTGCTGGTGATCCATTTAAGGGCGTAAGTACATGATACTGATTCGGTAAAAGTTTTTTGTATAGAGGGTTGGCTTTTGGCCCTTTAAGAACCGGAGAACCAGAGAAGTTTTACCGTAAAACTAGGGGAAGAAATATGCGATTTTGTTTTTGTATACGGCAGGCCCTCTATACAAAAAAAAAACATGATTATCGCACACTGAGAGTTCTGTGCCACCAGTATTTTTAAGTACTTGAGTTCAAAACTGGGCCAGCATCGAGCGGAATCCCCGGTAGGCAAATCCGACTCGCCCTTGGGCGGTTTTTTTTTTCGAATAAATAAGTAAGTAAGTACTACATTTTAATATGTGAGTTTTGTTTATGTACTTTAATTTTAGATCCACATCCGTATCCCCGGATCAAAAAGTTTTAATATCAGAATCCGCGGATATCAAAAATCAGCATGCCTGCCGTATATGATCATATCTCCGACCGTCCTTTTTCTTCACCTTGAAGAAAAAGGGAGGCATATAGACTATGATCAAAGATATTTGATAAGGTAATATCGAAATAAAAAATTACATCAGCAAGAAAAAATAGATACCTACTAGATCACTTTTAGATTAGAATTAAGGAGTTTTTTAATTGTTTTTCACGAAATTTCGTAAAAAATATGATCCGCTTAGCCGAATTAGTTTTAGCTCATATTACTTGAGAGTAGGCAGATTTAGGCCAGATTGAGATCTTATCGGCAACATTTTAATCTTATGACAAAGGATAATAATAGAAGAAACAGCTAATGGGTAAGCGAAACAGGGATATCGGCAACCAGATGCCAGATTTAAATAAGTAGCTTAGAAAACATATGGGAAATTCTATATACACGGTGCCCGTGAGCATTGCAAGAGATTTTAACAGCTTATTCCTGAGACTAAAAGAAACAAATAATTACATATTAAGTGCATATTGGATTAGGGCTAGTTTCTAAGATAATTGCAATATTTATTTAAACATAATTTTACCGCCACTCGGTAAATAACGTGTTTTGGAATGTGATAATGCTACTATGTTGTCTAGTCTAGACATGATTTTTGACAGACTTCTAAGTGACACTGTGATGTTATTGCAAATTCCGGCTCTACCAAAAAAAACACTTTTTTGCATTTTAAGTAGGCCTTTACTAAATAAAATTTACTTATCATGTATCAAAGCGTATAAAAAAAGAAAAAAAGGTTTTTTTTAGTCGAAATGACAAAAATCATTACATATTTTTTAAGGTTTTTAAAACTGTATAAAGATTGACCACGTCTTATATCAAAGGCAGCGTTTTATTTCAAAGACTAGTTTTTGCAGTAGCTAGGTAAGAAAATATGTAACCTAGGAATACTTATACTTTAATTTGTAATATTGTTATTAATAAACAAAATAAAATAAATCAAAAACAATTGCATTGGGCAACTGTAATGACAGTTATATGATAAAAAATTAAATAAAAATAGAACTATTCGACTCCACACCACCCCTGTTCCTAGCTACAATTAGAAAAACCTCGATAACATCTCGGACTCTAATTGGTGTCCATAAATTACTCCGTCTGTTTGGATCCCACTCTAATTATTTATATTCAGGACATAATTGTTATTAAAATAATAAACAGTTCAACAGATTAATATTTAGGGCTTAGACTGGAGCCGGGAGAATTTGTCAATATCTATGGTAAATAACTAAACTTTTTAAAAAACAAATGATTTATAGATTTATAACCTCAAAATTATAAAGAAACCGTCATTGATACTCCTAATTCATCCAGCCGAATCACAATGAAGTCACCCGAAATCGACAAAAAATTGAAATGGGTCTTTTATTATAGGCATTTTAGAACACTATCGGGTGGACCGATCTACGGATGGCGACAGACATAATAGGCTGAACACGGTCGTGCCACGGTCCTGTTGATTACAAAAAAGTATTGATGCCATAAACACCTAGTTAGTTTTAATTTTAGGGTGCGTTCAGAAGGTACTGATAAGTTGGAAATTATATGCCAGGTTAAATATTGTTATTATGTATATAATTTAAACTTTCGTGAGTCATACTGATATTAAATTGCAACGGTTAACACTCACGTATTTTTATCACAATAGGCGTGACATGTTTCGACTGCATCGGTCAGTCATCCTCGGACACACAGAGTGATGTTGTCACCTTCGCGGCTCGAGCGTCGAGCATCACAACACCACTCTGTCTGTCCGACGATGACTGCCCGATGCAGTCGAAACATGTCACGCCTCTTGTGATTTAATAAAAATACTTGAGTGTTAACCGTTGCAATTTAATATTGTTATTATAGTCCGGCAAGTAAACCAACCCAGTAATAGTAGGACAAGAAACTATATCCATCCCTTTTTTCGGGTTGGTAATACTTGCGTAAGAAAAAGATAGTATAATGCTCTCTAACCTACTGTCACTGCCTTTGTTTGTTTGTCAGGCAATATGTAAACCATAGATGCCCGATTTTGTACAGGAGATAAAATATACATATGTATTGTTTTGTATAATAGTAAATATGTTAATATTTATCTCTCTTCTTCGTTGGATCAATGACATATTTGCATAGATACAAGATATTGTATCTACAGTCTGACAAACCTAAATAAATTAAAAAATCTCTATAATATGCCTCCTTTTTTTCGAAGTGGCAAGACAAGCGTTAGAAAAGGACAGTATGACAGTATAGCTCTCTCTGCACATGCACGAATGAGAACCGATCCTAGTCAAACTATATTTACTAGCCTAACGACTAAGTCACAGGTATTTTTTGTTTACATTCTATAAATCTCCACTTTAAGTAGGAATAAAAAAACAGCGTAAATATAAACATATGTACGAAAGGCCGGCACCACACATCGGGTGTTTGCGTTTTGCCTCTTGCACCAGTTAAATTTTGATTCGGTGCGAGCAAATGCCCGCAGTGTAGAGCTACCTTAATGAATTGTAAGCAATTAAACAGGTATACATGTTTGATGTAACTAAACAATCATTAACACCTGAGCAACTAGATAACATTCATATTTATTCGCATTGCCGCAATAAAATAACTACACAAGAAAAATGGCAAATCCCTAATCCCTACCAGACTCTATTGTTACCAAACCTTTCCACCCCGATAAACAAGAAAATAGGTATCTGCGACAAAGAAAACACCTTTCCGCCCTCCGTTCATAATTTATGTATTGTCAGACAACGTATTTAAGCGCATTACTCACACATTATAAATCGCGCGATAACGGAACGCACCCTAAAGCCAATATGGCCGTTTGACAGTTCTTTGACAGCGGTTTTGGCGCGAATGGACTTTATCCAGTTTATGGTTCGTGTTTATTTTTAAGAAGCTTATATTTTACCTGGAGACTGCGTGGTAAATAAATGCCCCATTCAGCTCAATATTTTGAAAGATTTAATTTTCTTGCATTAAATATTTAATATTAAGATAACAACTTATTGTTGTTAGATTACCCCATTATAAATAAATGAAATAATAAAGCAATTGGCGCCTTATCAACTAGCGACAACATGGTGTTATTTACACAATATGATGGCAGATTAACATCTATCAGACTTTTTGAGTAAGTTGCATATTTGAATGCCGGCTGTACACCAAACATTCGAGAAGCCGAACACGCTTTCGTCTCTTCACGTACTTATTTGTTCTCGTTATACATTCTCGTTTTGAATGACTATCAAATGAATGAATGATTGCTTTATTTATAGTTTATATATTGTATTGAGATAACACCTGTCTTACCTAAACTATGTAAGACACCTTGTAACTCACTCTAACTGCATGAACCTACCGATCTACAAACAAAGCTAATGCGTTAAGCTGACGGAGATGCAACATCGGGCGGTAAGTTGCTACAGTCACACACGTCTATACATTTATATACATTACGGAACTTGCAGGTGAAGGTTCAAAAATGAACGCAGGTTAGGATAGTCCAAGAAAAAAAAATTGAGAATATATTCCTTTTCCACAAGGTTCTTCTTTGGCCAAAATACGTAGAAACTATTTGCGTCCATTTTTGGAACGACTACCATCATTTAAAGGTCGCTCAAAGTGATATCATGCAGTACAAACATGTATGAATATATTAAATTGCAACGGTTAACACTCACGTATTTTTATCACAATAGGCGTGACATGTTTCATATGCATCGGGCAGTCATCGTCGGACAGGTGTTATGTGTGCTGGGGCATCACTGCCTGAGACCGGCGCGGCGTAGGTAACGGGTCGCGCGCGTCGAACCAGGCTGATTGAGCCTGCCGTTGCAATTTAATATATTTAAATATAAAATATTTCATTTCAATTATAAGTACCCGTGTTTTTTTTTTTCTATCTGCCTGCCGGTAGAAAAGAATCTTCTGCAAGACTTGGTTTGGCGAACTATATTTTCTATTTAATAGGTGGTCCACTAACAACGTCCCTCAGCCAATAATTCTAATCGATATATTGATTCCATCCCTACAAGTAAAATAAACCTCAAAAGTACACCTGTTTTGTCTATGGTTTCCACGTCATTGCGCGCCCAGTCAGCCGCGCGCGCGATTCGAATTCGGAACGTCTCGCAAAATGGCGGCGCGCGTCAACTGTCGCGCAAACGGCCAGTTTCCGGAAATATGGCTATAGCCTAGCTTTAGTGGAAAACATAAATATTGATTTGTTTTTTACAGTATTAACCTAGTTTTCGGAGTAAACGGTGTTATTTTTTAGGAAGCTGAAACGATACCCATGTCGCCGGTAATCATTGAATTATTAAAAGAATAAGACATACAAAACAGAACAAAAACATAAAATATGTGGGTCAGAATGACATTAGCGAATTTGTATTGATGATGATACAAAACCAAAAATGTTTCGTACGAAAAAGAGCTTAGATACTAACATAAGCATTCGGTGTCAAATTCATACACATACCTACCTACCAACACTATTAAAATTGTAAGGCTTTTGGCACTTAACGAGACGTCACGTTTTAAATAAGACTATATGAAAAAGAGTCACAGCTGCTGCATTTTTACAGCGTCATTTATTTCGACTGATTGGGTATCCAGTACTTTTATACTATATCTATAGTATCAAGAGTAATGTTCTATTAGCTGCACACTTCTTCGGTAGTCAGAATTACATTAGCGTCATCAATGCTTATGTCATGCGAAATTTTCTTGATGTTTTTGTTCTGCTTCGAGTCTTTTCTTTAAATAAGTGAATGTTTTATACGCGTGTAATCACACTTCGGTCATCAGTCGGTAATTAGGGGGTCAGGCAGGCTCGGGCTGCGCAAGCCGCAAAGAGAGCTATCTTCTTTGCCAAGCTAGGCATCCACCATACTACGTCGCTCTAAGAGTCGCATTTTTACTCTCCGTATACTTGTAGCCCATAAGGCATAACCATGTAAGCAAACCGCCATATTGGTCGTGATAACCTAACTTTAAAGCATGCTGGATGCTGCCAGCATCCTAGGTACAATCCGTCATGGACCTATTTTAGATTTAAGAGGTAGAGGTAGGTAGTTATATACACTTACTGTATATATTTCGAAAATAAATAGTTTTTTAAATCGCGAAACGTCTGGTTGATGTTACTGGTGACCGACGAGCTGGTGGCTTCCTCGCACAATGTTACAACGCATTGCGATACAACGAGGAAATGCCGCCAGCATCCTAGGTACAATGCCTCAAGGACCTATTTTAGATTTAAGAGGTAGAGGTAGGTAGTTATATACACTTACTGTATATATTTCGAAAATAAATAGTTTTTTTAAACTTTTAAGTTCTTAATTAAAACCTAACTTTAAAACATGCTGGATGCTGTCAGCATCCTAGGTACAATGCCTCAAGGACCTATTTTAGATAAGGTAGGTAGATGTAGGTAGTTAGGTAAGTTACACTTATTTTATATATTTCGATAATGAATAGTTTTTTTTAACTTTTAAAATCTTAATTAAATCTCCAAGATTAACTTATTTATGTTATTTCAGTATTGGAAGGTGTGTTTTGCATGCAACGATAATACGACCGTTTCAGTAGTGAATGTTTTCAGTGGTGATTGATGAGGTAGTGTGATAATACAAGGAGAAACAGTGTCAAAACATGTGCCCCTTTTGTTTACATTGTTAGTAAGTTTTATTAACGGTTTTAACATAATCTATTGCCAATTAGACGCTAGTAGGTTCACTACCGACGTAAAATTGACTGCGTGTTAAACCGTAAAGTTTGTCATGCGTCCTAGTTCGGTGCTGCGTCCAGCCCTACTTACCTAAAATAACAGTTGTCTATGTGAACTTCCGCGTGGGCGACCATCTTGGCATCGATCGGAAGATAACGGATATCTGCACGCGAACTTCAGTCTCAACATAAATACGGAGCCCTGATAAAATAGTCGCCTTATAAAGAAATCAAAATACCAAGCGACGCTAATACTAAATCGTTGAAGGGATCTCAGCATAAAACAGACGGCTGCCCACCTTGCTGATGGCCTTCCACTGCGTCTTAAGGAACAAGCATACGGCCCGCTTGATGGTAAGCGGTCGCCGTAGCCTATGGACGTCTGCAACTCCGACGGTGTTAGTGTTACATGCGCGTTGCCGACCCTTTAAAAAAAAAGAGGATTCGCTGTGTTGACAGCTAAATGGGGCAAGCTTTGCTCCGTGGGTCCCCAGCTGTCAACACAGTGAATCCTCTTGGAGCTCTGGCGACCTTACTCACCAACAGAAACACAACACTATGAGTAGGGTCTAGTGTTATTAAGTAAATTGCGGTTTTCTGTAAGGTGGAGGTGCTACCCCAGATGGGCTCTGCTCCAGATTTGAGCGAGACGACATTCGTTGTGCTGTGCCCTACCGCAAACGATATGCATCCGCTATGCCCATACCTCTCATATGTGCCAATTTCTATAGAAATCAAGCTCCTATCCTATTTCACCAAGGTAACAATTGTCATCATCATTATTACTGGTATTGCAGGCGTCTATGGACTACGGGCGCCGCGTACTATTACGGGGGATGTATAGTAGTTTGCCACTAACATATAAATAAATAAAAACATCAATATAACTTTTAATTCTAAAAAGGAGTGTACAGATTTTAATGGGTCGTCAACGCGCATGTGACCGTCCATAGGCTACAGCGGCTTTCCATCAGGCGGGCCGTATTTTTGTTTTTCACCATAGTGACAAACAAAAATACAGTAATACTTTTGTGAAGACAGAAATACAGTAATAGCTCTTGACAGTTGTCACAAAGAGACACGACTTATGTCATAAAATTCCGACACAGGAATTCTCAAGTCAGAAACTCCCGAAACATATTTTAAACTCTAACCCACCTCGTAAAAGTGAGACCTACTTGCAGAATAAATTTTTGGAAAAGGTTTAGAATTTCGTAAATATCATATAAATATTGTTATAAAGTGGTCGCCAAAGACGATGATGAAATGAACTATTTATTGACGACTACCTAGTGCCCGTTTTTTCATCTGCGCAATATCTTTATAAATTGTAGCCTATGTGTTATTCTGATGTATAAGTTATATTATTGTAAAGTTTCATTAAAATCCATTCAGTAGTTTTTACGTGAAAGAGTAACAAACATCCATACAAACTTTCTCATTTATAATATTAGTAGGATATATTATGATTTTATTTCAATGGTTATAAATTGAAAGAGATATCATATACTACAGAAAAAGTGACCAAAATCCCCGGTGAGCAGGGCTGGGCTCGAACCAGCGACCTCCTGCTCTCGCGGCAGGCGCCCTAACCACTGGGCTACCCGATCACGGCAACCAGAGTCCGAAATTTCCTGTGTATATCCTTTATTATAAACATTTATTAAAAATAATAAATGATTTAATTCGTGCTTTACAATTATCGAAGTGGTGTTTAACAAACACACAGCCCGTGCGATTGTGTGCAGTTTCCGTAACATATGGACGCCTGAAACGCCAGTTCCGATTCCGTAATTTTGGCAGGAACCACGTAATAACAATTACAAACAGAATATTCATTGAAATTAAACACTTTAGAACGGATTAATCGCGTTTATTAACACCATGACCCCACGTTTCGAGCCCTTTACATCACTCCTTTTCACAGTCATCATCTTAACCCTGTGAAAACGAGTGCTGTAGATTCATGGTGTTAATAAATGCGATTAATCCGTTCTAAAGTGTTTAATTCCAAACAAATTCCAAGGTTGTGGCCTGGATACTAGTCTTTTAAGCCAATTACAAACAGATTGATTAGGCATGTTTTTTTCTTAAATCAAACAGATGCACAGTTCATTCACGCGAATGAGCGTACCCCAACATTATTGACACCGAGCCAAGATGGCGTCGCCAAATCGCCAACAAATGGCGCGGTCCGTCACGGCCTGTCAAATGCAATAAGCCATGTTATACAAGCTAGGAGAAACACGGGAACTAAAAATTTTAACTCTTACGACCAGTTTATCTTATACAAAATACAAATGCAAGGAAATAAAGGCACACATTTCGGTCCAGGTATTTTGCCATTTCAGTCCAGCCGATAGTCCGAGAGTTAAACACTCTACTTTTCATATCGAATACGAGGAAGAAAAATGCACATGTATTTTATAAAATATATCTAAACATAACCTTGTAGGATGTGAGTCTTAAAAAAACTGACGAAGAACGTGACGTTTTGTTAAGTGCTTATAGCCCATAAAGTTTTATTAGCGTTGGTAGTTCTGTGTATGTTCTGTGTATGACACGTCAGACAGGGCAAAGTGGAAGAGAAAGACAAGGAAGGCAGACCCCACCATTAGATGGGAATAATAAATGCCCAGGAGAGAGAGAGTTCTGTGTATGAATTTGACAATTAATGTAAGCTTTTTTACGTATGAATCATTTATTGTTTGTATCATCAGACCGAAATTTTATGACGCTTTTGTTCTACTTTGTGTCTATTTCTCAATAAGTCAATGCTTAACTGGTTGTTCCGAGTCAAATGCTCGCTAACTCTCAGCTTGCATCAAGGACTGTCTATTATCTATGCCTGTTCAAGTACGCTATCTGTGCATTCAAGTTGGCGCGAAGATTTTCACTTGTCTTTTATTTTTAAATTCGAATTTTATGGACAGTCTGAGCTGAACAGTTGAGGCAGTTGAACAAAATGGAAATGGATGATCTAAATTGTATTTTATGTAGAACAATAGTGTGTAAAACTAATCTCCAATCAGTTATAGGAAATATGTCATTGTTTTTAGTAAAAAGTTGATAGATAGATAGAATACTCTTTATTGTACACTTCAGTACATGAAAAAAAATACAAGGTGCAAAACATTTGATTAACACAGAGTCAAACAACATGCGGTCTTATCGCTAAAAAGCGATTTCTTCCAGACAACCTTTGGGTAGCGGAAACATTAAAAACTTATCATTGAAGAGTAGGCGTTGCAAAAATAAGGATGAAATGCACTTAACAATCACACAAATCAAGCAAAACAATAAACATACACATATATGAATAGTCTGTGGCCAAGAGTAGGTAAGCCCATTTGTTGAAAAAAAAAGTCATACATATATATATATAATATCCTTATAACAGCAACATACGACGGGACTACGGAAAAATCTGTCAATTTCTATTACCTTTAGCCTAAAAATGCCACAATTTCATCGTTAGGGAATATGATTATTAGGACAAAATATTTAGGGCAAGTGACTTTAGGACAAACGATATTAGGGCATATTTTTATTTTGTTGTCCTTTTTTCGCCTCAAATTTGAATGAAATTTGGTGGGTAGGTATAATACAATAAAAGAAATGGCTTTTATATCAAGACTTTTAATTATAAGAAGAGTTTTAAATTAACAATTAAGATCGATACAACTGTAGGCTAGTTATCGTACAAGAAGAAGTGACAGACGTTAATGGTGAGCAGTTACGCGCGTCGTCCCGTTGCTGCTATGATTATAGCAGGCGTTTGTTGGTTTGTGTTTATTTCCAACATCCTCTCCTGAACACAAACCCATTAACCGAGTAAACTTTGTGTGTTTTGGTCCTTGCAGTCCTTTAGTTAGGAGATCAGCAATCATATCTTGCGTCGGTAAGTACTGCACTGATATTTGGTTGGTGGATATGCGCTCTCTAAGGAAATGGTAGCGCACATCAATGTGTTTGCTTCTTGGGTGATACATGTCGTTACCTGAAAGACTGATGGCACTTTGGTTATCGCAATATAAAATCGTAGGATTACCTGAAAGGTTAGGCCAGAAATCCTCTTCTAACTGCTTAAGCCAAATACATTCTTGTGTGGCGGTTGCCAATGACATGTACTCCGATTCTAATGTTGAAAGGGCTATAGTTTGTTGTTTTCGTGAGTTCCAGCTCAAGGCAGCTCCTTGAAAAACAAATATATATCCAGTGCACGACCGTCTATCTTCGGAGTCACTGGCCCAATCAGCGTCACTATATCCAACAATATTAGTATGTTGGCCACTTTTATAAGTAAGTTTTGTATATACTGTGCCCTTTAGATATCTCAGCACTCTTTTGATAGCCATCCAATGCTCTTCTGTAGGTTGATTATTAAATCTGCTTAAAGTATTCACTATAAATGCTATATCAGGTCGTGTGCCTTGCGAGAGGTATAATAAGCACCCCACTGCTTCCTGATATGGCTTATCTTTTATAATATCTTCTTCACTTTTAGCCTTTTTTAATGTAACATTTGCTTCACATGGTGTAGACACCGGCTTGCAATCACTCATTCCAAAGCGGGTTAATATTTTCTGTATGTAAGCCGACTGATCAATTGAGATGTCACCGTTCTCATCCTGAGTGATCCGGTATCCTATGCAATGCTTTGCTTCGCCCAAATCTTTCATATAGAATATTTCTTTAAGTTTATTTTTAATTTCTTGGGCCGTGTTGCTGTTGTTGAAAAAATATAAAAGATCATCAACATAAACAGTAATAAATAATATGTCACTTTCATCTAAAATTCGAAAGTATACGCAGGGATCCAATTTTGATCTTTTCATACCTATCTCGAGTAGAGCGGCATTTAACTTGATATTCCACTGCCTGCTTGCTTGCTTGAGGCCATAAATGGACTTATTCAATTTGCATACCTTTTCTCCATTTCCAAAATATGGCGGTTGTGACATATAGATTTCCATGTCTATATCTCCTTGTAGAAACGCTGTTATTGCATCTGTTTGATGGATTTGTAATTTGTATTTTGCTGCTAAACCAATCAAATATCTTACTGAGGTGTTTCGTACCACTGGAGCATATATTTCGTTGTAATCTATACCTTTTGCTTGTTTGTATCCTTTTATGACTAATCTTGCCTTATAACGCGCCACATTACCGCATTCATCTGTCTTAGTCTTATATACCCATTTGCAAGGGATCACTTTCTTATTTTTTGGTAAGTCAACTAGGTTCCATGTGTTGTTTTTTAACAATGATTCGTATTCTTCGTTCATGGCTTCTATCCATTTTTCAGCCTTGTCACTATGAAGAGCTTGATTAAGGTCTTGTGGATCACTATCTAATATACTCATAGCTAACTCGCCATTTACACAGAGATATGTATGCGGATCGCGTTCTGTAAGGTTTTCTCTCTGTCTTGGTCTTAGATTTATTCGACGCGGTGGAGGATCATTAATACTTTCTTCAGGTTTGTATGTTTCATCAAGAGCATCTTGACATGCTTCCAACATTTCAGATTCAGAATATTCATAATTATCAGTGACAGTAACATTTGAAGAATTTGAACTGCTTGGTTCATCGGATTCATCAGTGTCTTCGGTGCCCTGAAAATTGGTAATTTCTATGCTATCTTCAAATATTGGTAAGTATACTACTTTCTTCTGTGTGCATGTATTAGATGATAAGCTTTTTGTTTTATTTTCGCTTACTTTATTTGTATTTTCCTTTCCTTCATTTTTATTTCCACCCTTATTATTATCTAATGTTTTTTTTTCTTTTTCAGGTGCTGAAGGTGCTGAAGGAACTTTCTTTTGCGTCACGGTGGCTTCTAGAAATACAACGTCTCTGCTCATTATGGCCTGTTTGCTCTTTGGGTCTATAAATCGGTAGCCCTTTGTACAGTCACTGTAACCCACAAATACCAACTCACGTGACTTTGCATCTAATTTTTGCCGGCGTTCTTTTGGAATGTGAACCATGGCCTTGCACCCGAAGACCCTCATATGGCTCAGGTCAGGCTGCTCACCGGTCCAAACTTCTTCTGGAGTAACGTCTTCGAGAGCTCGCGTGGGTGAACGATTTATGATGTATGCTGCAGTTGCTACAGCCTCCGCCCAATAGCAGTTCTGTAAATTAGCATTGAGAATCATACATTTAGCTCGTTCTGTTAATGTCCTGTTCATCCTCTCACTGAGACCGTTCTGTTCCGGAGTGTAAGGGTTACTAGTCTGATGTAGTATACCATACTTTTTCATTGTATTATCAAAATTTTTATTAATATATTCTTTGCCATTGTCGGAGCGCAAAATTTTAATTTTCTTATTTAATTCATTCTCAACTCTGTTCTTGTACTCTATAAATTTATCGTGTACCTCTGATTTATTTTTCATAAAATATACAAATACTTTTCTCGAAAAATCATCAATGAAAGTAACTATGTACCTGCAACCTCCAATTGAAGCCGCCTGCATGGGTCCACAGACATCAGAATGAACAAGCTCTAATAAATCTGTAGCTCTGGATCCATTGTGCGGGAATGGTTGCCTTGTCTGCTTGCCTTCTATGCAAGTAATGCATATGCTACTTTCTTTGTTCGGTGACAATTTAACACCTTTAGTACATGCCGGTATTTTATTAATATCAGTAAAATTCAAGTGACCCATTCTTTGGTGCCACAAGTAGGTATCATTAGCAATTGTTGCTGACATTGCTTTTACTGTGTCATCATAAATTTTCAGCCTATATGTATCATTAATGAGATCACCCATTGCTATCAATTGGCCCATTTTATTAAAAATTCCCGAACTTCCTGCCTCGCACAGCTAAACTGTGGAACGAACTGTCGCCAGCGGTGTTTCCGGACCGATACGACCTTCAAACCTTCAAGGAAAGAGCGTACTCCCACCTTAAAGGCCGGCAACGCACTTGCGACACCTCTGGTGTTGCGGGTGTCCATGGACGACGTTAATCGCTTACCATCAGGTGATTCGTTTGCTCGTTTGCCCCCTATAGCATAAAAAAAAAAAAAAAAAAAAAAAATTTTACAGCCATTATCATCAAACTCAATTTTGCATCCACCTTTTATTATTTTACTAACTGATAATAAATTGGTTGCTAGCTCTGGTATATATAGAACTTCTCTCACCTGAATCATGTTGAATCCGTTTTTAGCCGGTACTCGTATGACAAGATCACCACAACTTTCAACTCGGAGTGATTTATCATCGGCAATCCTTATGCTTGATACAGGTGCAGGTCTCTCATTTTCCAGCCAATCACGGTGCATTGTCATATTATTAGATGCTCCCGAGTCGATATACCAGCTCATGTGATCATGTAACTGCATGGCTGAAAAAGCTGCTACAAAACCATTGTCAGATTTATTATTTACTGATTTATTACTCTTTTTATGCCAGCATTGCTTGCCTAAATGGCCGTATTTGTTACAATTGAAACAACGGGGGCCCTTTGACTTTTTATTCTGATTGTATTGCTCTCTAGACTTAGATAAAAATGCTGCTGTGTTATCGGGGGCAGATGTTGATTTTACTTCTTGAAGTAACTTAGTTTTTATTAAATCTGCACTAATTTTAACTCCTGAGCTTTCAATACCCATTATCATAGGCTTATACATGTCTGGTAAGCCAGCCAGCATCAAAGTTCCAAGCCATTCATCATCAATATCAAAATTAATACTTCTTAACTTATGGGCTGATATCATTATTTTATTTACATACTCTTCTATGCTATTACTTGATTCTAAGGTGGTGTTGATTAAATCTTTTAATAAACCAACCTTGCGAAGTAATCCTGAGTCTTGAAATGCCGTAGAAAGATTGTCCCATACCTGTTTTGACGTAGTAGCATCTTGAATATGGACGTACAACAAAGGATCCACTAATAAAATCAACTTGGACTTCGCTTTCAAGTCCTTTTTTTCGTCCACTGAGGTACCTTGTACATATTCCCACAATTCTTCCAGTTGTAAATAGGCTTTCACTGCAAAACTCCATGTACACCAATTGTCCCGTCCTGTGAGCTTTTCAATGGACAATAAAGAGTTTTGCGAAGTCATCTTTTATATCTGAAATAGCTGAAAAAAATTCCGGCGCCCGCGTGCTTTGAGGTTATGTACTTTTACTTTCTCGAATTTCACTTTACTTTTTAGCCAAATCTTAAAACGCACAATTGAGCATGTGCCCATAACCTAATACAATAAAAGAAATGGCTTTTATATCAAGACTTTTAATTATAAGAAGAGTTTTAAATTAACAATTAAGATCGATACAACTGTAGGCTAGTTATCGTACAAGAAGAAGTGACAGACGTTAATGGTGAGCAGTTACGCGCGTCGTCCCGTTGCTGCTATGATTATAGCAGGCGTTTGTTGGTTTGTGTTTATTTCCAACAAGGTAGCGTTCCTTATTCTACGCTACATAGATACGAAATCCCAATGTGCGAGAAAAAATTTGTACTTTTCCCACTGAGTTACGAAAATCCCATACGATACTCAGTGGAAAAAAGGGACATACTGGGAAATTGGGTCTATCTTGAAGAGAATAAGGAAGTCATCCTACGTACCAAATTACATTCAAGTCTTACGCGAAAAAAAACTACAACAAAATAAAAATCCTTATCCTTAAACGGATCACCAGCATTTTGTTGCATCTGTATTACACGCGCGTGCCCTAAGACACTAATTAGGGCAATAAGCGCGCGTTATACAGCCAAGTATTTATTTATATAAGAATTCCGGTGGCAAGTGGGTGTTTAATCGGGCTTGGAGCCGGCTTAAGGTCTTTGTATGCACTTAAAGAGCGCAGAGTAGGGCAGTGTAGAGGGAACAGCACGCCTACCACGAACATCGAAAATTGGCATTGACGGGAAAACCTCTTTGTCACTCCAATATGCAAGTGTGACAGAGATGGAGATACAAATCCGCAATCGTTCGATTTTCGTGGTATAGACCCTGGCCCCAATCGCACCACGGCGACAGGTGCGACAATTGTCAACATTGTTACTGATATTACAGGCGTCTATGAGCTAAGGCGCTTACTATTGTGCGGGCTGTATGCTTGTTTGCCGCCAACATGTCATAAATAAAATCATCATTATTACCATTAAAAACGAATACTTTTGTGAACAGCTCTTGAAACGGGATCATTCTCATGTCAAAAACTACCGAAAACTATTTTTTCTACTCGCCGACTTTAATCTGCCAATTACGAGTACATAGACAAAGAGCTCATACTTTTCGATATTAGACAGTCCAACTCAACTATAATATTTCATTTCGATACGCTGTAGGCAAATATAATAGAACTTCATACAAATTCTATACTTATTTGTGATGCCGCCTGGGACTTTGCCGAGCGCGCGCCTCACGCCTGCGCCGACCGCGCCGGCCTGCCGGCCATCTTTTTGTGTTACATCCGTGTTAAGTCAATGAAATTGAATGATGAAATTGTTCCTCCATAGATGATGATGATGATGACTCGTAGAAAAAGTATTGTATACAATCGTAATATAATTAAGTTTTTCAATCTCGTACCTTACTTAGGCCACTCAGCAAGCTTCGTGGCCTAAACACGGTACTCGACTGAAAAACCCTTCATTATATCACGATTGTATAAAATACTATAAAACACTATTAGATCTCGTTACAATGGTCAAAAAGTCTTCACCAAGAAATTATCTATTTATTGACGGTACATAACGATTTTATGCCCGGTCTGGCTCGTACCTGGTCCAGCAAATATCGTTGGCGATACAGCGAGGCAACGCCGCCAGCATATTTGGCACATTCGCGCCGGGTACTGTCGCTCCGGGGATTAGTAGTTAGATGTAGTTTAGATTAATTTTAATTTAATTTTCTTATATTTATGTCAGTTTATTTTCTTGTCTTAATAAACAAATAAAATATTTATATTATAAAAATTGTGGCAAACAAGCACACAGCCCGCGCGATGGTGAGCCCATTTGTACTTTCTTGTATTGTGCAATAAAGGTAAAATAACATTAAATTGCAACGGTTCAAACTCCCGTATTTTAATCACAATAGGCGTGACATGTTTCGACTGCATCGGGCAGTCATCTTCGGACAGTGACGTTGTCACCTTCGCGGCTTGAACATCAAAGGTTAAATAAATTAATTAAATTTTAAAAAACACATACAATGAGTAAGTAGAAGCTAGTAAAAATCCAACCAATAAATTGGCGATAATAGCCTCTGTTCTCGAAGTTACTCTGCTCCCGACTTGTAGCGCGCTCTCTGCTTGATTTGCCAAACTTCTGGTCAAGCCGTAGGGATGTCCCACAGTCTAGCTAGATATCGATATCGATACGAACAATATTATATTTTTAATAGTATTTCTTAAACCGATGGACGAATGTTTATTTTTACTTATAAACGTTTCTATTTAAATTATATCTGCACCAAACTCTATTTTTTTTTAGAATAGATGTTACCTTACCTATGTTGAAGAAATCCTTGCACTACCCCTGACAGTGTTCAGGGGAACCATGGGGCTGGTGCAGATGAGGTCGAAGGATTTTTTTTTCTTGAAATAAATAACTTACCATTTATTTTTAAAATATATACAGTAAGTGTAACTTACTAACCTACCTCTACCTTACATCTAAAATAGGTCCTAGAAGGAAATAGCTTTATATTTGTAGCACTTTTTATATTTTTAAAAGATCACACTATCACCGTACAGTAATGGCGCACAGTTATAGAGGGAATGAAAGAATGAGTGAAAAGTAAGAACGAATGAATAGAAAAGAATGAATGAGTCACAATTCTGTAGGGTTGCCAACAGACAGGGTACCATGTGTTTCTGATTTTTTTATTGTAATATACACGTACCATGGTTCGCAATAAATGATTCTAATTATAATTACGGTTCGCTATTTTAGAATATGCGTTATATGTTAATCGTCTTTATTAAAAAGTACTATCGCGTTCAAAATTGAATGGGCAGTTTATTAATGAATTCATTCATAATTTTCCCATGCACTATTGAATGCGTGTGTACCATTCTCAATTCTAAGCGAAATAAAATTTATTTTCGAAATATATACAGTAAGTGTAACTTACCTAACTACCTACCTCTACCAACCTTAAATCTAAAAACTAGTTACTTAATTAAAAAATTAATTAATTAAACAATTTAAATTTAATTTAATTTAATTTTAATAATTTTAATTCTTAATTCTAAACTAATGTTTATAACATTCGCGCCTTATCGAAAATAGACAAACTTTATTTTACATTATTTTTATCGTTAGGTATACGGTGTATTATTATTATATAATGTATTTAATATATTTCCCTCGAATACATTGATAATTAGCTATCACTCCCGGGTGTGCCTATTCCAATATTATATTAAAATCACATTATTGAGTGTTTTGACTAATAACCTACTTAAATTTCCGTTTTTTAAGCACAATATATCCCAAATAGCATATATTATATTGACAGGCTTAGTTTTTACTTTTTTTTATGATGCTCCGATATTGAAACATATTATTATTTATGTTTTTTTTGTATTAATAATTTTCTGCCAGAATTCAAGTTGAAACAACCAACATTCCTAACCCCAAGTTCATTGTCCGGTATGCAAGAATGTCAACGTTATTTTTGTTATGAAATTGAATACACATGAAATGGCCATAACTCACAAACAGGTCGGTAAACGTCAATGTTGATTTACTATTGATTCTTTTGAAAGTAGTTCGTTTGATTATTTAAACACCAAGCCTTACTTCACGCGTAACGCAAGTAAATAATTAATTTTGAATCGAATAAAAATGGTATCCTTCCTGTTCTCCGAATTTCATTTTGCCGAATATCACCTGCCAACCAACTTTTCGCCAAAGTTTCACTATACCAAATTATTATTTGCCAAATTATATTTGGCCGAATTTTCATAGGTTATGTTAGTTTGGATTATAATAATATGCGAACGTTACGTCTACGAAACGTTGCAGTTGGCAAATAAAAATTCGGGGAAATTAAATTCTGCGATACGTTGGTTGGGAAGTGATATTCGGCTAAATGATTTTCGGTGATAATATAGAGATCCTATTTTGCAAAAAATCACTTGCCAATTTAAAAAAAATACAGTTCAGCCAGCACCTCAAATGGCAAAGCCAAATTATATTTTATCGATATCGATATCGAAACCCCTCATGTCTTTACCCCCTCCCTATTTCCACCCGTAAGCCATAAGTGGCTTAGTTACAGTACTTACGTCAAACACCGATCACTGAGAACAAAAGAAGGCTTACGCGCCCGAAAAGGAATTAGCGATACTGGCCACTTCGTTTTTCTTTTTTTTTCTTTTTTTTACTCGTTAACTCAAGTGCTGACCCGCACTATTCCTTTGAGTTTGGAAGTTGGCGTTCTATTTTTAAAAAGCTATAGGGGTGGCCGGTCGGTGGACTGAAAAAATACTGTCTTTTGGACTGAAAGAAAGCGTGAAAAGTTTATATGAAGTTTCGCAAACCAATATAATTTGCAGCAAAAAGCGGTGAATTATAAAACCTGAGTTCAGTGTAGTCAAAGACAGTATTTCGCCAAAAACGCACCGTTTATTTCAAATCCGCATTTTAAACCCATTTCTTGACAATTTTCATTTAAAAAATACAATATTATGTACTCTATTGTTGTTGTTTTTTTATGTCACGTTGCAAACAAGCTCGTCCCGTCTGACGGCAAGCGGTAACCGCAGCCTACGGACGTCTGCAACTCCCAGGGTGTCACATGCGCGATGCCGACCCATTAAAACCTAGAATTTTGTAGTTATTTTAAATTGTTGCTTTGGCTTACTTTTTTTAATTTGCCATGTAAATAAAATAAAAACACGGGATTAGATGCTATGAAAAAAGTAGTATAGTGTATTTGACCCATTCGATAAAATCACTGTTATAACTGTTTTATTATACCATCTGTTATCGCATAAGTGTCAATAATAAAACCCGTAGACATATAAGTTATAACTTTATTACCGATCAAAGCGATGCCATAACGATTTCATAATTCTGCATATAAAATATTTGGACACGCCTGCAAAAAAACCTGCCAAGTGGGAGTCGGACTCGCCCACTGAGGGTTCCGCACAAAAAATGCTCCCAAATGTTTATGACCTTAGGTACTTTAAAATTCTGGTGGTACGGAACTCTCAGTGTGTGGCAATTATACAGTTTTGGATTTTCTCCTCTGCTATAAGCTCTTGTTTTTTGCTAAATTTCGTGATTCTATGTCAACTCAACGGGTACTCTATACATTTTGACTCGCTTTGCAAATGTATAGGAAATGTGACATAAACGGCCGTATCTTTTGATTGTGTTGACGTCGAAGTTTGATTTTCTCACAGATTCAAGGGACCGCAAACCTGCGTATGTGGTATAAAATAAATTTTGACTTGCTACCTACGCGCTCCCGAGATAAAGGGTCTATAAGGCGGTTGATAACAGGCGGCCCGCAAACTTCCTTGACTATTATAGTATTAACGAGTATGTTAAAGTTATTGAATACACTATTAACAAAGTGCAGCCCGCGTCAATTTCATTAACTATGTGGCCCTTAGCTGCTAAAAGGTTGCCGACCCCTGATATAAGGGTTCGATTTTTTCTTTTTCAGATACGGAACCCTAACAATAAGCACCGGCCAGGTTACTCACGTCACATACATATTTTTTTTATTTAATGCCGACTCACACTTGACCTTTTTAATACAGTGCATATTTTTTTAAATTTTAATTTCAATTTCATTTTGTTGTAGTTAGTGGCATAATTATAATCATTACAGTTGTACTTTTGAGTCTTTTTAAATCAATATTTATTAAATCTAAAGTAGGTCCTTGAGGCATTGTACCTAGGATGCTGGCGGCATTTCCGCGTTGTATCGCAATGATACGTTGTGCGAGGAAGCCACCAGCTCGGTCACCAGTAACATCGACCAGACGTTTCGCGATTTCTACGAAAAACTTGCGTGCGCTGGGACCCCATGGACCAAGAGTCTTTTAATAGATTTCCTTTAAAATTACCGAATGCTAGGTATTAAGTATAATAAATAATAATAATAATAAATAATAAATAATAAAATGGCGTAGGGATGTGACGACCCCATCGCCCACTGGTTTCCACCGGTGCAATCAGTCAACGCAGGGCAGCTTGTGGCGAGCTGTTGGGGAGTAGCGACCCCACGTACCTGAGCGCTCCTGGGGGACTCCGTCGTCCGACCAAGTCCTCCGCCTCTGGCTTGCCTTAACCGGCCGTCCAGAGTGGGGTCGCGAGAGCTGTGTTCTCGAGGGTAGATGTGGAAACCTAAGTGGCGAGTTGGCTATATGTTTAAAGTCCAGTGACACCTCTCTACCCCCAGCCCTCATACCGGTGTTGCCCTCGAGCCATCTTAGATGTCGCTTTTTGTGGGGGCCCATCTTATGTGGGCGAGTCACCGTCTGCCGGAAATAAAATTGATTACCGTTTTGTTAGGCAGACGTCCGATTTTATTCTCCATAACCCAGTATTTAGTCCACCGCTTTCACCTAATAGTCCAGCATATTTTAGATTCCATTAAATCTCAATAGTCTATACACCCTGGCGGGTGCTGCCTCTGCGTGCGTCCCATGACTCGGGCAGGTGCAACATCCGCTCGGTGTACCCCTTACATTTCATTAAATTGTCGAAAGGGCCTCTGCGTGTTGGCTTCGGCTCCGCGCACGCCTCCCAAAGGTCCGGAACACCATTGTTCCGTGATGGGAAAGACATATAAATAATAAATATTATAGGACATTCTTACACAAATTGACTAAGTCCCGCAGTAAGCTCAAGAAGGCTTGTGTTACGGGTACTCAGACAACGATATACATATATATAATATACAAATACATAAATACATAGAAAACTCAGGAACAAATATCTGTGTTCATCACACAAATAAATGCCCATACCGGGATTCGAACCCAGGACCTTCGGCTTAGCAGGCAGGGTCACTACCAACTACGCCAACCGGTCGTCAAGTATATCTATATTTTTACATAAAAACTCGTTTCAAGAGGATCTTTCCTGGCCCTATAATTTTAAAGTATGTAACACCTGTCGTTAATGTCCTATTCCATAAAATATTTTATGACACCGTCATAAATCGCTGCAAATTTACTCTCAAGTTACTTCAATGTATGTATTTCACGTTTTATAACTCGACGATTTATTTTTTGCATGTCTGGTTCGCAACTTAAACTTTATGGTTGGATGAATCGTAAAAATACCAGTCGGTATACTTTAATAGTCAGCTTGATATTAACAGGGAAGAGGTGGAATTCTCTTCCTGCGATTATACCCACTATAAATAAGTTTATTTATAACTGTTGAAGTTAAAGGTTTTAAGCATTCAATCCTGACTTGAAACAGTTTAGGTTCATATATAGAATTATGAATTGTCTATGGTGAATTTGACATAAATTGAATTCATCACTCTACAATAATAACTTCAGCTGTAAAGATGTATAATGTTTTGATGTGTCATTAAATATAATTATTTTAATTTAGTGTTTCTTATGCCTTCCTCAAACTTGAAAACTGCCAAAAGGCTCTTCAATAACAAAAATTAATATAAATAAATAATAAATATTGTGGGACAATCTTACACAAATCGACCATTACGTTTGGAGCCCTTTACAGCACTCGTTTTCACAGGGTTAAGATAATGACTGAGAGAATGCGAATTCTCCCCGTCAATCAAAAAAGTTACTAAACTTAGTAAAGTTACTAAAGTTGAGTTGTGTGAAAACGAGTGCTGAAGGGCTCAAAACGTAGGGTCATGGTGTTAATAAACGCGATTAATCCGTTCTTAAGTGTTTAATTTCAATGAATAACAATCGCGGTAACAGAAGACAATATTATATTACATTTTTGTTGTAGTAGTCGCTAGAGGGCGCTTGATTAATGTTTCTTATTAATATATATGTAGACTAGTGTAGACGTTTTTATGCAATTAAATATCTAAGATGTCCTATGAAAATGCGCGCACTTAATTTTATTTAAAAAAAAACTTTAAATATCGAAATTGTGTCGAGAATGCTTTCGTATTTTGTTTCTTTTTCTGTTACTTATTTCGCTTTGATTAATTATTAATTCTTTTAATTTAATTAATAAATTATTTTCCCATTATAATGATCTCACTGCGCAGAACGCCTCCAGATCGTCTCGCCAGGTTTTCGGTCTGCCCTTTCCTCGTCCTACGCTGGTGGGAAACAGCAAATAATAGGACCGAATGGACAAGAGGGGAGGCCTTTGCCCAGCCGTGGGACACCTAAATAGGCTGTATAAAAAAAACCCACTTTCTTGATATAACAAGCTATGCATACAAATTTGAAAGCTTTTATGTTTTAGCAGTACTTTGAAGAGTGCTACCAGTAATATTACCGCAATAGGCATAAAACCCTTCGAAATTTTCAAATGCATCGTGCAGTCATCGTCAGGTAGAGTGATGTTGTCACCTCCGCTCATGTCACGCTTATTGTGGTAAAAATACGTGAGATATAACCGTTTTTTCAATATGAATGTCAGTATGACTCACGAAAGTTTAAATTGTACTAAGTACCACTATTTCTTGCTAGATGTCGCTGATCAACAATTATGCAACTACCCCCTTTTTATAAAGTTTATCACTCGTTCCTTAAAACCCTACTATTTTCTACTGCCCCGGATGACCAGAGTGGCCTAGTAGTTATGGCATCTATTGTGAATTCTGAAGAAGCAGGTTCAATTCCTGCTCTGGGCACTCTTTTAATAGAGGTATGAGCACAGCGGATGCATATCGTTTAGTGTGGTAGGGTACAGCACGACGAATGTCGGCTCACTCAAATCTGGAGCAGAGCCCATCTGTTTTGTTTGGCAAATATGGTTTCTTGAAAGGACATGAAAATCGCACGCTCTTACCTGCCACCAATAATCACCTTTTCTTACCCGACTTTTAATCGTTAACTTTTTAATTCCAGGTTCCGCGCCTGCCTGAAACTCGCCAACACATCAATGTCCAACATGGTGGGCAAGCTTTTCTTCAACGTAGTCCAGACCCGGTGCTTCGTACTCAAACCAGTGAAATCCTGCACGCAGAGGTCGTGGTGGGGGCGCTGTCTACGCCGATCATACACAAAACGGGCGTATTTGAGGGATAACATGCCGTATTAACCTTCAAAACTCGTTAGTGACTCGAAAAGTATCATGCTTCGATAGATGGCGCTAATCGTCTTAGGCGACACTAGCGACATCTACCGGAGTCGTACCGTAACAGCGCTAAACTAAATACGCGCTTAAGTGGTAGCCGTATTGTTGTTTATACATCAGAGCTATTTGCTTGCATAATTCATTGTTAGCCAATATCTCCAATACGGTGGAAGATCGTAAAATTCGTAAACTGTAATGCGCTACTTGACAGTCATCCTCCGCTATGTAGACCGCAAATATATATGACACGCTGTTTTGGTTAAATAAGATTCTGTCAGATATTATTGCGGCCTTAGCGGAAGATACTATTGTAGGTGACTGTGTAGGCCTAAACATACGCCGGAAGATATAACATACTGATTTAACACCATTTTTTGTAGAGTTTAACTGTTACATATTTGTGTCCTTCCCATTTCTACGTTACCGAACTAATTACTAAGGTTATGCATTTACTAAAACGGGGCTTAATCGTGTATAGATTTTGAAAACAAACCTCCGACGTTTCAAGGGCGACGTTGCCCCCGTCAAAATCTATACACGATTAAGCCCCGTTTTAGTAAATGCATAATGTGTGAAAATCGTGAAAGTTTAAATAAGTGAATTACTAAGGTGACTGAATCACTATCGACGGTTGCGTTACACGGTTATTTGGTATTGCGAGAACAGATCTAAAAACTTTATTTGTCTATTACAGGTTTTACCTGATTCAGACAAAAAAAGTTTCTGTATCTGTTCGCACGAAAATGCCCGATGAATGCATTGAATGAACTACGGAATTGTACACACAAAGGTTTTTGAATTTAAATGAAAAGAGGGTTTTAAAAAATCAGTACTCGTAATCCTAAGTTTTCAAATATCAAGTGTCAAATAATTCAAAGGTGTAATAAATGGATATTAGTGTTAATTTCTCGCAGAAAAGGACCTCTTAGCCCTCTCGCTGTCCTATCGCACGGGCGAGGTATAAGTTCCCGATTTATCGTACTTTTGTTTGTAAATAAATTAGACCTTACCAACAAATGTGATTTACTTTAATATTGTTTTTAATATTATTGGCGGTGGAGAAAATATGAAATCTCGTAGTTTTAGATGTAAAATAATATATTAAGAGGGTATTTTCGCGAAAACATATTCTAAATACAAAGGCAATCAGTAATAAATCTATCAATACAATTGTAAAGCACGAATCAAATCATTTATTAAATTTAATAAATGGTTTGATTCATGTGTTTTGTTTTTTTTTAAGTAGTCACACTACTATATATAAATTATAAATTGAAAGTGTCATATACTAAAGAAAAAGTGACCAATGTCCCCGGTGAGCAGGGCTGGGATCGAACCAGCGCCCTCCTGCTTTCGTGGCAGACGTTCTAACCACTGGGCTACCCGATCACCAGTCACCAGCCCTGCTCACCGGGGACCTTGGTCACTTTTTCTTTAGTATATGACATCTCTTTCAATTTATAAATCTATCAATGTCAGACAAGATCGTTTGTATCATTTCTCTAAGGCTGGGGTTAGCCACATAGCCCGGAATTAAGCGTTTTTTGTAAGGATTTGACTTATGTTTTGTATGTTACGATAATACGACGGCTTCAGTAGTGAATGGTTTCAGTGGTGTTTGATGAGGTAGTGTGAAAATACAAGGAGAAACAGTGACAAAACATGTGACGCCTTTTGTTTACATTGTTAGAAGTTCCCTTGACAGCGATTTTACGTATTTGCACGTATATCTTACGTTTCAATGTATGTATTTACGTAAATTGCTTATTACAGCATCGGTATCATAAAATAGCACCAAATGTGTTAAAAAAATTTTTTTTTTTCAGTTTTTGTATGTGATGCGTTTTCGCGAAAATGCTTGTTACATTATAATATAATAAATATTAATGCTTAAGTAACTTGAAAAAACACAGCTTTTAAAAGGAAAATAAAATCTCGACGTAAAACCTGCAGTATTAAAATTAAAATTTCAAATATGTAGATTTTTCTTTCAAATCTATGTCAAAATATAAGTTCTATAGGACATTAGGTACTTATATAGGTATATGTATATATTAAAATTCTCTGGTTGAGTAACTTGAGCACTAAGTGATTAGTGTTTATTTTAGTGTATAGAACTAAACTTAATTAATAATTAAGTTTGGTGATCTGAAGGTGGGAACGGAGACAAATAAATAAAGACTGTCCATCTCGTAACAGTATCTCGGTCAGTAGTAGATAAAGCTATTTATGTCATCATGAATATACATATAAGTAGAGTGTCATGTATGGGTTGTTTTACCACCGCTCCGACAGTTTCTAACAGTTTAATTTCGAAAAAAAAAACGAATTACTATTTTTTTAACACGCTTTTATTAGCTTCACTTGTAACTATGTATGTAAGAAAATCTTGGAATCTTAATTTGACCCACTTCCCGGTCTCCGATTATGATGAAATTTTGCACACGCTCTGAGTTCTGATGACAATACATGACTAGCTAAGAAACTAGCGTGTTTTTTAGTTTTTTAAACTATTATTTAATGTTACAATATGCTAAACTTCTTAGAAATATCTACAACATTTTACATGACAGCTACGCTACATAATAGTACATTACGATACAACGGCGGAAAAGACGAAATTCGCAACGAGTGGCGATAAATTAAAACACGACCGTAGGGAGTGTTTTAAATCGATACTAGTTGCAAATTACCTCTTCGCACGTGTATTTTACGACGTTTTACTATACATATGGCCCCTTGAATAGTGGACGCAGGCACGTAAAGTGCTCATTATCGCCCTAGGGCGGTAAAGTAGCACCATGTGGATTGTAAAAAAACCTAATATACATATAGGTAACGGTACCTAATCGTTCGAAGAAATAAAATAACCAACCATCTACATTTGTAATAATTGTACAATCTCCATGTACATCTTGTAATAATTTTGATGACATTTCAAATGATTGACAGTCTTTATTTACTAGCCTCTGTATTAGTACATAATCGAGCAAGTTCCTCTATTTGACAATATATTCGTATACGTAATGTAGATCGTGGATTACTTAGTAAATGTACTTACTAATACCAAATGTTATTCATTTTAGAAGAGTTGTATTCTAAATTAAAATAGAGTCCATCTATGCTAAGTCTTCTAGATTTTGACAGCACAAAATGTCTTCTTCCGCAACATACTTCAATTCTGAATGTCTCTGTTATCTTAAAACTAAGAGTTATTTTAGAGATTACAACTCTTTTAAAATCAATAAATATTTGCTAAAACTTTAATATAGATAAACGTCTACGCAACTTTTTACCTCTCGCCACTAAAATTGCGCTGGCTCAATCCCTTCTACTTCCTATTTTGGACTATGCCGACATTTCATATTTGGATCTTACTGAAGAACAACTAAACAAGCTTGAGCGGCTCCAAAATGTTTGTGTACGTTTCATTTTCGGGCTTCGTAAATATGACCGTGTCTCCAGCTTCCGTTTACGACTCAAATGGTTGCCTATTCGTCATCGGCGCAATATGCATATACTTTCTCTTCTCTATGGCACGTTGTTTATTCCCTATACTCCTAGCTATCTCAAAGAGCGGTTTAGTTTCATGAATTCCCTTAGGTGTTCTCAAAATCTCCTTCTTGTACCCCCCCATTTTAGTAGTAAGTTTTATAACAAATCTTTCAGTTTTCAGTCAGTAAAATTGTGGAATGCTTTGCCGATTGACATAAGACGTGCACAATCGCTTTCAATTTTTAAAAAACGCCTTAAAGAATATTATTTAACCCTCCCCTAGTCCTGTTATTTTCATTAATTTCATTCATGTCAATTGTTTTATTGTTTGCGCTATCTTGCCGTTGTTTTTCTTGTTTGTATACATTTATTATTATTGTAGTTTATGTAATATTATGTAGTATTTATATGTATTTTAGTGTGTAGTTTATGTAGTGTATAGTTAGCAGTATATATTTAGTTTGTCGCTGTTTTGTTTTGTTTTGCACTGCCCAATAACTTTTATCTGTACGCTGTTTCGCTATCTGAAGGTTGTCTGGAAGAGATCGCTCTTTAGCGATAAGTCCGCCTGTTGTTGTTACTTACTATCTCATGTTTTTTTTTGTTTTTGTTTTTTACTATTGTATTTTGTAGTGCACAATAAAGAATGTTATTATTATTATTATTATTATAGTTGAATAAGTGGGAATTTAAATAAGAGATGATGTTATTTAGACAGAATAAATAGTTTGACAAGCCAGCGAACGCAGTAACAGTAGGATAGAGAGCTGTCTTTTTCTTACACTAGTATTGCCATCCCGAAAAAAGGGATGGATATAGTTTGTTAGTCCTACTGTTATATTTGTCAGCCTATACCATACTTTACAACAATTCGTTGAAACAAATCAAATTATTTTATTTAATATTTTTGATTTGTTATTAAAGTAACACTACTATATATAAATTATAAATTGAAATAGATGTCATATACTAAAGAAAAATAACAACACCGACGAAGGCCAATCCGAGGATCGAACGGGTCTTCAGCTTACGCGGCTGTTGGTCTTTTTCTTTAGTACAGTATTTTTCTAAGTGTAGGTCGCGACCCCCTAGGGGGTCGCAAAGCCTCTGTTGGGGGGTCGCGACGGCTCACAAAGCCGTAGTAAAAACCAACATGGCTTCCAATTAGCGGCGGATAGGCGTGAAATTTTTCTTTCGTATAGAGGTACCCGCGATAAATTTTTACATGCTAAGGGGGGTCCCACTAGAAAAAGCTTTGAAAAACACTGCTTTAGTTATATGACATCTATTTCAATGTATACCATATTTTATTTAACCTATTCGCTGCCATGTCAAAAAAGTAACAATGCCGCCATCGCAACAAATATAATTTTTAAGAAAAAAAAACCGACTTCATTTGGTTCCCGGTAAAAGTGAAATTAAGAATTTGTTTGAGTTAGCCAGTTTACTTCACAAATATCCAATACACCGCACGTGTACGATTGAAAATTGAGGAGCTTTCTTAATGTCCTAGGGCTTCCATCATTATATTTGAAGTATAATCAAACGGAACTCCCTTGTAGACCTTTAAACAAACAAAATAACAATGTGTTAAATTGGATGACAGACTGTAAATTAACGAGCATATTCATTATGCCATCCCTGATTATCAACATCAGGTCCACTCCAGCAAAATGATGGCCACAGTAAGAAAATGCCTAAGCTAATTATGAACATCCTCTAATCACAATTAACCTGCCGTTCAAATTTGAAGAATTCTCTGAATTGTTCTAGAACTCCATCATCAGAATATAAATCAAATCAAAAAGATGAATGTCACAACTAGGATAATAAGTAGAGCTAGGTTTATTAACCAGTTCCACTTTGCGATCCCTGGTCTTCATCATCAGATCAAGTTCATCAAAATTTTGGCTCCGCCAAAACACTGTTTTAGTTACTTAAGGAAACCCTCAAATCAGAATGCATGTGCCGTTAAAATTTGAGGAGTTCTCTCAATCCCTCATGAAGCCCATCATCAAAATAGAACTATAATCAAATAGGACTATCTTGAAGGTATTTCTTTACAAAGAAAAGATGAATGTCTCAAATCGGATGATAGAGCTGGGAATTAACAAGCAGTTCCACTTTGCCATCCCTGGTCTTCATCATCAGGTCCACTCCACCAAATTGATGATGTTCGTAAAGAAATGCTCGAGTGTCTTAAGAAACTACCCAAATCATCATGCATGTGCCTTTCAAATTTGAGGAGTTCCCTCAGTTCCTCATGGATCCCATCATCAGAAATTGATTTTGAAAAAAACGGAACAAATCTGGAACCATCTATTTTCAGAAAAAAAAATTTTTTTAAATCGGACGATAGTCCTGGGAATTACCAAGCAGTTCCACTTTGACATCCCTGGTCTTCATCATCAGGTCCACTCCACCAAATTGATGATGTTCGTAAAGAAATGCTCGAGTGTCTTAAGAAACTACCCAAATCATCATGCATGTGGCTTTCAAATTTGAGGAGTTCCCTCAGTTCCTCATGGATCCCATCATCAGAAATTGATTTTGAAAAAAACGGGACAATCCTGAAACCATCTATATACAGACAAAAAATTTTTTTTGAAAATCGGACGATAGTCCTGGGAATTACCAAGCAGTTCCACTTTGACATCCCTGGTCTTCATCATCAGGTCCACTCCACCAAATTGATGATGTTCGTAAAGAAATGCTCGAGTGTCTTAAGAAACTACCCAAATCATCATGCATGTGCCTTTCAAATTTGAGGAGTTCCCTCAGTTCCTCATGGATCCCATCATCAGAAATTGATTTTGAAAAAAACGGGACAATCCTGAAACCATCTATATACAGACAAAAAAATTTTTTTAAAAATCGGATCATAGTCCTGAGAATTACGAAGCAGTTCCACTTTGCCATCCCTGGTCTTCATCATCAGGTCCACTCCACCAAATTGATGATTTTCGTAAAGAAATGCTCGAGTTTCTTAAGAAATCACCCAAATCAGCATGCATGTGCCTTTCAAATTTGAGGAGTTCCCTCAGTTCCTCATGGATCCCATCATCAGAAATAGATTTTGAAAAAAACGGGACCAACCAGGAACCGTCTACTTTCAGAAAACAAAAAAAAAATTCAAATCGGTTCAGTAATGACGGAGTTATGAGTGAACATCCATTAAAAAAAATAAAAAATAAAAAAAAAATTCAGTCGAATTGAGAACCTCCTCCTTTTGAAATATTGAAGTCGGTTGAAAAATAGGTAAACTCATACTTGATATGAAGTCATGACGTGGGGCACGCAATGTATTGACTTGATACCAAGTCTATCAATGGCGGTAAAAAATATTAAAACGTGAATTTTGAAACTACTAAACAAGATATTGTCTTCTGTTCGCGATTTTTGTTCATTAAAATTATACACTATGGATTAATCGCGTTTATTAATACCATGACCCTAACCGTTGGGTAAACGAGTGCTGTAAAGGGCTCGAAACGTAGGGTCATGATTAATAAGGGCATTTTCAGAGAAAAGTGCACAATTTTAAAGAAAATGGGTGATGAATGAACTCGTGATTCTGAATTAAAAACCCAAAACTTCCTATATATAAAAAAATGATACACTTTTTTTTTAATGCCCATAAACGCGATTAATCCGTTCTAAAGTGTTTAATTTGTACTGAACAAAGTAGTTTACTAAATTTATACAGAGTGTTTTTTCAACCATTTAATTAATGCACAATTGTGCAAGTTAACTTGCATAGACCAAACCTGAAATCGTGAAGACATTTGCTTGTTCGCGTCATACGTTCGGGCACAGATGGTTCGGGCAATCCGTTGAATTTAAAAAAACAACCTGTATTGATTCGATACCGCTTTAGTCAACCGCCTCAGTTAAGCGGTAGTCATACTTTTTAAATAAAATATATATTTGGGTTAGTTAACTATTTCTTGTCACAAGTGGCCAAGGCTACTGTCTCCTGGGTCACTTTTAAAATCAATTCTATGGCCTTCATATTTAAAAAATAATTTTTTTTTGAGTATTATTCCCTTTTCATGATGGGCTACTACCAAGCATGTCAGTAGAACATACTACAACGTCTCTTCTAACAAACTGCTGCATTTGTCCCCTGGCTGACGAAACAGAATAACAACAACAAATAGTTAATTCACCCATTTGCATTTTAAATGGACTGCGCATATCTAACCCAAGTGGTTGAATTATTGTAAAAATGTAAATAAGTATTTATTATGTCAACTTTAACATATTGAAAATGAGAAACAATTTTTTTCTACTCCAGCTTTTCTATCTGTCAATTAGATGACTGACAGCGATATTAAAAGTATACATTATAACGTTGTCTATGGTATTCCATAAGAACACTGCTAAACAATGCTCCTATGGATTTTCATACAATATATGAGCACTGTTGTTTTTTTTTTAATTCATTCAGTGGGCATACGACATCTCCCACATCCTGCCACCTTTCGAGAATTTGCTTTTTTCGCTATTTTAGCTGTCGTAGAAAAACTAGCGTATGCAACAGCTCATAATAGGTTCTTAAAACTTGAGGGGTCACTGTTACAAAACGAGACGTAGTCGAGTCTATCCCGATAGTTTTAAGATCCAACTACCTTATTCTTAGGTGGGAGATTGCAATTGTTTCTCAATTTCAATCTAATCGTGCATGCTGGTAGCGTCCACAATAGATGGTAAATAGAGAATTTTTATTTATATTCCGTTTTCCAAATAAAAATACATGTAAACTAAAATATCTTTTTATTTATTAACCATTCCTTTTTGTAATATTTACAAGTTTAATAGAGATAACTTTTTTTGTATCATCACATGTACACTTCTCATCATGAAGTGAAAACAATATAGCAAAATTATACAATAAAATAAAATACGAAAGCTTATAACTTATAATACAGTACCAGTCGAGTATCAAATTAATCACATACAAAATTTTGCCTTTTTACAATTCAAATATAGTGCCGCCATCTGTTGGCGAGTAGCGACACTAAAGTAAAAGTTCACAATTCACATAATAACAAGATGCACTCAAGTATAAATTCGAACACAACAAGAAAATTACCAAAGCTTATCCATGAAAGATGAAAGGCGATTGTATGATTAAGAAGGGGTGCGTAACTTGCCCACTGGAAGATACGCACGCATGTCACCGACAGGCGTCCTGGGCACAGGCGGTACAGCTGACTAGGTAAGTATCATACTCAGGCATACGGCCCGCTTGATGGAAAGCGGTCACCGTAGCCCAGAGGGGTCACACGCGCGTTGCCAACCCATTAAAAACTTGTACTCCGCGGGAGGAACTCTGAAGCCGCACAGTGCGCGACCATTTTGGTTGCAAGGTGTGGATGAGCGCCCTGTCGATGGCGAGCGGTGCGATGGTGCCGCCAATAATACCGCCACCTGTTGCCAAGTAGCATTACTATAATACCTTCAACGAATTCTCAACCTTATCTTCATCGTCAGTGGGTGTGAAATGCCGCTTCAAGCCCCGCTTCCGGGAGCACTGGACCCCACATTGCGAGTAGAAATGTAACTGATTAGCGCCGTCTATTGTCAAGTAGCATACCTTCAACAAACTCTCAATCTTATCATTATCGTCACTAGGTTTATTTTCACGGTTTACCTTCGTTTTGTCGACGAACTATTTGCCTAATTTCAGTTCGCCTAATTTCAGTTTGCCTAATATCACTTGGTATACTTATTCGTTTCGTCGAATTTTCATTACATCGAATTTCATTTTGCCTAAAATCATTATGTCGAACGCCCGTTTCGTCTAACTATCATTATACCTAATTTCAGTTTACCTAATATTGTTTTGTCTAATATTCAATTGGTATTTTTTTTTTTGGTCTAATGTATTTTTTTTTCTGCCACCCCTAATAATTGGCGACCCAATAGGTCGTGTCTGGGAACATACTTTCTGATGTGGAGGCACGCTCGCTTCGCTCGCGTATTGTTGGTCACAATTCAACCTAACACTCCTCCTCGCTTCGCTCGTCGTCGTACCTAACGGTGACTCTGGTTGCAAAGGGAGGCCGCGAAAGATTCGGTTCTGGCGCTTCATCGGCCGCTGCCGCGGCACGCTCGCTTCGCTCGCTCGGCTCGCACGCTGTGAGGTCGCAGTTCAACCTAACACTCCTCCTCGCTTCGCTCGTCGTCGTACCTAACGGTGACTCTGGTTGCAAAGGGAGGCCGCGAAAGATTCGGTTCTGGCGCTTCATCGGCCGCTGCCGCGGCACGCTCGCTTCGCTCGCTCGGCTCGCGCGCTGTGAGGTCGCAGTTCAACCTAACACTCCTCCTCGCTTCGCTCGTCGTCGTACCTAACGGTGACTCTGGTTGCATAGGGGGGCCGCGAAAAATTCGGTTCTGGCGCTTCGCCGGCCGCTGCCGCGGCACGCTCGCTTCGCTCGCTCGGCTCGCGCGCTGTGAGGTCGCAGTTCAACCTAACACTCCTCCTCGCTTCGCTCGTCGTCGTACCTAACGGTGACTCTGGTTGCATAGGGGGGCCGCGAAAAATTCGGTTCTGGCGCTTCGCCGGCCGCTGCCGCGGCACGCTCGCTTCGCTCGCTCGGCTCGCGCGCTGTGAGGTCGCAGTTCAACCTAACACTCCTCCTCGCTTCGCTCGTCGTCGTACCTAAACTGACTCTGACTGACTTCGTGAAGGTGATGGTAAGCTAACAACTAATTAAAAGTAAGTATTTTATCTCGCTCTTTACTCTGCCCTAGCCTAGAAAACTAACGAGCGCGAGCTAACCGGGTCGGGTAAAAAAAAAGGTTTATTTCTTATAACCTAACCTTGCTTAAATGTTTTTTTTTTCAAGCGGTGGTATCTAATTTTTTTATTAGTATCATCTATTGGTTATTGGTTCCCCTATGTTTGGTATATCTTTTTTCGGCAAATCGATAATTAGTCAAAATGGCAATCGACGAAACGATAATTAGGCAAAATAATATTCGACGAAACAATAATTATACATAGTGACCATTAGGCAAAACGACATTCGATGTAATGATTTTTGTGTGAAACGAGTTTATGTAAAATGACTTTAGACAAACCGTTGATTATACTAAACGTTTTTAGGCGAACTGAAATTAGGCAAAAAGTTGTTCGACAAAACGAGGGTATACCTATTTTCACTGTTTCGCCGTGAGGTCCCGCTTCAGGCCCCGCAATGCGGGTAGGAATGTAACTTTGATAATACCGCCATCTATTGTCAACTAGCATTACTACAATACCTTCAACAAACTCTCAACCTTATCACCATCGTCACTAGGTTCATTTTCGCAGTGCTTCGCCGTGAGGTGTCGCTTCAAGCCCCGCTTGCGGGAGTAGTGGGCCCCGCAATGCGGGCAGGGGTGCGTTTGCGAGCGATGGTGGGTGGACGAGATGTGCTCTTCTAAGCTCACTTTATAGCCAAATTTCTTTTCGCATATTGTGCACTGTAATAAAAATGTTTTTGGTATTAAACAGATTTAGACTAACAGCGACTCTAGTTAATAAACTCATGGCATATTGGTAAATAGAATAATTCTTAAGATCAGATTAGGAATATTATATAATACAGGCGCCGGCGCGCGCCCTGTAGCGCGCGGGTTGTGTGGCACACCCGCTAACAAATTCAATGTCTTTGAGACGAAAAATTATCGATTCAAGTTCCCGCTGAGAGTTCCATAGATTATGCTCTTCTGTACTATACAATGGATATATAATGACCTGGAACTGCTGGAGTCCAAGATGGCGGCGGCGGTGCGCGCGCAGGTTGGAGCTGGAGATGCAGCGCTGCGGGCACAGGTCGCAGCTGTACGGACGCTCTCCTGTATGCTTTCTGAAATTACACAACTTGATATACCAGTGGTCATTATAATAAGCATACAATGGGTATATCGCGAATGTAGCTAATAACTTAATATACCAACGTTTTCATGTGTCATGGTTCTCGTACAGTCACGTCCATAAATATGCAAGGTGTAATCTTTTACGTGATACAAAATTATATATTCTGATTCTACTCATGATTGCTAACAACTACTACTACTACTATGGGACCAACTTCAAAAACGACATCTCGAAATCGACATTTCATCATATGTGACTAAATGTATGATGTTATTTGTCTCTTCATCCTAGCATTTTCCCAGCTTGTGCCGAGGCGCAGGTGCTAGTTTTCTAAAGCCTCTGCCATCTGACTTTCCAACCCAGAGGGTCAACTAGGCCTTATTGGGATTAGTCCAATTTCCTCACAATGTTTTCCTTCACCGAAAAGCAATAGGTAAATATAGTAATAGTAATAGATAAAGTACCAAAGAAGTCATTGGTATGAGCAGGGATTCAGACCTGAATTCAAAGTCGCACGCTTTACCGCTGGGCCACTAATGCTAGAACATTTTGGGGAGCATGTATTACCTGATGTGGACGATGAGAGATGACCTCTGAGTGGCCCGGAAGCCGCAGTGTGGGCACACATGCTGTTTGGTGCCTGTGTGTGTTAACTTGTGTTTGTGGAGGTAGTCTTGTCGAGTAAACACACGGCCACAACTCTGTGTAAAAAAAAATGTGTATATTATGCATTCAAAAACATATCTAGGTTCAATTTGGGTAACAACCAGGGATTTACATGGGGCTTACCCTAATTAGGCTGAATGAACGCGAGAAGTGTTCGATAGCCCGCCTGTGTCCAGCCAGGCATCCCTACACTACATCTACATCTACCCTAATTGAACTTATGGTTGACGAATTATATGTAAAATGAAAAACAATTAAGCTTTTAATTAAATTTTGTTCATTTAGGCAATCAATTTAGATTGTTTTCATCTATATCTAGAAAACATGAAATATAGATTCAACCAAGATAATGTCAATAAATAAATAAATCAAAACCAAAATGTCCCACACAAAAACCCCAAAAACACTTACACACCTCGCAAACATACTTCTTAGCAGTCTCATGTTCCGACACATGCTCCTTCAATCCTTCTCTAGTCTTAAACGAGACACAACACCGCTTACACTTAAACAACTCCTCCGGCAACTCTATGGCCACATTCTCTCTATGGTCTCTCATGTGAGCTTCATACATCCTCCTTTTCGGTAAACACCGGTCGCAAAGGCTACATCGGTAACCATCTTTTAAACCTTTACAAAAGTTTATTTCATGTCCAATGCGAGTTTTTCGGCTTTTAAAGCGTTTTTCACACCCAAAACACTTGTAAAAACTACCTTCTATGCCGTGACTCTGAGAATTGTGAAGAGTAAATTTCTCCACAGTTTTGAAATCTAACCTGCAGATATTGCAATATGTCGGAGACCGCTTCGGTTTATAACTTTTTAAATTCACCTTTTTCTGTTTATTTACGGTTTCGCTAGAGTCCGAGTGTTGGAGCGAATCTAGGAAGTCGTCAAATGATTCTTGTTCCAACTCTGTAGGAACTTTATTTTCTAGTTTTATGTAGCATTCATTTTTATCAGGAGCCTTTGCTGTAGTTGTAGTATAATCTTTTAATATTTCACGCAGTTTCTTGTCAGTTTCTAAGCAAAATCTCTTATATTCGTAGAACCTATTCACTTCGACAATACAGCCGGTACACACTTTATTAGGCCGACATTCGTAATTTAAAACGATGTCTAGACAATCCCGTATTTGATCCAAAAGCGGGATGCCGTGTTCTGTATCATTTTCCACGCTTTTGCATGATATTTCTTGAGTAGCATTTCTTTTCCAACAAAGTCGGCAAACATCTTCAAGGAGGAAATATTCGCGGCTGTAAATATCACCTTCCAAGGAGCTAATTGTATACATTGTGAACTGTAATACTAGTTCATAAAATAAACATTCTAATTGGATACCTATATAATTAATTTATAAATTATTTTCATTCGAATAAATAACAAAGAATTCATTAGAACCATCCAAACAAGAAAAAAAAATGTAAATGACTGTCAATGTCACTCTCAGGATGTGACGTTTCAACATTGCACAGAACATTGTTGAAAGTAAAACCTTTATGAATTGCGATTTGATTTTTCGTGAACAACATTAATTTGCTAAAAACTAAATGGTTTTAGATAAATAAGAAGTTTTTAGATTTAATTAATTTAGATACATTAAATATATCTAAAGATATGAACTACCTATGTGGCCCACGAAAACCACCTCGAAAGCAGTAACTAAACTAAGCTATGTTTTTTCTGGCGCTCCTGTCATTTTCATTTGTTTTGAATTTGTTTCGTATCTGTATTAATGGTGTGTGTTATGAAACTTATGAATTTTCCCGCTAAAGTGAAAATATTTCTGAAATATTTGAAAAACAATACACAAAATGTCTAAACAGGAGAACGATGATTTGTTAAAAGCCCTAAATGATGTGAACAAGTGTTTATTCTGTGTTGAATGCCATCAATTTTGTAAAAACCCGGTGACGCTCAGTAAATGTTTTCATTTAATTTGTTCTGAGCATTTCCAAAATTTATCGCATTGTCCTAAGTGTAAAGTGGCTCTAAATGATTCTACAACATGGTCCGACGGCAAACTGAACGATGCTGTAGACGCTGCGAAGAACTTGACCGAAATGTTGGGGACTTCGAAGGAAATCAACTCTCACGATTCTGTCAATGAATCTTCGGCTGCTAAAATGGCCGAGGCAGATGCTCTTCTGCCGACTGCTGAAGAACCGAAACAAAACCCTATCGCCGAAGAAAATATTTTAAATAATTGTACATTATCTAATAAGCCAAAGTCTGCGAAAATGATTGAGAACAGAAACTACAGAGGCGAAACAGAATTACACATCGCGTGTAGAATAGGAAATGCTGATAAAGTAGCCAAACTGTTGAGCGAAGGAGCCAATACTAATACGAAAGATAATGCTGGCTGGACTCCTCTGCATGAGGCGGTGCAGACCGGACGTCAGGACTTAGTGAAGCTCTTACTGAAACACAGTACACTGGTTAACGTACCTGGGAAAGGTAATGAAACTCCGCTACATGAAGCTATCCATTACAGGCAGCTAGATATCGCTATGGAACTAGTAGCTCGTGGAGCTGATATTGACGCTAGAAATAGTAAAGGAGAGACTCCCCTCGCCCTTACCACTCCTGAGATAAAAGCTTTAATTAAAGACGTTGCTAAAAAAAGATCTGTTAAGCAACAAGTTTTTGATTTGGAGATTGTCCAACGCCAAATTGATTTAGACTCGGACGATATTAGGATTTACTGCTTATCACAGTCTCGCTCCATTAACAATAAGCTGAAAACCTTAACTAAATACCACAGTAACTTACATGTTGAACCGAAATTCAGCAATAAAGTAACACATCTCATAGTTAAAGCTAAGGATCGTATCTGTGACCACAGCATAGAGATCCTACAAGGCATTGCGAAGAGCCTATGGATTTTGACCACAACCTGGGTGACTGCGTCCACTGAGGAACACCTAGAATCATTTGAAAGACATGAAGTCCTTGGTATAAATACGCACCTCAGAGGCCATAAGTTTGCTCGCTACAACAAATATAAACTTCTGCCTGGAGTTTTCAATGGCTGTCACTTTTATTTCCATAATGCGAAGTATGTTTATGAGAAATTAGAAATTACTAAAGCAGTTTTGAGTAAGATAGTCACGGATGCCGGAGGAGTTGTTCTGAGACGGGCTCCGAACCCAGAGTATATTCCTGAGGCAGAGAAACTAGTCCCATACCATGCACGGTCTGGTGGAAAGTTGTCCAACTGTTCGCATTACATCATATATCAGGACACACATGAGCCACTCTACAACTTGAGACATTTGAGGACGCTGCCTGTCAGCTGGCTTGTGAAATGTATTGAACATTATGAGCTCCTTGAACCGTATTAGGGCTCCGTAGCCAGAATGACAAAAACGGAACTCTTATAGTTTCGTACAATCTGCCTGTCTGTCCGTATGTTAGTTAGTCCGTTCGTAGTTTTGCATATTAATTGTGGAAAAAATATTTTTAGTGGGTAACCCCATCCATGTAACTAAATGCCAAAAATGTTTTTATGATATAGCTATACTTGCCGCTCATTATCTGATAGATCTTCTCAAAATAAAGGTTCCTTTAACAATATTTTCAGAAATAATCGCATGAACGCGAACGCGAAATAATTCGAACGCGTGGTCCAAAAATAGGTAGAAAAAAAATATAACATTTAAAACTTTCGCGATTTAAACACATATTTAAACATAATAATTAAACGGGTCTAACGCGAATTAATTTGTTTACCTTATTTACCGACGTTTCGACACAGGTTTCACTGGTCAGCCGCGACCATGACCAGTGAAACCTGTGTCGAAACGTATCCTCGCAAATGGGGTCTCGGACCGAAGGCATCACAGAAGAAGCAGCTAATACAGCAAGGAAAATTAGATAAATTCGGAAAGCCCAATGAAAATACGCCGTCAGAATGGTTAAACAGCTATAAGGACTATAACAAAGGTAAGGCAAAAGAAAATGGAGAAGCAGAAGCTCAAGATGATGAAGGCAGCAGGAAGCGTACAGCGAGCACCGCCAACGCTGACGACACCAACAACTCAGTTGAACTCAAATCAGACAAAAAGAAGAAGAAAAAGAAGCGTGACTTAGACGAAACCGCAGAAGGTGAGACTACGGAAGCAGCCGATACCACAATGGAGGTGGCAGAGGATGGAGAACAGAAACAAAAGAAAAAAAAGAAGAAGAAGGACAAACAGAAAGACAGAGAAGAGGAATGAGGACTATATGTTGATGTCAGTGAGAATTATAGTGAAATCAAATGCAATCGGTGGTACTAATTTAGCTTGGCTAGTACTCAGAATATATGTCTGTAAACAGTATACTTTGCTATGGAAAATTTCAGCAGGGCCTGAAATCCATGTAAATCTAGTTCTTTCAAGGCATCAACTAAATATTTTCTTTTTAAAATAAAACATCTTTAATATTAATCTTGTGGCATGCTGAACTTAAAATCATCCAATATTTAAATTGAAGCAAATAATGAACATGGTTTATGTCTAAAGTTGTTATCCCAAATAAAATGAAATGGTAGGATTTTTAATGTGTAAGACCTATAATCTAGAGTGCTATATTTTTAAATGAATAGTAGTCTTAAAAAATGCTAGAAGCAACCGTTTGAAAGTAATTGTATACCTGGGGCTTAAAAAGTCACTTTTTGTGACCACTTTGACTTAACAGACACATTTTATTATTTTAAACAACATCAACCAAGTAAACTGTATGTAATAATTATTTAAATGTATTAATTTTCTAGCAATTACATGATTTTTCTTATAAATGGTGATAGATTGATCCTTCGCAGCTCCGAATGCCCAAATGCTGGCAAACAATTTACTAGCCAGATTTGCCAGGACCTGAACAAGGCATAGATAATGGGAGTACACTTATTCAACATTTTGTATACAAAAATATTTTGCCAGTATTTGTGGGGATGTCCTAATCGTACAGTCCAATGATATGACTTTCCGGCATATTCTTTTGGCAAAGAGGAAATAATGCAGACCCCATTGTATTGAACTTAATGATAACTATATCTTATTATTTAAGTTTTTGCAATGTGGAATGTACTTTCAAAACCATATTTTTTTTGTCTGTTTTTCAAGACTTGCTAGATTATTTATAACTCTGAATTTCTAAGTGTCCATATCCCTAAATAAATCTGATAGATATTCCCAAGCTACGGGTTTTGCATTTTTCTACTGACCCCAAGTAGTTGGTCTTTATTTTTAAGACAGAAGTGTTTTATTTGAGAAGTTGATAGGTTTAAGTTAGTTTTAAGGAAAATGTTGGTTGTAAGTTTTTATCTAGAACTGGTCAACATTAAAATATATAAAATTGATCTTGTTTTTTTTTTGCCTAGAATGGCTAAAATGGCCTCATTAAAAAGTTAAAAGTTAGGTTATTACGATCAATATAGTGGTTTGTTTATATTGTTCGGAAGTTCCATTGACAGCGATTTTAATATCAAATATGCAACCAAAAAATCGCGCTAACTAAGACTCGACTATGATATGGCACGCAGCTTGTCAGTCTTATATTAGCTAGTCTTTGGCACAATGTTTATAAGTCTGGTGTGGTCCGAAAAACCAAAATTAATTTCTAAAAATAAATAAAAGCCTGTGTTTATTCTTTTAGACCTATATAACATTATAGTAAATAGGATCATATCTCTGACCAAAGATAACATGCCGTCCTTTTTATTCACGTTGGAGAAAAGGGATGCCTCACTATATAATAGACATAATAATGTAATGAGACATTACAAAGGAGTCCGTATAAAAGGCAGCCAAATAATCGGCAGCCCAATAATTCGTGTCCATTTTTTTGGTTGCGGATTATTGGGTTGCTGATTATTGTACTGCAAAAACTGTGGCTTCGGATTATTGGCCCGCTACCGAGCTTGTCCGACCCGATAAAAGGCAGCCCAATAATCGGCGACCCAATAATTGGCGACCACGATGTACATGGATTATTGGGCTGCCGATTATTGGCCTGCTGCGAGATTGCTCGACCCAAGAAAAGGCAACCCAATAATCGGCGACCCAATAATCCATGTACATCGTGGTCGCCAAATATTGGGGCGCCGATTATTGGGCTGCCTTTTCGCGGGATGCGAAAAAAGTCGGTTCTTGCTGTTAGGTCGCAGTTCTACCTAACACTCCTCCTCGCTTCGCTCGTCGTCGTACCTAAACCGACCTGCCTTAACATTCGATCTAAGGAGTCTGTAAAAAACGCAGACAAATAATCGGCAGCCCAATAATTCGTGTCCATTTTTTTGGTTGCGGATTATTGTATTGCAAAAACTGTGGCTTCGGATTATTGGCCCGCTACTGAGCTTGTCCGACCCGATAAAAGGCAGCCCAATAATCGGCGACCCAATAATTGGCGACCACGATGTACATGGATTATTGGGCTGCCGATTATTGGCCCGCTTCGAGATTGCTCGACCCAAGAAAAGGCAGCCCAATAATCGGCGACCCGATAATCCATGTACATCGTGGTCGCCAATTATTGGGTCGCCGATTATTGGGCTGCCTTTTCGCGGGATGCGGATTAGTGGCACCCTTACAAAGGAGTCATTAGGGGCATCTAGTGAGAAACAAGACAACTAAATAGTAATTCTACTCGCCGATAGATGGCGTTAAACTCATTATGAATTTTATGAACACCTTGACCGTCAAGTTTCTCCAAAAAGTGGCTCAGACGCCACGCGCTTAATACCAAAATTCATTAAATATAAATAGGTATTTAAGATGTTATTGGATTTAAATCAGTTCAATAGTAGATGAGTACGGTCTAGAAACACATTTGCGAACATAACTTTTCGAGTGCTTCAATGCAAGTATGATATATTTATACAGTAACTTTTAGATTGCTTGCAATTCAAATAATATCCTACCTATTATCATTCTTTTCCTTGCTTTATCCCAGGCTCCTGGTTTTGTCAAGGGGTTGTGTAAAATACTTACTTAAATATTGTGTACGCCAATGATCGTTATTAAACAATGAAGACGTAGTCAAATAAGTATTAAATAAAAATACATGATGGTTTGATATTATATTCTTATAACTAAGTAATAACAAAAACTTAACCATTGGCCCTAGCAGAAGAGTGTCGCGACAGTATCTCGCGGTCGAGAAAGACACCTGTCACTTTCTAACTGTTCGGATTAGACAGTGATAGTTGTCTTTCTCGACCGCGAGATACTGTCGCGACACTCTTGTGCTAGGGCCACATATTTATTAGAGTTGACACTTTTCTGACTTATAACAAAAAGATATTAGGTTCAATTCAATCTTACGTTCAATCCTATATTCCATAAAAAATGGCCAAGTGCGTGTCGGACTACGCTCCAGAAACGGCTTGACCAAAATATTTTTTTTCTAACGCGAATTAATTTGTTTACCTTATTTACCGACGTTTCGACACAGGTTTCACTGGTCAGCCGCGACCATGACCAGTGAAACCTGTGTCGAAACGTCGGTAAATAAGGTAAACAAATTAATTCGCGTTAGAAAAAAAATATTTTGGTCAAGCCGTTTCTGGAGCGTAGTCCGACACGCACTTGGCCATTTTTTATGGAATATAGGATTGAACGTAAGATTGAATTGAACCTAATATCTTTTTGTTATAAGTCAGAAAAGTGTCAACTCTAATAAATATGTGGCCCTAGCACAAGAGTGTCGCGACAGTATCTCGCGGTCGAGAAAGACAACTATCACTGTCTAATCCGAACAGTTAGAAAGTGACAGGTGTCTTTCTCGACCGCGAGATACTGTCGCGACACTCTTCTGCTAGGGCCAATGGTTAAGTTTTTGTTATTACTTAGTTATAAGAATATAATATCAAACCATCATGTATTTTTATTTAATACTTATTTGACTACGTCTTCATTGTTTAATAACGATCATTGGCGTACACAATATTTAAGTAAGTATTTTACACAACCCCTTGACAAAACCAGGAGCCTGGGATAAAGCAAGGAAAAGAATGATAATAGGTAGGATATTATTTGAATTGCAAGCAATCTAAAAGTTACTGTATAAATATATCATACTTGCATTGAAGCACTCGAAAAGTTATGTTCGCAAATGTGTTTCTAGACCGTACTCATCTACTATTGAACTGATTTAAATCCAATAACATCTTAAATACCTATTTATATTTAATGAATTTTGGTATTAAGCGCGTGGCGTCTGAGCCACTTTTTGGAGAAACTTGACGGTCAAGGTGTTCATAAAATTCATAATGAGTTTAACGCCATCTATCGGCGAGTAGAATTACTATTTAGTTGTCTTGTTTCTCACTAGATGCCCCTAATGACTCCTTTGTAAGGGTGCCACTAATCCGCATCCCGCGAAAAGGCAGCCCAATAATCGGCGACCCAATAATTGGCGACCACGATGTACATGGATTATCGGGTCGCCGATTATTGGGCTGCCTTTTCTTGGGTCGAGCAATCTCGAAGCGGGCCAATAATCGGCAGCCCAATAATCCATGTACATCGTGGTCGCCAATTATTGGGTCGCCGATTATTGGGCTGCCTTTTATCGGGTCGGACAAGCTCAGTAGCGGGCCAATAATCCGAAGCCACAGTTTTTGCAATACAATAATCCGCAACCAAAAAAATGGACACGAATTATTGGGCTGCCGATTATTTGTCTGCGTTTTTTACAGACTCCTTAGATCGAATGTTAAGGCAGGTCGGTTTAGGTACGACGACGAGCGAAGCGAGGAGGAGTGTTAGGTAGAACTGCGACCTAACAGCAAGAACCGACTTTTTTCGCATCCCGCGAAAAGGCAGCCCAATAATCGGCGCCCCAATATTTGGCGACCACGATGTACATGGATTATTGGGTCGCCGATTATTGGGTTGCCTTTTCTTGGGTCGAGCAATCTCGCAGCAGGCCAATAATCGGCAGCCCAATAATCCATGTACATCGTGGTCGCCAATTATTGGGTCGCCGATTATTGGGCTGCCTTTTATCGGGTCGGACAAGCTCGGTAGCGGGCCAATAATCCGAAGCCACAGTTTTTGCAGTACAATAATCAGCAACCCAATAATCCGCAACCAAAAAAATGGACACGAATTATTGGGCTGCCGATTATTTGGCTGCCTTTTATACGGACTCCTTTGTAATGTCTCATTACATTATTATGTCTATTATATAGTGAGGCATCCCTTTTCTCCAACGTGAATAAAAAGGACGGCATGTTATCTTTGGTCAGAGATATGATCCTATTTACTATAATGTTATATAGGTCTAAAAGAATAAACACAGGCTTTTATTTATTTTTAGAAATTAATTTTGGTTTTTCGGACCACACCAGACTTATAAACATTGTGCCAAAGACTAGCTAATATAAGACTGACAAGCTGCGTGCCATATCATAGTCGAGTCTTAGTTAGCGCGATTTTTTGGTTGCATATTTGATATTAAAATCGCTGTCAATGGAACTTCCGAACAATATAAACAAACCACTATATTGATCGTAATAACCTAACTTTTAACTTTTTAATGAGGCCATTTTAGCCATTCTAGGCAAAAAAAAAACAAGATCAATTTTATATATTTTAATGTTGACCAGTTCTAGATAAAAACTTACAACCAACATTTTCCTTAAAACTAACTTAAACCTATCAACTTCTCAAATAAAACACTTCTGTCTTAAAAATAAAGACCAACTACTTGGGGTCAGTAGAAAAATGCAAAACCCGTAGCTTGGGAATATCTATCAGATTTATTTAGGGATATGGACACTTAGAAATTCAGAGTTATAAATAATCTAGCAAGTCTTGAAAAACAGACAAAAAAAATATGGTTTTGAAAGTACATTCCACATTGCAAAAACTTAAATAATAAGATATAGTTATCATTAAGTTCAATACAATGGGGTCTGCATTATTTCCTCTTTGCCAAAAGAATATGCCGGAAAGTCATATCATTGGACTGTACGATTAGGACATCCCCACAAATACTGGCAAAATATTTTTGTATACAAAATGTTGAATAAGTGTACTCCCATTATCTATGCCTTGTTCAGGTCCTGGCAAATCTGGCTAGTAAATTGTTTGCCAGCATTTGGGCATTCGGAGCTGCGAAGGATCAATCTATCACCATTTATAAGAAAAATCATGTAATTGCTAGAAAATTAATACATTTAAATAATTATTACATACAGTTTACTTGGTTGATGTTGTTTAAAATAATAAAATGTGTCTGTTAAGTCAAAGTGGTCACAAAAAGTGACTTTTTAAGCCCCAGGTATACAATTACTTTCAAACGGTTGCTTCTAGCATTTTTTAAGACTACTATTCATTTAAAAATATAGCACTCTAGATTATAGGTCTTACACATTAAAAATCCTACCATTTCATTTTATTTGGGATAACAACTTTAGACATAAACCATGTTCATTATTTGCTTCAATTTAAATATTGGATGATTTTAAGTTCAGCATGCCACAAGATTAATATTAAAGATGTTTTATTTTAAAAAGAAAATATTTAGTTGATGCCTTGAAAGAACTAGATTTACATGGATTTCAGGCCCTGCTGAAATTTTCCATAGCAAAGTATACTGTTTACAGACATATATTCTGAGTACTAGCCAAGCTAAATTAGTACCACCGATTGCATTTGATTTCACTATAATTCTCACTGACATCAACATATAGTCCTCATTCCTCTTCTCTGTCTTTCTGTTTGTCCTTCTTCTTCTTTTTTTTCTTTTGTTTCTGTTCTCCATCCTCTGCCACCTCCATTGTGGTATCGGCTGCTTCCGTAGTCTCACCTTCTGCGGTTTCGTCTAAGTCACGCTTCTTTTTCTTCTTCTTTTTGTCTGATTTGAGTTCAACTGAGTTGTTGGTGTCGTCAGCGTTGGCGGTGCTCGCTGTACGCTTCCTGCTGCCTTCATCATCTTGAGCTTCTGCTTCTCCATTTTCTTTTGCCTTACCTTTGTTATAGTCCTTATAGCTGTTTAACCATTCTGACGGCGTATTTTCATTGGGCTTTCCGAATTTATCTAATTTTCCTTGCTGTATTAGCTGCTTCTTCTGTGATGCCTTCGGTCCGAGACCCCATTTGCGAGGATACGTGTCCCTCTCCATGATAACCCGTTTTAACTTAGCGGCGACTCCATGGTCACAAGACGCCATTGTTGAGGTAGTCATTAAAGCAATGGCTAATGCGATGGCTTCTCCTTTTGTTGTTACGATAACAATTTCCTGATCAATTTCTATTCCATCTTCATACCTTAAAACACCAGGTAACAGGACTTTGGCTCCGTAGCAGATGGCATTGACTGCGCTGTCTTTCACAAAGATCCTCTTGTGAGCTACTAGTAGGCCTTCTAGGGGCTTGATGACTCTGCGGAGGTAAGTCTCGTCTTTGTGGTTTTCGTAAGCCCATTGAGCATCTAAAATGTCATGCATGGTGACCATACCTTCTCCCTCGCCCTGGATACCGGAGCGCACTCTTCTGAGCTCAATCATCTGTCCTCCGACTCCCAGCATGAGTCCAAGATGGACACACATGGTTCTGATGTAAGAACCGGCCTCACAGCTCACCCAGAACACACCAATGTTTCTCTCGGCATCAAAATCAAGTAGTTTGCTGTCGTATACAGAGCGGACACGCAGTTGTCGCTTCACAGCGGATATTAGCGGCGGACGCTGGAACAAAGCACCTCGGAGCTTCTCCAGACCTTGAGTCACTTTCTTGATGCTCTCCACAGCGGAGTGGAGGCTGAATACGGCCACGTACTCCTTGCCAGCGTTCTGTTGAGACTTCACCAGCCTCGTTGCGCGGTCCACGCACACGATCAAACATCCCGTAACCTTCGGGTCGAGAGTACCCGAATGCCCCGTTTTTTCTACTTTTAAAATACGCTTTATCCATGATACTACTTCATGGGAGCTCGGGTTGCTCGGTTTATCGACGTTTATGAAGCCCGATTTGACGTAATCAGAGATAGGGCGCTTCAAAGGCGAATGTCCGAATGGCAGCGGCGTGTAGTGGTTAGTTCGCACGTTGAGACGGTCGAAGTTTTTCAGCAACAGAGGCCAGTACGCTGTGTCTAGCTTCTTCACACTCTCGGAGGGCTCGATCTTGAAGTCCCCGAGCTTCTGAAACGCGCCTAATGAAACGGTTTCCTTGTTTTTCTTCTTCTTTTTCTCGGACAAAACGTCCGCACCGGGTTGCAATACTTCCGTCATCTTTAAGGATTTATAACTGCGTGTTTATTTATTCACACGCGGGAGCGTCTTGGCACACTTAAGTAAGTAACCCACGTTGGGTATTTGGGGCACTGGCGTCGTTCACTGATTTAAAACGCACACAATAACCCAACACGTGCAGCTTTTCTGGGTTAGTTATAGGTTAGCTTGAAAATGTTTCCGCTGTTTTTTTACGACAAATGTGGTGTACGCACTTGGCATGTTTTAAATGGCAACACTATGAGATGCGTTCATGAATAAATTCATGATGATAAATTTATTTCACTTCAATTTTGACACATTATTATGTTTCTTTTATATATACATAAAAATATATGCACGACTTGTCTTAGTATATAATTACTGAAAAACTAAGTACCATTATTTGTACATATAATGTAATTATGAATGAACGAAACCATAAAAAGCTACTGTTGCCACAGTAATCAAATATCGCCAATTTAGCAGTTTTCTTTTTCGTTTTCGTTCAATTTAAAATATTCAAATCACTTTTTTTTTTTCCTACTGAAATTAAGGTCAAAAGCAATCCAACACATATACCGGGTGTTTCCTGTAATAGGAGCAATAAATTGAAACGTAGGTAGTGCTGCCCAAACTGAACAACGTTTGTTCAGCGACTTTAAAAATAACTGTTTCGATTTTGACGTGACAACGTCTTAAATTAGGTTGCGGCTGGGAGTCACTTATGAAAAAGTGTAACGCTCGGTAACGTTACGATGAGTCACCGAACGAGAGAGAGGCCCGCCGAATGCCTTGCGTCTCTCTCCCACTCAACTATGATCGGTCTGCCGCGCGCGCAGCACTAGAGAATTAGGCGCATTGAATCGGCGCATGCTTGTGTCTCTGTCTTTGTCTTTCTCGAACGTTGATAGTGTTAAGTAAGTTCCTATTGTGCAATTTAATTATATTCATATCAATAAATATTCTACCGAGAAAAAGACGTTGTCACGTAAAATCTTCGCCCGTAAAACCGACTTTACAGGCAACCATTTTTTATTACACTTTTAAGTTTGTTAGGAGACGCAATGTACTGCGAATTATGTCATTTTGAACTATGACAAGAGACGTAAATTAGGCTAATATTAACGTACATTGTAAATGCTATTTAGTTCGTATGAAAAAGCGAATATTTATAATAAGTCGTTAAACAAAAGTAGTTTGGTTTGAGGAGCACTACCTACAATTAAATTTATTGCTCCTAACTATAACAGGAAACACCCGGTATTATCAAGTAATTGTCATGCTGTATGTTGAATGTAGCTTTAAAGCTTTCTACCGAACGAACACGTTAACAGTGGAACAAAAACTATTGACATCCCTTTTTTTGGGGCGGTAATACTAGCGTAAGAAAAGACAGTATGATGCTCTCTAACATACTGGTATTGCATTCGTTTCAATGGTCAGACTATAGTCTGATAACCACAGGCTGCAGTAGAATTTTTCGACCGCGCGAGCGAGCGCCTCCGTTTCAGCTTAGGCAAAAATGCTTTCATGTGTCCGGTTGTCTATCCATTTGTTCTCCTCTAACAGTCGCATCTATCTATCAATTCTCGTGAATTTTTGTAATCAGGTTCGTTAATAACATATTTTTTTTATTGTTGATTCAGTTTTAAGAAATTTTCTAAATGCTGGGATAATACATAAAGGTCCTAAGAGCCATATTCTCCAACGTCGCTTAAATTTTTCCTCACAGAGCTACTAGTTTTAATCTATGTGTGGTCCTTTTTTTATAGTAAAAAAGGGAGGCATATAAATAAAAAAGAAATCTACTGCGGTTATTCATAATTATAATTTCAGCAATCCTACAACGAACCTCGAAAATTGGCATTGACGGGAAAGCTTCCTGGGAGATGAAACATTTATTTTCAAAATATATACAGTAAGACCTCTTTGTTACTCCAATATGCAAGTGTGACAGAGATACAAATCCGTAAGGTCCGACCGAGATCTCGGTCTCGGTCTCGGTCTCGGTCTCGGCAGTCTCGGCCGAAATTCGAGCCGAGATCTCGGTCTCGGCTCTCGGCCAAAACGGGCCGAGATTCACGGCCTCGGCCGAACCTTCCATCTTGACACTTTTTGCGATTTTGGCGGGTATATTAACCAATTATAGTGTACCGTGTTATCGTACGTAATGCAAATTATTACTTTTTAGGGTTCCGTAGTCAACTAGGAACCCTTATAGTTTCGCCAAGTCTGTCTATCTGTTCGTCCGTCCGTCCGCGGATAATCTAAGTGACTGTAGTGACTAGAAAATTGGTCATGCCAACAAAGTGGTCAAATAAAAAGTGGATATAATCTTTTTTTAGGGTACCTCCCGTACATGTAAAGTGGGGGGTGATTTTTTTTTGTTTCAAACCTAGAGTGTGATATATAATTGGATAGGTATTTGATTGGTAGTTTTCTAAAAACAGTTTTTCATAAAGTTACTATTTTCGGAAATAAATAATCGTTCCAGTAGTTTAAAAAAATGTTCCCCCCCCCCCTCTAACTTTTGAACTATGATTTCAAAAAATATGAAAAAAATTACAATAGTAGAACTTAATAAGAATTTTATTGGAAAATTAATTTGAACTTGATTGGTTAAACGGTTTTAAAAAAATTGTACATAATAACTTCTAAATTAAGTTTGTATTTTACCGTATATGCAAAAAAAAAATCTTGAATTCTTAATTTATCATCCCGCACTTATCTTCCTTCTAATAAAAAAATAATGATTAAAATCGATTCACGGGATCAAAAGTTATCCCCGAAAACCCAACACACACAATCCGTCTAGTTTTTATTTAGTAACCCAATTTACTTCGCGCTGTTAAGATTTTTCCGGAGTTGATAGGGTCGGGTCGGGTGTATTTATTAAAACACTTTTTAAGGTTGCCTATCGTGACGGGCGGTAAACTACGGAACCCTGCGCTGAGAATGGCCCGACATGCTCTTGGCCAGTTAGTTTCTCAAGCTTTTCTTGACTATTACAGGTTTTTTGTGGAAAATGCGCGTTTTTCGTATTTATTATAAAATATCGGTCTCGGTCTCGGCCGAGAATTCTATTTAATCTCGGTCTCGGTCTAGGTCTCGGCCGAGACAAAAAAAGAAGTCTCGGTCGGACCTTACAAATCCGCAATCGTTCGATTTTCGTGATATAGGCCCAGATTGTTATAGTAGCTTTTGAAATATAGCGTATTGCAACATTAATATAAACAGAAAAAAAATAAACGTCAGCGTCCTTTACCGTCAAAAATGTCATAACTGTCAAACAACCTGGGCATGAGTTAGATAAAAAAAAAAAGATCGGCGGGTTGTTTTCTCAGCATTTTACCAAAAAACTAACTAAACTACCACAAAATGGCAGGAGTTCTATTCGAAGACATATTCAACGTAAAGGATATGGATCCCGAAGGAAAGAAATTCGACCGCGTCAGCCGTTTACACTGTGAATCAGAGTCGTTCAAAATGGATCTGATTTTGGATATAAATTCGTGGATATATCCGATGGAGTTGGGGGATAAGTTCCGGCTGGTGCTGGCGACGACGCTCCGGGAGAACGGGTACCCGGACGGTGGGGAGTGGAACCCGTTGGACACGGAGGGGAACCGCGCCGATAGCTTCGAATATGTCATGTCGGGGAAAGTTTATAGGTTAGTTTTGTATTGATAAACTGCAATATGTACAATTTTAATGCACGAATCAAATCATTAATGCCATATACTACAGAAAAGCTGATGTACTGCTGCTGCTGTGCTATTGTAGGGCACCTTAAGCATTTAAAACAAGAAAGGATTGCATATACATAGAAAATTTCGAACCCTGGCTGTTGTGGTAGAGGGTAGCATAGTGTTAATGACTTCTGCCGCGAAAGCATCGTTCAATGCCAGCCCTGGGGGCCTTGGTCACCCTTTCTGTAGTATATGACATCTCTTCAATTTATAATTTTATATATAGTACTATGACTGAAATATAAAGTTTGTTTAATCATTTGAAGGCTGAAAAGGCTAATCACCTGTAACCAAGAAAAAAGTCTAAACAATCTGATTATGGTTAAAAAGCCGATGGCAGATAAAAAAGGATTAATTAAAAAAAAAGTCTCATCCAATATTGATGTTAAATCTCATATTTTACAGGATAGAAGGTGATGAGGCGGCAATGGAGCCCACCTCCCGCCTGGCCGCCTATGTGTCTTTTGGGGGGCTGCTGATGCGGCTACAGGGGGACGCCAACAATCTTCACGGCTTCGAAGTCGATCAGCACATGTACCTGCTCATGAAGAAACTTGCGTTCTAAAGTGTATGGTGTATGGACAATGTGTTGTATGAAATATTGTACATGGGTGTTTTTTAAAGTAAAACTTTTTTTTTTTCATTTTATGTGATTTAATATTTAGAAACGCGAGCTCTTTCAATCGTAAGAGAAATAAAGTGTCTACATTTAAATTATTTCATACATTTTTTATGATTTTATGAAGTGTCAGACACTTTTTCTTCTACTTGAAAGAGCTCCTGATTCTGAATAGTAATATCATATCAAAATTAAAAAAGTTATCGGAAAATCTTTAAATGAAAACGCCTATTCCCTAGTTTTTCCATTGCATTGTGAAGCGATTACATAGAGAGCTAGGTGACCTACCATGCCAAGTTTTACTCGTAAAGGTCTACATTTCCATCAGCATAACCGAGTACAATCTTATACTATTTGATTCTGAAACAACCCGGGTACCCACTTCAAACCAAACTTTTGTAAATATTTTGAGTTGACATGGTTACAGGTCGTAAATGTAGACGCAACTGATATACGTGGTCGCGCTAAAATAAATTAGTACAGGACTGCATATTTGCGGTGACGGCGAGTTGGCTTGTATGCTCTATCTAGTACTTGAGGTGATCTGTGGATAAAACTGCGCTATTTTGGACATCCTAATTAATTTTTCACTTAAAAAGACTACTGAAAAAAAATCCTGTGTGGTTTTACAACCATAGTATGTAAGATTAAAATAAATATTAAATAGTATATTTTTATTTCAATCCTTTTATTTATCCTTGAGTTGTCATCGTCAATATCAATACTATACGATCGCCGGAACTTCCTCACAATGTAAACAAAAGGCGTCACATGTTTTATCACTGTCTCCATGTATTTTTACACTACCTCATCAAACGCTACTGAAATCGTTCACTACTGAAACGGTCGTATTATCGTAACAAAACATAAGATAATCAAGTTAATCTTGGAGATTTGATTTAACTTGAAATGTTTAGTATGATCAATATGACGGTTTGTTTACATATTTTACATTGTAACGGCCTCGTACATTAGTTGGTAGTGACCCTGCCTACGAAGCAGGAGGTCCCGGGTTGGAATCCCGGTCAGGGCATTTATTTGTGTTTTTATCACGAATATTTGTTCCTGAGTTATGGATGTTTTCTATATATTAATACGTATATATCTATTATTTATATCGTCGTCTAGTACCCACATCACAAGCCTTATTGAGCTTACCGTGGGATCAGGGAACCGATCTTTGAGATTTTTTTTTATACTACGACGGTGACAAACAAGCATACGGCCCGCCTGATGGTAAGCGGTCACCGTAGCCTATGGACGCCTACAACTCCAGGGGAGTTACACGCGCGTTGTCGACCCTTTAAAAAAGGAGGATTCGCTGTGTTGACAGCTAAAGGGGCAAGCTTAGCTCCGTGGGCGATTCAAAGGCTCGAATACAAAAACAAGTGATCGAAAATAATCGCACGTGAAAATTTGTCATGTTTATATTCGCATGATACCATAGTTCGTATTTTTGAAAGTCACTGGAATTATCACTCGAAAGGCTAGTGGAGTTTCTTTCTACTTCGTTTTTATTCACATTCGAATAAAATATTCGAGCGTTCGAATCTCAAAAATAGGCCCCTGCAGTAAATCTGTTACACCTTTAACATGGCGCTTGTAACAGTGCCGAAATATCGGGAACTCAACAACAAATAGACGTGGTAAATATCTTGTTTTAGTAGTAATTATAATGTAAATTACCATGTTAGCTTAAAATCATATAAAAGCGTTTGTTCCTCAAATATAATCGATTATAATGAGTATTTATTTGTGGTCATATTTTAACAAACATTACGCATTGTCATCGTATTTGATAACAGCGCCCTCTTGTATCGAGTAGCAACTACTTAGTAATCTATGCTCTATACTTATCTCGCTAGATAGCGCTAGTAGTCTTAAAATGTAACGACTCAGGTAAATTATTTGGCATTTTTTGGCTGTTAAACTAGAATGCATGTTGATCTGAACTTATACATAAGTATTTCATGGTCCTCGTAGGTATAAATGATGGAATTTGCCGCGTTCCTCACCACATGAGGTGATGCCGCGGCAAGGGCAGTAAAATAACGACCTTAACGAAGGGCGGTGCATATTGTTTGATAATGAGGGAGCAGCGATAGCACTGTTTAATATATATATATATATTGTATTTTGAATAAAAACTACAATGAATAAAAAAAGTTGGCTTTATTTACTTACACAACATTTTGTTGAAATAAAACTTTTTTAACTTTTTAAATTATAAAATTAAACGCTGTAGGTAGGACGGATAAATTGCGTTTATTAATACCATGACCATACGTTTCGAGCCCTTTACAGCACTCGTTTTCACAGGGTTAACATGATGTGGCTGAAAAAATGCGAACACGCGAGCCGGACTCGCCCACCGAGGGAATTTATACCGTTGTCGCATTTTTTCCGGTTGTGCTACGAGCTCTTGCTTTTTGCCAAATTTCGTGATTTTATGTCAATTGCAAATGTATGGGCCGTATTTTTTTATTGCGTTGACGTAAAGGTTTTGTTTTTTGGCAGCTTCAAGGGACCCTAGACCTGTTTATGTGGTATTAATTTCAATTTAACAACTTAATAAAGGGTCTTAATATATATGCCTCCCTTTTTATCCAACGTGAGGAAAAAGGGCGGCGTATAATTTATGATCATCGATATTAATCATATATGGTATAGTGTAATATAGGCCTTAGTAAGATCAAATGAGGATTACCGCGAGTCGATTTCCCGCTAGGGGCGCTAGTGGAACTTGCGTCCTGCGGGAACATTTCAAACGTCACTTTGACATTTCTCTCATACTGACACAGAACCCACGTACGAGTGGCGCCGCCTGGTGATCGACAATACGGTAGCTTCCATTGACACATAAGCTTTATTCTTTCGTTTTTTTTTTCTAAATTGTCTGCAATTTTCCGCTCATTTGAGAAGTCAAGCGGCGAGCGCGGCGCGCGGCACGTGCCGCTAACGAACGCGTGTGCACGCGCCTTAATTAGGTTAGTTCCAACTTCTGTTCGCTCATTAAAGGCTGATCGGTGACAGAAACGACAATAGGCGGAGTTTTATTCATAAAAACTTACGAAACAATGGCTGGATAATTATCTTTCTTTTAAATGTCCGTAGGTGGATCAATTTTGAAACGGTTTTTCCACATTTGTATCGATTTTCTAATTTTTCGATAAAACTAACTATGAGTACGTGAAAACTCTGGTGAGTATTAGACATATACATATATATAATATGTAAGTGAGTATTAGACATATAAGTATATATATAAAATGTAATATATAATAATATATGCTTATATCGGCGATTGCTCTTCGCACATCGCAAGCCGCAAGCGCTTCTCACTCATGATTATGGGACGCGGACCGTTCCGAAACATGTCGAGTTATTTTGGACTTTATAGACGTGAGTAACCCGATATAAGTAAGTACCTACATATATTTATATGCGTACGTGGTTACGTGGTACGGGGAAGCTTTTAATAAAAATAAATATAGTCTATAAGGCACAACTCTGAAGCTTTTAGGTAGTTAGTCAGATATTAACGATTTAAAAATGGTACAATACAATGTCGACCACGACAAACAAAATTTGAAAATTTTTGACGGGGAGAATTCGCATTCTCTCAGTCATCATCTTAACCCTGTGAAAACGAGTGCTGCAAAGGGCTCGAAACGTAGGGTCATGGTGTTAATACACGCGAGTAATCCGTTCTAAAGTGTTTAATTTCAATGAATAACAATCGCGGTAACACAAGACAATATTATGTAAAGCATGAATTAAATCATTTATTATTTAAAATAAATGTTTTGATTCATGTTTTTAAGTGGACACACTACTATAAATACTAGCCGTAATCGGGTAGCCCAGTGGTTAGGGCGTCTGCCGCGAAAGCAGGAGGTCGCTGGTTCGATCCCAGCCCTGCTCATCAGAGACATTTTTTTTTAAACTTATACTAGTGGTAACACTGCAGTCGAATGCGTTTTTGCACGAGTTATGAAAAATAGTTTTAGAGAAAGATGTAATTATCTCTGAAACTAACTCACATCCAGATAATTTCATTTGACAAGTCTTAATGCGGTAAGAATACACCGGTGAAACGTTTCAGGTTATTAACACCGGTTTTTATTTGTATGAAAATTCAGTTAATAACCGGTTAATAACCGGTTATTAACCGGTTTTTTCATACAATTATAAACCGATTTACACGCCCTAGTCGCAGTACCTAGTCTTAACTAAAGGGTTGAAGTTTGTTCCGGGTAACTTTAGCATGAAGTAATTATGAAAATGAGTGAATACTGGGAAAAGTCAACTCGGCGGAGTTGATTCAAGGGGGTTGAGAAGGGAGGTGGGGGTTAGTTCCAGTTTTCTCATTAAAACTTTGTCGTTTAACTCGGAGGGGACTATTCTGGATTTTCTAATTTGTCTAAGACATGAAACAAAGAGTCTACATCTTCGAGCAAAAGAGAGCCCAATATCTCGATATCCACTAGTTACATCCCTTTGTACTCTAAGTCTCTCATCATTGTAAATATTGTCAGAGCGCGGAGCGATATGATCTCTCTCTTCGAGCTCCCGTGAGCAATTGAAACCAATGTCATAACGTCGCATAGTTTATGGCGATATTCAGAGAAAAAAATAGCCTAGGGATAGGTATACACTATTTATAACTTTTGGACAGAATAAGACTTAAACTTTATAACTGCATAATCATTTATGTAAAAAAAGTTACTGTTTAGCCAGAAATCTTGCCCTAATGTTCGTGTATTTCTACCAAAACTTACCAAATTTAACATTTTTTTACTCAATAATTGTGTGTGAAAATGTTCAAAAGAAGAATCTAGAAGAAGAAGAAGAACTATACACTGAACAAAAAAATGTTTTATTAAGATTCAATAGCTTGAAGCTTGCTTATCAAAAAATGGTAACAGCTGTTAGAAAATGGTAAACTTTTCAAAAACCGACAAGAATTTGTTTTTTTTATTCAATTGATATGATCTATACAATGTTTGTATTAAAACATGTAAAAATATTTTTTTCTACTCGCCGACTTTAATCTGCCAATTACGAGTACATAGACAAAACTATAAGCTCATACTTTTCGATATTAGACAGTCCAACTCAACTATAATATTTCATTTCGATACGCTGTAGGCAACTATAATAGAACTTCATACAAATTTTATACTTATTTGCGATGACGCCTGAGACTTTGTCGACCGCGCGCCCCACGCCTGCGCCGACCGCGCCGGCCTGCCGGCCATCTTTTTGTGTTACATCCTTGTTAAGTCAATGAAATTGAATGATGAAATTGTTCCTCCATAGATGATGATGATGATGACTCGTAGAAAAAGTATTGTATACAATCGTAATATAATTAAGTTTTTCAATCTCGTACCTTACTTAGGCCACTCAGCAAGCTTCGTGGCCTAAACACGGTACTCGACTGAAAAACTCTTCATTATGTCACGATTGTATAAAATACTATTGTAACTATGAATACTCATGGCAAAAAGTTGCGCTGAATCGGCCAATTTTATATACCGGCCTCTTAAATTAAAACAACTGATATTAACGTGTATGAATAGGCCCCTCGTCCGAATAGCTCCGTGTCAGAATAGTCCCTCGCAGCTCTCGGGGGCCCAAATTAGTTCAATTTGCAACAAAATGGTGGCGATTAACATTACGACTTGTTTGTTCAGCGAGGTGTTTATTACGGGAACATATGTCTCATTTATATTGACGAGATTCATACAATTGTAGGACAAATCAAATTATTTATTAATTATACCGCGAACACTTTAGATGTATCTCAGTAAGTACAATTTCTTAAAATGTATATCGTTTTTCGTATCATATAAAATGTATTTAACGCTGGTGGCTTCCTCGCACAATGTATCAGCATTGCGATACAACGAGGAAATGCCGCCAGCATCCTAAGTACAATGCCTCAAGGATCTATTTTAGATTAAAGGTAGGTAGTTAGGTAAGTTACACTTACTGTATATATTTCGAAAATAAATGTTATAATTCTTTCACAAATAAAAGGATAAAGCTTTTTAACGCAATAAATAAAACACATTTCACAAAGACCGGTAAATTAATCCGTACATAAAAAACCTGCGGCAATAAATTAAGAAAAACTGTTACTGAAAGAGTCACTCGACGTTCGAATTACAAAATTTAAAGGCAGTATCTATTGGCGGCGCCGTGGCCAATGAGAGCGCGGCGGTTGGGAGCGGCAGGAGGCAAACCGTCAGATGCAAATTAAGTTTCTTTTTATGAATCTCGTTTCTCGTTTATGGCGGGAAATGGTGTTTTTTATTCTGATTTACTGCGCATTTCGTTGGAGTTGAGAAGCTACAGTTTTAAGCTGTGTCTTCCTTCCAATCCAACTTCCTAACAATGAAAATATTGTAAAGAAACCTCCATATTGATCGTATAACCTAACTTTTAAAAATAAAATCACTAAGATTATGTTTTTCTTATGTTATTTATGTAATAATACGACCGTTTCAATAGTGAACTGTTTCAGTATGAGGTAGTGCGAAAATACAAGGAGAAACAGTGACAAAACATGTGATGCCTTTTGTTTACATTCTTAGGAAGATCCATTGACGGTGATTTTAGTGTTTTGTATGCCATTTAGGAGCCTGGGGTCCGCTTGGGCAACTAATCCCAAGATTCGGCGTAGGCACTAGTTTTACGGAAGCGACTGCTCTGACCTTCCACGCGGAGGTTAAACTAGGCCTTTTTGAGATCAGTCCGTGTTCCTTTCCTTACAAAACAATGTTTTCTTTCATAATTAAACATAATTATTAAACGGGTCTAACGCGAATTAACTTGTTTACCTTATTTACCGACGTTTCGACACAGGTTTCACTGGTCAGCCGCGACCATGACCAGTGAAACCTGTGTCGAAACGTCGGTAAATAAGGTAAACAAGTTAATTCGCGTTAGACCCGTTTAATAATTATGTTTAATTATGTGTTCAAATCGCGAAAGTTTTAAATGTTATAATGTTTTCTTTCATCGAAAAGCGGTTGGTAAATATAATATGATATTTTGTATATAAGAAAACTGGGCTGAAGGATGTGATAGTGTCCATAAGAAAGAGCAAGTGGGCCTGGGCTGGCCATATATCCCGTACAACAGATGAACTTTGGACCAAACTTGTCACGGAATGGACACCAATGGGCGTAAAAAGAAGGCAAGGTAGACCAAATTGCAGATGGAGAGATGAGCTGGGAAGGTTCGACAGACACTGGTGGAGAATAGCGCGCAGTAGAAAGGAATGGGAAAAATTGGGGGAGACCTTTTCCGCATAAAGGACGTGCAAAAAATAATAATAATATATTAAGCAGTCAGGGGTCTGTTCTGGGTCCGTTGCTGTTTGGGATTATGATTGATGATCTCGCATCAGTCCTCAGGTCGGCTAGATGCTTGCTATATGCCGATGATCTGAAAATTATTTATGGCGTGCAGGAATTATCCGACTGTCTATCTCTGCAAAGGGATGTAGAAAATGTTTACCAATGGAGTATCAGGAATAGACTGGCTTTTAATACTTCTAAGTGTGCGGTCATTACCTTTAGTAAGGCTCGCAGCCCACTCCACTACGAGTATCTGCTGGGAGTAGAAAAAATTGTCCGTGTCAATTCGATACGGGATCTAGGAGTCACCCTAGATACCCGTCTCAATTATCATGAACATATTTACTCCTTGACGCGTGACTGCTATAAGAGACTTGGCTTCGTTATAAGAAATTCCAGAGAATTTAGCGATATCAGTGCCATCAAACTTCTTTATACTGCTCTTGTCAGGAGTAAATTAGAGTCAGCGTCCGTCATCTGGAACCCCTATGAAGCCTCATACATTTTACTTCTGGAGCGAGTTCAAAAGGCTTTTTTACGTTTTCTGTACAAAAAAATGTACGGATACTACCCCTTTCTGTACCCAACCAAATTTTTACTGGGTTCTTTGGGTTTTAACTCCCTCGAAGTGAGACGTAATTTTGCCCTTCTTACTACTTCTTGCGGCATACTTCGCGGGGAGTCTGATTGTGTGGAGCTTGCCACGCAATGGGTAAGACTATACGTCCCTCCTCTGACTAGGATTGATTTTCGACCTCGTGATCGTCCCCTGCTGGCAGTGCCTCACTCTCGAACTGAGTTTCGTAAACAGTCCCCTCTAGTACGTTCCTTGCAACTTCTGAATGGGCTCTTAGCATCAGCACCGGAGTGTGATTTGTTTGCTGGCAGGAATAATTTAGTGCGTGATGAATGTTTGGCGTTTTGTGAAAAGATGGATGTGCGTCCTTCTACTGTTCAATAGTGCTTGCCTATTATTTGCTTTTTCTAAATTATTACCTATTATGTTTAAATTATAAGTTACAATATGTGTACCTACTATGTAGTTTCGCAGTGCCTTAGTTTATTGACTGTTATGCTGTGTAACTAAATTTAACAATAAAATAAAATAAAAATAAAATAAAATAAAGCATAAATAAATTGTAAAATTTTGCATGAAATAAAGGCTACTATTACTATTACTATTTTGTATACAACTTCCGAAAATCACGTTGGTACGAAAAGGGGGTTTGAACCAGCTGGGGACCCACGGCGCAAAGCTTGTCCCTTTAGCTGTCAACACAGCGAATCCTCCTTTTTTTTAAAGGGTCGGCAACGCGCATGTAACACCCCTGGAGTTGCAGACGTCCATACGTCCACGAACGAAGGGAGTGTTTTAAATCGACATTAGTTGCAAATTACCAATTCGTACGTGTATCGCACGACGTTTTACTAAACATAATGGCCCTTTGAATTTTTGACATAGTATAAAACAAAGTCGCATCCCGCTATCTGTCTGTATGTAGGTATGTATGTATGCTTAAATCTTTAAAACTACGCAACGGGTTTTGATGCGGTTTTTTTGAATAGATAGAGTATTTTATATGTATAATACATTGCACCCGTGCAAAGCTGGGGCGGGTCGCTAGTAGGCACATAAACTGCTGATTACCGCATTAGTGCGGTAATATAGCACCATGTATACTGTAAATAAACAACTATTTTGATAAAGCTTCGGTAGCGCTTGTAGAATAGTTACAATTTATGGTGTACGAACTAGTTTGCCCGTTTATCCAAGCATTTAACAAAGCTACGACTAACATGTCTTTTTCACTAGGTATAATAGCTTATAAAAACCATATCTAATTCATTTAGTTGAACCCTAAAGAATAAAACTTAGTTGTCTTGGACAACGGAAGAAAACTAGCTCCTAATACAATGGAATAAAGACCAATCTAAATATTTTTTCTTCTGTTGAATTTAACATTTAACACAAATGATAGTTACCTACATTTACACACGATTACCAAGAACTTGTCATACGAAAGCATAACGTAAATAAATAAAAAATAATTTCAGTTATAACCACGAAGTTATTTGTCCATGTGCTTTGTATACCAAATTACCGTGAAATCGTAACATCTCACGTCTACTTTCGAGAAAAACTTGCGCGGAAAATAGGTATTAATAATGAGCAAGCTTTCCATAAAGCTACATCATGTGATTGTGAACGCGAGCGCGGACGAAAGCTCTGTCAGTCAACCGCGGACCGCGCGCGCGGCGACACGGAGCTTTCTCTTAAACTAATTAATTAAAACTAAACATAAATCACTCGTTTTTGAACGTACCCTTACAGTTATTACAAGTATATGGTTTTAAAATTTAAAAATATGCGTTCGAATTTCGAAAGTGAGTGTAGTGATGTGTTGAGTCGATGTTTTGTAAGTGGGTGATGACCGGGGATGATTTCGAGTGGTTTTCAGCGCTTGTTGGATTCTTATAAGGTAATAACTTGTTTGTATTGTTGTTTTTTATTACTGGTTTCTAGTTTGTGGATGTATAATGTGTTAAATATGGGATTTGATCGTGTAAAATGCAAATAATAACGGAACGTATTTACGTATTTAAACAGTGTTTAAACAAATAAAAAAAAATCTCCATAATGTTTTGAAAAACGGCGCTCTTTAGCAAAAATAGCCTGTTGCTAAAGTGATATTTATTATTTTGTGTGTAACTCGCTAAATAAAAATTAATATATTGAGGTTGATATGTAAAAATCATGGTAATTGTGTTACGTCAGTCTCATAAAGTAGCCTTAGTTTTTCATCAGTGTGATATAAATGGTACCCAGCTTTACGTATTTGGGGATAACCTTACACAGACCGACCTACTCCTAAACTACTCAAATCAATCCAATTAAACCATAGTATGTGAATAAACATATTTAAATAGATTAATTTAATACATATGTAGGTACTTACAAGCACAACAGAATAGCATAGGGAAGTCGTTATTTCAAATAACTATGGTTCTTATAAAAAACAGGTTATAGTTTTGACGTTTTAAATTAAATAACTAAGCATTAAAAATAGGCTTTAAAGACATATTTGTTTTGAATTTTGTTAAAAACAATTTATGCGATACAAATATTCATTATTTTCATGTGTGTCTGTAACATACTTTATTAAATTCGCTGGCAGTTAGCAGAATGTGCTTTTATTTAATATCAAAATATAAAAACAATGTCTACTTTATTGATGCAAAAATAAACAGAAAATTATGTAAAATGAGCAAAACATTATATGATTAGGCGTTACCGTGTTACACCTACAATACTTACAACCAAACCTATGTGCGTACCATGAGTTGCATTCGATGGCGACTGCGGCATTGGAAAGTATGTCCGTCTCGCTCCTACCACTCTGGCAGGAACGAGACGGACATACTATCGAATGGCAAGCACACAATTTATGATAAAACAATGAAAATCGAGCCAACAATCCTTGTAATAGTTATAATGTAAGTAAAGATAAAGATACATTTTATTTTCAAAACATTAGAGCGTCTATCTCTTTGACGAACTTTTAAATAAGTAATCGTATACAATAGTAAAGCATAAATTAAATCATTTTTTATTTATAATAAATGTTTTGATTCATGTTTTAAGTAGGCACACCACCTACTACATATAAATTATAAATTGAAAGGGATGTTATATACTACAGAAAGTGACCAAAGTTCCCGGTGAGCAGGGCTGGGGTCGAACCAGCGACGTCGTGCTTTCGCGGCAGACGCCATAACCACTGGGCTACCCGATCACGGCCCGCCGTGATCGTCTCTTTCAATTTATAAGTAATCGTATATTTAATATTAATCACCTGATTGTACATATAATACTTAAAACTTTAATATCGCCGTTGACACTTCGCTGATTCATCAGTCAAGCCGCGCACATGAGACTGTATCGAACCGTCGGTTTACTAAGGTTAACTAATTAAATTCGCGATATTGTTGCAAGTTTATAATAATGTTTATTGTAACATAACTACATAAAGGAACAACGCGTTTCATCTACAAGGAGTCTGCCACGAAAATCGAAAAAACTAAATTTCATTCATCTCTTTCGCTCCAATAAGCAAGTGCGATAAAGACGGATAAATTCGCGGTAGTGCTGAAGGCCTACCACGAACCACGAACGAAGTTTCACCTCTCTGTCGCACTTGAGTGAGAAATCACAAGTGCGAAAGGGAGGTATACTTTCGTTCGCGGTTCGTGGTAGGCGCTCAGATGTTTGGTAGACACGTTAATGGCCGCCAGCTCTCGTTAACCTGGACGAGGTATTTATGCGTTCTCGGTATTGTTCATAGTTCAGCTCATAAAACAAAATAGGTACCTCCCTATGTACCCATATTTAAATTTAAAATAACGACAAGTTTACAATTTTTTATTATTTTTTTATGCTATAGGGGGCAAACGAGCAAACGAATCGCCTGATGGTAAGCGATTAACGTCGTCCATGGACACCCGCAACACCAAATAAATGCCCAATTCAACATTATCGAACTAGATCTTTATGTAATAAATCTCTAAATGTAATAACAATGGATTAAATGAATATGAATAGGATATTGTTTTCTTTCACCAAGATTAGCATTAATTGGTAATTTAACACTTTGAAACCGTTCGTTTCGAAGCCTTTAGAGTACTCGTACCTACTTGTTATCACGGGTAAAATTTTCTGCTTTGAATTTCGCGCTCTGTTTTGACTGACAGATCAGGCTGGCTAGACTATAAACACCAAATGCTAGTTGGTACACGCCCTTGCTCTGACAAGATGTAATATTGGAAACCTACTTTAAAAAAACACCTTCACTTTAATATGAAACCTTTTCTTATATTCTTAATAAATGCAATTTTTCTTCGATTGAGCGGTGCACTCAATCCGTCACCCCCGCATCTCACGCTCATCGATACCAAATAAAACTATCGATACCATGCTCGCAGCAATAAAATTTTAAAAATGGAACACGCAATCCGTCGGGCCCGAGCGGGCGCGACGTCAAAACAGTTTCGAATTTCGAACGTAAAAAAATAAAAACAAACCTTTGTTCGTTGCAACGATTCGAAATTTGAATTATCGCTTTTGTTCTTTGTTTTAAATGTGGCCGTTCATAAAGACGGTGTCGGGTGGCGTTCTGTTATTTTATTTATTGATGGTAGTTAACACGTCTAATGACGATAGGTTTTATAATTTAATATAAAATTACTGAAGTTTATAATGTATTTTGCTTTCCTGAATAAAAAAAGGAATTTTCGTTTAAACGTCAACTTGGTAAAAAAAAAATCATTAAATGTGCTTGTTTAATAAATTACGATATTTAATATAAGATTTTTCATATTTTTAAGCAGAAACGTTTTCGAAAGATACCAAATTTCTCAGAAAGAAAGCAAAAGTGGAAAAACCTCGGGCGGGACTCGAACCCGCGACTCTGAGATACCAGCTCAATGTAACTTGAGACTCCACTTGCCGATTAAAAAGTCCTTCCTTACGGTAGATGTTGCTAAGCGGCCCCCTAAGGCGCATACGAGGGACATGGTGGAGAAATTCAGGGCCACGGGTGTGGCCTCGGTAGCTCAGTTGGGAGAACGACTCTCGGGTCTAATATTACAAAACTTCGTCTCGTTTTGTAACGGCGACCCTCAAGTTTTAAGAACGAATTATGAGCTAGTTTTTCTACGACAGGTAAAATAGCGAAAAAGCAAAAACAAGAAAGATGGCAGAATGTGGAAGATGTCGTATGCCAACTCGAGAAAAAAAAACAACAGTGCTCATATACTGTATGAAAATCCACAGGAGCAGTGTTCTTCAACGTTATACGTATTAATTTATACGTTTTAATATCGCTGCTGTCAGTCATCTAATTGACAGATAGAAGTGCTGGAGTAGAAAAAACTTTAAATTAAATAAATTAGCCCCTTATTCGGAGAATGTAAATGTTCAGTTTTTAGATTTAAACTGTGTTCGAAAATACTTTTATATTTTCTTAGGATTTCTTCAGTAGTTGTTCGATAGCCACAATGATATAAAGATGTGTTGAACTTTTGATTTTATTTTCTGAAATTAGTAGTGACCCTGCCTGCTAAACCGATGGTCCTGGGTTCGAATCCCGGTAAGGGCATTTATTTGTGTGATCACTGTGATCAACACAAATATTTGTTCCTGAGTCATGGATGTTTTCTATGTATTTATGTATTTGTATATTATATATATATCGTTGTCTGAGTACCCTTAACACAAGCCTTTTTGAGTTTACTGCGGGACTTGTGTAAGACAATTTGTGTAAGAATGTCCTATAATATTTATTGATTTATTTATTTAAGTATACCTAATTGGCTGATGGGACAGAAAGAAGCGATAAGAAAACTACCCCAATTTGCCTCTTTTATCCGTTTTCAATCTTTTTAAACAAAGTCCACACTAAGGTCTCCCAGTCCTGTATTGTGCTTGATCCTTGATGAGATGTAATACAGGATCCCAAGCTGGTAGTACCGAAAAGCCATCCTCTCTATTGAAATTAGAAACATCCTTGATTTCAATAGCCACCCGCAGCATCTTGGGAATGTATCGCTTCTCCTTAGCGAACTTAATTGAATGGTTAGTTTTAAAATGTGTTGGTGTGACTTTAAATTCATTAAAGTGTTTAATTTCAACTAACAATAATTGCATTAACAGAAGACAATATTTAATTTATTAATTAATTAAAATGAAGTCAAATTAAACGTTCCTATAAATTGGTTTATTTCCATAGGAATAATCCTAGAAACAGGTTTATTTCTAGGATTATTTAATAAACACCTAGTCAAGGATGACTCACACTAGAACGGGACGGGACGGGGCGGGACGGGACGGGAAAATCTGTCAATTTCTATAGAATGAATCACGTGATAGCTCGGAGCCCTCGGATGTCACGTGACGCTTTCTATAGAAATTTACAGATTTTCCCGTCCCGTCCCGTCCCGTGCTAGTGTGCGTCATCCTTTATTCGTACCAAGTATTGCCCTCTGCGTTACTTAAGAATTTCTTAAACCGCATTTCCATGAGATTCAAACTAAGAAGGGGTCCCCAGCGCACGCAAGTTTTTCGTAGAAATCGCGAAACGTCTGGTTGATGTTACTGGTGACCGACGAGCTGGTGGCTTCCTCGCACAACGTATCAGCATTGCGATACAACGAGGAAATGCCGCCAGCATCCTAGGTACAATGCCTCAAGGACCTAGATTTAAGGTAGGTTGGTAGTTGGTAGGTAATTTAAGTTACACTTACTGTATATATTTTTAAAATAAATGTTTTTCTAACTAAGAATCCATCTTTAAAAAGAAACCTAATCCTGATCACCACTCACTTCAACGGCCCCTTAAAGTATTTTAAAAAACGAACATCAATTAGATCGACAAACAACGAAAACGCAGCGTAAACACAACCCTAGAGCCCTCAAATTCGAGGGGGAAGCATAGATAGGGCACGTTTGAACGGGCGCCTCTGATTGGTCGGGCGACGAGCTGAGCGCGCCGCCATCGACCAATCGGCGCGCGGCACCGGGGGTGAGGATTTTGAAAACTGTCGTTTTAATTTTAAAGGTGTTCTTTTTATGACGGGTTATGCTGGGGACACATGAGGTGTTTACGGATAATATTTATTACGGTGATAGTTTTAAAACTGAAAATTATAATGAAGGTAAAAAAATTAAATTAGATTTTGATAATGTTGTTTGAATTTCATAGTACATTTTATATCAAGGGCATAAAGTAACCCATTTTAGACGAGTCTATTTATTGATCCGAGTACAACGAGGACCAGTATAGTAGTCGAGGATAAAATGGGTATTTATGCCTAAGGTATACACTCTGCTTTTCACTTCGATTGTAAGGTAAATATTAGTTTTAATTTCACTTTAAATCTTTGAAAATGTAACATCCATGCTCGCGCGCTTAGGTTCGCCCCGCCACCTACGATGTTACTTTATGCCCTAGCTAGTGCATGAAAAGCGATTTTATGTCGCCTAGCCACGACTTAAAGGCGAACTCTTCGAGCAAGAAAAGTGAAATTCCTATTGGGAAGACAGACACGATTTTGTGTGTGTTTGTTGCCCGTCCGTCCGGTCGTCTGACACTGTCCGCCCGTCGGTATGTGTGCCATCTGTCTGTGTGTCCTTTTGTCTCGCAAACGTATCAAGGTGACGAGTTGAAATTAATACAATATACTAAAATCTTCGGTCTCTTAAAACTATGTGAATATGCCAAACCTCTAAGTCAACACAATCAAAAGGAATGGCTGTCTATGTCGCATTTCTTATAGGTACTTAGTATACATTTGCAATGGGAATTAAAATATATAGGGTACTTCCCGTTGACCTAGAGTTTACAAATGTAGAAAGCCAGATCTTATAGTACAAGTAGTTTTAGAAAAATAAATCTATAACCGTAAATTTGCTGCGCATTGAGTGTTCCGTGCCATCAGAAGCGATGGGTGGTTCAGAAGGGTCTCCCTCGACATCCCTAATATCGTTTGTCCTAAAGTCACTTACCCTAACTGTTTTGTCCTAATTATCATAATCCCTAATGATCGATTGTCCTAACGATTATTTGATTTGATTTTATTTAATTATTGTCCAAAAACGACTTCACACCAAAGTCACCAAACCAAATTGCTCTTAGAAAAGTCGGTTACGTTAGGTTAGAGTCGTGACCTAACACGGAGTCAAATTGCTGCTAGAAAAGTAGGTTAAAACGATGTTAGCAAAAACAATATTAGGACATATGAGTTTAGGACAAACATTATTAGGGAAAGCACAAACAGGACAAACAACTTTAGGGATACCGATATAGATTCGGTTCAGAACCCTCAGTGCGCTAGTACGACCAGCACTTGTCTGGTTACATTTTGCCACGGAACCCTAATACTAGCAAGAGCAACAGTAGCCGATCAGATAACGTTGACATGTGACAAATGTTTGTCGTTGACACTAGCGTGTTAGTCGCGGTTAAGTTTACATTTTATTCAATAACACGTGTCAAATCAGTCAAATGTCGATATCAAAAATGATCAGTCTTGTTGATGAATTTTCATACTTGACGACCGGTTGGCGTAGTTGGTAGTAACCCTGCCTGCTAAGCCGTTGGTCCTGGGTTCGAATCCCGGTATGGGCATTTATTTGTGTGATGAACACAGGGTCACTACCAACTACGCCAACCGGTCGTCAAATCCTTTCAAATCCTTTATAGATACAATTAGTTTGTGGCTATTAGGCACTGTCTATGATATCACAGATGTAACTAAAGTCCTGAACGATACTTCAATAGCTTAAGGCCGTCCCCTATCCCAATGACCTCGGCGATTTGAGCTTTCTTCCCCTCCCGCTTCCTTTTCTCGCCGGTTATACAATACGTCAATAAGCATAAGTCGTCACCTAGGAAGAGCTGCTTGTACTAGGACGCAACCCTATAAACTACTAGTGCCATCTTACACGACTGGCCCCCGTCGCCCGCGCAGGCATCTCGAGCCGGCGTTTTCGGAAAAATGCGTGTAATAGCTTTTTCTCGAAAAGTACAAAACCTATCCAAAAATCAGTAGATGTGTTTTAAGTAAACATAAATATATACTGCTTGTCTTAGTTTCTTGTACTTACGACGCATAATAAGGGAGTAGATACAGATTTAAGGTAGAAAAAAGGGTTTACGGTTATTTTTTTTCTCTTGATGTATTATTTTTTTCGACAATTTAGTAGAACCAAATGTAGACCAAATACCTAGCTACATTATTTTTTTTTTCAAGCGTTGTGCTTGGAGCTGAACAAAGCCTATTCACTTTAAAAATAGTGAAATATGCCGGGTAGCCCCTTAATAGGTTAATGACACGAAGTACGATGCAACTAGAAAAAAACTCGATTAAAAAAAAAAACATTTTGGATGGAACAGCTGATCGAAAATGCACATTCTCTCCATCTCATTGCATCTCAATCAAGAGAGGTATGTGCACAGCGGATGCATATCGGTTAGTGTGGCAGGGCACAGCACAACGAATGTCGTCTCGCTCAAATCTGGAGCAGAGCCCATCTGGGGAAGTACCTCCACCTTACAGAAAACCGCAGTTTAATAACATTAAATCCTACTCATAGTGTTGTGTTTCTGTTGGTGAGTAAGGTCGCCAGAGCTCCAAGAGGATTCACTGTGTTGACAGCTGGGGACCCACGGAGCAAAGCTTGCCCCTTTAGCTGTCAACACAGCGAATCCTCCTTTTTTTAAGGGTCGGCAACGCGCATGTAACACCCCTGGAGTTGCAGGCATCCATAGGCTACGGTGACCGGTTACCATCATGTGGGCCGTTGTTGTTTGTCACCGTCTAGTGATCAAACAAAATGTTTTTTTTTTTCGATTTTAAAACGTTTTGAACTTGTTTTCACATTCAGGGTCAATGACCTTATCAGCTGTTGAAGTACCGATCGGGACTTTTGTTACACCCTGTATACACCGAGGCGTTAATAACTCGAAAGGTTTTAACGGTGTATTCCTGACCGCATTTAGAGACTATATATGTCATATAGGTAATTTAAACTTTCGTGAGTCATACTGATACCTGTTAATACTGATATTGATATTGATATTATACATGTCATGCCTATTGTGATAAAAATACGTGCGTATTAACCGTAGACTATAATGTCATATAAAATTATTTGGATTTGGCTTAGTTTCAAATATTATTACATCTTATATTAAATTGCAACGGTTAACACTCACGTATTTTTATCACAATAGGCGTGATAACACCACTCTGTCTGTCCGACGCTGACTGCCCGACGCAGACGAAACATGTCACGCCTATTGTGATAAAAATACGTGAGTGTTAACCGTTGCAATTTAATATCAGTATGTCTCACGAAAGTTTAAATTATATTATTACATCTTTCTCTAAATCTGTTTTTCATCATAACTCGTGCAAAACACATTTTTACTGCATTGTTACTATTATGAGTTTTAGTTTTACATACTTATTGACTGATATTAATAAAAAATAGAAAAGACTTCGTGAAGATCCTCTACCCCAAAAAATAAAAAAAAAACTTTAGTACTCTTTTTTGGTTATGTCGTCGTTTTTTGGTCATTTATAGTGTAATAAGTCGACTTATGAATGAATCTGACAAGCCAATGGTGCAGTAGTTTTTTTTAAATTGTGTGCGTCCCTTTTTTTCGGTATGAAAAAAATAGGGAGGCATATAAGTAAAAAAAATCTACTGCAGCCTTGGTTTGTCAGACTATAGTAGGTACCGAATTCATATTTAGAGTAATTTATTGATTCTATTTATATAACCCAAAATAAACATGTTGTACCTACGGATATCAAAATTAAGAATAATAGTTTAAAAACAGTAATTTCATAATAGGCTCAAATCATAAATGTATAATGTATAAAAAGTATTTAAATCCTTTCCTCTCTTTCCACAGCCTTTCTGTTCCTCTTAAGAAATGAATATGATGGGTAGTACCTAAATATGGCAATCCTGACTTTTTCATTTTGTCATTCCTAAATATTTGTTCGATTATATTCTTGATTAGATAAACCACCGACGATCCCATTCTGCTTTAATTTTCCTTACAATTCCATTTTTTTAAACCCCCAAACGACATTTATACCCATAATAAACTTAATTCGCTATAAAATAAATGTATTAAACAACAACCCATATTTTTAGCATAAATGTATTAAACCCATATTTTTAGCATATTAGTAGCAATGCTCATGAATTTCGGCGCGAGGTTGGCTGTACGGTAGACATTTTCAATCGATGACAGGTGCGGGGCGGTGGGCGCGGCCAGCCGGGCCCCGCCCCTTAACCTGGCCTTGTCTGTCGGTGTGGATCCTGCATTACTTTTTCAAAATATTATTTAAAAAAAAAATGACGGTTTATAAAGAAATAATGCTTGTTAGATTAGGGTTGTATATTAAATTGAATAAATAGAATTTGTGTGTGTGGTAATTATAATGCTTAGAAATACCTAAACAATTAGAAATATTTTTTTTAATACTTGGAATTTATACATAATTTAATTTATACATGGTTTCAATTTTATGACGGTGGTTGAACATTTCATTAAACTGTTTCAAATTTAACCCAGCAAAAATCAAAATCACCGTCAATCGAACTTAATAACGAAGTAAACAAAAATGTTTTGTCACTGTTTCTCCTCTAAAATTATACAGTTGTATAACAATTTACAATTACTTAGTTTCGCAACGGTCTTAGCTTTTGTTTTTGTCCCGTCAAATAAAATTATAAACTTCTCAAGACAAATTCCTCAATTTTAGACTGTCGTTTACCGCAATTAAAAAATTACGAGCACAGATAACACTGGCCAGGGCCTATACCACGAAAATCGAACGATTGCGGATTGGTATCTTCATCTCTGTCACACTTGCATATTGGAGTGACAAAGAGGTTTTCCCGTCAATGCCAATTTTCGAAGTTCGTGGTAGGCATGCAGTTTATTTTTAATCGCTCCGCGCGATCGTAAACGCACAATGCGAACGTGCGGCTGAATAATGCGCCGTGGCCTGGTGACGTTTAAAAAAAATCAAATACCAGAGAGTTTTGACCTTTTGATTGAAGCGAATCTTTGACACAGTGGATTTTGCCAACAATAATATGGCTAACTAATATAAAATATAGTAAGACATACATTTGCAATAAATGTTTTAGTTTTTTATACTATGACGGTGACAAACAAGCATACGGCCCGCCTGATGGTAAGCGGTCATCGTAGCCTACAACAACACTACTACTACTTACTCACCAACAGATACACAACACTATGAGTATAGGGTCTAGTGTTATTAAACTGCGGTTTTCTGTAAGGTGGAGGTACTTCCCCAGATGGGCTCTGCTCCAGATTTGAGCGAGACGACATTCGTTGTGCTGTGCCCTGCCACACTAAACGATATGCATCCGCTGTGCCCATACCTCTCTGATTTGTAAAATAATCTGTAAAGATTATCTAGATGACAATACTAGATAATCTGAGCTGTAGGATTGGCAAAACGCACCTCAACGTTTAAACGTTACAAAAAAAACGCATAAATAGGGTAGGTAAATTACATGTGTGCAAGAATGAATGAGTGTAGATATATTAAGTACAAGATTGATACATTTTTCGACAAATATTAAAGTAAAACATAATAAAAGGAAATTTCGGACTCTGGCTGCCGTGATCGGGTAGCCCAGTTTACCCTGCCGCGAAAGCAAGAGGTCGCTTGTTCGAAACCAGCCGTGGTCACTTTTTCTGTAGTATAACAACTCTTTAAGTTTATAATAGTAGAGATATATTAAGGATTGAAATCACTGCAACATTGGTGGCCCAGCGACTAAGTAAGAGTTTTCAATCTGAAGGTCGTAGGTTCAAATCACAGCCCTTACCAATGAGTATTTCGTAACTTATGTATAAAATATCATTTGACATTAACCTATACGATTTCGGTAAGCAAAACAACGTGAGGACACCGGACTAAACCTAATCAGGCCTAGTTTACCCTCTGGGTAATAATTCTTGCTAAAATGGAACCCAGGCTGGCTGAGCCGTTAAGTTGGGAAAAACGGAACAAGAGAAGAATCACTCCTTGATTTATCTTGGGTTGAAATTTTGAAAATACGGAATAGGCTTTCCGAAACATATCGCGTGTGCTGAAGAAATAACTTTAAGACTGCGTAGAATAACGCTTGTGATAAAAGTCAGGAGCGGAATTTAAATTGTGTAGAATCGCGTCTAGTAAGAAACAATATTGTGAAGTAATGACTGTATAGAATAACAACATCCGGTGTAGAATCGCGCCTAGGAAGAAACAAGATTGTGAAGAATTAATGACTGTATGATAACAACATCGCACAACATCTCAACAACGCACACTGCCTACACGCTCTCAGTACCAATACAATATTTGTAAAACGAGCCATAATACAGCCTTAGATACTGGCTAAAAGTGTACTGGGAATGGCTTCTAAAATATTTAATAAAATTCCAGATCAAATAAAAGTTAAAAATAATTTCCAGTTTAAGAAGCACTTAAAATCTTATCTTATTAATAAATTTTATTACTCCATTAATTATTTTTTCAATGACATTTGATTGCAAATTTATATCGAATTAATTCTGTTTTCTTAGATAATTGTAAAAAAAAACCACCTGAGGCGAAAATCATCTGTATGGAATCCATATTGTGCAGAATCGCGAATAGGAAGAATCAATAATGTGTGTAGGTACTCGTACATAATCTTAATATGGCTATCTTTCTGAGAGTAAAGTAGGAAAGTATAATAAGTAACAATTTCGAACGTGCCGCAGAATTATGCGTCGTCGCCTCGTGACGTTTAAAAACAAATACCAAAGAGTTTTGACCTCTCAAAACGTTTACCATTTTGTTCTTAAATTAGCACGTGTAATAGCGCCATCTACCGGTGCAAACAGTACCCAAACCATCTGTATAAGGGTAACCTCCCACGCGTGGGAACTGGGCTGCTGCGGGCACCATTGTGGTGTCACGTACAGGACCCCGCTGGGACCCGTGACTCATCGCTAACGCGGTGGGCCTACTGAGGACATTGACAAATCCAGAATGAAGATCGATGAAAGAATGACGATCATCATTTCATACAAGTTTGACGTTTAAAAAAACGGTTTAAAGTTTGACAATTCATTTGCTCGGCGGAGATAACGTGGTTTGGACTCTACAGTGTGTAAGTCTAATACGGGCGATAAATTTAACCAAACATAGAATTCATTATTGTTATTATTTATTTTATTTTAATCTTTATTGCACAAAAGGAAATACAAACGTACAACAGGCGGACTTAATGCTACAAGGCATTCTCTACCAGTCAACCTTTGGACAAAAAAATAAAATTAAATAAAATAAAAATCCATTTATTGCCACAACTGGGGATAATCCTTAAAAAGATAAACATTACAGAAAAAAAAATAACTTAAATAACATCTTCTACATTATTAAAAACAAACAAGCAGCAAAAAACAAAAAAAAACATTACATTAGAATAAAAAAAACAGAAGATAAAGAAGAAAAAAAAAGTTATAATTTTGAGATTCCCTCGTCTCGGCAATGGGTCCCAGTCTCAGCTTGTGCTAGATAAATACACAGACTGTACCTATCCAGCGCTGATTTTCAGACTGGTCCCGTGGGTAGGTCGGCCATGGTGCTAACGACTGTCTAAGTCAGTTGATCTAAGCAACTAAATAAATTATGTAATATAATATGAGTGTGCCAGTGTTTGAGTGCGAGATAGAGAGAAAACAGATAATTTTGTTGGCGGTGCAAGATCAACTGTGGTTTTACAAAACAAATTAAGTACATCAATTACACAATTCAAAACAATTATACATATAGGGTTCAATATAAATAATATATAGGTAAAATACATACTCGTACATTTTTAAATATACATACATACACATAAATATAATAAATCTGATGAAACTTGTAAAATAGAAAAACTAAGAATTTACCATTCTGCAAGCAAAGTAATCACTTAAGGATTTTTTAAAAGCAAATTTGTTTGGACACTGTCTAGTGTTATCAATAATTAAAAAATATTTTTAAGTTACACTTAATTATAATTAATTTTTTAATAAAATTTTCAGCAAAAATGTACTATACAAATTTTGACGCTGACAGTTGTCAACGAATGTTTTAACGCGAGTGTGTTTGCATTACATTGGGGGCCGAATTATTTTCTATGGATACAATTTTAATTGCAATTCCATTTAAAAGTTACCTAATTAGGTACATTTCTTATGTCCTATACTAACCACCGTTAAGAGGTTCGCCCGTATTCGACACACACTGTATATTATTCGTCGCTGCCAAATCGGTAGGTCCTCTATAAAACATAGTTGAATGTCCGACTATAATATTGTGTTGGTAACAATAATATAGGTAATTTACACTTACTATATATATGTATTACACTTACTATATGTATATATTTTGAAAATAAATCATTTTTAATTTATAATTTTTGCCCAAACTATTGATTACTATCCAAATTACACTTAGAAAGTATAGTTTGACAATAGTTTTTTTTTTAATTTATATGCCTCCCTTTTTTGGCACTTCGGCCTTCTATCAGACTGTGGTTGACTATAGAAAGTCCTGAGAATTTGCAACTTGCAGCATTATGTACACACTTCCTCGATTTGTATCACATAAAGCCACATAAACATCACATAGCCTTCAATAACCCCCCGAAGTGAGGGCGTAACATTGAACACATAACTAATCACTACACACAATCACAAAGGCCATACATCCGTTCATTCACATCGCATTAAATTCAGACAAAACACCGCACCATAAATCAGGCTCAGGACAAAACTGCGCACTCCACTACGTGTTTCCGAACGCGCCCTTCCGCGGCGCATGTTACTTTTTTAAATCGGCGGCGGGAAAGGTTGTGCGTGCCGCGGCAAGCGCGAGCAGAATTATTGTCTATGACCCATTTCGTTTTGGCGGGAATCGATAGTGACGTGGCAATCCGATTATGAGGTTAGTTTTTTGTGAAGTTAGAATCGTTGTGGATTAAATTGTGTGCCGTAAGTTTCAGGCGATTTTGAATAAGATCGTTTCAGTTAGCTAAATAGCTAGCGATATACGTTCGGGCATATCCGCCAATAAATTTATGGGCAAATGGCGGATGCACTATGGAAATCTGACGGATCGCCTGAACGTGCTTGAGTCCATGGGTCCTTGGTCATCCGACACCAAAAAGTTCGTTAAAAAGGTGTATAGAGACTTATAGGCGTCTCGGGTGACCACCCGACGGGCAGGATCTTTCTTTGCCCAGATAAGCTAAGCGTCGTCAGCCTCTGGGCAAAGAAAGTTCCAGAGGGGTAATGCGGTTAGCGTCCTATGAATTTTTCCATGTTTCCTTTCTTTCTGCGAGATTTGGTCGCGCAGATAATTCTGCTTCAAAACAATACTTCAGTAGCACCTCAAACAGCTGCTAGGCTCGATGAAGACTAACGTGAGTCGATTTTCCGCTAGGGGCGCTAGTGGAACGTGGGTCCTGCGGGAACATTTCAAACGACACTTTGACAATTCTTCCAGATAGACAGAGGACCAACGCATGAGTGGCCTCACCTGGTGAGCGACAATACGGTAGCTCACATTGTTTTTTGCGTAATGTTCAATTGGACAATTCGCGTTCACTGCATGAATCCGAAAAAGAAGATGAACTTCAAATTGTTTTGAAATTATGACGTTTATTTACTAAACACTTTCATAGTCGGTGTTATCAAAATCTATGAAACTTATCATAGTGTATACATACATTTTAAGTACGCACTGAAATCGTGGTTTCCTCTACAGCAAGCCTTTAGTTTTCTTTTTTCAATAAGCCTAAGAGACAGGTGCGGGCTGAAAAACAACGCTGTGGAGCTAACCAGGCTCGCAGCAAATGCTGAGTCCTGGACCTTTTGTAGTCTTAGTTTTTGTTATGCTTTTCTTCTTGTGTGTTATGTTACTTATTTAACTTATTTTGTAGTAGGTACTTATTTACGGCAATAAACGACTTTTTATTTTTTTTGTACACGAACTCTATGTAATTTCTAGATGAAACTTCTAGAAAATAATTTAAATTTTTATTAAACCGTACGTCCGCCGCAACTACAAACGTCGATAACTTATTTCCGCATACTGTTGCACAAAGGTGATTAATAAAATAAATTCCAAGCATATATTCACCATATCGGTATTGAGGACAGTTCAATTGTGTAACAAATGCTGACGGCGCAAGACGCGGTGACATTGGTGCATCTGCATCTGCAAGCTGGATAATCTGTGACACAGTTTTTTTTTAATTGGCTCAAGCATCTCGGTGCGTTTAGACAATGAATCGGAAACGGACGTTCGGTTTTTGAAATTTTAAAATTCGTTCTTAAGTTTTTTTTTTTTTTTAAATTCGTGTTCCTGAGTTTTGTTTTTGGAAATTGTGTGTGTTTTGTTTTTGTGTTTTGTGGCGGTTTTGGAATTAGATGAAGATGAAAATGTCTGGTAAGAATAAGATTCTGATTAAGTAGTTTTTTTTAAGAAGGCTGGTTTGAAACAATGTGTTTAAAATATAAACACCACTGGGATGGTGACCCTGAACCAAAATAAAGACTTGGCTTAAAGGACTACTATCCAGAGGCTACAGCTTAAAAAAAAATGGTGACCCTGAAGGCCTGAATTTGGTTCTTACTGTTCTTAGTTGAGGTGCGTTGTTCAAAATATTGCCTCGGTTGTAATATTAGAATAATTTTATAGGGTTGTCTCACGTCAAAAAAGACAAAAATAATAAATAAAGTCCTTCATGATCATGATACAAAATAATTATTTTGAAACTTCTTAATACTTATTCTATGGGATAAACCCATAATTCCAAAATGTGTTCATTAGACAAAATGTAAACAATAAGTTAATCAAAAGTACAGGCCTACTTCCACCAACCAGGGTTAGCCGCTATCCCGGAGTTAAGCTCTCAAATTTCATACATACAAACGCTTAAATTAAAATAAATTAAATACTTAATCATTTATTTCATTCAGGACCCATAGTATATTTTATATATTTTAGTACTGTACATTCTTATTCACTACTGTTAGTACAGTTAGTACATACATATAATTCCTATATTTAATTTTAAAGATAGTTTCTTATAGCTTAACCCCGGGTCATGTGGTTAACCCCGGGTGGAGCAAGTGGCGCTTAATACAGTAGGAAATGTAGCTCTTATTTCTGATATAATCTCGATCAATCAGTTTTTTAACACCTCAGTAAATAGGTACATTATTTAAATACATATAAGACCTTTAATCAATATAAAAGGTTTAGTCATCGATGTTTCACAGCCCTTTGCGACAGACATTACCCAATAAAACTAGAAACTTGCATAGACAACGTTGATCTATTTTTACTACAATGAAAACATTTTCTTTTTATTCTACTACGGTGACAAACAAGCATAAGGCCTGTCTGATGGTAAGCGGTCACCGTAGCCTATGGACACGTGATACTCCAGGGGTGTTACATGCCGACCTTTTAAAAAGAGGAGGATTCGCTGTGTTGACTTGACAGGTAAAGGGGCAAGCTTTGCTCCGTGGGTCCTCAGCTGTCAACAGAGCGAATCCTCTTGGAGCTCTGTCGACCTTACTCACCAACAGAAACAACATGAATAAGGGACACGGACTGTTCCGAAACATGTCGAGCTATTTTCGACTTTATTGACGTGAGTAACCCGCTATGAGAATTTTAATAACATGAGTAGGGTCTAGTGCTATTAAACTGCGGTTTTCTGTAAGGTGGAGGTACTTCCCCCGATGGGCTCTGCTCCAGATTTGAGCGAGATGACATTCGTTGTGCTGTGCCCTACCACACTAAACGATATGCATCCGCTGTGCCCATACCTCTCTCTTGTGTGCACATACCTCTCTTCTGTGCCCATACCTCTCTTCTGTGTCCATACCTCTCTATCCATAATTATTATTTTTAACACTCGTTCGTTATGATATTGGACCGCCGCCCCGTGTCCGGGCTCGCAGAGATGCGCAGCGTTAACGCATGATCATCATCGCCCTAGGGCGGGTAAATAGCACGTGTACTATAAAATACTTGTTTGGTTGTCTTCGATGAGTAATAACGTAAAATCAGTTACAACTAACCTACTCTTTGCAAGTAGGTTACGCGCTGGCATCGTCAGCAATACTGACATGTCTCCGTCATCCTGCGTCAGCGTCACAGCGCACGCGGGGGGCGAAGTCTATAATGTATTTAATACTATATTTGTATATTTTACTTAGCGCCACTTGACACCCGCTAACTTGGAGTTTAGCTGTCTAATTTCATACAAAAAACCGTTAATCGTTTACCGACGTTGCTGTCACGTTCTAACAAGTATGTATGTGCGAAAGTGACGCATAGCGTGATAAGCGATAAAATGGCAACCATGCTAACCCTGCTGACATACGTCCAGTTATACCAAGACCACAATACCAGGGTTTTTCTTTTTTATATCAACCACATTGTATGACAGATATTTACAGAAAAAATGCATACAATATATTGTCTATCAAAGTATATAATAAATTACCTGTAGAAATAAAAGCACTGGATTCTTATAAAATAGTGATAAAAATATTTATGACATAAACCTCTCAGTATAACTATTCAAAAACCGTTTTCTAGCGGGATTATACAGATGTTATATAAAATATCAGAGAAATGAGTTTATAGAACTTAAAACCAACCGAAACGGCCATTTTCTAAAGTTACTGAGTTGGACAAATGACAATCATACAAAGCGGATAGCCATGTGCCCAAACTGGCCACTGCGTCAAACACCCTCTACATAACAAGACTTAACCAAAAAGTATAGACCCTAACTCCTTTTAAATACAGTTCAAATTACATTGACCATAAAATTAAGTTGTCAATGGTGAACAGTGTATGCGATTTTGAGTTTTATGCTGAAGAGGATAAGGTTCATGATAGGTAGAGTGTGGGCTAAAGTTTACCAACCATTTATTTCCATTAGCGAGGCGATCAGAATAATAACAATAAAGTGGTTTTAGGGTACCGTGATACGGATATGGAGAGCTACTTGCAAAATAAGGTATTTAAGTACCCATAGTATAGGTAGTTTCACGAGAGTTGAGGTGTTACACACACAGCTACATGAAGTTACTGATTCCAAAAAAAGTGAATGAATGAGTGAACGTTAATGACAATACGGTAGCTACCGTATTGTCGCTCACCAGGCGGCGCCACTCATGCGTGGGTCCTGTGTCAGTATGAGAGAATTGTCAGAGTGACGTTTGAAATGTTCCCGCAGGACCCACGTTCCACTTGCGCCCCTAGCGGAAAAACGACTCGCGGTAGTCCTCATCAGATCACTTGAAGATATATTTGGAATAGTTATAACTTTTTGGTCTATGTTAAAATTCACTGTTGATGCCATCGGTACGAAAAAAGAACAGTAATTTCAAATCCCGATAAATAATAAATAAATAAATATTACAGGACATTCTTACACAAATTGACTAAGTCCCGCAGTAAGCTCAATAAGGCTTGTGTTACGGGTACTTAGACAACGATATATATAATAGACAAATACATAAATACATAGAAAACATCCATGACTCAGGAACAATCTGTGTTCATCGCACAAATAAATGCCCTTACCGGGATTCGAACCCAGGACCATCGGCTTAGCAGGCAGCGTCACTACCAACTACGCCAACCGGTCGTCATCCCGATGTCATTACATGACAATGATGTTGTGTGCGTGACCTCAAGTATGGTGAAACTCCCTATACAAGCTTTGAGTTTGACACTAGGCCGATCTGTGTGTGTGTGTGTCTCCCAAATATTTATTCATTTATATGCCTGATCTGCCAATTAATGTAAGGTAGATTTAAGGATGTCTCACACTAAAACGGGACGGGACGGGAAAATCTGTCAATTTCTATAGAAATAATCACGTGATAGCTCGGAGCCCTCGGATGTCACGTGACGCTTTTTATAGAAATTGACAGATTTTCCCGTCCCATCCCGTCCCGAGCTAGTGTGAGTCATCCTTTAATAAGATTCCAATAAGAAAGGATTTTTTTAAATAGATAACCCGACTAGATTTGTCTGTTGATTTCGAGAGAGCAGCTTTGTCATGTCATGTGAATCTGGTGCAGCCCTACTGAGGAACCATCTTACAGAAGACAACATCCATGATAACATTTCTCCTCTTATCATGCTTAAGAATGACTCGCACTTGTCCAATCCGATCCGGGATGATCTGTCAGTTTCTATAGAAAGAATCACGTGACAGCTCGACACCAAATGGCAAACAATTATATTGAGTGTGGAGACCCTGATATTTAATGATTCCTTTGACTCTGTCAACTGCGCCGCCGCTCCCGCCACGATGCCAGTGTGCGTAACCAAGATGCCAATCGCTCACGCTCAGTCGCTAACGAAACGCAACTGTCATTGTCACACTCATAAGGAAGAGTGATAGAGAGAGGTAGCTACGATACGTTATTAAGCGTGAGCGATTGGCATCTTGGCTACGCACACAGAGCGTCGACGTATGTAGCGTCCCACGCCAGCGCTCGCCCCATCTTCCAAGGAATCAAACTCATACCGTCCGGTCTCTTGCCATAAGCCTCGAGACGCCGCTCGGCTCAAGTATTGCTGGAACGTTTACGGTGGCAAGTGACCGACGAATGATGTCGTTTAATTCACTGTGTTTTAATTCAATTTGACAGTGCATTTTGCTTGGAAGAGAAAACGTGACCTGACTTTACAAATCTTCATACAAACACCAGAGCGCCTACCCCGAACCGCGAACGAAAGTATACCTCCCTTTCGCACTTGTGATTTCTCACTCAAGTGCGACAGAGAGATGAAACTTCGTTCGTGGTTCGTGGTAGGCCTTCTGATTGTTTTAGTAGACACGGAGAACTTTCTCTCGCTCTTTAAAAAAGTCTGGAACGAAATTAAATCCACAGAACCACAGACAAATAACCTTACTTTTTTGGCCTCACGAAACCAGTTCGTTCGGCAAACTCACGCCCAGTAGCAATGGCCGACACGGTCCCTTTCCGAGAACTCCGCGTTTTGGACGAACTGTTCCGTTCAGTCAATACGCCTCTAAAACAAATATTAGGTCCACAAAAATTTCAAAAGCCGTACAGATGTTTTGCGCTCGAATTTTCACGAAAACGCCGAAAATAGTGTCAGTACGCTCACCAGGCGGCGCCACTCATGCGTGGGTCCTGTGTCAGTATGAGAGAACTGTCAAAGTGACGTTTGAAATGTTCCCGCAGGACCCACGTTCCACTAGCGCCCCTAGCGGAAAATCGACTCGCGGTAGTCCTCATTGAAGTAGCATGACAAATACGAACGGTTTAGAGAAAATGCCATTACACATTTAAGTATTACATCTGTATCTTCCTTGTAGTAGGAAATGTCACTTCTCATTTTACATTGACACAAAACCTTCCGCCTAAAGGTGGCATAAGATGTCAGGGTTCGCGCAACGCGCTACCTAACGGGTGCGTTCAGATAAAGTGCACCCTTTTAATGAAAATGGGTCCTCAATTTTCCATACAATTTTTTTTGTCAGTTTTGTAATGGCCCATACGAAATGTATGAAAAAATGCGTTACAAAGCTCACCAAAAAAAAACGGGACACTCTTTTTCTCTTTTAAGTCAATAGTACTCGTGATTCTGGTTATAAAAACCCAAAACTTCCTATATTTAAAATAAACGAAAATGGTACCTACCCTATTTTTGAAAATGCCCATATGTTTATATTTCAAACACCGCATACTAATTTATACTTAGACATAGTACTAATACTAATGAATAATCAATAAAAACGTGTTATTATAATACAAACAATGTTCTAATACATATTTTGTTCCTATTTATATGTTTATACAAATTGTTGTACCACCATACGCACCTGACAGCATGGTGACAAGCAGCCTAATGTTAATGTCATCTTGACATTTGCATGCTTGACAAACTAAGCGTCAAATGTAGGAAGGAGCTTCTGTACTTTAGTAGTATTACTTATTCTATGCTTATAGCTTGTAAGTCTTGTAACCCTAGTCCTGCGAAAGTATCTCACGGTCGAGAACGGCATCTGTCATTTACTCGGAACAGATAACGTGGTTTGACTCTAGTTTCACAAGGTGTCTAAACTATAATCGCCGTCAAAAGAACTTACAAACGATGTAAACAAAAGGCATCACATATTTTATCACTGTTTCTCCTTGTATTTTCACACTACCTCATCAAACACCACTGAAACCATTCACTACGATATGGTCGTATTATTCTATGATACAAAACGTGACATAAATAACTTAATCTTAGAGATTTCATAATATTGTCTTCTGAGCGCCTACCACGAACCGCGAACGAAAGTATACCTCCCTTTCGCACTTGTGATTTCTCACTCAAGTGCGACAGAGAGGTGAAACTTCGTTCGTCGTGGTTCGTGGTAGGCCTTCTGCTACCGCAATTATTATTCATTGAAATTAAACATGTTAGAACGAATTAATCACGTTTATTAACACCACGACCCACCGTTTCGAGCCCTTCACAGCACTCGTTTTCACAGGGATGATGTACTGAGAGAATGCGAACATAAAAGTTAAGTTATTACCATTTATTGCATTCAATATGGCGGTTTGTTTTGTTTACATTGTTAGGAAGTTAGATTGACGGCGATTTCAGTGTTGGATCTAGGTACATATATTTAAAGGCCCGTGAAATCAAAAACAAGCGAAGCCGAACCCTAGCGAAGGTATTAGCTAGAGTTACAAAACTTACAGACGTTACATCTTATAATAATCGTTACCTACGCTACGGCATTACTTCTGCTAACCGACTAAACGGAATAAGCGGTATAAACACATAACTGTATCACACTGCTTGGCTACTCAAATCGGTCGCGTTACCGACGGCCGCCCCGCGGCCCGCCTGCCCGACGCTCCGCCCATACGCTTACATTCTTGGCTGAATCAAACAATCACAATGTCTTTACGATTCATTAAAAACAAACTTTATGGGCGCTACCACGAAAACCAAAACTAGATTTTTAGACAGTTTGTAAAGCACGAATCAAATCATTTATTAAATGTAATAAATGTTTTGATTCACGCTTTTTTTTAAGTAGTCACACCACTATAAGTATATAAATTATAAATTGAAAGAGATGTCATATAGGTACTACAGAAAAAGTAACCAAGGTCCCCGGTGAGCAGGGCTGGGACCTCTTTCAATTTATAGATTTTTAGAGTCAAACCACGATATCTTACGAGCAAATGAAGTATCAAACTGTTTTTTTACATTTATTTTCAAAATATACACAGTAGTAAGTGTAACTTACCTAACTACCTATCTCTACCTACCTTAAATCTAAAATAGGTCCTTGAGGTGTTGTACCTAGGATGCTGGCGGTATTTCCTCGTTGTATCGCAATGCTGATACGTTGTGCGAGAGGCCACCAGCTTCGGTCACCAGTAACATCAACCAGACGTTTCGCGATTTCTACGAAAAACTTGAGTGCGCTGGGACCCCATGGACCAAGAGTTTCGACCCCGAATGGTACAAAAAGGTACTCTCTGCCCAGGCTCTTATATTTATTACGTTTTAAAATTACTGTCAAACTTAAAACTTCTATGAAGTTATGACGTTAACACTTTCCCAGGCTGTGCTATCAAAATCTAGGTAACTTAGATTAGATGGACTCTACATACCTCCCCGCATACGCACAAATTCTTGGCTGGAACAATCATATGCCTTTATGATTCCTTAAAAAAACTTCAGGGGCGCTACCGCGAAAAACAAAATTAGATATTTACTAAAGTTAACGCAGTTGCCATCACTCCTTCATATTTATGATTTATCTATATCCATACATATTTATAAAATATTATGTTCATTCCTTTCACGTTACGATATCAAATTATAACATTATGACCTAATCTTTTCCTGATCTGATCCTTTTTTCCAAATTCTGTCCAATCCGTATTTTATACCTTTAATTCCGCTTCCCTGCTTTTACTACTTGTCTGGCTGAATGCGCCAGGAGCGCGAAGCCATAAAAAAAACGCAGTTGCCATAATTAAAGTTTTTTTTGCTATTACATAGGTACTTACCATAGTTTTTTTACACACGCCGAGCGTCGTCATAAGTCTGTCTAAAATCATGAAAAACCTCTTCACTTTCCAAGAGTAAATGCCACAGCTCCGAGAGCCTGGGGTCCGCTTTGGCAACTAATCCCAAGGTTTAGCGTAGGCGCTAGTTTTACGAAAGCGACTGCCACCTGACCTTCCAACCCAGAGGGTAAACTAGACTTTATTGGGATTAGTCCGGTTTCCTCATGCTGTTTTCCTTCACCGAAAAGCTATTGGTAAATATCAAATGATATTTCGTACATATTAATACTTATTAGTACGAGCCTTGAAAGTCGCAAGCTTTTACCACTGAGCTACCAACGCTCCTCAACGCTCGCTGTTATTATGAAAAACCGTGAAAACAATTTTTTTTTATAACAAAAAAATTTTTTTTTCAAATATATTACTACACTACAGCATTGTAGAATTCACCAATGCGACGAGTAACAACATTTAAGGTAGAAGTACCAGTGTGTTCACCACTTAGACGTTAGCGACTACGCGTTTCTAAAGTATAGGTATCTGTCTCGCTCCTGCCAGAGTAGTGGACCGAGGGCAGAAGCGAGATGGACATACTTTAGAATCGCGCAGTCGGTAACGCCGTACGACTCTGTGCGTAGCATGAGTTGTTTTCTATTGCGACTGCCGCATTCGAAAATATGTTTGTCTCGCTCCTACCACTAATCTAGCAGGAGCGAGACGGACATACTATCGAATGCCGCGGCGCAGTCTAATTCAACTTATGGTTAGCACACAGTGCTCGACGCCGCACCAGAAGGCCTACCACGAACCACGAACAAAGTTTAACCTCTCTGTCGCACTTGGGTGAGAAATCACAAGTGCGAAAGGGAGGTATACTTTCGTTCGCGGTTCGGGGTAGGCGCTCAGCTTTCGACATCATTTCAGTATTCGACGGCTAATCACATTAGCCGTCAAACCTAAATATAATAAATGACTTTAACACAACATATTTATTATGATAATATTTAATACCAGGTGTACACGTCACCGTCACGTACAACCAAAAAAAAACACTTACAACACTAAATAGTCATATTAAACAATTAAAGCCCCTACGTGCTCAACGATCCGCCCCCAAATAGCCAAAAAAAGACAGAAAAAATCCAAATAACGTCACGCACGAAACCGATCTATAACGCTGCGCAGGCGCAGTTTTTGGTATTTTTGTGCTATATTTGTTTTTATTGCCCGGAATGCATTCAGGAGGCACGGAGTTGCCATTAGTGTGAGGAATGTTGGGTTTATGGCAAATTGCAGTTTGTTATGGTGTGACGTTATGTTTCTAATACGTGATATTTATCTAAGAATACCTTACCTAAAATCTAAACAATATCTAAGTTTTATAGTAGGTATGTTTAATCTAATAAATCGCGCGGAGCGGCTGAAAGCGCTGAAATTTTAAAACATAAAAATTAATAAATAAATATTATAGGATAGGACATTCTTACACAAATTGACTAAGTCCCGCAGTAGCCTCAAGAAGGCTTGTGTTACCACTGGTAACAAACGACGACGACGACGACGTAACTTACGAGTACTCAGACAACGATATATATAATATACAAATACATAAATACATAGGAATCATCCATGACTCAGAAACAAGTATCTGTGTTCATCACACAAATAAAATGCCTTTATCGGGATTCTAACCCAGGACCATCGGCTAGCAGGCAGGGTCACTACCAACTACGCCAACCGGTCGTGATGAGAGTATGAGATCCAAACACTAAATTAATTCGTTCATTTATAAATAAAATAACTTTGGACTCTAAGACGGATATGTTTATACAACTCAATGGTAAGCTAACTCGTGTAAATGGTGTTAAAAATAGTATTTTCTTTATATTTGCAAGTACTATGTGCGAATTACAATGTAACTAACACTTGGTGGGCGCAGAACACAGATTCTTCACAGTAGGGCTATAACAAAACAGCATTCTGAAAGTGATTGCTGATAAATTCAGTTGCCCCATAATGTGGCATTGGATGAGGCAGGTTACTAGTGTTACTACTACTTTGACATATGTCAAGTAGGTACCAAGTAGTTAGTAGTGTAGTTTTAAGTATTAAAATTGTATTGTATCCTAACATAGCTCTTAAGTAAATAAATGTAACTAACAATATATGGACTCACGACCCTGAAATAAAATATTTGAATTTGAATTTGAATAACCACTAACCATCACGATTAACTCGTCTATTTGCTACTATCGTTTGAATATGTAGAAAAATAAGAGGATGATAACGATTCGGTTTTCGGGCGATCGGCTGGTTAAATCAGTGAAATCAGCAAGCCTATGGTGATTCCACGAATGTGATTTGATAATGCTACAAGTTGATAAACATACAATTTACACGTGATTGTTGTCAAATGTGGATGGCACAGCGGATGCATATCGTTTAGTGTGGTACCAGCACAACGAATGTCGTCTCGCTCAAATCTGTAGCGGAGCCCATCTGGGGAAGTGCCTCCACCTTACAGAACACCGCAGTTTAATAACACTAGACCCTACTCATAGCGTTCCGGGTGCTGATGGGGCTGCCTCGCTTCTGCAGCGCATCGGGGATGTTCACGTCTGCCCGAGTGGATTGCTTCTATGCGACCATGCGCAAGCGATGCACATCCCTGGTGCGCCGGTTGCGGGCCAGCCCCAACCCCATCCTATGCTCAATAGCAGAGAGGCTTGATTGTCCGTATGTGAGGCGCTGCTGTGAAATGCATGTGTCCAACAGCACATGTGTTTTCTAAATATCTAGGCTAAATAATACTAACATAATACCTATAAGTACTAGTGTAAGTAAACTAACAATCTTGTATGAGTCCTTTAGTTACTCGAAATAAAATTTCATTCATTCATTCATTCATAGGTGTTGTTTCTGTTGGTGAGTAAGGTCGCCAGAGGTCTAAGAGGATTCACTGTGTTGACAGTTCAGGACTCACGGAGCAAAGCTTGCCCCTTTAGCTGTCACCACAGCGAATCCTTTTTTTAAAGGGTCGGCAACGCGCATGTAGCACCTCTGGAGTCGCAGGCGTCCATAGGCCACGGTGACCGCTTACCATCAGGCGGGCCGTATGCTTGTTTGTCACCGTATTAAAAAAAAACAGAAATTGTCATAAAATGCTGACTACCGTTGTCTTCTCCAGAAAGTATCACACTATCACGATATCCGCTTGGCATCTTAAGTCTGCAGATCGCTTTTAAATGAAATGTGAATCAATTGTTACAGCTTTGATGGCAGGTACCCTACATACAGTCACATCTATAAATATCTATACATTTTGGAACTTATTACAAAGGAAGAAGGGTAAAAGGGGCAAAATTGATCACAGCTATATATTTATGAAGCCGAATTTCCAAAACATGTTCCTTCTTAAACATATCTACATATTTTCTCAGTCTCGCTAAGATTAAGATTTCGTCAATACGTGACTGTGCGTCTCTCACCAAATGTAACTTCGCCAAAACTCATTTACGCCTTTAATTGACAATTGGTAGACCGTATGTCCTTACCATACAGATTGTTATTGACTAGTTAACATTGTTGGCGATTACTCAGTGGACTCCCGCTGCGCTATTTAAGGCTTGTTTCAATTTCAACCTGTTGGAATTGTATTTAAAATAAACGAATGAATGAAGATTGGAATGGCTTTTGATGGTGTTTCCCACGTTCGGCGCCGGACTGTCTGCCGCTTGTAAAACTGGCTTTGTACGAATCCGACAGGTAGTATTGTCGTTAGCCTTTGTCTAAAATATGTTTAAATTATACTGGATAAATTAATTATTTGTGTATTTCTAAATGTGAACACCGGCAAGTAAACTTAACTGTTATAATACTACAAAATGCAAATAAATTGATTGAAAAATTATTCGATTGATGATACAAAACCATAAATAAATGTTCTGTACGAAAAAGTGCTTACTGACGATGACGTAAGCAGTAAGTGTCAAATTCATACACAGAACTACCAACACTGTTAAAAGTATATAGGCTGTCTGTTGGCACTTACGGAACGTCACGTTTCTTTTTCATATACCTAGTCTTGTTTGGAACAAGACTATATGAAAAAGAGTCGCAACTGCTGCACTTTTATGGCATCATTTTTTTCGCGCGATTGGGTATCCAGTTATTTTATCCTGTTTGGCATATTTAAACTAACGTCAGTTTCCGTACTGTAGCTCCACGAGTACTGCCGTACGTGCTTTTCCTCACAACCGGCCGCTATTGACGCGCGCGGCACGTCCGATATGTTTCTCTACATTGTTGCGTTTTGCCTGCGGGCGTAAACGCCTGCGAGGTGACGTTAGGTTTGTGCTGGTTCGTGATCTACCTATTGCTATTTTTAGTTGAATAATACATGTGTATTTGAGATGGAAACAAGCCCGCTTAACCCTTAAATGAATGAATTAACAGTATTGATCCTAAAACATCCCAAGTGACAACCAGATTCATTTCAAATTAAGAACTTACGACGATATGACAAAGTCTACATTCCAAGAGAACTTGATTGTCACTTGTCTCGTCTCTGTGTCATAAATGCATCAGCTTAAGGGATGCCTTACACTAGAACGGGATGTTCGGGGGCGTTTGTCAATTTCTATAGAAAGAATCACGTGAACGCTTTCTATGGAAATTGATATGGAAACAGATTTTCCCGTTCCGCTCCGTCCCGTGCCGTTCTAGTGTTAGCCATCTTTAAGCCCTATTTAGACGATTTCAGAGCCTGCTGAAACATCGAAATATTGACATTTTGAGACAGCGTTCGTTGGACGAAGCAAGCCGATATAATAAAAAGGATTTTTTGATAAAAATAGCCAGCCAGCAAGAAAATCAATGGCACTTGTTTAATTGTTCAACGAAATGCCTGCACTTACAAAAAAATTGAGTTTGTTATGAATTACATCTGTATAGGTATTTTGCTGTGAATTATCGACGTACCTGAGAAATTATTGTGAATTATACCTAAGTTGAAAGGGATGTCATATACTACAGAAAAAGTGACCAAACTTTCGTCGCGAATGCAGGAGGTCGCTGGTTCGATTCCAGCCCTGCTTACCGGGAGCTTTGGTCACTTTTTCTGTAGTATATAACATCTCTTTCAATTTATAATTAATATATAGTTGTGTGACTACTTAAAAGACATGAAGTAAAAACATTTATTATAAACTACCTTTTGCCCGCGGCTTCGCTCGCGTTAGACAGAGACAAAAAGTAGCCTATGTCACTCTCCGTCCCTTAAACCACCTCCACTTAAAAAATCACGTCAATTCGTCGCACCGTTTTGCCGTGAAAGACGGACAAACAAACAGACACACACATTCCCAGTTATATTAGTATGTAGTATGGATAATAAATGATTTAATTCATGCTTTACAATCGTAAATTATTGTGAAACTTTTTGTTTGAAACAAATCAAATTATTTTATTGAATATTTTTTGATTTGTTATTAAAGTAGTAACACTACTATATGTAAATTATAAATTGAAATAGATGTCATATACCAAAGAAAAAGACCAACACCGACAGAGTCCAATCCGAGGATCGAACTCGGCTCTTCAGCTTAGCTTAGCTTGTTGGTATTTTTCTTTGGTATATGACATCTATTTCAATTTATAATTATTGTCAAATTTGGAAAATCGACTTCGTATGTTTCATTTATAAATTACCTACATTAAAGTACTCATATAATCCATATAAGCAAGTAAGTTGCAACAACAGGTACTTCACCTAATGAAAATTGCTCCACACAATCGCTGGCTTGTAAACATCGTCCTAAATACGAACCCTTACTGCCAACTAAGTGCTGGTTACATTGTAAATGTTTCCCCGTGAACACGCGCCCTACGCGCATTCAAAATGAACATATGCATGATACTTGTATGGAGCGCTTAGGTCATTCTGCGTTAAGAGGGTAATGGGTCATGTTGGTTCCAAAAGGGTGTAAGTACGGGTGTATTGGGTGCGATATTGTCATTTTCGGTGTGATATAGAGGGGAACGTGCGGATACAAAAGGCTGGCGGTCGATTAGCAGAAACCGTTGTTTGCGGCGATTACCGCGCTAATGTGGCAAACTATTGATTTTTACTTAGAAATATATGTGTTTTGTGTTTCGGTATTTACACCAAATACTAAGTAAAGCATGTTATTTCGTAGGTGCCACATTTAAAATTTTGAAGTCTAATAAACTAGAGTCAAACCACGTTATCTATTCCGTTCCGAGATAATTAACTGTCAGACTTTAAAGTGCTTTTTTAACAACTTCTACGTTTTTTTTGATACTACGAAGGTGACAAACAAGCATACGGCCCGCCTGATGGTAAAGTTACCGTAGCCTTTGGACGCCTGCAACTCCAGGGGTGTTACATGCGCGTTGCCGACCCTTTAAAAACTTTAACACTCCTCGAAATTAAGCACTTTAGAACGGATTAATCGCGTTTATTAACACCATGACCCTACGTTTCGAGCCCTTATATAAGTATATAGCATGTTAGTATGTAAGGACATTATATATCAATATTTGTACGCCATCAGGCAGGGTATAGTGCTACATATAATTTTTATTTTCCACCACTGTAATCAGATTGACATATACTCACAAAGACACTTTGACTTTGACTTTGATCCTTTACAGCACTCGTTTTCACAGGGTTGAGGAGATGAATGCGAATCCTCCCCGTCAATCAAAAAAGTTACTTGTGCAAACTACAAGTAACTTTTGTTTTTTTAGTTTGCACAAGTAACTTTTTTGATTATAACGTACAGTACTTTCAGCTGTACATTTTAAAAAGTTATTTAATTTTTTAAGCATTTCTTCTTCATGACCAGCAGCTAAATTATGCAAGTAAATTATGTTTTCTCGAATAACACGGAGCAGTTCCAGTTTGGGTAAAAAATGCCAGATGCTTCCACCCCACGCTCCCGCTCACAACACCGTAATCCCATAAGCTTAGGAAACAACCATTTCTCTCTACAAGAGCACTTTGTAGTCATAAATAACTGAGTGGTTGAGGTGTTCACAAGGTACAGTCCAGTGCAAAAATATGGGATGTATGTATGTTTGACAACCGGTTGGCGTAGTTGGTAGTGACCCTGCCTGCTAAGTCGAGGGTTCTAGGTTCGAATTCCGGTAAGGTTTGTACATGGATGTTTTCTAAGTAGTAGTAGTAGTAGTAGTAGTAGTAGTAGTAGTAGTAGTAGTAGTAGTAGTAGTAGTAGTAGTAGTAAAACACTTTATTGCACAAAAACAGGGGAAAAAACAAGATAAATAACACAAATATTTGTACAAAGGCGAACTTATCCCATTTAGGGATCTCTTCCAGTTAACCTTTGAGCAATTAAAGGAGAACTGGAGATGGTAGACATGTGTATGTGTATTGTATAAATTACATTTAAAAAAAAAAGAAGAAACCCAGTTAGTTCCTACTATACTATATAGGTAGCCCAAAAACTATTAAATATAAATACATAAACACATACATACATAAATATATAAATACATAATACATAAACTACATACATCAATAATAAATACACACATACATACATACATATACAAGTATATAAAGTATTTGTACATTATGTATATCGTTGTCTGAGTACTGCGGGTACCATTACTGCGGGACTTAGTCAATTCGTGTAAGAATGTCCTATAATATTTATTATTCAAGATTATGTCATGTACGATCAGTTGCAGAGTTAACTGACCCCGGCATATAAAGTTTGTATGCAGGGTGGTCTCTTTACTCTGCAGCTGCCTTTTTTTTAATACCACGACGGTGGCAAACATGCGTATGGCCCGCCTGATGGAAAGCGGTAACCGCAGTCTATGGACGCATGCAACTCTGTTGTAAATGTTTGTACATGCAAATACTTTATTCTAATGCTTATTGACTTGTAAAACTGCCCTTGAGGCCTACTTGCAGAATATTTTTTTGAATTTAGAATCATTTCATAATTGTCAAAAAATCTAAATAATAAACTGTTACCATAAACACCAATGAATGGTTAAGTACTTCCGAATACCTAATCGGAGGCAATTATCACAGAAGCCAGATGTGCGCCGCCCGCGCAGCTAATACCGAAGCTTTAGCTTAATCTATGGCTAAGAATGAGTTATGTTGCCCTCCGCGCCGCGGTAGGGTGAGAGCCATCGATCTCTTCAAGTATCTTAGTTTATAAATATTTGAATAAATCACAATAACATTCACAAGAAGATCGCCAAGAAAAAAAAAGACATTAAAAAAAATATTTGATGGAAAAGTGTGACATTTCTTAACATTAAGCTTAGCCTATGCACGGAATAAGATATTTATGAACACATTTGGAGTCGAAACTCTAGGTCCATGGGGTCCCAGCGCACGCAAGTTTTTTGTAGAAATCGTGAAACGTCTGGTTGATGTTACTGGTGACCGAGCTGGTGGCTTCCTCGCACAACGTAGCAGCATTGCGATACAACGAGGAAATGCCGCCAGCGTCCCAGCTACAATGCCTCAAGGACCAATTTTAGATCTAAGGTAGGTAGAAGTAGATAGCTAGGTAAGTTACACTTTCTGTATATATTTTGACCTATAGATATTTCGATTATTATTTGTAGATATACGTTAAAGTTATTTTAGTAGCGGTTTTACCATTTCTGAGTTGTTGGTTAAATATATGGTAGTAAAAAAAACACGGTAAATTTTTTACTTTTCTGATTTGTATCAAGGATCTAGGGATTGCATAGTCAGTTGCTGGTTATATAACAATGTAAAATAGCAGATGAGGTTAAATATTCCCTATACTAGATACAGAACCAAGCTCCAATCGCTTGTCAGTTATTTAAAATAAATCTCAACACGCCAATAAGCAAAACCTTTCCACCACACACAGCGATTCTTGGCAAAAGGTTTACTCTTTAAATATGGCTTTTCGCAAAATAAAATAAACTGCTGTGTGTACAAGACGCCATTACCAAGTATTTAGAGCACAAGTTTTATTTGTGCCACTTCGAACGGGGTCAGGGTCGGTAGACATGTTGTATTCAATAACAATACGTTATGTATCGTTGCGTTTTCTGTGTGGTTTTATATATTTTCGTTTCATATACTTATTAAAAAATATAAGCAGGTTGCCGCAATGTGAAGTTTAGACGTAATGTTAAAAACTTACAAAGAAAACTGTGTAGGGTTTATAAAGTTATTTTATGAATAAAAAGAATCAGCAAAGCATTAGGCATTCAGTTTTATGTATTTGGTTCAATAATGTTTAAGAGAATGAATAAACAAGCGCTCGAATTTAATTATTGTGCGCGGTATGTTTTTACTTATCAAATAAAAAAAACATTCTGAAAAAATATAATTTATGTGTTAAATCTTAACACAATCTCCAAGATGGTCCTCGTGATTGACCATAGCTATTATAGACAACTTTATAGATTATTATCCTATTTTAGATATAGTCTGACAAGCCAAGGCACGCCAAGGCTGCAGTAGATTTTTTTTTAATTATGTGCGTACCTTTTTTACGGTATGAAAAAATAGGGAGTCATACAAATTTAAAAAAAATCTGCTGCAGTCTTGGCTTTGCGGACTGTATCTAAAATGTAAAATTTTGAAAGCACGAAAAAATTCATTTATTATTTTATGTATATTCAGGGCGTCTCGTCTGCCACAAAAGCAATAGGTCACTGGGGGCCTTGGCCAATTTTCTTTAGGATATGACATCTCTTTCAATTTATAGATAAATATGATTTCACAAACATTTTACCGGATCATATATTATGCATAATAACTTGGCAAATCGTGAGAACCGACGTGATTAAAAAAAAAGCGAAGGCGTTATTGTTTGACGCTCGTTCCCGCGCTAAACAAAGACCTCCCGCCGAAACGTCACCCGTTCGGTCATAGACAAAAAAAAACTAAACGACGCCTCAACGTAATTGTTGCAAATAGCTGGCAATTGTCGCGTAGAGGTGCGAAAAGTAAAAAAAAATTGTGAGAAACTTTCTTAACTCAAAATAAATTCAGTTAAGTCTTTGTACATATCGTAAGGAGTGAGTCATTCCATGTAGAAATGACGCACACGTTACCAATTATGTACGGTTTTTATTGTAATTCGTGCTCTGGGCTTTCCCTATTCAATTTTGGTAAAGTGACTTTAAATTAAATACTTGTAAACTGTATGTTTGTAAACGTGAAAGAACACTTTATTTCACCTCTTAGCGCTCTGAAGCGCTCAGGAATCAAAGAAACATATGTCATAAATAATCTAAAATAAAAAGTATGTAACTCTTGTTTTTGAACAGATTTTTTTTTAATACTTTACTAGTACCTTCTAGGTAGTCAAACGTTTTAAATTCAAAAATGTACCCTTCATAATTTTTCAGTTAGACTTGACATCACAAACTTTGTTTTTATATACGAGTACCTACCAAATTCCATGAGTCGAGTCCTCTATTTGGATTTGTTGAGACATAACTCTTACTAGAGTTATATTGGGTAAATTGGGCAAACAAACTGTCACTTAAGTGTCTAAAAAAATTAAAACAATAAATATCTCAACAAACCGCTCATTCATTACTCCTTCATTCACGTAACCAGAGACAAAAGACACCTTACACCGGTTCCCATGCCCACGATGCAAATTACTGAATGATTACAAACCCGTGAATGGCCCAGCAGGTGTCTAAACTACACTACGTAAACAGAAAAAACCGTGCCATAGACACGTGCGTTGCGGCAGAAGACAATAGTGTTATGGCATCGCTAGAAAAAAAAACAAAGATGACTTTTGGCGCATTTTATTGACGCGCCCGTTTCCCACGATGACGTTCGAAATTTAAACGGGAAGTATTGTTTCTAACGACTATTTGGGATTTGAAGCTTTATACTCTTTATAATTAAGGCGTAATTACTGTGAAGGGTTTAGCATTTACGCCGTTTTTCCTCGGATAGTGGATAATAGTAATTTCTTACTGGGATTAACCCAATGGTTTAGTAATCCGTTTTAAAATCCTTTTCAGGTGAGATGTCGCAACAGCATCTGTTGCGTCTTATGATTACGATTGCTTTTGCTTTTGAATAACTAGCTTTTTTATAAGTAATCTTCTCTGTATTCATTTGACTACAGCCACATGAAACATGAACATGACTCATGAAAGGTTTACCGATTACCGTCTTTTTATTTATATTGGTATCCAATAACTCGTATACTAACTCAACTCTATTCCATGAAAACGAGAGATACATTGGGCTGACGTCAAATTTCTACCTCGAGAAACAGTTGCAACTAAAAGTTTGTATGGAACGAGTCCGATTGTTACTGTATTTATTTTTTGAATATTAATGGAATCTAGAAGTTGTGAAACTTTAAAACTCGCTATGTAGATGATGTACATATATATCAACATAAATAAAAATAGGCATTATAATCCATGGTTAAATGATTACCCGGTATCCGCTCTCAAAAACCGAATATTTACGCGCAGCACATCCCTCATCTTTTTACGACTAAACCCGTAATCCCTCCAAAATGCATCATAAACACTCGAAATTGCACAAAACAACATGCATTGCTCGTGCGTTGTATAAATAATGTCCCCTTTAAAACAATACGTGTCAATCTGGTTTTATTACAAATGCTAAACGACTAGCGCGAAGAGCCAATTGCGCCAACCAGGGTGGGTCAACAAACCCGAAGTTACCGCCTCACTCGTAAAAATCAGCAGAATATTCTTTATAGGAAATGTCAGTGAAGTTATGAAAAAAGTGATAACAGGAGCACACACTGTAATGAGAGCTCTATGGTAAATGGTCTACTTAAACTTTGTCCCTGGTAGCAATAGCAACGTCAACGCTTGAGACGCGGGGCGAGGGGAGGGGACCACCGGGGCAACCCGGATCCTAGGATGTGAGGATACTGAGGATTACAGTGTAATCATTACACGCACGTGCATCTTTGTTTCGGATGCCAGCCGGTTCGGCCAATTGCTCATTTTATAGTCTCTTTTGTCTAGGCAATAAGAACAGTAGCTAAGTTACATTTTGAAGTGTTAATCTGTTTATTTTAAACTCTATTACGTAGGTAATAAGGACGGTCGTTTTTGAGTGTTGGCCAACTTGCGTATTAGACTCTATTGTGTAGGGAATAAGGTTCTTTATAAATAGGTTGGTGCTAAGAGAGTGGTGAGAATTTCATGTTTTTAAAATGGATTTAATCGTGTAAATATGTTTTTGATTTACTTCCCTCCCCCTTGTTTTTGGAGATTTAGTTAAAATAATTTACGGATATCGAGATAGTTAATGGAAAGATTTATTTCTAGTTGCTTTGAGTCCGACTTAGCTAAGTTTACATTCATATTGATAGCAGACTGTGAAGATGTTAAGTAAATTTCAAAATTTCATAGAAGATTGACGTTCAAAATAATACTGTCACAATCTATTGAAATCTAGGAAATAATTACTAATTAATAGATTCTGCTTCTTCATCCCAATATTCTAGTAGCCAATATTCGGTTAGCCATAATATATAGGCTAAAAGAACTGGATACCCAATCGGCCGAAAATAAAATTACGCCCTAAAAGTGCTGCAGTTGCGACTCCTTTTCATATCTTATTTAGAACGTGACGTTTCGTTAACTGTCAACAGCCAATAAAATTATAACAGTGTTGGTAGTTCTGTGTATAAATTTGACACTTAAATGCTTACGTCAGTAAGCTCTTTTTCATACGAAACATTTAATTTTATGGTTTGTCATCAATGCAAGTTCGCTAATGTCATTCAGACATTTTTTTACGTTTTTGTTCTACTTTGTGCATCTATTTACACTACTACACCAGAATCATAACTACTGTCTGGTAATATGCAACATTTTTGTCTCCGTCCTCATTGCATTCGTAAACAAAATAATGTGCAAATAAAATAGTATCTGGTCAACCCAACGGTTGATCGCGACCCGCTATCAAATCATCTTCCACAGACAACTCAAGTTTCATTTTTTTCAAGTCTCAGGTGACACAAACAGCCAAGATGGCAGATATGCAAATGTCAGCATTCAGCCATTTTATCGATTTGTCCTTATGAGGGTATTAAACACGGCTGTGCTCACGCATAATGCTCCATTGAGTTTAGTGTTGTTTATGATCAATTTGAATGGTTGATAGCATTAATGTCTGTGCTTATTGAAGAGACTGTTGAGATTTTTTGCGCATGGGGCAATTTTTGGACTGTTATCTTTGGTATGACCATGGACCATGCGCGTTGCCATTTTTAAAAGTTGTAGTCTTATTGAGGTCGTGTTGAGTTACATTATTTATGACTTTTGTTTATTTTATATTTGCTTAAAACACGTCGGTGATCCGTTTAAGGGTGTAATCAGTATCGTGGATTATTTAAAAAATATAGGAAAACAAAATGTTAGCGCATTTTTTTGTATACAAAAAAATATTGTATTTTGTCGTCTCCATACAAAAAATATGTACGGAACGGAGCACTAGCATTTTTGTTAACCCTATATAAAAAGAGGATCCGATGGCCCTTGGCTAGGTAATCAAAAACAAAAAAAAACTTTATACTTATTCAAAATGGACTTAAGATTGTTACCTCGGAAAAATAATTCTGGAAACTTAGGACAGTTTCTAGCCTTATTGAAGTAGGTATGGACATGTGAAAATAACTATAAAGGATGACTCACACTAGAACGGGACGGGACAGGGCGGGACGGGAGAATCTGACAATTTCTATAGAAATCGTCACGTAACATCCGAGGGCTCCGAGCTTTCTATAGAAATTGTCAAATTTTTCCGTCCCGTCCCGTCCCGTGCTAGTTTTTTGTATACGTTTTGAATTTTGAGCGCTTGAATGTCAAAAATGGTCCTATCAATCGAAGAATCTGCGGGATAGATCGCAATCTACAACCGCGAATAATCTTCAACAGTTATTCTTTTGTCGAAGCCACGACCTGTCAAACGTCTTTATCAAAACAAACAGACCTACAACTTTACAATAGTAACATGACGTGTGACACTATCAACGTACAATGCGGACCAATCGGCGCCCGTCAAATATACGGGCTCTTTTATTTGACAACTTATTGTTGTCCGCCATTATTGTACCTGTCGTTTGTTTTTTTTTACGGAAACGGACATAGGAAGGAGGTGTACAGCCAGTATGCAACAGAACCTGACCGAGTGAGGTGCAATTCTATTTATAAAATAAACAGTTACGTTGAGTGCGGATTAGATTTTTTTAGTTTTAAATATTTTTAAAATGAAATATCCGTGCAGGAAGAATTTGACGCGTTTCACGAGCGACTTTTTTGGAGATTTACGTAAGTCTTTTTTATTTTTTTATTTGTAGACATATACATATACTATACTCATAGCTCCTTCTTTTCGGTCTTACTACTAATACTTAACATACTTTAAAAGTTTGAATGCATACATTTAACTTTAATCCAACGAGAGATCATATTCTTACAATCTTATAAGAAATTATAAACTTGTGAATTATACGTTTTTTTAAATAACTGATTTCTTATTTACTAGCTTTTTAAATTATTTTTTTGCACTCCAGCACTACTAACTGTGAATTAGATGACTAACAGCGATATTAAAAAAGTATACATTATAACGTTGTCTCTGGTATTCCATAAGAACACTGCTCCTACGGATTTTCATACAATATATATAAGCACTTTTGTTATTTTTTTAATTTCTATAGTAGACATGCGACATGTTGCACATCCAGCCACCTTTCTTGATTTAGCTTTTTCATTATTTTAGCTATCGTAGAAAAACTAGCGTATGCAACAGCTAATAATTGGTTCTCAAAAATAATTGGTTCTCGGGTCTATAATTAGTTACAAAACTCGACTTCGTCTCGTTTTGTAACGGCGACCCTCAACTTTTAAGAACCCTTATTATATCACTGTTGCATAAACTACCATTTTTGTCAGCCTACAAATAAATTCCCTTACTGGGATTCGAACCCAGGACCATCGGCATAGCAGGCAGGGTCACTACCAACTATGCCAACCGGTTGTCTATATACCGGTCGTTTATTTGATCTGGTTGGTCCAGCTAATTGGAGATCATCCTCTAGGTCTGGTGCCTTCTCTCCCTTGCACAACTGGACGCTCTTTGGATTCTCTGTCTCGTGGCCGAAGAAATCGAGGATCCGAGCTTGCACTGTAAACAGTAGCCGTTATTTAATCCCGAGTTAGATAGATCAACACTTTATTTCATTTCAACAACATACATGGCAGGTATTAAAAAAAAGAAGACAAAAACAATAAAGAAAAATTACAAACAAAAGACATGCAGCAATGAATTAAAACAAGTTTACATACAAAAGAACTAGTAATAATAATAATACAACTATGTGTCGTGGCAGAGAATTGGCGCTAGCTCAGCATAATGACGCGTTCTTGAAGGATCGAGAAGTTACTGCAAAGGTCCAAGAGTTTTCACAATTACGCGTGTTTTTTGTAATTAATTATTGAAACTGTTAGATAATTCATTAAACTATTGATATTGCGTATTTGTATCTAATTATTTTGATTAAATTACTACATTATATACATTTTATGCTCCGCATAGCATGCGGAAAGAAGTGGTTTATCTAGGCCGTTTACCTTAGGGGCGGTTAATATCAAAGCTCTTTACGCGATGTGAACGTTCCTTACGGTCCATGCGAATGACTTCCATATGTTGTTTATGGTCGCGTTTTAGGGTGCACGTCCCCGCTCCAAAAGGGCGTATGTCTCTTAAACATCCAAGACGCTGAAGTCGTTTATTTCTGAGCTGAATGTAAGCTGGAAGGTGATTTGTAAGCATTAAGGTGGCATTCCAATAGCGAGTATCAAGTACTTACAATACTCTTTTAAATAACTCAACAGGTCCAGATCGCGCGAGGCTTTTGGCGGTCGGATCCCGGGAAGCTGGTTACTGGCTTCATGCCCATCCTTCGCCCAATACTGGTACTTTCTTGGATCCGGCCTCCCTTAGACTGGCGACTGGTTTGCGACTGGGGGTTTCGGTGTGTGCGCCACACTCATGTCCTTGTGGCACAGACGTGGACCGACTGGGACACCATGGATTGTGTTGTAAAAAAAGTGCAGGCCGTTTTTCGAGACATGCATCTCTTAATGACATAATCCGTCGGTCTCTTGCCACCATCAACGTGCCTGCTCTCCTTGAGCCGACTGGCATTTTCAGGGATGATGGCAAGAGACCTGATGGGGTGTCCTTGGTTCCTTGGAGTTTGGGACGGATGCTAGTGTGGGATGCTACCTGTGTAGACACGCTGGCGCCGTCCCATCTCCAACGAACTAATGTAAAAGCGGGCGGAGCGGCTGAATGCGCCGAAATTTTAAAACGTAATAAATATAAGAGCCTGGGCAGAGAGTACCTTTTTGTACCATTCGGGGTCGAAACTCTTGGTCCATGGGGTCCCAGCGCACGCAAATTTTTCGTAGAAATCGCGAAACGTCTGGTTGATGTTACTGGTGACCGAAGAGCTGGTGGCTTCCTCGCACAACGTATCAGCATTGCGATACAACGAGGAAATGCCGCCAGCATCCTAGGTACAATGCCTCAAGGACCTACTTTAGATTTAAGGTAGGTAGAGGTAGGTAGTTAGGGAATTTACACTTACTGTATATATTTCGAGAATAAATGATTTATATCGCGGTAAGTAAAGGTTGATTGGTTTGGGTAGCCTGGGGTCCGCTTTGGTAACTAATCCCAAGATTTCAAGTAGGCGCAAGCGCAGGCTCACTCCGCGTTTGACGTTGATCCAAAATCTTCCGCCTACATAAGGCCTAGTATACAAATTTTACGACATTAACTTCTCGACCGCGTTAGCGTATCGAGGGGTCAAAATATGAAAGTTGCCGGATGATTTAAATAAACGGCAAACATAATTTGAACTCTCGATACGCTAACGCGGTCGAGAAGTTAATGTCGTACAATTTTTATACTAGGCCTTCTGGTGGCATAAACTGCCAGGGTTGTTCAGATATATTTATATTTCAAATACTTAGACTATTGTACTACTACTAGTAATGAATACCACTAATAAATAATCAATAAAAACGCGTTCTTATAACAAATAATGTGCCGATACATATTTTGTTCCTATTTATATGTTTATACAAATTGTTGGACCACCATACGCACCTGACAGCACGGTGACAACCCTAATTTTAATGTCAACTTGACATTTGCAAGCTTGACAAGCTAAACGTCAAATGTAGGAAAGAGAAGCTTCTGTACTTTAGTACTATGACTTATTGGAAGGCGCTGGTTTTACGGAAGTGGTTGCCTTTTGAATCTGATCTTCCAACCCAGCGGGTAGTCTAGGCCTTAATAGGATTAGTCCGGTTTCGTCACGATGTAGTATGTGTAGTCTTATAATAGTCACAAGCCAGAAGGGTCACGTCACGCTGGTCCTAACTCGCTCCGTCTCAAGTGCCCAATGGGAACAGCCTGCTATTGGATGGAATTATTCATCAGCGCTGTTGTTTTCCCGCCAAACGTAGAGTGCTGAGAGTTGAGACTACTGAACTAGGGGTGTCGACGCCAGAGTTGTGGTAAACTAGGGTTGGCGGAATTTAATATAACTTCAATTCATTGTTAGTGCTGTAGTATGGCTTTTAGGTTTTTTTTTAATTGTAGATTCTTTGTAGCTAAGTTTTATAAGATAATAAAATCATATATTTTAGTCATTCTGGCAAGTCCGCCGTGGCAGAGCATGCCTGCGATACTAGCGGGCTGCTATTTCTCCGTTTCGACAGAGCGAGATTGCTGGTACGGGAAAATGAGCGATCGATGAAAAGTGAATGAAATGAATCTATTGATTCTCGAAAACACATCCCTCGCAACTAGGAAATCCGGATTTTTAAAACTTTCCGGGAAAAAACCGGAGACTTTTGGGTTAATATATTTATAAATTAAAAATCGATTTGAATCAAACGGATTTTAAATTTTTGCCCGATTTCGGTAATGTTCGAGATGGCAACCCTATTCGCTGCAAGTCTGGTAGAAACGCGGCCATTTTTATTTTCAGCAGCCCTAGCATATACAGGTAGGCGCGGGCGCATGAATATTCATGGCGTTGTAACGGGATGTTGATGCCTGAATAATGTAGCCTGGGGTAGGTCGGGGTTGCCCTGCTTTTTAGCACAGACTGACTTATTTAGGCTTCGTACCTAAAAGACATTCAGTAGCAATTTCGCCGAATTATTACAATAGGGATGACTAGGTTGAAAAACTATTATTTTGATTAGTCCGTCAGAAAGATTATCCAAAATTATTAGACACGTATTTTATCATTAATGGTAATAATGATGTTTTCATGGTCTTAGTTGTATGAAGTGCGCGGGGCGTTTTTCCAGGCATCATAACATCAATGACGTGATTCGCCGGGCCTTAGTGTCGGCCAACGTGCCGTGTGTTATGGAACCTCCCGGCTTATGCCGAACAGACGGCAAGAGGCCTGATGGGCTTACGTTGGTTCCGTGGCACAGAGGTCGGTGTCTTTTGTGGGATGCAACGTGCGTCAGTACCTTTGCACCGTCCCACTTAAGTCACACCGTCAGGTCAGCTGGATCGGCCGCAGAGCACGCGGCCAAAATGAAGCATACCAAATACTCTGCTCTGGAACAGATGTATGACTTTGTGCCAGTTGCAGTTGAGACGGCGGGACCTTGGGCCACGGAGGCCAAAGAATTCTTGAGTGATCTGGGTCGGCGGCTGAGAGACAGGGGTTGTGACCCTCGTTCCGGATCGTGGTAACGCTGCTAGCGTTATGGGGACGTTTGGGCCGGGTACGATTCGGGACGGTTCCTTCAGTTAGTTTTATTATTAGTAAATAAGGATGACGAGGCCTAAAGCGGATGACATCATTGATTTGTGTGAGACGAAGCCTGTTGCGGATTTGTATTTGTGGCCACCTGACGAAGCCTGCGTTGTGGATGTTAACACATGACTTCTTTTTTTTTTGTATTGCTATTTTGTTTATGTGATTTAGTTTTAATTTTATTTTTAGGCTTATTATTGTAATTGTGACCAACTTTGTGTGATTTAATAAATGCTAATCTTTTTATTTATAAATAACATGTTGATAGCAATCAAGCATACATCCCGCACAATAGTAAGCGGCCGTAGTCCATAGACGCCCGTAATACCAGTAATGATGCTGACAATTGTCACACCAGTCACCGTGGTGCTATTGGGCCCAGTTCCCCAAACGCGTTAGTTCCGCGTAACACCATTCCCCGCCCTTTGGTTTGAACCTGCTCTTTGGATTGAAAGTTACTTGCTATTACCACTGAGCCACCTACGCTCGCTCTCAACAATGATAAAAATTACCAACATCTTGAGAGACTCTCGTTAGGTAGCTGGATCAAGAATCAGATGCAGAAGGCGATAATCCTGGACACGGCGTGTGTAGTCCGGCGGTTCCTCTATCTGCGGCCCTAACCACCGGCAGCCTGGGCCCTGCTCCGTTGCCGGCGGCACCCTAGGTTAGGTTTTTTTTAATTATGTGTTTGTTTTATATATGGTTTTTGTATGTATTTTTGTATTTCACTTTTATAATCATGTTGTAAAAAAAACCCCTAACCTAAGAAGAAGAATACATAAAGACAAAAATAGGTAATAATTACAATTACTTGTTTTTATTAGTAAACCCGTGTTTCGTTACCATATTGACACTTGTTCCAGCTAAATCATAGCACAGACGTGCCTTATCTACTCCAACGAAGAACAAAAGAGTTGCTCATTAGATATTTTATGTTTAGGTCTTTAACTATTCATTATTGGAATATTTATATGAATAATATTAATTTGTTATTGGTGACCGAAGAGCTGGTGGCTTCCTCGCACAACGTATCAGCATTGCGATACAATGAGGAAATGCCGCCGGCATCCTAACGATGTTTATTAAATAAAAAAACATTAATTATTTAATTTTATTTCGGTTGACCTTGCCTTTTAAAATACGTGACAATGTATGTACCAAAAACTAAAGGGAGTACCTATTCAGATTTTAAAATCTTGATTTGTTATGGTCATGATGTCGCTATGATATAATTGGCCTATATTTGGTATTTAATTGGAACTGGGAGTAGTGTCCGGGTTTTATCATAACGGTAACTAAACCTTCGAATTTTCCGCCTCTATGGCCTTAGGCCACAAAGTATGCTGCTTACACATAATGCTCATCATATGTACGAGATCATTATGTACATACGTGTACGAGACAAGAGATATTACAGATTATATAAATAGTTCAAAAAACAGATATATATGTCCTATACAAAAAACTAATCCGAACCGTTTTAACCACTACCCAAAACAATTGACGCGGCCCCCTCTCCCCCGCACAACGTTAGGGTGGCCTACGAGAAATATTATATAATATAGTTGTGTGGGCAACCCGCGTGTCAGTACCGACATAAGACAAAAGACCATCGATTCGGCAGCGAATTTGTGTGATATATTTAAAATATATTTAAAAAAAACTTGTTCACAGCTTGCCGCAAAGACCAGCGGCCCGCGCCGCTCGACGCGGCGGCCATCATGAAAGAAAAGAGCAAGAACGCTGCCCGCTCCCGCAGAGAGAAAGAGAACGCGGAGTTCTTGGAGCTGGCCAAGCTCCTCCCCCTCCCCGCAGCTATAACCTCGCAGCTGGACAAGGCGTCCGTGATCAGACTCACCACCAGCTACTTGAAGATGCGACAGGTCTTCCCTGATGGTAAGTGAGCTCCTAACCTCACTATTAAGGTATTTCCAGTGGATAACAACTAAATAGATGAAGATATTCTCATGGAAGACCATTTTATTAACCACAAAAAGTAAGTTACAATGCTGCCGTAAATCTTGCCTTGAGACCTTGAGGCATTGTATCTAGGTGTTGGCATTGCCTCGACATATTGCAATGCTTTCGTCATTAGATTTGTCTAGAGTCAAACAACGTTATCTTTATAAGATTTTAAGCTAACATGGTCATTTACACTATAATTACTATTTAAAACGAGATATGTCGAGGGTCTGGCATCCAGTGATTCGGAAATTCAAAAATCCAAAAGTTATTGGTTCGGTAAGAAATGCACCAGTCGATACTGTAAGTGTCGTGTGTCGTGAACGTGATCGAGTTCTAAGTGAGAAAGTAGACGCTAGTAGCGGTAGTGACACCGCGCAAATTAAACGAACCCGTAAGCGGGTAGATCGCTACGGGGTGTGGGTAGACCACAAATAAAATAAAAACTCGCAGCAAATCAGTTACACCGTGAACATGGCACTTGTAACAGTGCCGAAATATCGGGAGCTCATGAAAACAAATGTACATGGTAAATATCTCGTTTTAAATAGTAATTATAACGTTATCTTTTTCAATGAACTGTCAATCTTCAAACTTCTATAGAATTATGACGGATTGTCGTTTGTTACTCAAGATGGCGATAGCGTCTCTAGAATAGTTTTTTGTTTGCAAAATGTTGTTTAATGTGTAATATTCATAGCTAATTGTGCAGTAAACTAACGAAACAGTATACAGCTAATGAAGAATTAATCCTGAAACGAGTTCAGTCACTCCTTTAGTCATCAAGCGGCAATCCCGGGATCTTGGCCCCATAAGAAACTATATTTTGAGTCTTATAGCTATAATCTTAACGTATACCGAGGCTTATTACCGAACAACGTCGCCCAAGTGGCATTATACTATTCTATTTATATAATATACTCAAATATTTATAATACGTGCCACTGGCAACATTGTCTAACACTCGGACGTAAGCCATTATTTAAAAGAAGAAGAAAATTATGACGTTTACTTAATACTTTTACAGTGTGAGTTATCTAAATCTAGGAAACTTAACATATTTAGTCGTATTACATAATATTTAAAACGGGTCACTCACGTAATTTAGTCGATTTTCGCTCGACATGTTTCGTTTTTTACGAAGAACGTCATCAGGAGCGACCACCCGCGACAGAGGCAAGTCGTACACGTAGTCGGTTTTAAATATTATTTAATATGTTCGAGTCTCACGAGAGTTTTATAGTTAAAATATTTAGTCGTCTCTAAGATGACAAGCGGATAGCGTGGTACTTGCTGAATAAGAGAAGTTTGTCAGCATTTTATGTCAATTTCTGATAATTTTAAACACTTATCCACATTTGACAGCAATCACCGTGGTGCTATCCGTGCAACATGTCTGTTTAAGGATACACACTAGGACGGGACGGGATGATTTGTCAATTTCTATAGAAAGAATCACGTAATAGCTCGGAGCCCTCGGAAATCACGTGACGTTTTTTATAGAAACCTTCCCGTCCCGTTCTAGTGTGAGTTCTCTTATCAACTTATGCGGTTAACAGATGACAAGGACATTCGTTTATATTAGTCCTGGTGAAGCTATGGGTGGCATTCCCAATATTAATGTTGTTACAATTCTATTTGCCACTCAAACTACTTTGCCAGGCACGTGATTGCGTCTGGTCGCCAGATTTGTGAAGACGTTGACCTGAAATATACATATACATAGCGGATTTACATCTTTATAGAAGAGATAGGACTTTCTTGCTGCAAGTTATAATAAAGAACTACTAGAAACCGCGAAAGCAGGAGGTCGCTGGTTCGATCCCAGCCCTGCTCACCGGGGACCTTGGTCACTTTTTCTTTAGTATATGACATCTCTTTCAATTTATGAACTACTAGAATTTTACCAAAGAAGTGAAAACTACAGCTCTGGAGAAGTTAAATTTGCGTGTTTTAAGGACTTCATCACTTGCAACTTTGACCATAGGTCTTGGTGATGCGTGGGGCGCGTCACCGCCGCCGCCACAGCCCCGGGAGCTCTCCATCCGGGAGCTGGGAAGCCACCTGCTCCAGACCCTGGACGGATTCATCTTCGTGGTGGCGCCCGATGGGAAGATCATGTATATTAGCGAGACGGCATCAGTACACCTTGGGCTTAGTCAGGTAAGTGGATCATAAATAAATAAATAAATATTATAGGACATCCTTGAATAAGGACACACATTGAATAAGTCCCGTAGTAAGCTCAAGAAGGCTTGTGTTACGGGTACTCAGACAACGATATATATAACATACAAATACATAGAAAACATCCATGACTCAGAAATAAATATCTGTGTTCATCACACAAATAAATGCCCTTACCGGGATTCGAACCCAGGACCATCGGCTTAGCAGGCAGGGTCACTACCAACAACGCCGACCGGTCGTCAAAGGTGTAAGGATCTCTTGGCACGGCTCTTGGCTACTGCGGACCCTGGAAGGGTTCATGCTTGTGGTGACTCTTGATGGCAGGATAAATTGTACCTACATCAGTGAGACGGCGTCAGTGTACCTTTGGTGCTTAATCAGGTAAACATTCGAACTGAAGTTTGTTTTCAGACATACAACATAATTAAATTTCCATACTTCTCATTCGGCGTGGGTCAATCAAAATAAATTGGCGTTGTTCTATTATCATCATCATGTTCTATATTCATCATCCGCCTAATAAGAAAAGATTGAGGTCGCCCATAGAAGACCTGAATCAGGCCAAACGGCTAGCAGACAAGTCTGTCAAGTATGAAATTATATCCTGGATTAATACTTCAATAAAACTTATATAATTTATAATTGTTCGTTTGAGATAGTTAAAGATCAACAAACTGCCTTGCAGTTTGGCCTAACATTGTTTTATGGTATATGTATTTAAAATAATTTACATCTGCATGTTATCTCAATAAAAATAAAATAAAAAAAGATTCCGCATCGACCAGTGTAGGTCTATTGTGGTAGCCTTTTTATAATACCTATTAAATGTGTACATATTCTGATCTATCTGATTCTCTGCTGGGTACCTAGCTGGGTGCTTCTTATACAGATGAGTGGTCCGCAGAAGTAGAGGATACGTGTAGTTTCCTTTGTTTCCTGACAGACCCTGGAGCCTGTGAAGTGTTAAGTCCTGTGTATTTATAATGAAGTTGTGATGACAGGTGGAGCTTACTGGCAACTCGATCTACGAGTACATCCACCAGGCTGACCACGAGGAGATGAGCGCGGTGCTGAGCTTGCAGCACCCCCACTCCTACCTTGGACACCAGTATCCTAGCCTCGGGTGAGTAGTCAAAACAAATTAAAGAAAACATTGAATGAATAAAAGATTTCTGAATCAGCATTAACTATGTATATAGTAGTATATATTAACTATGTTTTCTGAATAAACGATGACTCTCACTAGCACGGGACGGTACGGGACGGGTCAGGGCGGGACGGGAAAATCACAAATCACGTTATAGCTCGGCTTTCTATGGAAATTGACAGCTTTTTCCGTCCCGCCCCGTCCCGTCCCGTCCTGTCTCGTCTCGTTCTAGTGTGAGTCATCCTTAACAGCAAATATACGCATGTTGAAAAGCAGAAGTCTCTGCATCTCTGAAGAAACCTTTGCAATGAATATGGAGAGAATTAAGTAATGTGGATAGGTAACAGCGAATCGACCCATGTTGAATAGTTGGTGTTACCTCTGCATATCTTTATGGCATATTTACGTAGGTAATACCTCAAAAAGTACTGTAGGTTTTTCTACTTCTTTTCCAAGATAGTTTTGAAGTATATTTCTTCTGAATTACATTTAGAGACACGATCATTGCCAGAAATACTAACGGCAGCACTTTAATGAATGAAAAATGTTGGTGTTAATATCTTGACGGGTTTTTAGATAGATAATTAACGGCCTCCCCTAACCCTGTCTACGACGCAGGAGGTCCCGGGTTCGAATCCTGATCAGCGCATTTATTTGTGTGTTTATCACGAATATTTGATCCTTAGTCACATGTCACATAATATTTATTTATTTATTTATAATCGTCGTGAAGAAATGACCCGAAACTTTGTAAATTTTCTAAAACGGAGAAACGTGTACATTCTTTCCTGAAATTCCTATAAGCTAAGCTAAGTGGCTTATAGGCAAGTGCCTTCTTTCACATAAAGTAGATGAGTGTAAGAAGTTCTACTTACATAGTAGAATTCTAAATCTTTTCAATTTCAAATTTTATGGCAGGTACCCCGTGGGTGGAACGTGGGGCCCATCAGTGGACATCGAGTGTGAACGGGCCTTCTTCATCCGGATGAAATGTGTTTTAGCCAAGAGGAACGCTGGACTCACCACCTCTGGATACAAGGTACGTTTAAGATATTTGTCGTTACTACATTCTGTATTGTATTATATTGTATTCTGTACACACACACACTCACACACACACATACAGAGAGAGAAAATGTCACTTGACCTCCGAGGGCTCCAATCCGAGCTCGGACGTACAATTATTTGTATAGAAACTGACAAATCGTCCCGTCCCGTCGCGTCCCGTCCCGTTTTAATGTAAGTCACACCATCAAACGTAAATGGGCTATATACCTAAATAAATAAAAAACAAATACTAATAAATAAATAAATATTACAGGACATTCTTACACAAATTGACTAAGTCCCCGCAGTAAGCTCAATAAGGCTTGTGTTACGGGTTCGCAGACAACGATATAGTACCTATATAATATATAAATACATAGAAAACATCCATGACTCAGGAACAAATATCTGTGTTTATCACACAAATAAATGCCCTGACCAGGATTCGAACCCAGGACCATCGGCTTAGCAGGCAGGGTCACTACCAACCACGCCAACCGGTCGTCCTCTATATTTAATATATTATAATGTTAATGTTCTTAGGTAGTTAAAAAAAATGTAATTGACAGGTGCGAAAGAGAAGAATTGAGGTTATGACTGAGACGAAAGACCAACCAAGTTGCATAGCTGTGCAAATTCTGATTAAACTCGAAACTAAGCTCATATCTTCTTCGGCGCGCAATATATCCCTATACCTAAAACTCAAAACCCCTTCGTTATTCACCATCAACAATAGGTACATAGATATTTTAAATACTACCCTATACCGTAAGGAATAAGGGTGTTAACTACCGCATATGAAACTTGTCAGAACGGGGTGTCGGTACGTGTGATGTTAATAAGCTCTCGCATTGTTTGTATAATCGAGCAGCCTGTATAATTAGGTGGTTGAAGAGCATCCTGTATAATATTCGCAAGGAGAACACTGTATGTATACATATAGTATGCACGTGACTACATTACAAAATTGATCTAGAAGGCATTATTCAATGCAGTATTCAATGATAGATAATATTATGTCGGGGAGAATTCGTTTTCGTATTTTGTATAAAAGTTTTTATGGTCCATAGAAAAAGCAGCAACTTTGACATGATAATTCCTTATCAAAGAAATCCCAAACGAACTTTTTGCCACTTTTACTAACACTACCTACCTAATATCAGAGATTTTTCTTACTGGTTGATACGCAACTTTCCTTTGTTTAGTATCACTGTTTTAAAATGTATTACATTTCTCCGTCAGTTTCACTCGTTTTGACGGGCAGAAAACAAATGAAAAATGTCAGGAAAGTTCTTTTTTCTTATTTATTTCTTATTTAGGTATGAGGTAAATATTTAACCAGATATGAAAAAAAAATGAAAATGAAAAAATGAAAAATGTTTATTTGCGTTCACAATAATCATCTTAAAATTAGTGATTGGCACCTCCTTTTAAGCTTTAATATAGCCTGTGCCAGGAGATGCCGCTCTTCCTTAGCTAACGTATTCACTTAACAAAATTGTGCTAATAATGATCGAATTTATTTGTTTTTTTTTTTAATTAAAGGTACAATAATTAATAACATGATTTAAAAAGCGAATTACAATACATGCAAAAGGTATGAACAAAATCAAGATCAATCATAAAATCCCGTTTTGTGTGTGTGTGTGTGATATAAACAGTAAAAGCAAAAAAAAAAATTTGTGCAAACTGGATTTGGCAGATTTTTTCAGGTTTATATCCCGTGCATTGTCTCGTGCAGATTTGATTGCATGGGTGCCATTTGGGAGCACCATCTAGTAGAGGGCCCGTCAGTCTCTTGCCTCCAACTTTTCCTGTCATTATGACTCTCTCCAAGCTGTCGAGGGTCGTCAGAAGACGGTCCTGGCATATAATTGGAATATCATCAGAATCTAATAAGACCACACATTTCAGGTGATCCACTGCTCCGGCTACCTGCGCGCGCGGCGCTTCGGTGAAGGCGCAGCACCTTTAGGACTAGTAGCTGTCGGACACTCTCTACCGCCATCTGCCGTGACCGAACTGAAACTACATAGTAACATGTTCATGTTCAGAGCAAGTTTGGACATGCGGCTGATATTCCTTGACGCCAGGTCAGTACCTACACCACAGAATATATCGTATTAGGACTAGTCACTGTGGGACACTCCCTCCCAACGTCAGCTGTGACCGAACTGAAACTACATAGCAACATGTTCATGTTCAGAGCCAGTTTGGACATGCGACTGATATTCCTTGACGCCAGGTCAGTACCTACACCACAAAATAGATCGTATTTAGGACTAGTCGCTGTGCGACACTCCCTCCCACCGTCGGTGACGGAGTTGAAGCCATATAGGAACATGTCATGGAAATCAGTTCAGTTCATTATGAATTTACTACAGCAGGGCTAACCTCCGACGATAAGCCTCGTCGTAGTAAATTTATAATGTGTAAAACTCGTGAAAGTTTAAATCATCACAGTTCAGTTCAGCCAGCAGAGAAGGTCAGTACACTACCCGTCTTTATGTAGAAACTTATCCACTTCAAAGGTAAGATAATTAGTTTATCTGATTCTAGATAATCATCCAGAATGTCTCGATATTTAAATTTGCAAAAGGATACAGAATACCAGAGTCAAATAAACATAAAATATCACGGTATCCACACTCAATATCATTTTCTGCCATTTGGTGTCGAAACCCTCGGGCCGTGGAGTCCGAGCGCTCGGCTTCTTTTTAAAGATCTCAAGCGTCTGGTCGAAGTCTCCGGTGACCAGAGAGCTGGCAGCTTTCTCTCGCAACGGGTAAGCATAGCCATACAGCGAGGAAATGCTGCCAGCATCTTTGGCACAATGCCTCGGGGACCATATTTGAATGTTTCTCGTAACTTACAAATCAAAAACCCATCCAGTCGGTAAACAAAGCAAAACCTCCAAATAGGAACAAAAACCACAGATCAACTCAACATAATTATTGTCTTAAGAAGTAAGGGTTCATTGTCTACAGTTTCGTGTTTTACTCTCGCACTTAACCTCGCGTTAAAAATTCATTGCAAACCATTACTTATTGTTAATCATCAAGTTACACCTCAGACGCCATAACCGAAGAGTTAAGCGGCACTAACGCGGCGCGAAGCGATTTCACGCGCTAGCGAAGCAACATGACACTTAGTTTGGACACAGGACAACGCCATGACAGTTCAAAAATGTGTAAAACAAATGAGGTTCATTCTCAAATGATAATATAAAATCCTCCACGCGAATTCGAATCGATCGTCTATTGTCACTGTAATCACACAGCATTATATATATGTACCTATAATATTTCTAATCATTGGCAACCCTGGCGATATGCGGGAGTGAGGCCCAAGCGCCAATAAAGATTACCGCGAGTCGATTTTCCACTAGGGGCGCTAGTGGAACGTGGGTCCTGCGGGAACATTTCAAACGTCACTTTGACAATTCTCTCATATTGACACAGCGCCGCCTGGTGAGCGACAATACGGTTGCTCCCATTGCTTTTTGCGGCGTGTTAAAGCGGTTTGTAGGTATTCGCTTTTTCTATCAGGGGCTTTACCATGACGTCTTAACGCGAGTCAGTTTAGGTTGAGTTTAGGCTCTGTTGTATGAAAGCGACTCAGTTTAGGTCTTCAACTGTCATGGTGCTCCTGTTCTTGTATGTACTATCTGATCTATACTACCATCCTTAAGGATGACTAACACCAATCTGATCCGATCCGGGACGATCTGTCAGTTTCTATAGAAAACGTCACGTGACCTCCGAGGTATCACGTGATACTTTCTATATTGTCAGATTTCTATATTGTTTCTATTTCTATGTTGTCAGACTTAATTCACTTAATTCCTTTTAATCCGTCACCCGGCGCTGGCCGGCGCTAGTTGCGTAACGTCAAACTTAATGACCAACCATGGTTAGTCTGGACTGATGCGGTCAGGTGTTACGTTTTATTGTGTCTGCGAATGTCCTCCCTTTATGTCTGTGTGCTTTATTCGGTATTGTTTGTTGCCTGCCGAGATTGCTCACCGAATGTCATCGGAAGATCAGCGCTGGCATACGCTAGCAATACGCTGAGATGAGACCATTTTTGTGGTTGTTTGTTATATCTGTTTTTATTTGTAATTTTTTTTTGAGTCACGAATAAATAAATTGAGTATGAGTATGAGTATGAGAAACTGACAGATCGTCCCGGATCGGATCGGAACGGAGTTGTGTGAGTGATCCTTTACTCATAATTTCTCCAATTAAGAAATACGAGTTCGTTTAATCTTTATCCTAAGTTAAGTACTAGTCAAATAATTGGCAACGCTTAAAAATCTGATCTGAGCCCGGCACTAAGCGTGGAAAAAGGTTCCCAGAACGAGGAACAATACCGGGCGGCCTGCTCCGCTCCCCACTGCACCCGATATGGGGTTCAGAGATGGTATTACCTTAACACATGAAGGTTACCTTCGCCAGTACTGTTCAGGGACCTTACCATGACGTATTAACACGATTCAGTTGACGACCTAAACTGAGTCGCTTCATACAACAGAGCCTAAACTGAATCGCGTTAAGACGTCATGGTTAAGTCCTCAGTACTGTTAAACTGACCATTTGTGAAATTAAACTTTAAAAAATACCAAGAACATGTCGGGCTATGCTTAAATAATAATGAATTGATAGGAGGGACTTATATGTTTAAATATTTAGCCTGCATATAACCTTTTTCCATGCCTCGACAGTAATTATTGCACTATGAAAGAAATGAATTATTCTTGATCTAGACGTGAGCAAAGTCAAGTGTGGAACACGCCCCCTGTTTATTGGTTCACGCCAATCAGCGCGGTTTCGCAGAAACAGACATACATACAGCCGCCACTTACGGGATTTGTACGAGGCTCATTGACATTGAACTAGCGCCTGAGTTTTAGCCTCTTTGATGAAATTGACTCAGTCCAGGGTGCGTAGCCAAGATGCCAATCGCTCACGCTCAGTCGCTAACGAAACGCAACTGTCATTGTCACACTAATAAGAAAAGAGAGAGTTAGATACGATACGTTAGTAAGCGTGACCGATTGGCATCTTGGCTACGCACGCAGCACTCCAGAGGCACGCTGTTAACCATGGTTTTGTGTTTAGGTACAGCGCGAGTTTTTCCGGTGGATTATTCAAAAGTTAAGGTCTATAAAGCTTGATTTTCTTATTAAATCCTTGTCTGCATTAAGGAGTACTCCATTTCTTATAATTTAAACTATCGTGAATCATACTGACATTAAATTGCACCGGTTCAAACTGCGAGCGTGACATGTTTCGACTGCATCGGGCAGTCGTCGTCGGACAGACAGTGGTGTTGTCACCTTCGCGACTCTTGTGATAAAAATACGTGAGTTTGAACCGCAATTTAATACTCCTTTTCTAAAGGAGTATTAAATACCTTTTTATACCTTTTTCCTTTTCATACGCAAAAAAGGCACAATAGATGTCGAGTTGCGGAAAACGCCCAGCACAACTAACTAACTAAACTAACTCCTTTTCTATAGCATCGTGTTCCCGAAATAAAGGGTCTTGATAGACAGAAGCGATTGGTATTTAAATCTAGTTTGGTAATAAGTTACGAAAAACTCATTGGTACGGGCAGGATTTGAACCCACGGCCGCCGGCAGGGTTTGTCAGTCTGAATGATAAAAAAATAAAAAATAATAAAAATATTATGGGACAAATCGACCTAGTCCCACGGTAAGCTCAATAAGGCTTGTATTGTGGGTACTAGACGACGATATATATCAGAATCAGAATCAGAACATTTATTTGTTGAAACATAGGTATTAACAATACAGGTGGTAAATTTAGGTTTTTGATCACTATGTTTTACCCAGAAAATGCGGGTGCACAAATTTAATACTTACGTAACTAACATGCTGCATGCATACAATGGCAAAGTATGTGTAATTTATACAGTAAACGATTAAAATTTTATACAGGAAAAAACAAAATTGTATATGTCATGAGCAATGATTAATTGATGGTATGCATTTTATATTGATAACTTAATTAATAATAATAATAGTTCGAAGTAATAGTAATGTCATTAATTGTTTTATTTGTCAATCTAAGTAGCTATTAAATTAAGTAAAGTATGAAAAGAAAAAATACTAACAATACAAATATGTCACTTACGTGATTTTACAGCCCAAAATGTTAGTGCATATAAGAATTATTCAATATTTTAGGAAGTCATTAACTGAATAGTAGCACTTTTGTAGGAGTAATTCTGTCAGTTTTTTTTTAGTTTCAGTTTCAGTTTTTTTTTATTCTTTCAGTATATAATAGACGGATACATATAAATACTTAAATACATAGAAAACATCCATAACTCAGGAACAAACATTCGTGATAAACACACAAATAAATGCCCTGACTAGGATTCGAACCCGGGACCTCCTGCTTCGTAGGCAGGGTCACTACCAACTAGGCAAGGAGGCCGTTTCCTATACCTATTCACTCGTCGCTGATTATTGTTAGCCCAAGATTTATCCATACCCTACGAACTAAACGTAGCATGTCACTCTCACTCAAGCGCTACTATCTCTTAGTGTGTTTTATAAATGGTGTGTTTAACCCCTCGTGAAAGAAGGGCAGGGGGGATAATTGCCTGTTATTTGCGAGTGTCGGATGTCCAATTGATAAAGAATACAGAACAAATTGATACAGCCGCGAAAAAGTAAATTGGTACAAAAAATGTGCTCTGTGGTTTTTAGGAGCAGTGTGGGGTTGCACACATTTTGTTGACATAATAAAAAATGCTATATTGTTTTCTATTGAGGATCACTCAAAGTGCCAGATCTGTCACGTCCGAGGGCTCCGAGCTGTCACGTGACGCTTCTATAGGAATTTACATATCGGGACGGCCCGTGCCGGTCCACTGTGAGTCATGCTTTAAGGTGTACAGCCAAATCTATAAGACACTCACCTCATTTAATTACTTATCAATATATATTGATAAATATGTATGTGGGGACAATCTTACACAGATTGGCGTAGTCCCAATCTAAGCAAAGCTTGTACTAGGCGACGCGAAGCGAAAATATAAATACTTTTATACAGAAATACGTACACCACAGACCGGTGTGAAGTTAGCAGCCAAAGTTAGCAGCCGGCGATAACCCGACCAAATTAAGGAGTCGTGATTTTTTTGTTACAAAACATCATAAACAGCTTGTAGAATGTGCCTGAAACTCACATCTTCTAAAAATTACACGCCAAACATCTAAAATAAATCAAAATATACAAAAAAAAAATCGGCTGCTAACTTCACTATTCAGCAGCCAAAATAAATCTTTCAATTTCCTAAAGTGAAACGGCAAGTAAGACAGTTTAGAGGGGTAATATTTATAGCTTGGAAGCCTAGGTATATGACAAAAGTAAGATAAGAGTGGCCGTCAACCATCTACTTAGTGAAAAACAGCCATCAATCATCACTTGAGCAATTACTTAAAGAAATTACGTCTTCCTAAAAAAATGTTTGACAACCGGCGAAAATGTAACATTTGACATTTATTTCAAAGAATTTAGTACAAAAGTAAACAGAAAACACCATTACAATCGTGGCAGTCGGCAGTTTCGACAGACGAATAAAGATGAACGTGACGAAATATGTTTTTTTTTAAGAGTTTCACAAATCCTCCGTTTTTCCCTATTCAAACGGCGAGCAGGGAAGTAAAAAGGATTGATATATATATATATAACGCTTAGCTAAACGACGCAATGGAGTTTTGAGTGGCAGTCGACCGTCTACCTTATAAAACACAGCCATCAATCATTACTTGAGCGATTTTTTTAAATAAATTTCGTCTATCATACAAAAATGTTTGACAATCGGCGATTATGGAACACTTGACATTTATTTCAAAGAACCAAGATCAAAAGTAAACATAATACACCATCACTACCGTGGCAGTCGGCAGTTTCGATATTCGAATCAAAATAAACGTGATGAAATATGCAATTTTCTTAACAATTTCACAAATCCTCCATTTTTCCCTATTCAAACGGCGAGCAAGGAAGTAAAAAGGATTGATATATATAGATATAACGCTTTGCTATACGACGCAATGGAGTTTTGAGTGGCAGTCGACTGTCTACTAGGTGAAAAAGGCCAGCAGCCAAAAGCCATCGAGTAAAATATTTATTAAGGAAATCTGGTTTTCTTTTAACATTTAATTGAAAGACGGCAAAAAAGGAATATCCGTTAACAAATACGGTTTCACTTAACCAAAGTCTATCAGAAACCAATATTCTAACTTTGGCAGTCAGGAGTTAAGATGGACAAACTGAGACAAACGTGACGATGTGTAGCTAAAATTTTCTTAGTAAAATTACAAATCCTTCATTTCTCTAGAGTCAAACGGCAAGCCAGTAAGATTAGACAGGTGATACTTATAGCTTAGTAGCCTAGTTATATAATGCATGTAAAATTAAAGTGGCAGTCAACCATGTACTTTATAAAAATAGCCATCAATCATTACTTGAGCGATTTTTTAAATAAATTTCGATTATCATACAAAAATGTTTGACAATCGGCGATAATGGAACATTTGACATTTATTTTAAAGAACCCAGATCAAAAGTAAACATAAAACACCATCACTACCGTGGCAGTCGGCAGTTTCGATAGTCGAATCAAAATAAACGTGATGAAATATGAAATTTTCTTAACAATTTCACAAATCCTCCATTTTTCCCTATTCAAACGGCGAGCAAGGAAGTAAAAAGGACTGATAAATATAGATATAACGCTTAGCTATACGACGCAATGGAGTTTTGAGTGGCAGTCAACCGTCTACTAGGTGAAAAAGGCCAGCAGCCAAAAGCCATCGAGTAAAAGATTTATTAAGGAAATCTGGTTTTCTTTTAACATTTCATTGAAAGACGGCAAAAAAGGAATATCCGTTAACAAATACGGTTTAACTTAACCAAAGTCTACCAGAAAACAATATTCTAACTTTGGCAGTCAGGAGTTAAGATGGACAAACTGAGACAAACGTGACGATGTGTAGCTAAAATTTTCTTAGTAAAATTACAAATCTTTCATTTCTCTAGAGTCAAACGGCAAGCCAGTAAGATTAGACAGGTGATACTTATAGCTTAGTAGCCTAGGTATATAATGCATGTAAAATTAAAGTGGCAGTCAACCATCTACTTTATAAAAATAGCCATCAATCATTACTTGAGCGATTTTTTAAATAAATTTCGTTTATCATACAAAAATGTTTGACAATCGGCGATAATGGAACATTTGACATTTATTTTAAAGAACCCAGATCAAAAGTAAACATAAAACACCATCACTACCGTGGCAGTCGGCAGTTTCGATAGTCGAATCAAAATAAACGTGATGAAATATGAAATTTTCTTAACAATTTCACAAATCCTCCATTTTTCCCTATTCAAACGGCGAGCAAGGAAGTAAAAAGGATTGATATATATAGATATAACGCTTAGCTATACGACGCAATGGAGTTTTGAGTGGCAGTCGACCGTCTACTAGGTGAAAAAGGCCAGCAGCCAAAAGCCATCGAGTAAAATATTTGTTAAGGAAATCTGGTTTTCTTTTAACATTTCATTGAAAGACGGCAAAAAAGGAATATCCGTTAACAAATACGGTTTAACTTAACCAAAGTCTACCAGAAAACAATATTCTAACTTTGGCAGTCAGGAGTTAAGATGGACAAACTGAGACAAACGTGACGATGTGTAGCTAAAATTTTCTTAGGAAAATTACAAATCCTTCATTTCTCTAGAGTCAAACGGCAAGCCAGTAAGTTTAGACAGGTGATACTTATAGCTTAGTAGCCTAAGTATATAATGCATGTAAAATTAAAGTCCTTTTTACTTCCTTGCTCGCCGTTTGAATAGGGAAAAATGGAGGATTTGTGAAATTGTTAAGAAAATTTCATATTTCATCACGTTTATTTTGATTCGACTATCGAAACTGCCGACTGCCACGGTAGTGATGGTGTTTTATGTTTACTTTTGATCTTGGTTCTTTAAAATAAATGTCAAATGTTCCATTATCGCCGATTGTCAAACATTTTTGTATGATAAACGAAATTTATTTAAAAAATCGCTCAAGTAATGATTGATGATCAGATTTCCTTAACAAATATTTTACTCGATGGCTTTTGGCTGCTGGCCTTTTTCACCTAGTAGACGGTCGACTGCCACTCAAAACTCCATTGCGTCGTATAGCTAAGCGTTATATCTATATATATCAATCCTTTTTACTTCCTTGCTCGCCGTTTGAATAGGGAAAAATGGAGGATTTGTGAAATTGTTAAGAAAATTTCATATTTCATCACGTTTATTTTGATTCGACTATCGAAACTGCCGACTGCCACGGTAGTGATGGTGTTTTATGTTTACTTTTGATCTTGGTTCTTTAAAATAAATGTCAAATGTTCCATTATCGCCGATTGTCAAACATTTTTGTATGATAAACGAAATTTATTTAAAAAATCGCTCAAGTAATGATTGATGGCTTTTTTTATAAAGTAGATGGTTGACTGCCACTTTAATTTTACATGCATTATATACCTAGGCTACTAAGCTATAAGTATCACCTGTCTAAACTTACTGGCTTGCCGTTTGACTCTAGAGAAATGAAGGATTTGTAATTTTACTAAGAAAATTTTAGCTACACATCGTCACGTTTGTCTCAGTTTGTCCATCTTAACTCCTGACTGCCAAAGTTAGAATATTGTTTTCTGGTAGACTTTGGTTAAGTTAAACCGTATTTGTTAACGGATATTCCTTTTTTGCCGTCTCTCAATGAAATGTTAAAAGAAAACCAGATTTCCTTAACAAATATTTTACTCGATGGCTTTTGGCTGCTGGCCTTTTTCACCTAGTAGACGGTCGACTGCCACTCAAAACTCCATTGCGTCGTATAGCTAAGCGTTATATCTATATATATCAATCCTTTTTACTTCCTTGCTCGCCGTTTGAATAGGGAAAAATGGAGGATTTGTGAAATTGTTAAGAAAATTTCATATTTCATCACGTTTATTTTGATTCGACTATCGAAACTGCCGACTGCCACGGTAGTGATGGTGTTTTATGTTTACTTTTGATCTGGGTTCTTTAAAATAAATGTCAAATGTTCCATTATCGCCGATTGTCAAACATTTTTGTATGATAAACGAAATTTATTTAAAAAATCGCTCAAGTAATGATTGATGGCTATTTTTATAAAGTAGATGGTTGACTGCCACTTTAATTTTACATGCATTATATACCTAGGCCACTAAGCTATAAGTATCACCTGTCTAAACTTACTGGCTTGCCGTTTGACTCTAGAGAAATGAAGGATTTGTAATTTTACTAAGAAAATTTTAGCTACACATCGTCACGTTTGTCTCAGTTTGTCCATCTTAACTCCTGACTGCCAAAGTTAGAATATTGTTTTCTGATAGACTTTGGTTAAGTTAAACCGTATTTGTTAACGGATATTCCTTTTTTGCCGTCTCTCAATGAAATGTTAAAAGAAAACCAGATTTCCTTAACAAATATTTTACTCGATGGCTTTTGGCTGCTGGCCTTTTTCACCTAGTAGACGGTCGACTGCCACTCAAAACTCCATTGCGTCGTATAGCTAAGCGTTATATCTATATATATCAATCCTTTTTTTTTCCTTGCTCGCCGTTTGAATAGGGAAAAATGGAGGATCTGTGAAATTGTTAAGAAAATTTCATATTTCATCACGTTTATTTTGATTCGACTATCGAAACTGCCGACTGCCACGGTAGTGATGGTGTTTTATGTTTACTTTTGATCTGGGTTCTTTAAAATAAATGTCAAATGTTCCATTATCGCCGATTGTCAAACATTTTTGTATGATAAACGAAATTTATTTAAAAAATCGCTCAAGTAATGATTGATGGCTATTTTTATAAAGTAGATGGTTGACTGCCACTTTAATTTTACATGCATTATATACCTAGGCTACTAAGCTATAAGTATCACCTGTCTAAACTTACTGGCTTGCCGTTTGACTCTAGAGAAATGAAGGATTTGTAATTTTCCTAAGAAAATTTTAGCTACACATCGTCACGTTTGTCTCAGTTTGTCCATCTTAACTCCTGACTGCCAAAGTCAAAATATTGTTTTCTGGTAGACTTTGGTTAAGTTAAACCGTATTTGTTAACGGATATTCCTTTTTTGCCGTCTTTCAATTAAATGTTAAAAGAAAACCAGATTTCCTTAACAAATATTTTACTCGATGGCTTTTGGCTGCTGGCCTTTTTCACCTAGTAGACGGTCGACTGCCACTCAAAACTCCATTGCGTCGTATAGCTAAGCGTTATATCTATATATATCAATCCTTTGTACTTCCTTGCTCGCCGTTTGAATAGGGAAAAATGGAGGATTTGTGAAATTGTTAAGAAAATTTCATATTTCATCACGTTTATTTTGATTCGACTATCGAAACTGCCGACTGCCACGGTAGTGATGGTGTTTTATGTTTACTTTTGATCTGGGTTTTTTAAAATAAATGTCAAATGTTCCATTATCGCCGATTGTCAAACATTTTTGTATGATAAACGAAATTTATTTAAAAAATCGCTCAAGTAATGATTGATGGCTATTTTTATAAAGTAGATGGTTGACTGCCACTTTAATTTTACATGCATTATATACCTAGGCTACTAAGCTATAAGTATCACCTGTCTAAACTTACTGGCTTGCCGTTTGACTCTAGAGAAATGAAGGATTTGTAATTTTACTAAGAAAATTTTAGCTACACATCGTCACGTTTGTCTCAGTTTGTCCATCTTAACTCCTGACTGCCAAAGTTAGAATATTGTTTTCTGGTAGACTTTGGTTAAGTTAAACCGTATTTGTTAACGGATATTCCTTTTTTGCCGTCTTTCAATTAAATGTGAAAAGAAAACCAGATTTCCTTAACAAATATTTTACTCGATGGCTTTTGGCTGCTGGCCTTTTTCACCTAGTAGACGGTCGACTGCCACTCAAAACTCCATTGCGTCGTATAGCTAAGCGTTATATCTATATATATCAATCCTTTGTACTTCCTTGCTCGCCGTTTGAATAGGGAAAAATGGAGGATTTGTGAAATTGTTAAGAAAATTTCATATTTCATTACGTTTATTTTGATTCGACTATCGAAACTGCCGACTGCCACGGTAGTGATGGTGTTTTATGTTTACTTTTGATCTGGGTTCTTTAAAATAAATGTCAAATGTTCCATTATCGCCGATTGTCAAACATTTTTGTATGATAAACAAAATTTATTTAAAAAATCGCTCAAGTAATGATTGATGGCTATTTTTATAAAGTAGATGGTTGACTGCCACTTTAATTTTACATGCATTATATACCTAGGCTACTAAGCTATAAGTATCACCTGTCTAAACTTACTGGCTTGCCGTTTGACTCTAGAGAAATGAAGGATTTGTAATTTTCCTAAGAAAATTTTAGCTACACATCGTCACGTTTGTCTCAGTTTGTCCATCTTAACTCCTGACTGCCAAAGTTAGAATATTGTTTTCTGGTAGACTTTGGTTAAGTTAAACCGTATTTGTTAACGGATATTCCTTTTTTGCCGTCTTTCAATTAAATGTGAAAAGAAAACCAGATTTCCTTAACAAATATTTTACTCGATGGCTTTTGGCTGCTGGCCTTTTTCACCTAGTAGACGGTCGACTGCCACTCAAAACTCCATTGCGTCGTATAGCTAAGCGTTATATCTATATATATCAATCCTTTTTTTTTCCTTGCTCGCCGTTTGAATAGGGAAAAATGGAGGATCTGTGAAATTGTTAAGAAAATTTCATATTTCATCACGTTTATTTTGATTCGACTATCGAAACTGCCGACTGCCACGGTAGTGATGGTGTTTTATGTTTACTTTTGATCTGGGTTCTTTAAAATAAATGTCAAATGTTCCATTATCGCCGATTGTCAAACATTTTTGTATGATAAACGAAATTTATTTAAAAAATCGCTCAAGTAATGATTGATGGCTATTTTTATAAAGTAGATGGTTGACTGCCACTTTAATTTTACATGCATTATATACCTAGGCTACTAAGCTATAAGTATCACCTGTCTAAACTTACTGGCTTGCCGTTTGACTCTAGAGAAATGAAGGATTTGTAATTTTACTAAGAAAATTTTAGCTACACATCGTCACGTTTGTCTCAGTTTGTCCATCTTAACTCCTGACTGCCAAAGTTAGAATATTGTTTTCTGATAGACTTTGGTTAAGTTAAACCGTATTTGTTAACGGATATTCCTTTTTTGCCGTCTCTCAATGAAATGTTAAAAGAAAACCAGATTTCCTTAACAAATATTTTACTCGATGGCTTTTGGCTGCTGGCCTTTTTCACCTAGTAGACGGTCGACTGCCACTCAAAACTCCATTGCGTCGTATAGCTAAGCGTTATATCTATATATATCAATCCTTTTTTTTTCCTTGCTCGCCGTTTGAATAGGGAAAAATGGAGGATCTGTGAAATTGTTAAGAAAATTTCATATTTCATCACGTTTATTTTGATTCGACTATCGAAACTGCCGACTGCCACGGTAGTGATGGTGTTTTATGTTTACTTTTGATCTGGGTTCTTTAAAATAAATGTCAAATGTTCCATTATCGCCGATTGTCAAACATTTTTGTATGATAAACGAAATTTATTTAAAAAATCGCTCAAGTAATGATTGATGGCTATTTTTATAAAGTAGATGGTTGACTGCCACTTTAATTTTACATGCATTATATACCTAGGCTACTAAGCTATAAGTATCACCTGTCTAAACTTACTGGCTTGCCGTTTGACTCTAGAGAAATGAAGGATTTGTAATTTTCCTAAGAAAATTTTAGCTACACATCGTCACGTTTGTCTCAGTTTGTCCATCTTAACTCCTGACTGCCAAAGTCAGAATATTGTTTTCTGGTAGACTTTGGTTAAGTTAAACCGTATTTGTTGACGGATATTCCTTTTTTGCCGTCTTTCAATTAAATGTGAAAAGAAAACCAGATTTCCTTAACAAATATTTTACTCGATGGCTTTTGGCTGCTGGCCTTTTTCACCTAGTAGACGGTCGACTGCCACTCAAAACTCCATTGCGTCGTATAGCTAAGCGTTATATCTATATATATCAATCCTTTTTACTTCCTTGCTCGCCGTTTGAATAGGGAAAAACGGAGGATTTGTGAAATTGTTAAGAAAATTTCATATTTCATCACGTTTATTTTGATTCGAATATCGAAACTGCCGACTGCCACGGTAGTGATGGTGTTTTATGTTTACTTTTGATCTGGGTTCTTTAAAATAAATGTCAAATGTTCCATTATCGCCGATTGTCAAACATTTTTGTATGATAAACGAAATTTATTTAAAAAATCGCTCAAGTAATGATTGATGGCTATTTTTATAAAGTAGATGGTTGACTGCCACTTTAATTTTACATGCATTATATACCTAGGCTACTAAGCTATAAGTATCACCTGTCTAAACTTACTGGCTTGCCGTTTGACTCTAGAGAAATGAAGGATTTGTAATTTTACTAAGAAAATTTTAGCTACACATCGTCACGTTTGTCTCAGTTTGTCCATCTTAACTCCTGACTGCCAAAGTTAGAATATTGTTTTCTGATAGACTTTGGTTAAGTTAAACCGTATTTGTTAACGGATATTCCTTTTTTGCCGTCTCTCAATGAAATGTTAAAAGAAAACCAGATTTCCTTAACAAATATTTTACTCGATGGCTTTTGGCTGCTGGCCTTTTTCACCTAGTAGACGGTCGACTGCCACTCAAAACTCCATTGCGTCGTATAGCTAAGCGTTATATCTATATATATCAATCCTTTTTTTTTTCCTTGCTCGCCGTTTGAATAGGGAAAAATGGAGGATCTGTGAAATTGTTAAGAAAATTTCATATTTCATCACGTTTATTTTGATTCGACTATCGAAACTGCCGACTGCCACGGTAGTGATGGTGTTTTATGTTTACTTTTGATCTGGGTTCCTTAAAATAAATGTCAAATGTTCCATTATCGCCGATTGTCAAACATTTTTGTATGATAAACGAAATTTATTTAAAAAATCGCTCAAGTAATGATTGATGGCTATTTTTATAAAGTAGATGGTTGACTGCCACTTTAATTTTACATGCATTATATACCTAGGCTACTAAGCTATAAGTATCACCTGTCTAAACTTACTGGCTTGCCGTTTGACTCTAGAGAAATGAAAGATTTGTAATTTTACTAAGAAAATTTTAGCTACACATCGTCACGTTTGTCTCAGTTTGTCCATCTTAACTCCTGACTGCCAAAGTTAGAATATTGTTTTCTGGTAGACTTTGGTTAAGTTAAACCGTATTTGTTAACGGATATTCCTTTTTTGCCGTCTCTCAATGAAATGTTAAAAGAAAACCAGATTTCCTTAACAAATATTTTACTCGATGGCTTTTGGCTGCTGGCCTTTTTCACCTAGTAGACGGTCGACTGCCACTCAAAACTCCATTGCGTCGTATAGCTAAGCGTTATATCTATATATATCAATCCTTTTTACTTCCTTGCTCGCCGTTTGAATAGGGAAAAACGGAGGATTTGTGAAATTGTTAAGAAAATTTCATATTTCATCACGTTTATTTTGATTCGAATATCGAAACTGCCGACTGCCACGGTAGTGATGGTGTTTTATGTTTACTTTTGATCTGGGTTCTTTAAAATAAATGTCAAATGTTCCATTATCGCCGATTGTCAAACATTTTTGTATGATAAACGAAATTTATTTAAAAAATCGCTCAAGTAATGATTGATGGCTATTTTTATAAAGTAGATGGTTGACTGCCACTTTAATTTTACATGCATTATATACCTAGGCTACTAAGCTATAAGTATCACCTGTCTAAACTTACTGGCTTGCCGTTTGACTCTAGAGAAATGAAGGATTTGTAATTTTACTAAGAAAATTTTAGCTACACATCGTCACGTTTGTCTCAGTTTGTCCATCTTAACTCCTGACTGCCAAAGTTAGAATATTGTTTTCTGGTAGACTTTGGTTAAGTTAAATCGTATTTGTTAACGGATATTCCTTTTTTGCCGTCTTTCAATGAAATGTTAAAAGAAAACCAGATTTCCTTAACAAATAATTTACTCGATGGCTTTTGGCTGCTGGCCTTTTTCACCTAGTAGACGGTCGACTGCCACTCAAAACTCCATTGCGTCGTATAGCTAAGCGTTATATCTATATATATCAATCCTTTTTACTTCCTTGCTCGCCGTTTGAATAGGGAAAAATGGAGGATTTGTGAAATTGTTAAGAAAATTTCATATTTCATCACGTTTATTTTGATTCGACTATCGAAACTGCCGACTGCCACGGTAGTGATGGTGTTTTATGTTTACTTTTGATCTGGGTTCCTTAAAATAAATGTCAAATGTTCCATTATCGCCGATTGTCAAACATTTTTTTATGATAAACAAAATTTATTTAAAAAATCGCTCAAGTAATGATTGATGGCTATTTTTATAAAGTAGATGGTTGACTGCCACTTTAATTTTACATGCATTATATACCTAGGCTACTAAGCTATAAGTATCACCTGTCTAAACTTACTGGGTTGCCGTTTGACTCTAGAGAAATGAAGGATTTGTAATTTTACTAAGAAAATTTTAGCTACACATCGTCACGTTTGTCTCAGTTTGTCCATCTTAACTCCTGACTGCCAAAGTAAGAATATTGTTTTCTGGTAAACTTTGGTTAAGTTAAACCGTATTTGTTAACGGATATTCCTTTTTTGCCGTCTTTCAATGAAATGTTAAAAGAAAACCAGATTTCCTTAACAAATATTTTACTCGATGGCTTTTGGCTGCTGGCCTTTTTCACCTAGTAGACGGTCGACTGCCACTCAAAACTCCATTGCGTCGTATAGCTAAGCGTTATATCTATATATATCAATCCTTTTTACTTCCTTGCTCGCCGTTTGAATAGGGAAAAATGGAGGATTTGTGAAATTGTTAAGAAAATTTCATATTTCATCACGTTTATTTTGATTCGACTATCGAAACTGCCGACTGCCACGGTAGTGATGGTGTTTTATGTTTACTTTTGATCTGGGTTCTTTAAAATAAATGTCAAATGTTCCATTATCGCCGATTGTCAAACATTTTTGTATGATAATCGAAATTTATTTAAAAAATCGCTCAAGTAATGATTGATGGCTATTTTTATAAAGTAGATGGTTAACTGCCACTTTAATTTTACATGCATTATATACCTAGGCTACTAAGCTATAAGTATCATTTGTCTAATCTTACTGGCTTGCCGTTTGACTCTAGAGAAATGAAAGATTTGTAATTTTACTAAGAAAATTTTAGCTACACATCGTCACGTTTGTCTCAGTTTGTCCATCTTAACTCCTGACTGCCAAAGTTAGAATATTGTTTTCTGGTAGACTTTGGTTAAGTTAAACCGTATTTGTTAACGGATATTCCTTTTTTGCCGTCTCTCAATGAAATGTTAAAAGAAAACCAGATTTCCTTAACAAATATTTTACTCGATGGCTTTTGGCTGCTGGCCTTTTTCACCTAGTAGACGGTCGACTGCCACTCAAAACTCCATTGCGTCGTATAGCTAAGCGTTATATCTATATATATCAATCCTTTTTACTTCCTTGCTCGCCGTTTGAATAGGGAAAAATGGAGGATTTGTGAAATTGTTAAGAAAATTTCATATTTCATCACGTTTATTTTGATTCGAATATCGAAACTGCCGACTGCCACGGTAGTGATGGTGTTTTATGTTTACTTTTGATCTGGGTTCTTTAAAATAAATGTCAAATGTTCCATTATCGCCGATTGTCAAACATTTTTGTATGATAAACGAAATTTATTTAAAAAATCGCTCAAGTAATGATTGATGGCTATTTTTATAAAGTAGATGGTTGACTGCCACTTTAATTTTACATGCATTATATACCTAGGCTACTAAGCTATAAGTATCACCTGTCTAAACTTACTGGCTTGCCGTTTGACTCTAGAGAAATGAAGGATTTGTAATTTTACTAAGAAAATTTTAGCTACACATCGTCACGTTTGTCTCAGTTTGTCCATCTTAACTCCTGACTGCCAAAGTTAGAATATTGTTTTCTGGTAGACTTTGGTTAAGTTAAACCGTATTTGTTAACGGATATTCCTTTTTTGCCGTTTTTCAATGAAATGTTAAAAGAAAACCAGATTTCCTTAACAAATATTTTACTCGATGGCTTTTGGCTGCTGGCCTTTTTCACCTAGTAGACGGTCGACTGCCACTCAAAACTCCATTGCGTCGTATAGCTAAGCGTTATATCTATATATATCAATCCTTTTTACTTCCTTGCTCGCCGTTTGAATAGGGAAAAATGGAGGATTTGTGAAATTGTTAAGAAAATTTCATATTTCATCACGTTTATTTTGATTCGACTATCGAAACTGCCGACTGCCACGGTAGTGATGGTGTTTTATGTTTACTTTTGATCTGGGTTCCTTAAAATAAATGTCAAATGTTCCATTATCGCCGATTGTCAAACATTTTTGTATGATAAACAAAATTTATTTAAAAAATCGCTCAAGTAATTATTGATGGCTATTTTTATAAAGTAGATGGTTGACTGCCACTTTAATTTTACATGCATTATATACCTAGGCTACTAAGCTATAAGTATCACCTGTCTAAACTTACTGGCTTGCCGTTTGACTCTAGAGAAATGAAGAATTTGTAATTTTACTAAGAAAATTTTAGCTACACATCGTCACGTTTGTCTCAGTTTGTCCATCTTAACTCCTGACTGCCAAAGTTAGAATATTGTTTTCTGGTAGACTTTGGTTAAGTTAAACCGTATTTGTTAACGGATATTCCTTTTTTGCCGTCTCTCAATGAAATGTTAAAAGAAAACCAGATTTCCTTAATAAATCTTTTACTCGATGGCTTTTGGCTGCTGGCCTTTTTCACCTAGTAGACGGTTGACTGCCACTCAAAACTCCATTGCGTCGTATAGCTAAGCGTTATATCTATATTTATCAGTCCTTTGTACTTCCTTGCTCGCCGTTTGAATAGGGAAAAATGGAGGATTTGTGAAATTGTTAAGAAAATTTCATATTTCATCACGTTTATTTTGATTCGACTATCGAAACTGCCGACTGCCACGGTAGTGATGGTGTTTTATGTTTACTTTTGATCTGGGTTTTTTAAAATAAATGTCAAATGTTCCATTATCGCCGATTGTCAAACATTTTTGTATGATAAACGAAATTTATTTAAAAAATCGCTCAAGTAATGATTGATGGCTATTTTTATAAAGTAGATGGTTGACTGCCACTTTAATTTTACATGCATTATATACCTAGGCTGCTAAGCTATAAGTATCACCTGTCTAATCTTACTGGCTTGCCGTTTGACTCTAGAGAAATGAAAGATTTGTAATTTTACTAAGAAAATTTTAGCTACACATCGTCACGTTTGTCTCAGTTTGTCCATCTTAACTCCTGACTGCCAAAGTTAGAATATTGTTTTCTGGTAGACTTTGGTTAAGTTAAACCGTATTTGTTAACGGATATTCCTTTTTTGCCGTCTCTCAATGAAATGTTAAAAGAAAACCAGATTTCCTTAACAAATATTTTACTCGATGGCTTTTGGCTGCTGGCCTTTTTCACCTAGTAGACGGTCGACTGCCACTCAAAACTCCATTGCGTCGTATAGCTAAGCGTTATATCTATATATATCAATCCTTTTTACTTCCTTGCTCGCCGTTTGAATAGGGAAAAATGGAGGATTTGTGAAATTGTTAAGAAAATTTCATATTTCATCACGTTTATTTTGATTCGAATATCGAAACTGCCGACTGCCACGGTAGTGATGGTGTTTTATGTTTACTTTTGATCTGGGTTCTTTAAAATAAATGTCAAATGTTCCATTATCGCCGATTGTCAAACATTTTTGTATGATAAACGAAATTTATTTAAAAAATCGCTCAAGTAATGATTGATGGCTATTTTTATAAAGTAGATGGTTGACTGCCACTTTAATTTTACATGCATTATATACCTAGGCTACTAAGCTATAAGTATCACCTGTCTAAACTTACTGGCTTGCCGTTTGACTCTAGAGAAATGAAGGATTTGTAATTTTACTAAGAAAATTTTAGCTACACATCGTCACGTTTGTCTCAGTTTGTCCATCTTAACTCCTGACTGCCAAAGTTAGAATATTGTTTTCTGGTAGACTTTGGTTAAGTTAAACCGTATTTGTTAACGGATATTCCTTTTTTGCCGTCTTTCAATGAAATGTTAAAAGAAAACCAGATTTCCTTAACAAATATTTTACTCGATGGCTTTTGGCTGCTGGCCTTTTTCACCTAGTAGACGGTCGACTGCCACTCAAAACTCCATTGCGTCGTATAGCTAAGCGTTATATCTATATATATCAATCCTTTTTACTTCCTTGCTCGCCGTTTGAATAGGGAAAAATGGAGGATTTGTGAAATTGTTAAGAAAATTTCATATTTCATCACGTTTATTTTGATTCGACTATCGAAACTGCCGACTGCCACGGTAGTGATGGTGTTTTATGTTTACTTTTGATCTGGGTTCCTTAAAATAAATGTCAAATGTTCCATTATCGCCGATTGTCAAACATTTTTGTATGATAAACAAAATTTATTTAAAAAATCGCTCAAGTAATGATTGATGGCTATTTTTATAAAGTAGATGGTTGACTGCCACTTTAATTTTACATGCATTATATACCTAGGCTACTAAGCTATAAGTATCACCTGTCTAAACTTACTGGCTTGCCGTTTGACTCTAGAGAAATGAAGGATTTGTAATTTTACTAAGAAAATTTTAGCTACACATCGTCACGTTTGTCTCAGTTTGTCCATCTTAACTCCTGACTGCCAAAGTTAGAATATTGTTTTCTGGTAGACTTTGGTTAAGTTAAACCGTATTTGTTAACGGATATTCCTTTTTTGCCGTCTTTCAATGAAATGTTAAAAGAAAACCAGATTTCCTTAATAAATCTTTTACTCGATGGCTTTTGGCTGCTGGCCTTTTTCACCTAGTAGACGGTTGACTGCCACTCAAAACTCCATTGCGTCGTATAGCTAAGCGTTATATCTATATTTATCAGTCCTTTTTACTTCCTTGCTCGCCGTTTGAATAGGGAAAAATGGAGGATTTGTGAAATTGTTAAGAAAATTTCATATTTCATCACGTTTATTTTGATTCGACTATCGAAACTGCCGACTGCCACGGTAGTGATGGTGTTTTATGTTTACTTTTGATCTGGGTTCTTTAAAATAAATGTCAAATGTTCCATTATCGCCGATTGTCAAACATTTTTGTATGATAATCGAAATTTATTTAAAAAATCGCTCAAGTAATGATTGATGGCTATTTTTATAAAGTACATGGTTGACTGCCACTTTAATTTTACATGCATTATATAACTAGGCTACTAAGCTATAAGTATCACCTGTCTAATCTTACTGGCTTGCCGTTTGACTCTAGAGAAATGAAGGATTTGTAATTTTACTAAGAAAATTTTAGCTACACATCGTCACGTTTGTCTCAGTTTGTCCATCTTAACTCCTGACTGCCAAAGTTAGAATATTGGTTTCTGGTAGACTTTGGTTAAGTGAAACCGTATTTGTTAACGGATATTCCTTTTTTGCCGTCTTTCAATTAAATGTTAAAAGAAAACCAGATTTCCTTAATAAATATTTTACTCGATGGCTTTTGGCTGCTGGCCTTTTTCACCTAGTAGACAGTCGACTGCCACTCAAAACTCCATTGCGTCGTATAGCAAAGCGTTATATCTATATATATCAATCCTTTTTACTTCCTTGCTCGCCGTTTGAATAGGGAAAAATGGAGGATTTGTGAAATTGTTAAGAAAATTTCATATTTCATCACGTTTATTTTGATTCGAATATCGAAACTGCCGACTGCCACGGTAGTGATGGTGTATTATGTTTACTTTTGATCTTGGTTCTTTGAAATAAATGTCAAGTGTTCCATAATCGCCGATTGTCAAACATTTTTGTATGATAGACGAAATTTATTTAAAAAAATCGCTCAAGTAATGATTGATGGCTGTGTTTTATAAGGTAGACGGTCGACTGCCACTCAAAACTCCATTGCGTCGTTTAGCTAAGCGTTATATATATATATATATCAATCCTTTTTACTTCCCTGCTCGCCGTTTGAATAGGGAAAAACGGAGGATTTGTGAAACTCTTAAAAAAAAACATATTTTGTCACGTTCATCTTTATTCGTCTGTCGAAACTGCCGACTGCCACGATTGTAATGGTGTTTTCTGTTTACTTTTGTACTAAATTCTTTGAAATAAATGTCAAATGTTACATTTTCGCCGGTTGTCAAACATTTTGTTAGGAAGACGTAATTTCTTTAAGTAATTGCTCAAGTGATGATTGATGGCTATTTTTCACTAAGTAGATGGTTGACGGCCACTCTTATCTTACTTTTGTCATATACCTAGGCTTCCAAGCTATAAATATTACCCCTCTAAACTGGCTTACTTGCCGTTTCAGTTTAGGAAATTGAAAGATTTATTTTGGCTGCTGAATAGTGAAGTTAGCAGCCGATTTTTTTTTTGTATATTTTGATTTATTTTAGATGTTTGGCGTGTAATTTTTAGAAGATGTGAGTTTCAGGCACATTCTACAAGCTGTTTATGATGTTTTGTAACAAAAAAATCACGACTCCTTAATTTGGTCGGGTTATCGCCGGCTGCTAACTTTGGCTGCTAACTTCACACCGGTACACCACAGCGAATCCTCCTTTTTTTTAAAGCGCATGTAACACCCCTGGAGTTGCAGGCATCCATAGGCTACGGTGACCGCTTACCATCAGGCGGGCCGTATGCTTATCACCGTAGTATAAAAAAAGGACATCCCCAAAATGAGTCACAACGCAAGTGGCTACATTCGACTTGCGTCATCACTGGCCACATTGCTGACTGCGCGGAAGTCACTCGAGGCTGTTCGCACGTACATAAAAGATAACCTGGAATATTTGTTTTATAAACAAACGATTTGCTGATTATAGATATTCTCAAGGTTGGGGGACTTTGGAATTCAATGCGTTTAGGTTTACGAGCAGAAGTTATGAGAAAACGTTTACATTCTCTTTTCAAATCGGTTAAATATGTCGTTCAGTTTGACCGTGATGTCACATTATGAATTGGTTTGTTCGGACTCATTCAACTTCTTCTGCAACCCTAGGTTTGCTGAGATATACGGTTAACTACATAACCCTATAGCGTAGCCTGATATGAATTTAACTGGTTATTTTTTCTTTGTAAATTGTATTTAGAACCGCTTTCAAATCATTTAACATGTCTATTTGAAAATATTAATTATAAAAGGAGCTGATTTGACTTCTATGAAACATATGACAATCGAATGTAATGTTTTCACCACCGCCGTCCGTTACCGCGAATTATGACACATCTTTTACACGGATTCAGTTTCAAAACTTTACATTTTGTATTGGCAAGTTGCCACGCGATTCTGTGCCTTAAGTGGTTGGCTTAAGGATGCATATTTTTGTTGGTGCCATAGATTGCCGCACACGCAATAGAGCATCGTGGTATTGTATAGTGAGCGTTGGTGGCCCAAAGGTAAGATATAGCGTGCGACATTCAATCCGAAAGTCGCAGGTTCAAACCCCGTCATACCAATGAGTTTTTCGAGTTATCATTTGATATTTACCAATCCGTCAAGGAAAACATCGTGTGGAAACCGGAAAAATCCCAATTTACCCTCTGGGTTGGCAGGTCAGATGACAGTCCGCTTTCCTTAAACTAGCGCTTACGCCAAATCTTGGGATTAGTTACCAAAGCGGACCCCATGCCCAGAGCCATGCCACAGATGGGAAAACGCTAGGAAGGAGAAGATTAACGCCGACTGACGCATCAATATAAATAAATAAATATTTTGTGGGACAATCTTACACAAATCAACCTAGTCCCACGGTAAGCTCAATAGGGTTTGTGTTGTGGGTACTAGATGACGATATATATAATAGATAGATACAGATAAATACTTAAATACATAGAAAACATCCATAACTCAGGAACATATTCGTGATAAACACACAAATAAATGCCCTGATCAGGACCCGAGACCTCCTTCGTAGGCAGGGTCACTACCAAACCAACTAGGCTAGGTGGCCGTTAACATTAATTAATTAACATTACTTAATTTTGATATTAAACTGCGCGAGTGTTACTATATAGAACGTTAAAATTCCACGAACTTATAGCTAACGTTAACTTAAAACGATCAGTCTGTGCTAGCAAAATGGAATTAGCTGGAATCCCTATTTCAGCTAATGTTTCGTACACAATCTAGTGGAGGGTATCCATCCGTGCTGACGATGTGTCCGACCATCTGGCAGCACACGTGGTCTGTAACACTAGAGTTGCCTTTTTTGGTACTTGTTGAACATTGATACGAGCTATTGTTTTGAAATTGGAGCTGCAAGGCAATGTTACAATCGGTAGTCACTTGGTAAATGAGATTATGGACAAAGGAGATCCTTGAGGCGTTGTAACTACATTATTGTCAACATAAAACTTAGTTATTCAAACTAAAATTATTTATTTATTTAAACAAAATCAATTTACAAAAATTTACAAATGTACAATCAATATCCGCAACGTAGGCTTCGTCAAGAGGGTACAATCATAAATCAGCAACAGGCGTCGTCATCACACAAACAATAAAGCAATCCGCAACAGGCTTCGTCATTTTTACTGGTAAGGGCGGCGGCGGTGTCGCCCTCTATCTTCGTAGCGATATCCCATTTAGTATATTGGCCAACTCCCCTTCTCAATTTTCCAACGATATGGAGTATTTGGTGATAGAAGCTAATATTAAGGGGACAAAGGTCGTTCTTGGGGTCGTTTATTGTCCACCTTCCGTTGATTATTTTTCTACCTTGGAGTCGTTGCTAGCCTCTTTTATAACGGATGGCGCACATCACTTATTCATGGGCGACTTCAACACAGATCTCTTAAAAAAAAATCACAGATCACGCAATCTCTTGTCCATAGTTGAGTCCGCGGCACTTTCTGCACTTCCACTAAAACCAACCCATCATAATCTTGACACGTCGGACTCCTGGCTAGACCTTATACTTGCCTCATCAGTCAACCATGTGGCTAAAGTCGGGCAGTTTTCAGCTCCTGGTTTTTCTCGACATGATCTCATATTTGTCTGCTACAGGGTTCGACCTCCTAAACCGCAAGCCGTTACAGTCAAGTTACGCAGCTTTGCACGGTTGGACGCTGACGCACTTATGCGAGATGCGCACGCGGTTGACTGGGAACCCGTTCTTAGCGCGCCAACTATTGACGAGGCGGTAGTTGCACTTAATACATCGGTTTTAAAATTGTTCGATACCCACGCGCCTGTTCGAAATGTCAAACTGAAGCGTCCGCCCGCGCCTTGGATAACCCGAGCGGTCCGTATTGCAATGACAAGGCGGGATCGGGCGTTTCGTAAATTCAAACGCGATCGTAACGAGGCGAACTGGGGCATTTTTAAAACTGCCAGGAATCGATGCAATAAAATTATAAGAGATGCTAAGCGTAAATATATTCACCAAAATGTTATTTGTAGTTCACCAGCCGACACCTGGAAATTCTTAAAGTCTATAGGCATAGGAAAATCTGCTGATCAATTAAGTAATCTTTCATCTTTTTCTCTGAACGACTTAAACATACATTTTTCCAAAACTTCTCCATTAGACCCTGTGACGACATCACAGTTGAGCAGAATCATGATATTGCGCGTCCTGGAATGCATTGTTCCTATTATTACACACGTCGTCAACTTGTCCATGCAGTCGGGTGTTTTTCCTTCCTTGTGGCGTAGTGCATATGTTATTCCTCTTCCCAAAGTGCCCAACCCCTCATGTCTGAAAGAATTCCGCCCCATTTCAATGCTTCCATTTCTGTCTAAGGTCCTCGAAGCCGTAGTACACAAACAACTGGTCACTCACATCTCTAACAACCAAGTTCTCTCCCCATATCAATCAGGCTTTCGCTCAGGGCATAGCACAACAACCGCTCTAATTAAGGTCGTTGAAGATGTACGACAGGGTATTGAGGCATCACTTGTCACCATTCTCGTTCTTATAGATTTCTCAAACGCCTTTAATGCAGTAAATCATGAGCTTCTCCTGGCTGCTCTAGATCGTCTGCGTATTTCATCATCAGTGGCTAAATGGTTTGCATCCTACCTCTGTGGTCGTAGACAAGCTGTTCATGCCAATCGGACCTTTTCTGAGTGGAGTGATCTTAACCCTGGCGTTCCGCAGGGAGGTATTCTTTCTCCCTTACTATTCTCAATCTATATAAATTTAATTACACCTTTTATTAATTGCTGTTTTCATTTGTACGCCGATGACTTACAGTTATACGCCCAAACAAGGATCGACGACATTGACGAGGCCATATTGCGGTTAAATAAAGATCTTTCTACCATTTCATCCTGGTCTAAAGATTTTGGAATAGTTGTTAACCCATCTAAGTGCCAGGCCATCGTGCTTGGAAGTCCACGCTCCGTTACATTATTTGATTGTGCACGCCTAAAACCAATTGTCTTTGAAGGTACCGTGATACCACTTGCATCGCAGGTTAGAAATCTGGGGCTGATCATGGATCGGAGTTTGTCTTGGGAGCCCCAGGTGTCTAATGTGTGTCGTAGAGTCATTTGTACCCTTAGGACGTTATATAGGTTTAAGCATTTTCTGCCAGTTAGTACGAAGACGCTACTCATACAGGCTCTGGTGCTACCAATAATTGATTATTGTGATGTGTGCCTTACTAACGTCTCACAGGGACTCCTAGACAGGCTGGACAGGCTGCTAAATAGCTGTATCAGATTTATCTACGGCCTTCGCAAGTATGACCATGTCTCTGCCTTTCGGCGTAAATTGAATTGGCTTCGCATACGTGACAGAAGGAACCTCAGGGTCTTGTGTATGCTTTTTAGCATTCTACATGACCCAGCTGTGCCTGAGTACCTGCGGTCTAAATTTCAATTTGTTACAGCACAGCCAGGCCGCGAGCTCCGATCCTCCCGCCAAATCATTCTTTCTACCCCACTCCATCGATCCGGTTCTATGACAAATTCTTTCGCCGTCTACGCAATTCGCCTCTGGAACACCCTCCCATTTGATATACGGAATGCTCAGACAAAAGCGTCATTTAAAAATAAGTTACGCAGACATCTTTTAGAAAAGTCTCATGAATAAGTATCATAGTGGTTTGATAGCAGGTATGTATATGTATATGTATATATATGTATATATGTAGGTATATGTATTTTATTTGTATATATGTATATATATTATATTATGTTAATATGTATATATTACTTAGGTATTTAGAATTAGATCCAATGTACATAATACTAAAGTTTTTTTTTCTCTTGTTTCATAATAACTTCCCACACCTATAAATTTTGATCTCTGTTTGGCCCAAAGGTTAACTGGTAGAGAATGCCTTCTGGCATTAAGTTCGCCTTTTGTACATTATTTACTGTGCAATAAAGTTTTAAATAAAAAATAAAATAAAATTTTTCGCTTACTCTACCTAGTGCTCTAAAAGAGACCACTCCGAGTCGCCTCCGGAGCAAAGGTTCCCATCACACCAGCGGCGTTTCCGCGCTGTATAGCTAACGAAATCTCTGCACCAGATACGACCCGGATACGACCCTTAGTTATTTACCTTAATATACCGATACTACCGATATACCGAAACGGGATAGACCCGGGGCCTTACCATGATATTTAACGCGATTCAGTTGAAGACTTAAACTGAGTCCCTTCCATATAGATAGGTAACTGAGCCTATACTGAACCTAAACTGAATCGCGTTAAGAAGTCATGGTAAGGCCCTCGTTCTATTTTTTTCTTATACTACGACGGTGACAAACATCCAATTAAGTCATTTATTATTTGTGATCGGCTAGCCCAGTGGTTTCGGCGTCTGCCGCGAAAGCAGGAGGTAGCTGGTTCGATTCTAGCCCTGCTCACCGGGGGCCTTGGTCACTTTTTCTGTAGTATATGACATCTCTTTCAATTTATGATGTATTTGCTCATTTTGAATAATTATTATTTATGCTGTAAGCGTGGAAAGTACCTACATTTCTATACGAGTATCGTACTACATTTTACAATGCATTATGTGAAGAAATAAACAATAGTAAGGTATTAGCGGTAGTGTAGCCAGAGACTATAAGACTATTAATCGCTTGTAAAAATCTACAACATCCGGTGTTTTTGCAAAACCAGCAATACTTAAGGGTATAAAAGATCACAGGGCGTTAACAAGCGGTGATTAGGAAACAATGGCAAACCCTTAGATCCTTAGTGCGGAAAAACTGTTGACGGAACTTCCTTCCGCCCATTAACCCCTGCCAGGCACCCTTGAGGGGTTAGTTACCCCAGCCTTTGAAATTGGGAAGGGAAGTTTGATTGAGTTTCAATGGGATTAGAAATATGATAGATTTATGTGAATTTTGAAGTGTATTTTAAGTGTTGTTAGCTTTAACACTATATAGGTTAATAAAGTCTATATACATTATACTATCTAGCTAAAATTAAACTATAACTATCGTGAGACATAAATTATTATAAATTACGCACGGTACTCAATCCTAAAATCTCAGAAAACGTCGCGCGTAGTGACTAAAAATACGCGAGTATAATCTGTAATTTACTGTGTGGTTAATACTAATTGAAATAAAACATAATATTGTCTTCTGTTACCGCGATTGTTACTCATTGAAATTAAATACTTTAGAACGGATTAATCACGCTTATTAAATCCATGACCCTACGTTTCGAGCCCTTTACAGCAGCCCTTTATGCGATTAATCCGTTGTAATTCGTTTAATTTCAATGAAATAAAACACTTTTAAAAGAAATCAATCCTGTATATTAACTATATCCCGAAGTTTCGAATCTTTGCCATCACTTTGTTGTAACAGGATAGAATGAAGACAATGTGAAGTGTGATTGCAAAAGCTATTAGTTTCAACCGTTATTTATTTATTTGAGAGCGCTTAAATGTCTAAATAAGCCCTTAGTACCGGTAAGATCGCTCTGCCATTTGAGCTATCGATGCCCGATCCACCCCGGCGAATGTTTCCACTACTTCTTTCATTTGGTTATACGCCTTAGGGAGACGCGTAGCGACATTTACCGAAAGTGTTGAACACATGTACGGCATCGATGTTCTAAGACATTTTAGAAATCATCGATAACAATGTCGTGGGTTCGAGTCCCGCTCGACGCGGGGAATTTCCCATTTTACTTTCAATTATAAAATTCAAAATTTCGTTCGCAGATGTCTCTGCTTCATACAAAATTAATTTAAACCCTTAATACCAAATTATTTAGAACACTAGAACAATCGGTCAACTTGTACACCCATTATCTTACCATAATTGCATTTTCCTTACGAAACAGATTACCGCTACTCGCCACTAGATGGCGCTAGTAGTTTCACAAACGCAATTGCTAACTTTACGGTTTTTATACAGGGTGGCTTCGCTGACGGGCTACGAGCCGCAGGACCTGATCGAGAAGACGCTGTACCACTACATACACGGCACGGACGTGCTACATATGCGGTACTCACACTGTACATGTAAGTATTTACAGTTTTGTACATATCCTAAACTCACATGGTTGCCATTTTGTCGACTGTCGCTATGCGTCTCTTTCGCACTAACAAACTTGTTAGAACGTGACAGCAACAGTGATAATCCATATTATACTAGCAGGAAAACTAACCTCACTCTCTCCCCTTTTTATATTCGTGTAATTATATTAGAAGTGATAACTCCGTTATATGATTAAATTAAAAATACTAAGAAATACATTATCTAGTCGAGGTTTCATTTATAAAAACATGGATAAATTTGGTCTAAGTAACTGCTGGTTTTAGCCTCATCTCTTGCATGAGTGGGATTGGAACCCCCACGGGCACAGCGGGTTTGAGACATTATAGCTACGTTTAACTTCATCACAATCAACAATCAACTAACAACAATCAATAATAATGTTTCCCTTTATATAAGAAAAGTAAAGTATATTTTCTTATTGTCAGAGTATATTTTCTGAGTCTTCGTCAGACTATATTTTCGTTATTATGTACGAGTACATAGAACAGGTCATTCGCGAATTAAATTAATTTTCCTTAATATACCGACGTTTCTACACAAGAAACTTAGCTAAATTCGCGAAAGACTCATTCTATGTTAATAATAATAATGTGTACAAAACTGGAAAGATTTCACTAAAAATATATACACCTTTACACATCGTTTTTCTTTACAGTGCTAACAAAAGGACAAGTGACATCACGTTACTACCGGTTCCTAACCAAAGCTGGCGGCTGGGTGTGGATGCAGAGCTACGCGACCATCGTCCACAACAGCCGCTCTTCCAGGCCACACTGTATAGTCTCCGTCAACTATGTACTCAGGTAGCTAACTGTTATTGTTGTTATATACTAGTAAAAAGTCCTAAAGTCTCGATAGGCGTAGGCAGAGCTTAAGCTCTGAATTCGTAAATTATTAAGGAAACTCTACAATTGTAAAGCACGAATCAAAACATTTTATTATGTGTAATAAATTTTATGGTTCATGTTTTTTTAAAGAACCCTTAATCGGGTAGCCCAATGATAAGGGCGTCTGCCGCGAAAGCAGGTCGATGGTTCGATTCCAGCCCTGCTCACTTTTTCAGCTTTTTCTGTAGTATATGATATGTCTTTCAATTTATAATTAATGAATGAAACTCCTCAAGCTTCAGCGCCGACAACACCGAAATATTATTTTTCGATTGTTATAATCCTGATTTTATATAAATTCAATAGGTACCTATATCTAAATCCAGATCTTTCAAGCCTCCGATCATCAAAATCATCAAAATGCCGACTCTTAAAAGCAAGAATATTTAAAAACCCAATATTTTTTAATTAAGGTTTTAGGAATTTTATAAATCGGTTTTATGCTATTCGTAAAATTGGGGTATCAAAAATCGGAAAAAATATTTTCGCAAATATGTACCTAGTGTAGGTACCCTTCAGTAACACTTTTAACTATTAGGGGATCTAGAGATGAAGAGATTGTGATATTGCAGCGATAAGTTGCTTGCCCATCGCCCATTCACCTGAACTCATACTCACCATCGACTTCTGCACCTACGGGAGGAAAGAAGGTGGTTACTGTGGTGGCTGGTGGTTGGCTCTTACCCCATCACCATGAGTGGTAATTTATCATTTTCAAACGGTGTAACGTTTTTATTTTTTTTAGTGACATCGAGGAGAAACATCTAATCCTGAACCTCGACCAGGGTTCACCCAAGCTGCACGCGGACACCCCCACCCCGCACCCCGCGCCGCCCACGCCCTCCCCCCACGTGGCCCTGCGGCAGGACAAGCTCAACCACGTTCATCTGGACAACGAGTTTAACGGAGACTCCAGCGGCGGCTACCAGTATTCGGAGTACCTTCCAGTATTACCTACTTACGAGCAGGAAGAGTATCCCCAGAACGGTGCGTACCATGACCTGTTCTACAGCGAGAATTACACAGAACCAGAAATCGCCCCGAACTTCATGCTCCCACAAAACCAAAGACCGTATTCCGCGAGCTCTTCCTCATGTTCATCCATGGAGAGCTCCACAGAAGTTGCCAACCAACAGTATAACTACACAAACTTGATTTCTTTCTACGGCCCGAATCAACAAAATGGCCGACCACTTGACAACAGTTTTGGAGGGAACTTCAGCAAAATGGCGGCTAGTCCGGCCGTCACTGAAGGTTATACTAGCGTTATAGTGGACAATACACAGCAGTTCCATCACCACGGAGGTGGAGTAAATGAGTTTGTGCACTGATGGCGGAAAGAATAAGTTTCGAGGTTATTCTTTGAGATTATTGCTTACCATGAGTCGATAGCGGCTGCGCCATTGAATAATATTTGCAACTCGTTCCGACTAGTTAAGAACGAGCGAAATGCATATATGTATTTTCGAATCGCGCAGTCGTTAGCAATTCTAAAACGAGAGCAATATTCATGACGATTAAGCTCTCGTGATTTTATGAGGCTATTCAAAAAGCGACTGCAGTCTTAAACTTGCCAAAATGTATCTTCTTAGTTTACTTTTATACCTACTTAGGAAGAAATGATGATTTTGAAAGTAGATAAATGCGAGATTTTTTAATTTATATAGTATTGTAACCTTTTCCAAAGGAAAAATCGGTTGTGTAACTGAATAATAGGTTACAAATATATAAAAAATGGTAGATTTGCATAAATGTAGCTTTATTCTGTCATATATTTTAAAATATAACTTTTATCTTGCCTGATATTGTTTAAGTGTAAGCGAATTGTAAATAGTGTTGTAAATAGATTATAGATTTAAAAGGTAATATAAGCTATATACTTTTAGACATAAATTATAATAATTATAAACTTGAGCAAAAAATACAGTAATGAATTTTTTTTTTTACAAGGACGTTTTCATCGAATCGTACCTAACAGTCGGAAGTAGCATTTAATGAAAATAGCATCTCTTTTCAATGCAATGCAATATCAATCATGAAATTTATGAGGTTCACTATCACAACTCACTTTATTCTTTTATTAAGAGGGCGCAGGGCGTTCAATGACACCCTAATTGAGGGGGGTTGTGTTTTCTAATAATCCTTTTCATTTTTTTATAATCCATGGTATTTGTAGTCATACTAATTCCCCAACTTATGGTCTATGACACATAATTTCGATTTACCTATATTTTCGATTTACTTTAATATCACCTAAGTGGTGAAAAGTGGCCACTTTTTCCGTTTAGGTGATAAAGCCAAAACTAAGCAATATAAAACTATATCATATAGACAAAAAGTTGGAGAATTAATACGATTACAACGATGATAGGTGGATTATAGAGAAAAAAAGGATTATAACAAAAAACTCCCCATAATGAGGGCGTCACTGGACATCCTGCGCGCTCTTAAGGGATAATTCTGTGGTTTAGTTAGACCATTATACTTCATTGCAAAGTGAAACATACCTCCTCCCTTCGCTCGGGATTCTTCGCGAGGTATCTCTGTCATAATTTTTTCAATGTAAACTAGATATGTAAAATAATAACAATTGTTAAACTAAACGTTGACTCTACGTCAATATTGCTGCAGGTCTTGTAGAGTTCAATACAAGGTGTCTCCGACCAAGGGGCTTTAAATCCATCCCAAAGTTAAACATCTGATTTACCGAGATGTGTAAAAAAAGCTACTTCAGTGTTGGTCCTATAGTAAAAAAGTTAATGATCGGTTTAAGAGTAAGATCAAGCTCTGGATTCAAAGCTCCATGGTCGGAGACACCATGCAGATAAACTGGGAAGCACCAGCCCAAAATAAGCATAGACAATAATAGTGTATATCGTAGTGTACATACTATATACCTAGACTATATACCTACCTACTTTCGAAGCTTTGTATAGAAGTAGCGTTTTAAGTTTTTTACTAAAGTAAATAGGGTCCTAGAGCATTCAAACTATTCAAAGCTAACACGAGTCTAAAAACATACCTCAGTCATTTTTCTACTGATAATTTTTTGTTAATGATTTTTTAATATTATTTTGGACACCAGTTGGAAGGTGTAAGTAGGGTGAACTGAAATGCGGAATGCTCTGGTAGAATCTCAAGGGGTGTTAGAATTAACTCTTCTGTATTGTAAAAACATAATAATTTTGTAAATCATTGCCATTATAATCTACTGCCCAATGTAAGAGTTTGAAATGAATGAATTATCTGTAAATGGGTAGTTTGTGGCAGAAATCACTCAAGGCAGTTCATTGGTGGTTTTAGCCTTATTTTAATGCAAGAATTATGACATGCGAGATGGAGATTTCCCGCTCCCACATGCGGCCCTGCGTGCGTGGCTAAGACGTCAATCGCAAACGCTCAGTCTCGAACGAAACGCAACTGACATTGACGCCCTTATAAGGAAGAGTGATAGAAAGAAGCTACGATAAGCTACGTTGCATGAGCGATTGGCATTTTGGCTACGCACGCTGAACGACCAATGTAAATGAGCCAAGCGGACGAGGTGTTTAAAATTATAAGTTTTGATACCAATTTTTAAGAGCCGATTGGTCATCGTGCCCCGTGTAGCGACGAAAGGGAACTTAGGGAGTCGAGCAAGGGTAGGGCAAGCGATAATCGGCCTCTAAAAGACGTGTCATGTGACGTGTGACGTGAGGTGTGTTCAGCTTTAACTGAATATTCAAAAGTGCTCTTGCAGTCTTGCAGGACATTTCTCATCCGCATAGCCACATTCGTTGATGTCAAAGTGACGGTGACTGTAGGTATGTAACGGGAAAATAAACTAGCTGATTTGTGTAAAACAGTAAAGAAACGTAGAGGTTTCTACGAGAGGTTTCACTTCAAAGTGTTTCGGAATGTGTTTAAAACCTTTGACGATTTATAAAAAAACGTAGCAGAATTTTAAAATCGTAATTTTTTACATGGGCTATCTCTTCCCACCTCTTACCTTACCCTGCCCAATGTTCTCAATAAAGAACATTTTTTTTGATCATAACTCGAAATGGGAACTAAAAATGTCCTTAATTGGGAACACTTGGCAGAATCGCGATGTTCCTTATAAATAATAAGTGCCATCAGATGAGTTTCCTAGTCCGCAATAGTTACTTGGATATTTGAGTCATCCTCATTTGATTTACGCCTGTTAAGATTATATTTGTAACAGTTTGTAATACTTATTTATATTATCACTTACTTATTCATACTTTATGGGCCCTAAATCTAAAAGCTATATGCGGCTAAAATGTTTTTTTTTATAAAGTTGAGGCCACATTACTATTTGTTTCTATATAAAACTGTAAATTTTAACTGATACTGTATGAACACATAGTTTTAAGATTTTATAGACCTCTATATAAACTGTAGCTACTTACTTTTATTTTTCTTACTTATATCTAAATGTATTTACGTATTTCGGCAAGTGACGAACAAACAAATTGTGATATACCAAACATATTATTTATGATACGAAATAATAATAAAGTGCATTAAATGAACATAATACAATAATCAAAGTGTTTGTTTTTCAATTTATGATGGTACCTAAGGTCGTTCCACATTTTAGCCCAGTGGAATTGCGATCTTCATCGCCAGAGTTAAACTCTTTCGGTAACCTACAACTAACGTCTGAAGATGCAGCAGGTGGCGCTTCCGGCTCAGAGACAGACCGCGTCTCGGCTTCGTTACTACTTGCTTCCGCTGCAGTTCCCGACGTCTGCTTCTCAGGGCGAGCTTTGCGCTTCCGCTTGGACTTCGCCTTGGTCACCTGGTTATTTGAGTCCGACGATATCCGTTCAGGCTCAAAGCACTTAAACTGCCGTGCCGACATTGCTTCCAGATTTGTAAGTCGCTCTTGGACAGTTTCGAACTTCTCAGTGCTTACCGTGAGTGGGGCTTGGTATTTTGCTATATACCTAAAATAGAGCGTCCGTCAGCTGATGCGACAGTGAGGTCATCTGGTCCCGGGCTTGCTGTATTTCTTGCGCCAAGCATGTCATATCAGACTCCGGCGGAGGATTCGAGTATAGTCTTTCACTCTTCTGTCTGCATACGACATTCTTGACGATGATCGGCGTTCCGACAGGTGTCTCGCAATTTGGACCAACCTTTTTAAGAGTATTACGGCACTCGAAGCACACCCAAGTATCTTTTTCTTCTGCCGTAAGTGTCTTAAAGTTGCATTTGTGATGGTATAGCTTACCGCACGTTAGCAATCATACATTGTATGTACTCTTCTCCCACGCCAAGCTCCTCCTGGCACGCGCTGCAAATCATCTCGCCACTGTCAGCTCTTAACATTGTTGCCATTTAAAGATCTTACATCAACAAGCTGTGCATGCTTTGCGATACCAGGATCGCATAAGAATGCTACACCTAGCGTCGCAGTCCCAGCGTCGCGTAGCAGCAAGCGTAGCAGATGCAATCTTCGTAGCAGATCAAGCGTAGCGCGTAGTATGTCTGACGCGCGTCGCGTCCTTCTCAACAGCAATTTTCACACCACTGTATGTTCCCCTATTATTTCGCCCGATTAAATTGGAATTAATTTCGAATATATTTTGGACCTGAACAGTGCGCGGTCACATAAAACTTCTACTCCTGGCGGGGAATGGAACAAAACAGCATTTAGTACTGTCATAGGCGCGTAAAAAGGAGGTTTACGCTCAATTAACTCGAACTGTATGAATTGCCATTGCCACACGTTAATAGTAGTAAGTGAGCTCTCTATTGTCGAGTAGTTGTAACTAAAAATTACCAACTGGATATTAATTTGATAATAGCGCCATCTGTCACCAAGTAGCCGTGACACGGTAACTCCAACACAACCACCTGTTCCGATAGTTTACAATGTGCTTAAGAGAGGGCACTTTAATCAAGTTAAAAAAGCGCCACCTGTTATTCAGTAGACGTACCAGCTATTAGACATGATTCAGTATGCATTCTAATCAGTTAATCTACTTTTAATAGAGGGCGCTTTTATTAAAATTAATTAAACCTATTTATACACAACAGAGGGCATTGTAAACTAGAAATTGCAAATTATAACCACTAACCTCCTGACGACTAGGTATCCAATTTGCCAATTGAAATGTAACTTTGTCAAATTGACAGAGTCAAAATTCCGTTGGGGCTTATGTACTATGTATAGGACGCGGGAAGTCAGGAGGCTAAACCAGAGGTTGTAACACTGCGTTAGCATGAAATCATATTTACAACGTATGTAGCTAAGTTGGCGTGTGCAGAATCTTAGCTCGCCAATACTCGACCGAATAGCTACTTTTACCGACTGTGCGGATTATTTTTACTAACGACCCCTAACCATATTGGAATATACTTCGACTAATGCTAATTTTCCAAAGTTTTGATAGCAGACTGAGAAAGTGCGTCATAATTTCATAGAACTTTGACGTTTAAAATAACACTTTAAAGTTGTCAAACTTTAGTTCATTTGCTTGGTAGAGTTAACGTGGTTTGACTTTAAACGTCAGGAGCTTTATGTGGTTTTCAGATGTTTGACATTGGAGTCCGAACTGCGAACCAGTGAATTTATCAGACGTACCATAAATCATTTGATATTTACTTATTACTCTTAAGTGAAGGAAAACATCCAGAGATAACTCCCGACAAGGCCTAGTTCCCCTTTAGACCGCAAGGTCAGCTTACAGCTTACATAAACGGCCATGGAGTCGGACTCGCCCTCCGAGGGTTCCGTACACAGGATGCATTTATTATTTATTATAAATGATTTGATTCATGTTTTTAAGTAGGCACACTACTATATATAAATCATAAATTGAAAGAGAATCCCAGCCCTGCTCACCGGGGATCTTGGTCACTTTTTCTGTAGTATAGGTATTAGGTATGATTACATCTATTGTAATTTATAATTGATCCAATAAGGGTTCCGTTTTTTCCTTTTGAGGTACGAAATCCTAAAAACTAGTGCCTGCATTGATGTACTAAACTGCTGCTGGTTGCTGCATCTAAGGTATCGAGATGCCAAGCACAGCTTGTGTATTCTCTGCACTGTGGTACGGTCAGCTGCAGAGTAAAGTGACCCCCCCTGCATACAAACTTTCTATGCAGGGGGGTCACTTTACTCTGCAGCTGACCGTACAAGCAGGAAAAAACGTTAAGATTACTATTATATGACACTATTAACCACACATGCGTCGCTTAACTTCAAACTCCAACTCCATCTGTCAGATTATGCGATTTTGGTATTAAATAAAGGTAATAAGGTATTTTGCGTTGATGGAGCGGTAAGACGTGAGACATTCAATCCGAAGGTGTCGGGTTCAATTCCTGCGCTCGTACGAATGAGTTTTTCGGAACTTCTGTACGGAACATCATTTGGTATTCACCATTCATATTTCGGTGAAGGGAAACATCGTGAGGAAACCGGAATAATCCCGATAAGGCCTAGTTTACCTTCTGGGTTGGAAGGTCAAATGGCAGTCGCTTTCGTAAAACTAGTGCCTACGTCAAATCTTGGGATTAGTTGCCAAAGCGGAGCCCAGGCTCCCTGAGTCGTGGCATGCCGGGAAAACGCTAGGAAGAGGAATAAGGTAGATATTTACTGAGGGTCGAATTAATTTACCAAGTTTGAAGTTAAGCGGCATATTCTTGTTTCTATAAGTTCCCAAACATGGTAAATACCTCAATTTAACTAGTAAATTGTAACTGACCATGTTAGTATAAAATCGATAGGGAGACGTTCATGGAACATACATTTATGACAGTGAAGGTGTACTTCCTAGTAGTGTGCTCCCGGGTACTAGTTTTCTATACAAATACTACCGGGACCGGGAATTCCCGGTTCTCGCCACACAAACTTAGTAACTAAGTTAACTTTAAGTTTTCAAAGTTGCTCCATCCCCACTTTTTTTTAAATGGATATTTTTTATTTGTGATTTCCACTCAAGAAAAGCGAGGTCTTTTGATTCTAATATGAGAAAAATATTATCCTATATTTTCCATACATTTTCCAAAGTTTCCATCCCGTTACCGCCATACAAAGACAAAGTCTATGAAAACATGGTAACGGAATGAAAAAAAAACCTTGGGACACTTTATTAAATTTAAGATCGAAAATCACATAAAAAATCACATAATTAGTTCCAAATAAAAAAAAACAGTCGGGGGACAACTTTGAAAAACAGACAGACAGACTGAATCGCACCACAAGGGTTCCTTTTTTTCCATTTTGTTACGGAACCCTAAAACTAACCCACTTCCTAGTGCCGGGTGATGCAGGTAAATGAAACACGTGTGGCAGTAAAGTGAACACGTGTATTGTTTGCTAGTCCAGCTCGAACTGGATGATGTCGTCGAGGCGCACGTCGTCGTCGCTGTCGCTGCTGCCGCCCTCTGTCGGCTGCAAACAAAACCACAACTGAAAAGGAGTCCGTATAAAAGGCAGCCAAATAATCGGCAGCCCAATAATTCGTGTCCATTTTTTTGGTTGCGGATTATTGGGTTGCTGATTATTGTACTGCAAAAACTGTGGCTTCGGATTATTGGCCCGCTACCGAGCTTGTCCGACCCGATAAAAGGCAGCCCAATAATCGGCGACCCAATAATTGGCGACCACGATGTACATGGATTATTGGGCTGCCGATTATTGGCCTGCGTCGAGATTGCTCGACCTAAGAAAAGGCAACCCAATAATCGGCGACCCAATAATCCATGTACATCGTGGTCGCCAAATATTGGGGCGCCGATTATTGGGCTGCCTTTTCGCGGGATGCGAAAAAAAGTCGGTTCTTGCTGTTAGGTCGCAGTTCTACCTAACACTCCTCCTCGCTTCGCTCGTCGTCGTACCTAAACCGACCTGCCTTAACATTCGATCTAAGGAGTCTGTATAAAAAGCAGACAAATAATCGGCAGCCCAATAATTCGTGTCCATTTTTTTGGTTGCGGATTATTGGGTTGCCGATTATTGTATTGCAAAAACTGTGGCTTCGGATTATTGGCCCGCTACCGAGCTTGTCCGACCCGATAAAAGGCAGCCCAATAATCGGCGACCCAATAATCCATGTACATCGTGGTCGCCAATTATTGGGTCGCCGATTATTGGGCTGCCTTTTCGCGGGATGCGGATTAGTGGCACCCCTGAAAAGGTTGTTTCACGTTTTAGCGCCATCTAGTGGCAAGTAGCGGGAACTAACGACTAAAAAAAGTCGTGATACGGTAGTTGTTAGAAAAAAAATGCCGAGTCATATTTTATTTTTATATTTGCTTGTTTTTCTTTTTTATTGCCACGAATAAATGATTTTGTATTGTATTGTATTTGTATTCCTCTAGAAATCAAAACTCGGTTTGAGTTTGATTTCTGATTCTTATGAAAATCAAGAATCTGATGCCCGAATGCGATAAGTTGGTAGAATTATTTTGTGATTCTCTAAAAACGGTTGGATTCTCTAAAATATCTGTTTGTTTTTAAAAGTGAGTCACCATCCCCTGAGGGGTCACGATAGTTATTTATGCAACAGTGATATAATAAGGGTTCTTACAATTCAAGGGTCGCCGTTACAAAACGCAGTAGTCTAGTTCTGTAATATCCGACTAATTTAAGAACCGATTATGAGCTGTTGCATACACTACTTTTTCTACGACGGTAAAAATAGCGAAAAAAGCGAAATCACGAATGGCGGCAAAATGTGGAAGATTTATGCCGACTATAGAAATACATTGTCATTTAATTGCCAGATTCAAGTGCTGGAGTAGAATAGTAGTTTATGCAACAGTGATATAATAAGGGTTACATTTTGAGGGTCGCCGTTACAAAACGAGACGAAGTCTAGTATTAAGAACCAATTCTGGGCTCAGCATACTCCAGTTTTTCTAAGACAGCTCAAATAGCAAAAAAAGCAAAATTTTGAAAGGTGGCAGAATGTGGAACAAGTCGTATGCCCACTATAGAAAAGAAAGCAGTGCTAATATATTGTATGAAAATCCATAGGAGCAGTGTTCTTATGGAATACCATAGACAACGTTGTAATGATACTTTTTAATATCGCTGTCAGTCATCTAATTGACAGATAGAAGTGCTGGAGTAGAAAAAAAGTAATAGAGGGTCGAGTCAAGAAAAATAGTGTTGTGTTTCTGTCGGTGAGTAAGGTTGCCAGAGCTCCAAGAGGGTTCACTGTGTTGACAGCTGGGGAGTGGGGTGTACCCACGGAGCTAAGCTTGCCCCTTTAGCTGTCAACACAGCGAATCTTCCTTTTTTAAAGGGTCGACAACGCGCGTGTAACTCCCCTGGAGTTGCAGGCGTCCATAGGCTACGGGCCGTATGCTTGTTTGTCACCGTCGTAGTATAAAAAAAAAAAAACAGGTTGATAAACGTGTAGGGAAATGTTGTATGTTACCCGTCTCCGGCGGCGGCGGCGGCGGCGCGGCTCCTGCTCGTCGTGCGAGCTGTCGCCCGAGCTGCCGCCCGCCAGCTCCATCACCGCGTTGCGGAGCAGGTTGGAAGCTGCCAACATTACACAACATTGTTTAATACCGAAAGAAACTATGCACAAATAGAAATAGACCACTTCAGAACCTGCATCGATACCATGAGCTGGTTGGTCTCGCTATATAAAAAAAGAAAGAAATAAATATTATGGGACAATCTTACACAAATCGACCTAGTGCCACGGTAAGCTCAATAAGGCTTGTGTTGTGGGTACTAGACGACGATATATATATAATATAACGCGCTATCGATAGCGCGATTCGAATGTATACGCATCTTGCTCGTTCAACTGGTAAGATCGAGTTGCAAATAATTTCCAATTATTTTTATATTATTTTCATTTTTATTTTTTTGTACAAATTGATCGTGACATATTTAAATTATTTTCTATTTTGATGGGTACTTCTAGTACAACTTTTAATTATTTATTTTCTGTCGACATTTTCAATTTTATTTTAATTTATATTTTAGTTTTACCACAGCGTAGGGATGTATTCCATACAGTGTGGTAACTTCATACACGGCCAGCGGCTCGGCTCGGTGCTCGTGCTGAGGCTCAGGTCAAAAACTATGCGAAAGATATTACAGTCTGATTGGCAAACTAATTTCTATTTTACACCCTTTAAAATAGACCGCCGAATTTGTATGAAAATCCAAAGCATCCTCCCCCCGGCCTCATTCCCCGCGCGCCCCCATCGATGACCCAGAAATCGGCGGAGTTAACCCACTGTATAGAATACATCCTTACGTTTTACATCTTGACATTCCTTATACTTATGATTTAATTATGCTAAGTAAAACTGATAGTACCTAGCACACTGGGTAAACTACAGCGAAGCAAACAAGAGGTAAACCCTCACCTTCATCATCCCCGGAGCCGGAGTCGGAGGCGTCATCGTTCTCGCTGCCACCCGCCATCTCCTCCTCATCTTCCTCCTCCTGAAACACATTAAATATAAATATAATTAATAATAAAATGTTATAGGAACACTTTAGAACGGATTAATCGCGTTTATTAACACCACGAGCCCTTTACAGCACTCGTTTTCACAGGGTTTTAGGATGATGACTGAGAGCATGCGAATTCTCCCCGTCAATCAAAGAAGTTACTTGTGCATGTTATAGGATATTTTTAATCGCTCTAGTCCCACTGTAAGCTCAATAAGGCTTGTACCGTGGGTACTAGACGACGATATATATAATACACCAGCTCTCTGTCCTGCGCCACCATGACTTTTGATCCGACACGGCTTCTACTTTGTCCTTCGCTTGGTCCATATAAATGATAAATACAAATACATAGAAAATATCCATAACTCCGGAACAAAACCACCCAAAGCGGTTCATGTTTCTTCACATTTTATTGCATGTTTTTGAAGTACAAACTTAGTAAACCAATTAATAGTGAGACTCGGAGTTAATCCTTTCTGGAAAGCCCCTCCATTGGGCACAAACTGTAGGCGGTCATGCGCCTAGCAACTAGACGTCACCGGACTCCACTGGTCGCAACTGGTCGCAACTGGACGCGACTGGTCGCAACTGGACGCGACTGGTCGCGACTGGACGTGACCGGCAGCAACTGGTCGCGACTGGCCGCGACTGGACGTGACCGGCCGCCACCGGCCGCTACTCACCGCGTCGTCGTCGTGGTCCCGCTTGCGGCCCACGTCGTATATCTTGACGGCGGACTCCTGCATCTGGTCGAAGTCGCCCATGTTCTCGACGACGCTGATCTGCGTGCCCCACCGGTTCACGCTCAGCGCGTAGATGTTGCGTTTCACGTCGATTGTTGCTGTCGACCAAACGTTACATTTTAATGAACTAATCTACAATTGTCTTATATTGTAGTACAGTGAATAACGGTAAAGGACCATGTGCAAATTAGCCCCAAACCCAACAGAGCTGAGAGTTATTTCATTTGATAGGTATTTTTATTAACTTATTTTCTTTATATGGACACTAAGTCGAATTCCATTGCAGAACTGAGATATTTAGACTTGTCAGTCAATAATTATTTTATTCAAGTCTCTGTTTGGCCCTATGGTTGACTGGTAGAGAATGCCATTGGGCATTAAGTCCGCCATTTGTACAGTCACGGACTTTAATTGATAGGCCACTTAGAAACTCCGTAATTTGGCAGCTTAATACTACTTGCGCAATAAATAACCATGGCGACCATTGTTTAAACGTGGCCATAGCAACCCTGAGAATAATACCAACAAAGATCTTACCCAGTCATGGGTCACATATGTCAATGTGTGACACGTTTTAAATGGCGCGAATCCATATGTCAAGTCGCGCTTGATATATATTGCTATTTGTTCACGTCCATATAACTTGAAAGTAAAAGGTGAGTTTCCAAATGTCCCGTTAGATGGCGCTGAACCGGCCGTAAACTAGCTAATGAAATTCTTATCGTGTTTGAATCTAGTTATTTATTAGCCTATAATCTATAAGTGTAAAACGTCGTGGCATATGAAACTTAGATTTAAAAAATTACATATATTGACTATGGTCTTAGTGAGAAAAAGCTTTCATGGATATCTCTTTTTTTCAAATAAAAACTCGGTGGACTGGCGAATGTTGTATTGATGTCAAAGTAATGTCAAAGACCATAATTGGGAATTTTACATTTTGGTGAATCGGCATTAAACTATTACAGTATTTATTATAATAAATTCAATAATTACAGTATTTATGCGATAATGCCAACCGCTTTGTCCGAATAAGATCGCCAAATAATCGTGACAATATAGAGATTGAGAGATCTGCTATTAACGGAGAGTTTGTTGTTAAACAATATTATAGAAACATAAGCTTGAGAGTTTTATCAACACTGTTACGTTATGGGTAAGACGCTATGCCGAAGAAGGAAATGTGATCATTACCAAAAGAACTATCACCCCACTTTAGCGAAGCCGAAAATCAAGGAAGAGAAATACTGGACTGAAGTCGACGAGTTTACATCTACTTAGCGTTATACGGAACGTTATGATGTGGATGTTGAAATAATCTAAAGTCATTTCAATGGATTTGCATTATATAATTCCCCCATGCGTGAAGTTTGAACGCTGATATTTAAATTTCTTAATAAACTACTTTTACAAATATTCAACAATGGCATTTTTTATCATACGGTTCATTGTGTTTATGATTTATTTATTTATTATTTCAATAATAACTAAAAAATAACAAAATATAAAAGAGACTTAGTAATTCTAAATATTCTTATAATGGCGGCAGTTCATTATTGTTGTTTATAATGTCATTCATGAACGTCACACTTATCAAGTTAGTAGTTAGTAGCCTGGGTACTACGCATTCTCCGATATCAAAGACCAATCATAATTTTGCCGTTACTATCGCTACGCAATAACAATGAAATTGCTGCTAGGTTACGATTCCTAAAGATCTGCCATTGGTTATCTTTGGGTGTAGGAAGTGATTCTGCTGTGTTGTCAGGTTGGTAGTTCCGGCTCTCAAGTAGGCCAACATGATAAGTCAAAACATTCTGACGTAAATGACATTTGACGCCTTGTAAACAAACAATGATAGAGATAGAAATATAATTTTGCTCTTTTATTATACGAGGATTTGTCATTCCTTGTTCAAGTATACGAGTATATACGAGTAACCCCGAATTGTATTACACGGCTAAAATATGAACTTGGCAAGTGGCCTATCAATTAAAGTCCGTGACTGTACATTTGTTTATGTATTTTGTGCAATAAAGTTTAAATAAATAAATAAATAATTGGTACATAAATGCACCCGAGTGGTATGCGTAACGCATCCCCCCTAACAAAACAAAAGGCTGTGTGGATCCGCCATTATCGCCGAGCGGTTTTGAACATTTTTACTTACATAATACTCGCGTTTCAATACGAATATATCAGATCTGCAATAGAATTCAACTTGTTGCCCATATAACGAAATGAAGCAACAAAAATAAGTCTCATCTCTGTTGGTTTTGGGGCCAGCCTCCATACAAATTTGCCTATGTTCCTTTAATGTTTAACCCTTAAATGCATGATGACGCATTTATGATAATAAAACGACTGGCATCTAGTGATTTGAAAACTCAAAAATCTTAAAGTTATTGTTTCGGCAAGGAATGCTCTAGTCAATACTGTAAGTGTCGTGAGTCATGAACGTGATCGAGTTCCAAGTGAGAAAGTGGACGCTAGTAGCGGCAGTGACACCGCGCATATTAAACGAACCCGTAACTAATACCACTGAGGGATGTATTCCATACAGTGAGGTAACTTCATACACGGCCAGCGGCTCCCCTCGGTGCTCGTGCTGAGGCTCAGGGTTGTCAACTATGCGAAAGATATTACAGTCTGACTGGCAAACTAATTTCCATTTTACACCCCTTAAAATAGACATTTCCTCCCCGCTTCCTTCCCCGCGCGCCCCCCATCGATGACCCAGAGATCGGCGGAGTTAACCCACTGTACGGAGTACATCCTTACGCTGTGGTAATACTAACCTATGCTGCTGTAGTCGAAGGGGTCTAGCGTCTTGAAGCTGGTGTCGAACTGGCTGCGCTCCTCCGAGTCCTGGTCGGAGCACACGGCGTACAGCGCGGACACCGTCGGGTTGAAGATCACCTGCGGCACGCGATGTACAGAATACCACGCTCGTAAATACGACACGTGAGCGTTCTATTGTGTGACAAATCAAGGCTGCAGTAGATTTTTTTAAATTTATATTCCTCCCTATTTTTTTGATACCGATAAAAAGGGACGCATATAATTTAAAAACAAAATCTACTGCAGTCTTGGCTTGTCAGACTATATAGTATTTAATTTGGCAAGCTAATCCTTTTTGTTACTAAGTATCTTACTTTGGTGGTCAAGTTATTTGATGATTTCTTCGATCATTATCGCCCACAAAACGTCGGAGGTTAGTTTTTAAAGTTATACGCAATTTAGACCCGTATTAGTAAATTTATATTGAGTGGAAATCGTGAATTTATAAATCAGAGCTTTGTATGTATATACAATCAAACAACCTTAAGGCTGTTTATGTCAACTCTGAGATACCAGCTCATCGCTGTTACGGTAGATGTTGCTAAGCGCCCCATAAGGCGCATACAAGGGAGAGAGAAATTCGGGGTCACGGGTGTGCTCTCGGTAGCTCAGTTGGAAGAGCGATGGCTGGTATCTCAGCCGCGACTTCATGAATTTCTTTTTAAGAAAAATGTTTATGTCTAGTTAAAAAAAAACCAAATTTACATTACCAAGTAGAAGTAAAGGAATCTCTCCTCATAAAACTTAGGGAATGTTTAATTTTCCATTTCATTCTAACAAGCACAAATGCCAAATGGGGAACAGAGACAAAAACTCACCTCTGACTTGTCTAAAGTGGGCACCGTCCTCAGCAGATGGAAAGTTCTCAAATCCCACACTTCGGTATTTGATATTACCTGCAATACAAAAAAAACCTTTCATTAACCTAAAAAGAAATAGACACATAAAGCGGAACAAAAACGTACAAAAATGTGGATCAGAATGACATTAGCGAACTTGCATTGATGATGATACAAAACCATAAATGTTTTGTACGAAAAAGAGCTTACTGACGTAAGCATTAAGTGTCAAATTCATACACAGAACTACCAACACTGTTAAAAGTATACAGGCTGCAGGGGGAGCGGGGGAGTAAGGGGAGAACGGAAATAACATCTTATCCGACCCAAATGTCAACCCCACCTGCACGCGCCGGAGGGCGGCGGCCACCAATTGGTTGCCGTGGTGCTCCCTGCTGGACAACGGAGAGGGCTCTGGCGACCGAGTAAGTGGCGGTATAACCACTACCCTGGCCGGGCAACCGGACGGAAGAGGCCTACCAAGCCTTGAGGATCAAATACCCTCAAAAAGGAGCAGTGCAGAAAGACGTGGGGCGCTACTGCACACCAATATGCCCTAAGAACACCATCTCGGAACAGAAAAAAACCATGATAAGTACAATATTAAAAGCTGGACTCACATTAATGACGCTGCCAACCTGAGCAGAATGGCACAGGATAGAAATAAGTTCCGAGAGATGGTCGCCGACGTCCGATGAGGACATGGCACAATAAGAAGAAGAAGAAGGGTATCCAGTTCTTTTATACTATATCTATGTAACCTTTAGAATGGATTGCCCTGAGCAAATCTTGAATAGAAAAACTATTATTCTATTAGTCCGTCAGTTAGATTATCCAAAATTATTAGACACGTATTTTGTCCTTATTCAAGATAACTAAAATTGACGAAGATGAAGAGCGTCAAAGTTCCGGGTGGGGGCTGGTGACGTCACTATTAGGTAAGAATTGTACCTAATTGTGACGTTAGCGAACAATTACACACGATGAATGTTACGTACGAAGAGCTTACTGACGCAAGCAATAAGTGTAAATTTCGACACAGAACTACAACATTGTTATAACTATATAGACTATAGAAAATAATGTTACAGTAAGTAACATTATTTTGTTTTTAATATGGAAACCGCAAAGTAACGCCTGATTCGATAAATTACTTTATAGGCTATTAGCACTTAACAATCATAACGAAGACCATGTGAAAAACCGCCGCAACTGCGTCACTTTTATGTCGTACTTTTTTTGCCAGATTGGGTATCCAGTTTTTTTATTCTATCAATTATCATGAACAGGGAGCGTACAATTCATGCCGGGGTCATAATGACGTGTATAAACAGAGGTGTTTTTTAATCCGTTATGAGTTAATGACAGATAAAGTCTTTTTTTTTAATACTACGACGGTGACAAACAAGCATACGGCCCGCCTGATGGTAAGCGGTCACCGTAGCCTATGAACGCCTGCAACTCCAGGGGTGTTACATGCGCGTTGCCGACCCTTTCAAAACTTTAACACTCCTTTTTTGAAGAATCCCTTCCTCCCTTTTTTTTTGTCGTTTGGGAAAACAGCGGCAGGGAGCTCATTCCACAGCCGGAGCGTCCGCGGGAGGAAGTTCCTCTTAAACCGCACGTCTATCAACGTTCAAGTCTATCAACGTTCGATTGTAACGTCGAACAGTTGACACTATTCAATGACAGCAATATTCATTCAAACGTAAAACCTGAAAGCTCTATAAAGCTTGACGTCATTGGTCTGTCAACGGCATGAACTGTACGCTCCCTGATCAAAAAATGCTTCAGTACGTGAGTCACTGAGGCCTTAGAATTCTTGAGTTGTGTTGATTTGAGTCATTGATAGAAGTAAGCTTACTTCTAGAGAGTTGGGGTGGAAGACGCCGCTGTGCGTCTGGTTCAATTTGTCGAACTTATGGATCTCCTTGCCAGAGTTCACGTCCCACAGGACGCCGTCTGCGAACAACATATGCACAAGTTAATAAATACATAGTCATAGTCCTTTATTCATAATATTACAAGATATCATCATCATCATCATCATTTCAGCCGCAAGACGTCCACTGCTGGACATAGGCCTCCCCCAAATATTTCCACAATGACCGGTCCTGCGCCACCCGCATCCAGCGGACTCCTGCGACCTTCACCAGCTCATCAGACAAAATATTACATGTCAATATTATTGTTTTTTTATTAAAAATACAGTTATTAAGATTATGTGAAAATTTAAATAAATTATATGGGTATGTCGTAGTATTACATTAGCGAAAAATAAGTACAATCTGAAAATATATTTAAGTATTGAATGAAACTGATAGATTTCAATTATACATTAGGTAGATATTCATAAAATTCGTTTAAATTATAAAAGGCACGATCACACAGCCATCTCTTCAATTTGTTTTTAAACATATTGTTGTTCTCAATGTTTTTAATTTCTGTGGGTAATGCGTTATATATTTTTGGGCCTAAGACAGGCATAGTTTTGAATACTGGTTGTGAATGTATGTTTGTGGGTGTGTACGTGTGTGGCTATATTATAAATGAATTGTGAGGGTAGTGTTAGTATTTTAATATGTGCAAATAAGTGTTTGGCTGGTGAAGCCGGTGGTTTTCGCGCTATTAGCCTCAGAGCCCTTTTTTGCAACACGAATACTCTATGCTAAAGAGTGAGAAGTAAGTTGAGCGTACTTGCTGGTCAGGTAAAACATGAGCAAGTTTTCCAAGAGCAAAGCAAGCACCCGACGGTTTTTTGCAAATGAAGTCTATTATGTTGATCCCATTTGATTGTAGAGTCTAGGGTTACTCCGAGGAACTTAGCGTGTTGGATTTGTGTAATGTTAACGTGGTCAATGTGTATTGTTAGCGGCCTGGGAGGTTTACCTCCAAAATTTATATGCATAATTTGTGTTTTATCAAGGTTAAGGACTAAGCCGTTTACAGTAAACCAGTTTTTCATGCGTTTGATGTCCTCCGTGATTAGGTCCTCTAGACTCTGTACTGAGGGTGCTGTTAAGATGTCACAGGAGTCATCAGCGAATAGGTACATATCCCCATGGACAGTGGTGGGTAGGTCATTTACTTGGATCAGAATACACAGGTTGGCGAGCGATGATCCTTGGGGTACACCAATGTCTTACTGGTTGGAGATGCTGGGCGCGAGGGTCAGCAGCTGGAGCCGGTGCGCGTGTGGCAGCAGTATAGGTACCTGACAGCACCAGCTCGTCGGTGGGGTTGAAGGTGGCGCGGTTCTTGGCGTACTGGTTGGAGATGCTGGGCGCGAGGGTCAGCAGCTGGAGCCGGTGCGCGTGTGGCAGCAGTATAGGTACCTGACAGCACCAGCTCGTCGGTGGGGTTGAAGGTGGCGCGGTTCTTGGCGTACTGGTTGGAGATGCTGGGCGCGAGGGTCAGCAGCTGGAGCCGGTGCGCGTGTGGCAGCAGTATAGGTACCTGACAGCACCAGCTCGTCGGTGGGGTTGAAGGTGGCGCGGTTCTTGGCGTACTGGTTGGAGATGCTGGGCGCGAGGGTCAGCAGCTGGAGCCGGTGCGCGTGTGGCAGCAGTATAGGTACCTGACAGCACCAGCTCGTCGGTGGGGTTGAAGGTGGCGCGGTTCTTGGCGTACTGGTTGGAGATGCTGGGCGCGAGGGTCAGCAGCTGGAGCCGGTGCGCGTGTGGCAGCAGTATAGGTACCTGACAGCACCAGCTCGTCGGTGGGGTTGAAGGTGGCGCGGTTCTTGGCGTACTGGTTGGAGATGCTGGGCGCGAGGGTCAGCAGCTGGAGCCGGTGCGCGTGTGGCAGCAGTATAGGTACCTGACAGCACCAGCTCGTCGGTGGGGTTGAAGGTGGCGCGGTTCTTGGCGTACTGGTTGGAGATGCTGGGCGCGAGGGTCAGCAGCTGGAGCCGGTGCGCGTGTGGCAGCAGTATAGGTACCTGACAGCACCAGCTCGTCGGTGGGGTTGAAGGTGGCGCGGTTCTTGGCGTACTGGTTGGAGATGCTGGGCGCGAGGGTCAGCAGCTGGAGCCGGTGCGCGTGTGGCAGCAGTATAGGTACCTGACAGCACCAGCTCGTCGGTGGGGTTGAAGGTGGCGCGGTTCTTGGCGTACTGGTTGGAGATGCTGGGCGCGAGGGTCAGCAGCTGGAGCCGGTGCGCGTGTGGCAGCAGTATAGGTACCTGACAGCACCAGCTCGTCGGTGGGGTTGAAGGTGGCGCGGTTCTTGGCGTACTGGTTGGAGATGCTGGGCGCGAGGGTCAGCAGCTGGAGCCGGTGCGCGTGTGGCAGCAGTATAGGTACCTGACAGCACCAGCTCGTCGGTGGGGTTGAAGGTGGCGCGGTTCTTGGCGTACTGGTTGGAGATGCTGGGCGCGAGGGTCAGCAGCTGGAGCCGGTGCGCGTGTGGCAGCAGTATAGGTACCTGACAGCACCAGCTCGTCGGTGGGGTTGAAGGTGGCGCGGTTCTTGGCGTACTGGTTGGAGATGCTGGGCGCGAGGGTCAGCAGCTGGAGCCGGTGCGCGTGTGGCAGCAGTATAGGTACCTGACAGCACCAGCTCGTCGGTGGGGTTGAAGGTGGCGCGGTTCTTGGCGTACTGGTTGGAGATGCTGGGCGCGAGGGTCAGCAGCTCGCGGCCGGTGCGCGTGTCGAAGATGGTGGCCGTCTCGCCCTTGGTGCCGATGATGCGGTCGTCAGACATCTTCGAGAACTCCACGTACTCTTCGTTGTCTAGCTGGAAGCTGGAAACGATTGTCAATAAGGATTACCGCAAGTGAATTCGCCGTTAGGAGCGCTAGTGAACCGTGGTTCTAAAAGAAGTTAAATGTAATTTTACATTTTCATTAGTTTTTTTATGTCGAGTTTATTTCTAAAATATGCAATTTAAGAGCAATCATTTACATATATTAAATACTGGTAAATTATTATTTTGTCTTTAGAATAAGCTTTAAATCAAAGGTGTAAAATATCCCGGTCGTAAACTACCGTATAGAACCATGGGCAAATTTGTATGGAGGCTGGCCCCGAAACCAACAGAGATGAGACTTGTGTCTTCAAAAAGATTTTATTGTCTGCTTCATTACGTTATATGGGCAACAAGTTGAATTCTACTGCAAATCTGAGATATTCGTATTTAAACGCAAGTATTATGAACGTAAAATATTCACAACCGCTGGGCGATGATGGCGGATCCACACAGCCTCTTGTTTTGTTAGGGGGGATGCGTTACGTATACCACTCGGGTGCATTTATGTACCAATTATTGACTGACAAAAGTCTGAATATCTCAGTACTGCAATGGAATTCAACTTGGTGTCCATATAAAGAAAATAAGTAAATAAAAATACGTATCAAATGAGATAACTCTCAGCTCTGTTGGGTTTGGGGGAAACTTGGACATAGAGTTTACTGCGGGACTGATTGATTGCGGGTAAGATAACTATCAAACTTACATCTGTTCGAACTCGTTCATGTTCCATAGCGCGGAGAGCGGCCGCCACGTGGTGGTCGCCGACGCCAGCAGCAGCGTCCCGTCCCGACTCGCCTGCGACCACACACTCATAATCAGGGAGCGTACAATTCATGCCGGTGTCATAATGACGTGTGTAAACTTCTTCTTTTAAATAACGGCTTCTCTCCGAGAGTTGGACAATTTTGCCAGTGTCACGTATTATTGTTATTTTAGTATATTGTATAAATACTAGCGACCCGCCCCGGCTTCGCACGGTTATAATTATACATATAAACCTCTCTCTTGAATCACACTATCTAATAAAAAAAAACGCATCAAAATCCGTTGCGTAGTTTTAAAGATTTAACCATACATAGGGATATAGGGACAGAGAAACCGACTTTGTTTTATACTATGTAGTGATAATAATATATTGCCACTTGGGCGACGTTGTTCGGTAATTGACCTCGCTATATGTTAAGTTTATAGCTATAAGACTTAAAATATAGCTTCTCAGGGGGCCAAGATCCCGGGAGGAGTGACTGAACTCGTTTCAGGATTAAGTATACTGCTTCGTTAGTTTACTGCACAATTAGCAAGCAACATTACACATTAAACAACATTTTGCACACAAAATACAGAAAAATATTCCAGAGACGCCATCGTCATCTTGAGAAACAAACGACAATCCACGTCTCCACGCGTATAAAACACAGAGGTGTTTTTAAATCCGTAATGAGTTAATAACAAATAAAGTCTATCAACGTTCGATTGTAACGTCGAACAGTTGTGACACTATTCAATGACAGCATTATTCATTCAAACGTAAAACCTGAAACATGCTCTATTGAACGTCGCTCTAAGAGCAATTTTTTTAACTCACCATACATTGTAGCCCGTGTGGCAATATACCTTGACACTGGCTAAATTGTCCCACTGGACAGAGCCTGTTATTATTTTGAAAAACTGAGCTGACGCCCCGTTTTTGTACATTTTATTGTGTATGACTAAAAATCGTGACAGTTTAAACAATCCACTACATCTTCAAAAGAAATTATGTTATTCTTAAAAACATTGACCTATTTAAAGAAATAGAAGCAGAAAGCGAAACAAAAACGTCATAAAATGTGAGTCAAAATGACATTAGCGAACTTGCATTGATGATGATACAAACTATAAATGTTTCGTACGAAAGAGCTTACTGACGTAAGCATTAAATGTCAAATTAAATGATAAATATCTTTATTTTTCAATTTAGGCACATCACAATGCACTTATGAACGTCAAAAAAAAAAGCTACTACCGGTTCTATCCCTACACCACAGCCCGAGAAGATTATTACCGGCAAGAAACTCGGCGGGACTTATTTTTTCAAAAGAAATTACAAAAGTAGTAAAACTATTTACAATATGTGGTTCTACAAGAAACCATATCAAAAGAAAATAGTGAAACAGAAAGACAAAAAAAAGAATAAACAAAATAAAACAAAATTAAACGGTTTTACACGATATACACGACATTTGATATGATTTCTTTCGTGAACTGTGTCCTTCACTCTATAAGCAGTACATTCAATTTAATTTTTTTTTTTTTATTCAAACACAAAACTACCAACACTGTTAATAGTAGTTTATGCAACAGTGATATAATAAGGTTTTAAGAACCAATGGCAAACTGTCCACAGTTTGCCATTGGTTGCAAACGTCGTTTGCGCACTATAGAAAAAAAATCGAGAGTGCTAATATATTGTATGAAAATCCATATGAGCAGTATGTTCTTATGGAATACCATAGACACCGTTAAAATGTATACTTTTTTTATATAGCTGTCAGTCATCTAATTGACAGATAGAAGTGCTGGAGTAGAAAATAGTTTATAGGCTGTTGGGACTTAATGAAGCGTCATTCCAAACAAGACTTTATGAGATTCAAAGAGTACTCAAAGAGCACTTTTATGGTGTAATTTTTTCGGCTGATTGGGTAATCCAGTTCTTTTATCCTATATGTATGCGTAAAAATCATTATAATCTAGGTGTTATTTTGAATATTAAAGGGCGGAATTACCTGCATATGGTAGATGTAGGACTCGTGAACTTGGTATGTGTTCTCCTCGGCGCCGCTGAACAGGTTGAAGATACGGATGTCGCCGGATGACGTCGCTGCTAGGAGTTGCTGTTGCGTTGGCTGGAATACACACAGTTTATTAGCAAATAAAAAAATTGACGAGTCGAAACTAATGGTACTTGAGTCAATTAAAGAGGTCACAGTGGTCAAATTGTTATTATTCAGACGTCTACTTCTCAATATTGATAAAAACGTAATTTTAGAGATCGTACTTGGACGTGGTTACGCAGAAATGTTCCAATCCACATGAATCTGTCACTTCAATGTCTTTTATTTGTCACTAGCGACCCGCCCCGGCTTCGCACGGGTTATTATCATACATATAAACCTTCCTCTTGAATTACACTATCTATAAAAAAAATCGCGTCAAAATCCGTTACGTAGTTTTAAAGATTTAAGCATACATAGGGATATAGGGACAGAGAAAGCGACTTTGTTTTATACTATGTAGTGATTAGAATCCCTTGGACGGCGCGTCGCACTAATGCATCGATCCTAGCCCAATTGAAAATCAAGTGCCGCTTATCAACCACTTGCCTTCAGCGGATCCTGCAGTACTTCGGTCACATGGCTAGACGAGATCCGGATAGCTTGGAAAAGCTCATTTTGGTAGGCCACGTGGAAGGAAAAAGGAGCCGTGGAAGATCACCGACTCGGTGGACTGATGCCGTGAAGGAAGCCTGCCCGGGAACCATACAGGCATCAATCCGGAAAGCAGAAGACCGTGTGGAATGGAGAGCGTTGGTGTGCAAAATAACGGCCTCAAATGGTCACGACCCTCAGCAATGAGGAAACGAGGCAGAAGAAGAGTGATTATAGGGTATTAATTAGATAGAAAAATTAGAGTGGTGAAATAGGAGTTAGCTTGCACGTAATACAGTCAAGTGTAAAAATATGGTGGTGCACATCTTACACAAAAATATGTCCCATAGCACCTTATGCCGGTGTAATAAGAGCGTAGTACCATATTTATGAGTCGATTATGTCGAACCATATTTTTGCACTTGACTGTACACTCAACCAATTGGAACCTTAGACCACTGTAGGGCTATGGCATAGTGACGCTATAAGGGCATATTTTTATGTTGTAGTCGTGTTCTTTTTCGCGTCAGATTTTTATAAAAAATTGATGGGTAGGTAAAGTTTTTTTCAGTCCTCCGGCCGGGAAGCGCCACTTTACGCAAAACGAAATTGTCGCCTGCCGGCTCCGTCGGACAGAAAAATAGTATACAAACCTCGGCCGTTAAATGGGAAAGCCTCGGATCACATGTTAGTCGACCTCGGCTTCGCCTCGGCCGACAATTACATGGGATCCGAGACATTTCCCACTAAAACGGCCTTGGTATGTAATCTACTATTATTCTACTTGTACAAAATTTCCCACAGAGTTAAAAATTTCATACGATTTCGTAACTAAGTGGAAAAAATTGTGGGACATACTGGGAAATTGGGTCTATTTTGAAGACAATAAGGAATTCTATCTAGACACCAAATTCTATTCAAACCATATTAATTGTAACGTGAATAAAAAATGACAACAAAATAAAAATACGCCCATAAATCAGATTGTAAGAAATCTGTTATTGCTTATCGTTTTGACATGGCTGTAGGGTGTCCTGGGGAACCAATGAGGACTACCGCGAGTGAATTCGCCGCTAGAGGCGCTAGTGGAGTGGTTTTCAGTACATTTCTCATTGTTTTTAATTTAAGTCGTGTTTATTTCGAAAAATATGCACTTTTGAGTAGTAGTTACATAGAAATATATTAAATACCAGTAAATTATTATTTTGGCTCTAAATTAAGCTTGAAATTGAATGTATAAAATAGTAATAAACGAATTTACCTCTTTTAACATCGAAATTAATGTAAAATTATCAATCCTAATATTGGTTTCGCGCCATACAAACTCATACTAATGGCGCTTGACAAGGACCCACGCACGAGTGGCGCCGTCTGGTGAGCGATACGGCTGCGCCCATTGGTTGACTATACTCACATGGAAGATGGTGTGCGTGAAGTAGGCGTCATCATCCTGGAGGCGAAGCGTACGCGCGGCGGCGAAGTTGGCGTGCGCGAGCTTGGCGTCGGCGCGGCGCGACGCGGAGCCCGGGGCGCCCAGCTCGCGGCGCAGCAGCCGCGCGCACACGTTCGGCGCAGGCGCGGCCAGCAGCGAGCCCGCGCCGCGCGGGTCCGGGCACTTGTGCGGCCTGCACACACAATACAATACAACACAATACTCTTTATTCCACACCTCACACAGATGAAATACAAGAGAAAATAATAATACAGAATGTTAACAGTAAGGGGTAACAACAGGCGGTCTTATCGCTAAAGAGCGATCTCTTCCAGACAACCTTTGGGTAGTGGAGTACTGATCAAATGAAAATATGTATTACACACACATTGTACCAACATTGAGCTACAATACCGAAACTGAAGTCGTATGTAGGGTTTGCAATTCGAATATTCGAATATTCGAATTATTCGCCATAAATATTATTCGAATACTACAACACTCATTATTCGAATAAAACGAATATTTCGAATAGTGCAATTTTATTCAGAAATTATTATTTTGTACGAAAACCTATAATAAAATGCCCGTTTTAATTGTATTTCACTTTAAGAACTCCGTGGAAACAGATTTTAATTCGAAGTAAAAAAACCGTTTTAATAGTAGACTAATTCTTATTAAATTATTTTTCTTTTCATTTGCCCAAATTCATTGAAGCCTAAAATTAAATCTTCTAAAACTACCCAAATATCGTATCATAATTGGTAAAAGGATTGCGAATTCGGCTACCTGCTATCTAATTAGTATTATAGGTAGTCTCACTAGAGTTAAGTTAGTCAGACAACAACATTGTCCTGTAATGAGATCGAGATTTTGAAATTAAGTACTGTTCTTTTTTCGTACCGATGGCAAGTTCTACAGTGAATTGTAAAATAGACCAAAAAGTTTATATACCAATGAATATATATCCAGTAGTGTTTTCATTGACACAAACGTTAATTTCATTCGTTAACTTTTTTTGTAATCAGTATGTTCAGGCATAAACAAAACACACGTATCTTCTATGCATTTCAAATAGCGCGGGAAGACGCCGTGCTTGTGACGACCGCGCGACAGTGGCGCTACAAGGCCGCCGCATTCCGTCCGTGGCGAAAAGAAGAACTAGTTGCAAAACAAACGAGAGTGCGACCGGCACGATTTCAATGGCTCGTCTAAAATAAATTAAGTTTAAGTGATATTAATCATTAACGGACGGTGTGGATTATTTTAAGTGAACTAGCAAGCATCAAGGACCAAGTGTAGTGATATTAAGAGGCAGGGCCAGCCTGGCTGGCTGACCTGGTCATTCTTTGGAGCCGGCGTCCAGTCCACTAATCACACGAGGCGGTTAGCAACAAAGGTACTGTGCTATTTGTTTGTAAAGTTGATGCTGTGTTAATGCCTGAACATGGGGTTAGATAGGTATAGATTTCATTTCGTATTTGTTTGTACATAAACATATTTTTGGTCCTAAGAGTTCGGATTTCTATGAACTAGCAGTTAGGTTAGTAGTACCTACTACAGGAACGCGTAGTGGTTTGCGCGGAATATCGTAGGTAATTATTTTGTTTCGGCGGTCCTTTCGGTTTCAGTAGTAACTTAGTAAGTTACTCATCTTTTAAAGCAAAGTTATTTTGTGAAACTAAGTTGGATACGTTTCGGAATACTTCATAGGTAGGTAGGTATTATTATTGCGGTGTGCTCGTTGTGTTGTGAAACGCCTTTTCTAGAATCCAAGATGGCGCTTAAAACTTACGAAGTAAAATTCAAAATTGAATTTGAGTGGTTAATTGACACGGCTACAATGATTAAATCAAAGGATTACTCATCGGGGATATTATCGGCTCGTAGTCGAAAACTTGAAGATCATTATAAGAATCTAACGGAGTCTTATGAGATTTTGTTAACAAAATTGGATGATGAAAAAGACAAAACACGGATATCGACCTATGATGAACAGTTTAAAAAGGCTAACCTCGCTTACAATGAACTTGAGGCATTTTCTGTCAAATTACCGAATTTTGACGGTTCGCACATGACAACGGAGAGCTCAGTACATGGCCGGCTGCCTAATATTGACCTCCAAAATTATCACGGAGAACCATTCGAATGGTTCGGATTTATTAGTTTGTTTAATTCGCTAATATTGTCCAGAAACGACCTTTCAAAAACGCAAAAGTATCACTACTTGTTTAGTCATGTTTATGACGAACCGCGAACGCTTATACAACATCTAACTATGACGGACGAGTCGTTAGACACTGCCTTGGAAATTTTGAAAAGTAGGTATGATAATAAAAGAATGATGATAGACAGGTATCTAGGACGTTTGATTAATTTACCTGCGTTGACAAATTCGCGAAATCTCCGTGTAGGATTACTCAATCCCTTACTGGAATGTACTAGATCCCTAAAAAATCTAGGATTATCGATTGAAGATTACATGCTTTTATTTATGATGCTAGGGAAGTTACCTACTGAGTTAAGAACCAGATTCGAACAAGAGCACGGCGGCTTAAATAATGGACTGCCGGAATTTAAAAACTTCATTACATTCATTCAAAATGAATGTCATTTTATTGACACTGCCACGGATTTTATATTGACTTCAGTAAAATCTGATGAACGGGCTCGAAAGACGTACGAACAACGTAAACAATCCGTCGGGTGCCTATTCTGTAATAATGCGAGTCACAAAGTGTTCGACTGCTTTAAATTTTTAGGTTCGACATCTGATGAACGGCGTACGTGGGTCAAGACAAAGGGATACTGTTTTAGATGTTTCGGTGGACACTCGGCTATTTCATGTACGCGCAATGTGGCATGTTCTTTCTGTGGTAACGTTGGCCATCATAAATTAATTTGTTTAAGTCAAAACGATCGATTACAGAAAAGTAGCAAATTGAATAAAAATACGCGTCACGTGTCTGTAGGTGTATTCGATTATAATGGTGAAGGGGAGCGTAACTTTGAATGTAACGATGATTTCGAACATTTCGACAACCGGTCGGTCGATCGATTTGAGAATAGCGCTCCGCGTGCGGCTTATGGGCGTTTTGAAACCAATCGTGAGTACTCGAGCCGTTTAGATTCCAATATCAATCGTTTGCCTGCACCGATCCCAGCGATTGTAAAAGATGTGCGCGAAGATAGTGACATTCAATTATCGGCACAGCCCACTGTTGGGCAAAATAGGAAAGCATAGCAATCAATTAACAGTGATGTCGCTTTATGTATTCCCAAGTTACCGGATAACATATTGCTGCCTACGGTCATTGTGTATGCAAAATCGGCTTATGGTAACTTTGTACCTACACGCGCCTTGTTAGACATTGGGTCACAATTAACTATTATTCGAAGCGCGTTTAGTAATTTACTTTCATTAAAGCGGCATAACTGTGAAACTTCTATTTCCGGTGTAGGCGGTAAAGGTAAACTTAATGATCAAATGGTAGTTTTGAATTTGAAACCTAAAGGTAAAGATGATAAGGTTCTATCTTGCACGGCAATTGTTATGAAAATACCTACAACTTATGTTTGCAGGGTCGCAGATATCATAAGATTCTTAAATAAGGTTCCGATTTCCGACACGGATTTGTCACATTTAACAAAGATTGATATTATCATTGGATGTGATATCTTAGGCGAAGTTTTAACTGGTGACAAGGTGACATTAGGGTCAGGCGGGCCATATGCGCTAGATACTATTTTTGACTTTGCGGTTTTCGGGCCACTTAATGGGCGACGAGTTTCGGTACAGGGTTCAGTCGCGCATAACTCTAATAAAAATTCGGTTTTATTTGGTTCGTATTCGATTAATACGAAGAACTCGGAGGTTGATGATTCAGTTATATTTGGTTCGGACTCTGCTAATACATCAAATTCGGTTGATGAAAATTCGGTTTTATTCGGTTTTAATGCGGCTAATCAGTCTAATACGGTTTTTAATAAATTTACGGATACGGATAAAGTTTTGTTTTCGGGAAGCGCACTTGTTGAAGTGGTTGAAAGGTTCTGGTCTTCGGAAGAACCACCGGCGGTTAAAATAAAGGATCCTTTGAATATTGAATGTGAAAAAATATTTATGGAAACTACAAATAGGGGTCTAGATGGAAAATATACGGTACGTTTACCTCTTATACCTACACATACTCGGTTAGGTGACTCGAGACAAATGGCTTACCGGAGATTCCTAGCCTTAGAGCGTCGTTTTAAGGTTCAGCCTGTGTTCCGGGACAAATATGTGAATTTTATGACGGAATACATACAACTCGGACACATGAAAAAGTCTGAATTTTGTGACTATACAGATGAACATTACTTTCTTGCTCATCATGGAGTTTTTAAAACATCAGAGGGGGTCGAGGGGGCCGCAAAATCAAAAATTCGAGTTGTATTCGATGGAAGTGGAAAAACTTCAAACGGTGTTTCTCTTAACGATTGCTTGTATGCCGGTGAAAAACTGCAAAATGATATAATTAATATCATTTTAAATTTTAGATACTACAAATATGTATTTACTACAGACGTAAAAATGATGTTTAGGCAAACGTGGATTCATCCCAATGATCGTAAATATCAACTAATACTTTGGAGAGAAAATTGCTCTGCACCGTTGTCTGTATACGAGCTTACCACTAATACGTATGGTCTTAAGTCTAGCCCATATATCTCGAATCGGTGTTTACAACAACTGGCAGATGACGAAGGAGCAAATTTTCCTCGAGCGGCCAAAATCTTACGTCACAATAGTTTTGTAGATGATTTAAACGGTGGAGGCGATACTATAGAGGAGGCCTTAAGTGTTCGCAACGAACTTATTGCTCTAATGGACACTGCCGGTTATGAGCTGCGTAAATGGGCAGCTAATGACACTCGATTGATTCAAGACTTTCCTCGAGATCATTGTGAGATGCCTAACAATTTTGATAAAGACGATCAATACGGTTGTATTAAAGTTTTAGGGGTACAGTGGGACCCAAAAACGGACTGTTTCACATATAAGGTGAACATACCTGACGAAAAACAATCAGTCACTCGGCGTTCTATTTTATCGTCTATTGCCAGGTTGTTCGACCCACTCGGATGGATCAGTCCAGTAATATTTCGGGCTAAATTGTTACTTCAGGAGTTACTCAGCAGCGGGGATAAGGATAAGGCGGTTGATTGGGATTCACCCGCCCCTAACGAACTCATACATAAATGGCGTGAACTACTCTCGGACTTACCTAACATAACTAGACTCTCAATTCCTAGATGTATGAAATTACCAGATAGCAAAAATAATACCTACTCGTTGCACGGATTTAGTGATGGATCGGCGGTAGGTTATGGTGCTGTAGTTTACTTACGTATAGTTAGCGGCAGTGGTAAAGTTACAATCAGGCTATTATTAGCAAAATCAAGAATTTCTCCGTTGAAGAAAAGTATGACCATTCCTCAGTCAGAATTAAACGGTTCTTTGCTTTTAACTAACCTGATTAACCATGTATATAAGGCCTTAGTTAACGAAATATGTATAGAGATCAATGACGTCATTGGTTGGTGTGACAGCACTATTGTTTTGTCTTGGTTACGAACACCACCTCACAAGTTGCAAGTTTACGTAGGCAACCGAGTATCAAAAATCGTTACATCTGAAGTAAATATTTCTTGGCGACATGTTCCAACTGACAAAAACTGCGCAGATGTGGCCTCGCGTGGTACATCGGCTGCTAACCTGTTAAATCATCCGTTGTGGTGGAACCCAGCATGGTTAACCTGTAAACCGAACACTTGGCCATGTAAAGGGCCAGAATTTCCTGAAATATTACTTCCAGGTTTAAAATCTAAATTTGTCTCTAATATTGCGTCTACTGGGGACGAAAAATTCGATGTTATAGAGCGATACAGTTCCTTCAAAAAAATAGTTAACGTCACGGGATTTATTTTGCGCTTTCTTCATAATACACGCAATTCCGATTCGCGAATTTCAAAGAACTATCTAACTGTTAGTGAACGCAGATACGCTCTTCAAAAGCTCATTATTTTAGTACAAAAAGATGCGTTTAGCGATGAAATAAACTTGCTTAATTTACAAGCGAAGATAACAACTCCTTTAAAAAAGTTAAATCTTTTTTTGGACAGTTTTGGCGTTGTCAGGGTCGGTGGCCGCCTTAAACACTCAACTTTACCGTATGATGCCAAACATCCTGTTTTGCTCCCGGGGAAAGGCTCGTTTGTTAAACGATTAGTTGAGGATTATCACACCACATTTTGTCATGTTGGATCTAATACGCTCGAATCAATATTGTCACGTAAATACTGGATTTTGGCGGTCAGACGAATCACTCGAAGTGTTACGTTTGGATGCGTACAGTGTTTTCGGGTCCGTCCACGTCTAACGCAGCCACCCATGGCTGATCTCCCACCAGATCGTGTTAGATCTATGCGCGCGTTTCAAGGTGTAGGAACCGATTTTGCAGGACCTTTTAACATTAAAACTAGCACTCTAAGGAATGCTCGAGTAGAAAAATGTTATCTTTGCATTTTTGTATGTCTGGTCACAAAAGCCGTACATTTAGAGGTGGTCTCTGGACTTTCCGTAGAAGCATTTGTAAATGCCTTTACACGTTTCGTTTCAAGACGCGGAATGCCAATTCTTGTTAGATCCGATTGCGGCACAAATTACACTGGCACAGATAAATATTTAAAGGATATTTACGTATACCTGCGCAATCACAATTCAGAGATTAGTCGAGAACTTGCTAAATCTGAGATTACATGGTTATTTAATCCTCCAAGCAGTCCTAATATGGGAGGTCTCTTCGAAGCGGCAGTTAAAACAGCTAAAACGCATATGCGTAGAGTTCTTGGCGAGCAAAATCTGACTTACGAACAACTAAGCACCTTCTTTTCTAGAACAGAAGCAGTAATGAATTCCAGACCTCTGACTCCTTTAAGTTCTGATCCAAATGATTTTGAAGTACTTACACCCGGTCATTTTTTAATAACTGAGCCATTAATAGCTTTGCCTGAGTATGACTTTGAGGAGACTAATATTGGTCGCCTTAGTCATTTTCAACTGTTACAACGTATATCGCAACACTTCTGGTCACGCTGGCGTAATGAATATCTACATACCCTTCAGTTGAGACATAAATGGACTGATCCGACAGATCCAGTTAAAATCGGTGATTTAGTCCTTATTAAAGAAGATAATTATCCACCGTTAGAATGGAGACGTGGACGAGTAACCAAGTTATTGCCGGGTTCTGATAACATAATAAGAGTTGTAGAACTTCGCACTCAAAAAGGGACCTTGATGAGACCAGTTTCTAAATTAGCTAGACTTCCACTCGATAATTAGATCAAGCAATTTGTCATTGTTTTCCGGGGGGGAGTGTATGTTCAGGCATAAACAAAACACACGTATCTTCTATGCATTTCAAATAGCGCGGGAAGACGCCGTGCTTGTGACGACCGCGCGACAGTGGCGCTACAAGGCCGCCGCATTCCGTCCGTGGCGAAAAGAAGAACTAGTTGCAAAACAAACGAGAGTGCGACCGGCACGATTTCAATGGCTCGTCTAAAATAAATTAAGTTTAAGTGATATTAATCATTAACGGACGGTGTGGATTATTTTAAGTGAACTAGCAAGCATCAAGGACCAAGTGTAGTGATATTAAGAGGCAGGGCCAGCCTGGCTGGCTGACCTGGTCATTCTTTGGAGCCGGCGTCCAGTCCACTAATCACACGAGGCGGTTAGCAACAAAGGTACTGTGCTATTTGTTTGTAAAGTTGATGCTGTGTTAATGCCTGAACATGGGGTTAGATAGGTATAGATTTCATTTCGTATTTGTTTGTACATAAACACAGTACTTTATGTAGCTGTGTGTGAAATCATTCACTTCAACTCTCGTGAAACTACCTATAACTGAAATAAATAGAAACCCTAAAAGCTCAATAAGCCAACCATTACCTATGTACGTACCATGAGCTGTTTTCGATTGCGACTGCGGCATTCAAAAGTAAGTCCGTCTCGCTCCTACTGTCGAATGCCGCAGTCGCAATCGAATACAACCCATGGTAAATTTAACACACTGCACAAGAAATAGATCCTGCTCTTAGTTTAAATTTCTCGTGCATACCGTAATTACACACCCAGTGCCTTATTTCAATGACATGTATATTATACACAGTACAGTCGGTATGCACCAATTTTTGATTGAGTTTACACTCTTCAGATCTTTATTACTTTTAGAGGTTTAAGACATTTTTTTTTTTGATAATCTATTATATTCTATGAATGAATATATAAATGATGCATAGATTTTGACGATCCACTACAGGAGATACTATTGTGACATTGTATGAAATTTTATATCTTGTAATGATTTGATTTATACTCTTATACCTATTCTGACGATCATAATATGAATACTTGTAGATTGACATGCCTGCAATTTATAATGTAATCTACCAATATTATGAAATTAATAAATCTGAATCTGACTCTGTGATATTAGCGATTTATAGTAAACCAATTATTCTACGTGAACTTAAGCTAAGCCGCGTCATTTAAAATTTAATTAGCTGCCTAGGCATTGTTACTTGTTACCGTACCATTTTATATTTTGCAGTCTTAACAAGTATCATTACAAAAATGATTCAAATAAAAATAGACTTTATTCATTTGCTTAACTCAAACACGTGGATAAGGTTATGGTTGAAAGTGTTGCGGCCGTTGCGGGTAGTCTGTAGAGTAGTGTTTTACAAAAAAAATCCGTAAACCTGATTCTTCCAGATCTTGACTCGCTTGGGCCCATTCGAATCAGAATCACGATCTGATTGGATCTTGATAGTAAAAAAAATACCACAAAAAATCCTTTCTATTTCGCCACATTTTTGTCTGTACTTACTTTGAGCATGGCGTAATGAAAACTTAAATTTTATATGGAAATTTAGGGTAATTTTTTTATTATCAGGATCGAATCTGCTCGTGATTCTGATTTGAATGAGCCCATGAAGGTCCAGATCTGGAAGAATGAGGTGTTCGGGATTTTTTTTGGGAAAAGCATAGATACCAACATTAGGAATAGTCAACCAATAGCCCTTGTTCCTGTAACAATGTTAAATGAATAAAGCATACCTACATATTTAACAATTAAACAACTAAAAATCATTATTTTGAGTTATTTTAAAAAATATTCGTTTTATTCGAAATATTCGAATATTCGAATATTGAAAATCGAACTATTCGTATTATTCGAATACTAAAATTGGACGAATAATGCAAACCCTAGTCGTATGGCATAGGCATGCAATCACCTGGATTGCATACAGGCCATGCAGCGGAATGTATAAAGATGAATACCTAATAAAAATGCCGAGCATTCCACAAGGTCGACCAAAATCCAATGTCTCATAAAGAACAAAGGAAACATATAATATTATTATTCATCTTTAACATTCCAAGAACAACATATGGCAATAAGGTAACAGATGTAAACTAATATAAATATATCAGCGTCGTAACACTATATGTGCTGCGACACACGCTGAGTGTTATCCTTTTCAGAAACCACATGTAAAACTTAGCTATCATTATAACATTTAAAACTTTCGCGATTTGAACACATATATATTTAAACATAATTATTAAACGCGAATTTACTTATTTACTTTATTTACCGACGTTTCGACACAGGTTTCACTGACCATGGTCGCGGCAAACTGACGGTTAGCTATCATTTCTGTTATTTTTAAGCGTTTATTTTGTATAGTGTGTGTTTCGAATAAATAATTCATTCATTCAATATCAGTGTTTCTAGTAATAAAGCGTTCATTACTTAACCGACTTGGTGTGAATACTTTCTACCCTTAACACCCAACACTATAGCCGCTCATCCGAGTAACACACTACTCTTCGTATTAAATATGAAGCCGTCGTACACACTTAATACCCGAAATCAACCAATATTGGGTTTTAAAAATCAAAAGTCTGTCTCAATTCAAATACTATAAAAAATCATTTCCTGTGCCAAATTTGATAGTCCAGTGGCCTATTAACGGGTGGTAACTATAAGTGAACAGCGCACGGTTACCAGGTCACCATCAACGGGCTGGCTACTCACTCGAACAGGTTGAACTGCGGACACGTGACGACGGGGTTCTTGCAGAGCGCGTGCTGGTTGTAGAGGTACTCCGTGATGATGGAGTGCAGCGTGACGCGGTGCGCCGTGAGCGCCGCGTCGCCGGCCGCCGCGCTCAGCTGCTTCTGCAGCGAGCGCCGCTGCTCCGGCGCACCAGTACTCGGAGACAAGCACTGGTTTTGGACTTTTCTGGAAACAACAACACTAACATTGGATGCCGTCTAACGATCCCGGAGTTAAAACACCAAGATCGGATCACCTGCGACCGGTTTCGTCAGCGAGAGCTATGCGCGCGGCGAGACCCGACTCTTTACACACACGGTCATTGACACTTGATAATGGTGTCTTAACATTTGACACATGACACGTGTAGTGATTCAACATCATCATTTCAGCTGAAAGACGACTGCTGGGCATAACTGAACTCCCCCAAAGATTTCCACAATGACCGGTCCTGCGCCACCCGCATCCAGTGGACGCATGCCTACCCACGCTATACGAAAATTATGGATTCACTGTGTTGACAGCTGGGGACCCACGGAGCAAAGCTTGCCCCTTTAGCTGTCAACACAGCGAATACTCTTTTTTTAAAGGGTCGGCAACGCACATATAGCATGGAATTGCAGGCGTCCAAAGGCTACGGTGACCGCTTATCATCAGGCGGGCCTTATGCTTGTTTGTCACCGTCATAGCATTTTAAAAAACCGTATTTCTGATGAGTTGTAGATAAATAAGGTCTGATTTCACCGAATATCACTTGCGGCCAACTTTTTGCCGATTATTCACTTGGCATCTACAAAAATACTATTTGCCAACTTTTATTTGGCAGAATTTTCATTTGCCAACTAGATTGGATTGCAATATGGTAATATTGCAAAGATACGTCTGCTAAACGTTCCAGTTGACAACTGATCTTTCAATCAAATGAAAGTATGGAAAAAGTTGTTGGGAAGTGATAATTTGCCATTCAATATTCGTCGATATTATATTCCATAACCATAACATTATATTTAGTTATAAACCATAACAGTACATAACGATACAAGGGCGAAAAAGAGGAAATTCGCAACGAGTGGCGATAAATTAAAACACGAGCGTAGGGAGTGTTTTAAATCGACACGAGTTGCGAATTACCTCTTCGCACGTTTTACAGTACATGGGCCTTTCTATATTCGACGCAGGCACGTAAAGTGCTCATTATCGCCCCATGGCGGTAAAGTAGCACCATGTGTACTGTAATAGTAGGTACATAATGTATTGAGGGCGGTAAACAAGAAATAACGAACGAGTGTGAATTTAAGCCCTCGTCTTCGACGCGGGCTTAATTTTAGCACGATTTCGTAATTCTTGTACCGCCCGTGATACATACAATGTTTTTCATCACATTTGTGAGGAAATAAATAAACTTTCTAGACAGATAAAGAAACAATAGCGGTAGCGTAGTAGCACAGTCCACAGTACTCCGGAGTGAGCGGCGACTACCGGCAGCTCCGGGCGGGCGGTAAAGTAGTATGAGAATCCTTTAAGACCATGGGCCTAATACAGCTCCTTAAGTCTAAGTATGCTTGCATATAATATTATCATTTACGAGCAGGTGTGAAGAAAATATAAGATATATTTGACAACCCAGCGAGCGCAGTAACAGTAGGATAGAGAGCATCATACTGTCTTTTTCTTACGCTAGTATTACCACCCTGAAAAAAGGGATGGATATAGTTATTTTACCTTAACTTGATGACCTGCGGCACGGGGCTCTCCTCGACGCTGTTGTTGAACAGCTCGTGGTGCTCGCGCGCCAGCGAGCTGCTGCTGGAGCGCGCGCCAGAAAGACGAGACTGCAACAATAGTACATAGGGAGGTAAGTACAGGATTACTAACGAGAGTCTGTTAGAAGACCGACGCAGCAGGCGGAGGGCTTTTAATGACTCATATTTGTAATCCTCTTACCGACCGTGATGCATACAATGTTTTTCATCACACTTGTAAGGGAAAAAACAAATATACAAATGAATCTATTTATTAATTAACCCCATACTCGCAATTTTCACCCCATATTTGTTATAATGAACCTCTCGGACCCTCAGATATCAATTATAATCACGATAGGATCCTATCCTGGATTATGCTGATGTGTGTTACACCAATCTCACCCAAGCTTCCTTATCTAAGTTCGACCGTTTACTCAACAACTGTATCCGATTTGTCTTCCTCCTCCCCATCCGTGAACGTCGGTCGCTGCGAGTTCTCTGTACTCTATATTCTATATTATGTTATAGTGCAAGAGATATAACTAAGACACTGCGGGACATGAAAAGGGGAAAGTCTCCCGGTCACGATTGCCTAAGCGTCGAGCACCTGCAATTTGCTGGCCCTCACTTGCCTAGAATCCTAGCAATGTTTTTTAATCTATGTATCGGACACTCTTATTTACCGAAGCATATGACAAAAACTATAGTGGTACCTATTGTTAAAAACAAAACTGGCGATATATCCGATGTGACGAACTATAGACCTATTTCTCTGGCTACAATCATAGCCAGAGTACTTGATAGTCTACTTGGCGTGAAATTGGACGAGTGCTTGCATTTACATGACGCTCAGTTCGGCTTCCGAGCCGGCCTGTCGACGGAGGGTGCAATCATTTGTCTAAAAAACACTGTTGAGTACTATACCCGGCGTAAAACACCTATTTATGCGTGTTTTCTAGACCTCTCCAAGGCTTTTGACCTTGTAAATTACGATTTGCTGTGGCAAAAGCTTGGAGAGACAAATTTTCCTAAAGAACTAACACGCATATTTAGATACTGGTACGCCAGCCAGAGAAATAGTGTCCGATGGGGAAATGTTTTATCAGATGAATATGGATTAGACTGTGGCGTCAGGCAAGGTGGATTGACCTCGCCAAAATTATTTAATCTGTACGTAAACGAGCTCATCGGTGAGCTCAGCAGCACGCATATCGGATGCCACGTTAACAGGGTAGCATTTAACAATATAAGCTACGCAGATGATATGGTGTTGTTGAGCCCATCGGTGGGGGGACTTAGAACCCTTATCGCAAAATGTGAGTCCTATGCTTTAAGACATAATTTAAAATATAATGTATCGAAGAGCGAATATATGGTTTTCAAGGCGGGAACCAAGTGTCCATCTCATGTCCCACCCATTCGCTTGAATGGTGAGCAGCTTAGAAGGGTTAATTCATTTAAATACCTTGGGCACTTGGTAACCGACGATTTGAGTGACGATTCAGATATCGAGAGGGAGCGAAGGGCGCTTGCGATCAGAGCCAATATGATAGCTCGCAGGTTCAGTCGGTGTACAGCGCAAGTTAAGATTACGCTATTCCGTGCGTACTGTACATCGCTGTATACCTGCAGCTTGTGGACAAAGTTTACGCAGCGCTCGTTGAACACATTGCGGGTTCAATACAATGACGCGTTCAGGGTGCTGTTGCGGCTGCCGCGGCATTGCAGCGCGTCGGGCATGTTCGCGGACGCGCACGAGGACGGTTTTCATGCGACGCTGCGCAAGCGCTGCGCCGCGGCGCTCCGCAGAGTCCGCGACAGCCGCCACAGCCTCCTGAGCGTAGTGGCGGGGAGGTGGGACAGCGGCCTAGTCCGGCATTGGTCCTCACTTCACCTAGGACTAGGTACTAATATAATTATTTAAGTTTATTATTATTGTTACTAACAAACTATGGACACTTGTTAGTCTGCAATAAATGAATTTTATTTTATTTTATTTTATTTATTTATTTTATTATTCGATCATCTGACCCCTGATTATCTACGTTCTAAATTTATATTTGTGACCCCCCGTTCTGGTATTGATCTCCGTACTTCCCGTAGCCTTAAGCTCATTGTCCCCCGGCATCGTTCAGGTTTCGTGGCTAATTCATTCACCGTCCGCTTTGGAATGATCTTCCACTGTCTATCAGGGAAGCGCAAAGCAAGTTTACTTTTAAGCGCTTAGTGCGCAAGCATCTGTTTGACAAGATTCAGTCTTCTTCTTCATGATGTTTCATAACTAGTACCGAATTTATATATGTGTATATATTTGTATGTGTGATTCGTATTGAAATATGTATGTATGTTTATTTTTGAAATATACATTAATTTGTTATCATAGGTTACACATTTTATTATGACCCTGCACCAAATAATCTTTCTGTTTAGCCCATTGGTTGACTCGTAAAGAATGCCTTGCGGCATTAAGTCCGCCATTTGTACTTGTTGTTACTGTGCAATAAAGTTTAAATAAATAAATAGGATGAAAACTGAAAAGAATCAAGATGGCGGCCATTTTACGTAATTATGACCTCAAATTCGTTATAAAGAACCTCGTGGACCCCCAGATATCGATTTTTGTTAGGATAGGAAAAATGAAGAAATTCCAGATGGCGGCCATTTCTCGCAATTTTCACTCCATATTTGTTATAAATAACTTCTCGGACCCTCAGATATTATTTTTTATCACGATAGGATGAAATTTGAAGACATTCAAGATGGCGGCAAGTTTCTGGCAATTTGAACCTTAGATTCGTTATAAAGAACCTGTCGGATCCGAGATTTTTCAAGATTGGATCAAAACTGATGAAATTCAAAATGATGGCCGTATCTCGCAATTTTGATCTCAGGTTCATTATTTAAAGAACTTGTTGGATCTTCAAATATCGATTTTTACCACGATCGACTGAAAACTGAAAAAAATGAAGATGGCGGTCGTTTCTGGCAATTTGGACTTCAGATTCATTGTGAAGAACTTCTCGGGTCTTCAGATATAGCTTTTCGTCACGATCGGATCAAAACTAAAGAAATTCAAGATGGCGGCATTTTCTAACTTTAACAGTAAATATACATATGTTTAAATCAGTTCCCACGTTTCCTTTTGTGACCCCCGGGTCAAATCACCAAATTAGTAAAAAGATACTAACGTGACGAAAAGGTTAACTGGTAGAGAATGCCTTCTGGCATTAAGTTCGCCTTTTGTACATTATTTACTGTGCAATAAAGTTTTAAATAAATAAATAAATAAATACTAAATACCTTCCGCATAGTCGTCGACAACCCTGAGCCTCGAGCGCGGCTAGCGAGCCGGGCCGCTGGCCGTGTAGGTTGTATGAATATAACCTACTGTATAGAATACATCCCTACGCTGTGGATAGGCTTACCCTGTGCGGTGCCGAGGTGGGCGTGCTGGGCGCGGCGGGGGTGTAGACGGGCGGCGGCGGCGGCGCGTGCTGCGGGGGCGGGGGCGCGGGGGCGGGCAGCCCCGCCTCCCGCTGCAGCGCCGCCGCGCTGTCGCCCAGCCCGCGCGCCGCCAGGTGCGCCGCCACCAGCTGCAGCAGCTGCCGCTCGTTGTAGTTGATCCGGGTTTGGGCCACCACATTCGCCTGGAATTCAGACCGCATACATCAGAAAGAGAGAAGAGGTTCGAAACGTAGGATCATGGTGTTAATAAACGCGTTTAATCCGTTCTAAAGTGTTTCATTTCAATGAATAACAATCGCGGTAACAGAAGACAATATTATGAGAGAAGAGGTTCTCGAGTGGCGACCGCGTACCGGAAGGCGCAACGTGGGTAGGCCCCCCGCAAGGTGGACTGATGACCTGGTGAAGGTCGCGGGAGTCCGCTGGATGCGGGTGGCGCAGGACCGGTCATTGTGAAAATCTTTGGGGGAGGCCTATGTCCAGCAGTGGACGTCTCTCGGCTGAAATGCTGATGATGATGACATCAGAAAACCCCAGTGAGTAGCCCCCCCCGCGCCGGGGCTCGCAGTGTGTGTAGAGCGGCCGCCGCGGCTAGACGCATGACTCATGAACATACGTCGTTATCGCGGGTACAATAACCAACTAGATAAAGAGCACATATAACAGAATGTCTATTTGGTAGAAGCGGGCATATTCTGCCTACAGCTACTAAGCATCTAAGAAGCTCTCTACACGAGGAGCTGAAGAGTTTTCGCTAGAAAAAATCTATAAGAATTGAAGGCATGTTTACAAAAACAACATAACTAACGTTTTTGAGTTATACAAGTAGTCCAAAAACGGTTTTTAAAAGGGGAAAATGACTAAAGAGTTTGCATTGCGACTGCATAGTTAATCTATTTATGTATTTATTGATTCTCAAGTCAAGTATGGAGGTTGGGTATTAGAAATACCTTATGTTGATAAGTTTTTAACTCGTACGAGTAGGCATAGATGTTCCTCAAAATGAGTGTCGAGTCTGTTAATGCTTGTTTTTCATAATCTTCCTGTACTGTCAAATCGTTTTTGCACCCGCGATAACGACGTGTGCTCATGAATAAGGGACACTGTTCCGAAACATGTCGACCTATTTTCGACTTTATTGATGTGAGTAACCGGCTATAAGAATTTTAATACCACATACATCAAAAGAAAGCTTCGTAATCTGTTCAACGACATTGGCATGAAGGCTGGGGGTAGAGAAGTGTCACTAAATTTTAAACATATAGCCGACTCGCCACGATTTCCACATCTACCCTCGCGACCCCACTCTGGACGGCCTGGAGAGTTCCGTGCTACCAGTACTTTTAAGTACCTAAGTCCATAAATGGGGGGAGCATCCTTTGTGCAGAACCCTTGAGCAGTTTTTATTAACTTCCTAAGCGATCATTCACTTTATATATATTTTTTAAAGCAAACCCCTATTCCTTTTCAAATACCTGATTGAGATTATCCCCAAATATGTATATATAGAATGTACCTTACCCTGTGTATATTAGCTAGTGAGGTCTCGAACTCCGCGCCCATGTGTTTACTCTTCCCCGAGACCCGCTCCAATAGTTCCAGCGCATATTTCTGGAACATGACATGCTCCTGCCGCTTCTCTTGCAGGATCGGGTCTCGCATCAACACTGGGAACAAACATCAACATCAGAGATTACACGTAACGCAATAGTAATGAGTTGAACTTCAAAGTCGAGTAATTCAAAGCTACATAAATAAATAATAAAATCCCATTAGGGCCCAAAAGGAACTAGTTCCTCGCCAAAAAGCTAAATCGGTCCTCGGTTTTTAGGTCAGTTCAGTTGAGATGGAGCGAAAACCATCAAAAAGTTCATATGAATAGCCTACACCACACACCGGGTGTTTGCGTTTTGCCTCTCGCTCGCACCGTAGCAAAACATAACTGGTGCGAGCGAGAAGTAAAACGCAAATACCCGAAGAGCTAACCAATCATTAGTTCCGCGCTCTGTATAGACCTAAACCGGTAATCCATTCCCAGACGTCAAAATTCGCACTGAACTAAACGAACTAAAGACCTAAAAGACCGAACTGGTTCCTTTGACCGATTGAACGAGATGGGAGCGCTCCCTTCAAAGACCGAGCGGGCACAACTCTAGCGGAGATAGCAGTAGCCCTGGCTGAACCATCATTAGCATATATCCCCACCTTGTATCACAGTATATATCCCCACCTTGTATGATGTATCACAGTATATATCCCCACCTTGTATGATGTATCACAGTATATATCCCCACCTTGTATCACAGTATATATCCCCACCTTGTATCACAGTATATATCCCCACCTTGTATCACAGTATATATCCCCACCTTGTATCACAGTATATATCCCCACCTTGTATCACAGTATATATACCCACCTTGTATCACAGTATATATCCCCACCTTGTATCACAGTATATATCCCCACCTTGTATCACAGTATATATACCCACCTTGTATCACAGTATATATACCCACCTTGTATCACAGTATATATACCCACCTTGTATCACAGTATATATCCCCACCTTGTATCACAGTATATATCCCCACCTTGTATCACAGTATATATACCCACCTTGTATCACAGTATATATACCCACCTTGTATCACAGTATATATACCCACCTTGTATCACAGTATATATCCCCACCTTGTATCACAGTATATATCCCCACCTTGTACCTTGTATCACAGTATATATCCCCACCTTGTATCACAGTATATATCCCCACCTTGTATGATGTATCACAGTATATATCCCCACCTTGTATCACAGTATATATCCCCACCTTGTATGATGTATCACAGTATATATCCCCACCTTGTATCACAGTATACATCCCCACCTTGTATCACAGTATATATACCCACCTTGTATCACAGTATATATCCCCACCTTGTATCGCAGTATATATACCCACCTTGTATCACAGTATATATCCCCACCTTGTATGATGTATCACAGTATATATCCCCACCTTGTATCACAGTATATATCCCCACCTTGTATCACAGTATATATACCCACCTTGTATCACAGTATATATACCCACCTTGTATCACAGTATATATACCCACCTTGTATCACAGTATATATTCCCACCTTGTATCACAGTATATATCCCCACCTTGTATCACAGTATATATCCCCACCTTGTATGATGTATCACAGTATATATCCCTACCTTGTATCACAGTATATATACCCACCTTGTATCACAGTATATATCCCCACCTTGTATCACAGTATATATCCCCACCTTGTATCACAGTATATATACCCACCTTGTATCACAGTATATATACCCACCTTGTATCACAGTATATATATACCCACCTTGTATCACAGTATATATACCCACCTTGTATCACAGTATATATCCCCACCTTGTATCACAGTATATATCCCCACCTTGTATGATGTATCACAGTATATATCCCCACCTTGTATCACAGTATATATCCCCACCTTGTATCACAGTATATATCCCCACCTTGTATCACAGTATATATCCCCACCTTGTATCACAGTATATATCCCCACCTTGTATCACAGTATATATCCCCACCTTGTATCACAGTATATATCCCCACCTTGTATCACAGTATATATCCCCACCTTGTATCACAGTATATATCCCCACCTTGTATCACAGTATATCCCCACCAGCGCGCGGCACGCGAGGCCCCGCAGGCGGGCCGCGTCCGTGATGGGCTGCTGCACCATCATCAGCATCCTCACCTTGTATCTGTGAGGTAGTGAAGAGCGGCAGCTTGGATATGATCTGGCGCACGGTGGCGCAGCGCGCGAGCCCCGCCAGCGCGCGGCACGCGAGGCCCCGCAGGCGGTCCGCGTCCGTTATGGGCTGCTTCACCATCATCAGCGATAGTAAAACCTGCACACAAAAACATATATGACCCATATATCTAAATATGTAAAAGAAGAAGCTGACTGACTGACTGAAATATCAACGCACAGCCCAAACGGCTGGTCCTATAGACTTCAAATTTGGCACGTAGGTTCATTTTATGGTGTAGGCGAGCACTAAGGAAGGATTTTTCAAAATTCACCTCCTAAGCGGTTGAAACAGGGGTCCAAAGTTTGTATGGGGAAACAAGATTAGTTAGACTATTTTATCTGAAACTTCACAGGAGTATTCTTTTTTCGTTTCAGGTTTCTTCAGAATTTAACCCCTGAAAGGGGTAAAAGGGGTGCAAAAGTAAAAAATCAACGTGGGTATCGTTTATATGGTTTTTCGGGTCGCTGATCACGAAAAAAAGCAACGAATTGAAGATCCAATGTAGCGAATGTGGAATACCATCACCCCTGTTGGTATGCGATGGGGTTGAAATGTCAACATATAAATTTGAGTGTCGTTTTTTATTAAAATAAAGTAAAGTAAAACCATAAAAAAACAAGGCTGTTTTTCCCACGGTCAGTTCTATGTGGCATGCTCCCGTGTTAGTTCTTCTCAAAGTCTGATTCTATTGCTACCACCTTCAAACATGGTAAAAAATGTGACAGAAGCAACACTTTTGTCACCAGGATCAGCGGCTAACCCGGCGTTAATTCCGTAAAAAATAAAACCATAGGTATGTACAAATAAATGGGTCCAACTGTAAACCACCTTATTTGTAAACGGGTGGAAACTACGTTCAGTATGCAGGCGAAGCCGCGGGTTAAAGCTAGTATAGGATAAAAGAACTCGATACCCAAAACATGACGCCAAAAAAGTGCAGCAGATGCGACTCTTTTTCATATAGTCTTGTTAGGAACGTCACGTTCCATAAGTGCCAACAGCCTATATACTTTTAACAGTGTTGGTAGTTCTGTGTATGAATTTGACACTTAATGCTTACGTCAGTAAGCTCTTTTTCGTACGAAACATTTATGGTTTTGTATCATCGTTAATGCAAGTTCGCTAATGTTATTCTGACCCATATTTTTGACGTTTTTGTTCGACTTTGTGTGTCTGTTTCTTTGACTCTAAAGTATAGTATAGTCTGACTAGCGAGCGAGCGCAGTAACAGTAGGACAAATAACTATATCCATCCCTTTTTTCAGGGTGGTAATACTAGCGTAAGAAAAAGACAGTATGATGCTCTCTATCCTACTGTTACTGCGCTCGCTGGGTTGTCAGACTATACGGAAGTATGGACTCCCATCCACGTAAGTGTTGAGGTGATGAGACTCACCATGATGCCATTGTTGGACCGCACGCTCTCCCACACTTTCTGTATGACGTCTTCGTAGGATTTCAGCGCAGTTTTCTTTTTGCTGGACCCCGTTATTGAGAAGCGCGTCGTCGACGAGCCAGCCTGCGAATAAAACAAGAATTAATGTGCGCGAAGCTGGTGGTCGATACACTGACAGGGGTTCACGACACCTATATGTTAAGTCATATGTATAATTCAATATGTAATAATAAATAATAAGGCGGTAACCCTGGAAACGCGGTTATCCTGGACACGGCGCGTATAGTCCGGCGGTTCCTTTCTCTGCGGCCCTAACCACCGGCAGCCTGGGCCCTGCCCCGTTGCCGGCGGCACTCTAGGTTAGTTTTTTATAATATGTTTATATGTATTTCATTCAATCATTTATTAAATGTAATAAATGTTTTGATTCCTGTTTTTTGTTTCTTTTTCCCTCGCTTCTAGTTGAAAGTAATCTGTAAAGATATATTATCTAGAAGGCAGCACTAGACGTAAGTCTGAGCTGTAGGATTTGCGAAATGCGTCAAGTTAATCGTTGGTGGACATGTAAATAAAATAAAATAAAAAAGCCTTTATTTCTACCATAATTTCTTTACACAATAAATAATTGAGGTATTCCGTTTTGTCCTACTGCTGAGTTCTACTAATAGGACAAAACGGAAAAAAAATCCGTTTAGTTCTACTATCGCTGTCAATGTTGTTGATAGGACAAAACGGAATAGTCAAGTAGGACTAAACGGAATGCTTTAATTACAACTTTGAATAATCATTAGTTATTATAATGAAGTGTTAAAAACTAACATTTTTTTAACGCAATTAGCTAAAATTGCTAATATTAGGACAAAACGGAATACCTCAAATAATTTGCATGGACTGTATTTTTGTATCTTCAGTTTTTTTTTTTGGTGGACATGTAGTAATGTTTTGTTAGGAGGCCCCTGTATTGTAGTGAGTGTACTACGCCTCACCCACACACTAGTATAGCCGCATTATATAAGCGCATGTTAGTGTTATTTTAGACAGATTAAACCTATACTCCAGTCAACGTGTTTCCATTTACGTCCCACATCACTAAAAATAATAAAAATGTCTCTCACACTGTCACCAACAGTGACAAGTGACATTATTTTAGGTCAATGAATTCACGCCAGCTCTCAGGAATCGACCTGTAACATCGTTTTGTTTGAGCCATCTCGCCCAGAATTTACAAAGTATAGTGCCGTGCCAACCATGCCGACGATCCTTGAAGATATCTAAGCTATAGTGTACTATGTACATAACTAAAATGTCTAAAATGTATACAAAGGCAGCTCACCCTGTGCACGGGTGCGCACACGCAGTTGACGAGCACGCTGAGCGCCGCCTTCTGCACCTCCGGCTCCGGCGCGATCTCGCCGTCCGCCGCGCCTGCCAACAAACAGACAGACAACCCATCAAACATGGCCGTCAACGCCTTGATCATTCATTTTATTTTTTATTTTATTCATAAGGCACACAAAACAGACAACATTCATTACATACAGCAGCTATATGTGGTAGGTATAAAATAAAAATGCCGTCCAAAACATGCATGCACAGCAAAAAAAAAATAACAATGAGTAAAAACCTATCCTAAAATTACAAATTACATTTTTTTAACACAATTAATGAAATTTAAGTTAACAAATTAAGTAAATCAAAATTATAATCATTTCTTGTTATGGTGTACGATGGCCAAGAACTTCGACAACTTGCCTCCTAAATACCGCTAACCGTGAGTTGAAAATATCGATATTGTTATTTTTTGAGACCGGCCATTCCGCCGGGTTACCCTCATGGCACATATACACTTCGCATAACACGTATCGCAGCAAATAGTACACTACCTAGCTAGTGCGGTAAAACAAAGAAAGGCCGAGATCGCAGATGTTTGCGACCCGAGCTGCAATATGCGATCAAGAGCTTTATTTATTACCTCACGTGTTAGGTACATCATTTTATGCCTACACTTGGGCAGAAATCGGCTTTTTCCGTACGCGTAGCGTGCGGAAAAAGGCACTTTATGGCCAGGTGTGGCATAAACTTCTTTTTTGCTCTCTTCTCTTTTGCTCTCTTTTTTGTAAGTTAGTTAAACCTTTATATCATGGTGAAACATTTATTTGTAAAAACAAACTATTTAAGTAATCGTATAGTAATTTAGGAAACTATAGGTCTATAACCATTTAACATGACAGCACTTAGCTTATTTACTTGTATGTTTTATAAGACTGTTTGTTTCTCAATAAATAAATAAAAAAAATAGCAGAAAATACTTTCGCATAAATATACTTGCCGTAATAGTTATTTGGCATAGTATTAATTTTGCAGAATGCAGAAAGTGGATTAGGTTAGTGTTTTCCGCCAAAAAATTTTGCGAAAAAATTAACCGCCTTATTCATAAAAAAGTCAACAGAAGCTTTAGTTAAATTATGTTTTCTCCCATTCTAACAATCGCGTCAAAGTGACAGATAAGGAAACAATCTTTTAGCTAAACTGTTGTTGAAGTGCGTTTATGAATAACGCCGTAATTCTGCAAATCAATAGTATGCGAAAGGTATGTGAAGTGTGATTCTGCCAAACGTTACCTCTGCCATAAATTACTCTGCGAATCAAATTTCGAAAAAATAAAATTCTATAAGACAATAGTGAACCGATTCTGCCAATGTCAAGGTTGGATAAGACACGGCAAGTGTATTATTTCGGTGACGCGCTTGCTATATGAAGCTTGACGTCATTTGTCTGTCATCGGCACGAAAATTACGGGCCCTGCTTATTACTCTTTCAAATTCATCATCATCATTTCAGCCAAAAGTCGCCCACGATAGGCCTCCTTCAAAGATTTCCACAATGACCGGTCCTGCGCCACCCGCATCCAGCGGACTCCTGCGTCAGTCCACCTTGTGGGGGGCCTACCTACGCGGTCGCCACTCGAGAGCCTTTCCGCCCCAACGGCCATCGGTTCTACGTGCAATGTGCCCCGCCCACTGCCACTTAAGTTTAGTGATTCGGAGAACTACATCGGTTACTTTGGTTCTGCTGCGAATGGTCTCATTCCTGATACGATCTCGCAAAGAGACTCCTAGCATAGCTCTCTCCACTGCCCATTGCCATAGGGAAGATGACAAGGTTGAAAAACTATTATTCTAATAATCAAAAATTATTAGACACGTATTTTTTCCTTTTTCAAGATAACTAAAATTGACGAATATGAAGAGCGTCAAAGTTCCGTGGTGGGGGCCGGTGACGTCACCTTAGAGTAAGAATCGTACTCGATTGTGACGTCACGCGAAACTTTAAAGCGCTGTATTTCCCGTCGTTTTTCATTTGACGAACCAAAGAAAAAATACGTGTCGAATATTTTTTAATAATCTAACAGACGGACTGTTGCGAACGCAACCGTTTTGTATTTGTGCAGTAGCGAAACGCACCTTCTAATCTCCAATAGCAGCGCTCCACATACGCTTTCCCGCGGCCAATTAGGATTAAGTTAGCATAAGTTCATACTCATTGTTTAAAATCAGTCAAATCACTCTTTCTTCAACTTCCATACAAACCACTTCTGCATTTTACCGTTAGCACCACTATCTCTTTGTAAACCAGCATCGGAGTTTTATTTAAAATTAGTCATCGAGACACCACGGCGGCTACATATGGTCCTTCGAACCGGATAGTAACTGCCACGCTTTGTGATAGTTATCACTACTAAAATCAAGACTTTGAATGACAAAGCTTCACTGACAAATTGTTTTTTTTTTTTGTCATCTAGCCCATTGCTTGCAAATTCCCAAGGATTGATATATAGGTACCCAGCACGATGTTGACGCCGGTGGTCATGTCGGCGTCCCGCATGTCCACCTTCTCCGTGAGCAGCAGCTGCACCCGCGGAGCCGCGCAGCACACGGAGACCACGTCCAGCGCAGACCGGACCGTCTCCGACCTAGGGAACATGGACAAGATCACATTACCACGGATTATAATAATAGTACATTGTGCATCTAGGGCGGTAAGAAGGGCATTACTTACGAGGGTCTATTGAAGCCCGACGCCGTAGGCGGAGGGCTTTAAATGACCCGAGTTAGTAATCCCCTTACTGCCCGTGGTACACACAATGTTTTTCATCACATTTGCGAGGAAATAAATAAACTCTATACAGGTAAAGAAACAATAATGATAAGCGGTAGTGTAGTTGCACAGTCCACAGTACTCCGGAGTGAGTGCGTGCTGCGAGCGCGTGCGGGGCGGGTCCTCCGCGAGCTCCGGGCTAAAGGTAAAGTAGTATGAGAATCCTTTAAAACCATGGGAATAATACAGCTCTTTAAGTGTAAGTATGCTTGCATATAATATCACCATTTACGAGCAGGTGTGATGAAATAGTAGATTGTATTACAAGGGAGCAAAATACTATATTGTATGGAGGGTGAGAGATTGAATCCTGAGCGATGCGAAAGATTCCAGAATAGAATCCCGAGCGTAGCGAGGGATTCTAACGTGGAATCTTGAGCAAAGCGAGGGATTCAAACTATGTCACCCGAGGTATCAATAATTTTGCTACCGCGTAATACACTCTACTTTTCACTTCTCCTATTAAATGAACATAAATTAAAACGAGATAGGCATGTTAACATTAAATTTTAATTAGATAAGTAAAAAACAAATCAAAAATAAAATAGGTGCTAAAAGTTTACTATGAAAGTTGTGCATTTTTGCTTAGATTTTTTTATGGGCGGTGAAATTAATCTTGATTTTCTATTAAGTATCTTCTTCGGTCTGGTTGTTTATTTTCCGTTTGATTTTTCTAGTCAAGGTAGTTAGTGTTTAATAATTTCAATCCTCGATATGCACCATGCAGTGACTCCGAAAATTATCACTTCCTGCAAAAGGCGTTTCTTATTAAAGGCCTGTGCCGATACCTGTGTGCTTACCATGAGTAGTAAGTAAGCGGAGGCGTTAGAGACTGAGCGTTTGTAAAGTATGTCCGACTTGCTCCTCCCACTACTCTGGCAGGAGCGAGACGGACATACTTTAGAAACGCTCAGTCTCTAACGCCTCCGACTACTTACAACACATGGTAAGCACACTGTACCTACACATAGAAAAGCATAAAGAAAAACATTGATTTATATTGGAGTTTAAGTACTAAGTAGGTATGTACTTACTTTTATGGCGAAAAATATGCTAATATATGAAATAAACGATTTCACTCATTTAGCTGTTTTTCATGTACAAAAGTTTTCATAGGCTGTTAGTTATTTTAATCCTTATTTTTGCCGGGAGCAGGTTACTGATGACAGTGATGACTTGTTGCTGCACTGGAGCTAATATTTCATCACTGCTAATTGGTGAATTAATTTTCTGTTAACCTTATTCGTGAAATTAAGACCGAATAAATGAAAAAAGATCAAAGTTGTTTGTACTTCGTCTTGTACGTTTTAGTGGAATAATATTTTTTTTATTAAAAAAAACACATGTTTGCCGCCGTTTTCACTTTGTCTATGGTACATTTATTTTTCTTAAAACCGGTATTAGACGATGCGTTTCGTCGGGCCCGATCATGTATATCGGGCTGGATACTAGTAGTAAAGAAAGGGAATTTTGGGAACCGAAAGAAGGTTTCGAAGGGACAATAGTACGCGACAGATCGGACCCGACTAATTCGAGCCGTCTAATAACCGCTTTAACGCGCTCCAAAAACATTATGTTTTTGTTTTCGGTCATCGGTAATGTTTATTCCGTGCATTGCTACCAACTTACAAAATTGATAACAGGGAGCAAAATTCAATTTTGTTCCCTGTAAGTAGGGCAGAAATGAAAGATTAAACCAAACTTCTTGAAAGGGAACGAAATGCAGTTTTGATACCTACAAACGGGCTACAAAACACTTGTTTTCCGATAGGAGAAGTGAAATAGTACATTGTGATACACGTGTGCTATGATGGTCATTATACACGAGGCGGTATTGTGCGCGCGAGCTGAAAGCGAGTGCGCAATAAGAAAGCCGATGTGTATAATGGCCATGCACACACGTGTCATACGACATTTTTCAACACACTTGTAAGTAAAAATCAAAATTTAACTCGAGGTTATTAACTTTTGTTAAATACGTTAACTTAATTGTCAGAATCATGTCAGAATGCCTACATGGTAATTAGCATATGAGTTTCACTAACCTTTATAGGCTAGGTACTTATTGAAGCTTCTTGCGATGCCTTTTCGACGTCGGTTGATGACAATATTTTACATTTTCAATTAATAAATCCCGAAGCTATGGCCCAAACGTCACAAATAAGTAGGTATATTTATCACTACTAAGTACAACTAGATTTTCATGAAAGCACCCGCGCCGCGTTTTGTAGTTTCAGAGGAGCCTAATCCACATATTGTTATAGTTTTACTTACTTCTAATTCTATTATATTTGTATTTTATCATAATAATAAAGCGAGAAAACAATCAAAAATGTTTTACGTAAATAAGTTACCGCAGCGCGCCATTGGTGTATTTTTTTCGAATCGCGTTGCGCGCGCAAATTTGAGGCAAAGGCCCGCCAAACAGCCAAAATAAAAAATGAAATTATTTATGTTTGAAGCACAAAATATTGTGAATTTTGAATAATTTAATACAATTTCACGTATATTCAATAATTCAGAAGGTTTCAATCCATGTATTCAACTAAATACGGAGATATTGCTTTTTAAGGCATAAGTTATTATGTGGCTAAAAACAGTGTACTTTATTTGGAAAAAAAACTTTCCAATCCAACAAAATTTCAATGTATTATCTGTGTACGTAACTTAGTCTCGTAGGGTACAAACTTAATTTGATGGGGTTATCTGATTACAACACTAGTTCAATAATATAATGAAAAAGCACGCGTGTTTAATATCTAGGATTATGAGCCTAAAAGCGGTACGATAAGAACCTCGTTACGAGCAAGGGTGTTGAAAATGACTTTATGTTAGAGATACTGAATAATGTCGATAATTAATGTTGAATAAAGAAATTTTATTTAATATTCATTAATTTTTTTATTTAGGGGGTTTTCCGAAAAATCACTACGGTTTTAGGGGGTTTCAATTTGTGCTTTAGTGGTAAATAAAAATTTGAGTTGGCAACCCTGGTCAGACCACCGCCCGGGATACAAGGACAGCCGTATCTCTCTAATGCACTTTAGACCCAAAAAAAAAAACTTTAGACGCGTGTGTACCTGCCGTTGAAGTTCCACTCGTAGGCCAGGCCGACGACCTGCAGCAGCAGCGAGATCCCGCCCAGCTCCACCAGCTCGTCGACCGGCGCCCAGCGTGACCACGCCACCGACTGGAGCAGTTCTATCTGCTCTTGGATCTCTTCCGGGGATGATTTCGACGCCTGTAATGAGGATTACCGCGAGTTGATTTTCCGCTAGGGGCGCTAGTGGAACGTGGGTCCTGCGGGAACATTTCAAACGTCTCTTTGACAGTTCTCTCATACTAACACAGGACCCACGCATGAGTGGCGCCGCCTGGTGAGCGACAATACGGTAGCTCCCATTGAGTCAATTTTTGTTGCATTATCTATTTGTGCTGACAACCATAGTCCTAACCTCATGTTATAGTTAGTCTTAGTAGTAGTTAAGTTAACTTATGTAGTTTTAATTCATGTAATTTCATGCATTAATGTAAATAAATGATGCTTGTTGGTCGAACAATAAATATAATATTCTATTCTATTCTACGTTCTTTTTTCTACTCCAGCATTTCTATCTGTCATTTAAATGGCTGACAGCGATATTAAAACAGTATCCATTATATCGTTGTCTGTGGTATTCCATAAGAACACTGCTCCTATGGATTTTCATTCAATATATCAGCACTGTTGTTGTTTTTTTTATTTCTATAGTGGGTCATCTTCCCTATTCTGCTCCTTTCTAGATTTTGCTTTTTACGCTATTTTAGCTCTCGGGTCTATTATTATGTCACTGTTGCATAATAGTAGTTTATGCAACAGTCATATAATAAGGGTTCTTAAAACTTGAGGGTCGCCGTTACAAAGCGAGGCCAAGCCGAGTTTTGTAATAATAGACCCGAGACATTTAAGAACCAATTAGGAGCTGTTGCATACGCTAGTTTTTCTACGACAGCTAAAATAGCGTAAAAAGCAAAATCTAGAAACGTGGCACAATAGAGATGTTGTGCCCACTATAGAAATTAAAAAAAAAACAACAACAGTGCTCATATATTGTATGAAAATCCATAGGAGCAGTGTTCTTATGGAATACCATAGACAACGTTATAATGTATATTTTTTAAATATCACTGTCAGTCATCTAATTGACAGATAGAAGTGCTGGAATAGAAAGACTACTATTGTAGAGTCTAGATTTGACAAGTTTATTGGCACACCCTTATGGCACTTAATTTGATGATCTTCAAGTTCAAACATTAGTGAGGCAAAAATTGCAAATCCTTATTAAAGTGACGTAAAAGTAAATGTATAGTACAGTCAACTGCAAAGATAAGAATACAGCGAAAGTGCCAAAAATCTGTATACACCTGAATATTCAGGCAATAAAGTCCGATAAACATATTTTTGTCGCTTTGGCTGTATTGATATGTTTGTAAGGGCCACTTGCACCACCCGGCGTTAGCTACATAACCGGGATTTAAGCGGGTTTTTTGTGTGGAATTTGACAGCTCGACTCCGGGTTAACGGATAACACTGGGTGGTGAAAGTGGGTCTTAGTGTCAGATAGTGAGTGGTACCTTGTAGGGCGGCGGCTCGGGCACGCTGTCGCCCTGCGCGCGCGCCGTGTGCGCCGCGCGCACGCGCAGGTGCGCCTCCAGGTACCTGCGCACACACACATATACATATACATTACGTACAACTACATAATACCACAGTGTAAGGACTCTATACAGTGAGTCAGCTCCGGCGATTTCGGGTCAGCGATGGGGGGTGTGCGGGGAAGCGGGCGGAGGGGGATTTCCTCACAAACTCCATACAGATTGCGAGGTCTATTTTCTGGGCTGTCAAGTTATAGTATTTTGATAGGTGAATTAATAACATAGAGAGGTACGCCATTTTAGAACGTGATTTGTTAGTTGTAATTTCTCAGGAAATCAGTATTTGTGGCTGCGACGAGTTTATTGTTAATTTTAAAATATTGTAAAACTGACGCCATTTTGGATTTTATAAAGTTTACTCCGATTTGGATAAAAATCGATATCTGACGATCCGGCGGGGTCCTTAACACGAATCCAGAGTCAAAATTTTAAAATATTGTAAAAACCGACGCCATCTTGGATTTTGTAAGATTAACCCCGATTTGGATAAAAATCTATATCTGACGCTTCGGTGGGGTCCATAACATGAATCTGGAATCAAAACTGTAAAATTTGTAAAAACCGACGCCATCTTGGATTTTGTAAGATCAACTCCGATTTTGATAAAAATCGATATCTGACTATCCGGCGGGGTCCTTAACAAGAATCCAGAGTAAAAACTGTAAAATATTGTAAAAACCGACGCCATCTTAGAATTTGTGAGATTAACTCCGATTTAGATAAAATTCGATATCTGAGGATCCGGTGGGGTCCTTAACATGAATCTAGAGTCAAAATGGTAAAATATTATAAAACCGACGCCATCTTGGATTTTGTAAGATCAACTCCGATTTGGATAAAAAATAATACCTGACGTTCCGGTGGGGTCCATAATATGAATCTGGACTCAAAATTGTAAAATATTATAAAAACCGACGCAATCTTGGATTTTGTAAGATCAACTACTGACTGTGGATTCATGTTATGGACCCCGCCGGATCGTCAGATATCGATTTTTATCAAAATCGGAGTTGATATTACAAAATCCAAGATGGCGTCGGTTTTTACATTATTATTATTTTTTTTTTTTTTTATGCTATAGGGGGCAAACGAGCAAACGAATCACCTGATGGTAAGCGATTAACGTCGTCCTAGGGTTTCTGATTTCTCGGCCCATTTGTATTCTCGAGTTTCGAGAAATCTCGAGCCCAATTTCTCGAGTCTTCTCGAGTCTCGAGTCTTTTTTTGAAGGATAGTAATTTTAATGTTTTTCGTATACCACCGTAAGTATTCATTGTTAAAATATTGTTACCCTTTTAAAGCTTTTTTTGTTTAATAGTGTTTTGTTCATTTTTTCTGAAGGAACTTAAGCATACTAACTAACGAGCGAAACAGCGACAGTTAAGCCTGTGTTGGCTTTGCTCGCTGTCCAATTAATGTTTTTTATTGTATTTATTTTTTAGTAGTAAATAAATGAAAAAAAAAGAAAGAAAGCAAAACCTCTTAAAATAAACCAACCTATAACGACATCTTTTTATATGCTTTCTTTATATATAACTATTTCATAACTATGAATTGGCGATGAGGTTTGAATTAAGCATTTTATCCAGTCTTAACCGCTGAAGAGTCAAGACAGTTATCCTTTAAAGCACTCGTTGTCACTGGGCAGAACGTGATCTCCCATTCGATGGGCTAACAAAACGGAGTACCTATTCCATGTGTTCCTTACACATGACATAGCCGATGTCCAGCACAGCCAAAAAACATCGCAGTCTGCCTCCATCGAATTAATATAAGCCATTCAATAAAGTTTGAAAATCTTCTCATTCTCGCCAGGTAAAGCGATACTTCTCTAGGTCCTTACGCGTAGCTATTCAAATCAAAAGGTTCCTAATGTCAATAGTAAGGAAGCTTTCCCGTATCACCAGCTTGGGATCCTGTACATTATTACGATTTAACACGAGGATCAAGTTAAGTACAGGACTGGAAGATTGTTACGTCGATTGTCTCAGAATAAATAAAATATAAAAGGCAAAAATACGGAATGAGTTTCAGTGTAGCTTCTTTCAGCATCAACAGAATCTTCTGTTAGGTATCTACATGCTTTTGTAAGATGTTTTTCAGTGGGCTATTTCTGAACTCTTAACAGATATCATATTTGTTAAAAGAATATATAATATTCTTTAGATATTGCACGTTGCAGTTTCAGATTCCAATTTCTGATATAATTATCATCGTCACCGCCGACTTCATCCGAGTCTTGAATAGTTGACACTTCGGGGTAGTTTAACCATTATAACATAATAAGTATAATTTTTGTAAGAAAAATTGATAAATAGACAGCTGGAAAAGTCGTTTTGATGTAGAACCACGAGTTGAGCATTAAGGCTGTCACGTCCGAAATTAACTTTGATGTTCGGTCCATCAGAAGACTTGATACTTCTTGACTTCCGATAATTTTTATCTCATATAAAATGTAGCTAAAAAGTGTAGCTAGTTGTCATGAATTCAAAAAATCGTGATTAGAAGCCCTTGTCACGACTTTAACACAGAATCAACTTACCCTACTGGGCCTACTGTAATGAAGAAGTATTACTTATAAAAACAAAATACTAAAAGTTCTGTGTTTATTATTCTCAAGTTAATTTTCTTTAAGTCTAGTTGTACGGGGCGAAAAGGCGCGTGCCCGCCGCGCATGACTCGAGAATTCTCGAGTCATGGTCATTTTTTTCTCGTCTCGAATGAAACCAAAATTCTCGAGTTGTCTCGAGTTCGAGAAATCTCGATCAGAAACCCTACGTCGTCCATGGACACCCGCAACACCAGAGGTGTCGCAAGTGCGTTGCCGGCCTTTAAGGTGGGAGTACGCTCTTTTCTTGAAGGTTTGAAGGTCGTATCGGTCCGGAAACACCGCTGGCGACAGTTCGTTCCACAGTTTAGCTGTGCGAGGCAGGAAGTTTCGGGAAAAGCGCAAAGTTGAGGACTGCCAACCATCTAAATGGTGAGAGTGGAAATATTGTCGCGTAGGGCGATGGCGGAAAGAAGCGGCAGGGATTAATCCGAACAATTCCTCGGAACACTCCCCATAATACATGCGATAGAAAATACAGAGTGAGGCCACATCTCTACGCAGCGCCAAGGGATCAAGCCGATCAGAAATACGTTGGCAGTTGACAATTCGAGCTGCTCTCCGTTGGATGCGGTCTAGAGGAAGAAGCTGGTACTTAGGTGCCCCTGCCCAAAGATGAGAGCAGTATTCCATATGCGGGCGAACCTGCGCCTTATAAAGCTGTAGGCGATGGGCCGGCGTGAAATACTGCCTCGATCTATTGAGCACACCGAGCTTCTTCGAGGCCAATTTGGCCTTACCCTCTAGGTGGCCGCGGAACTGGACTTCACTCGAGATGTCAACGCCAAGGATTCCAATACTGGCTGTGGCAGATAGGGGAGTGCTCTCAAAACGAGGTGACGCGACGAACGGAAGTTTTTTTGCGGTGAACGCGCAAACCTGTGTCTTTGTAGGGTTAAAATGGACCAAATTAAGTCGACCCCAATCTGAGACTTCTTTTAGGGAGGTCTCAATTTCGGACACAAGTTTGTTCCGGCTCTCAACAATCTCAATTATTCCGGATCTCAATTATTTAACAAATTTGACTATGGGTTCATGTTTTGGACCAAGCTGAAACGTCAGATATCGATTTTTATTCAAATCGGAGTTAATCCTCACATAATCCAAGATGGCGTCGCTTTTTACAATATTTTACTATTTTGAGTCCAGATTCATGTTATGGACCCCGCCGGATAGTCAGATATCGATTTTCATCCAAATCGGAGTTAATCTTACAAAATCCAAGATGGCGTCTGTTTTTACAATATTTTAAAGGTTTCACTCTGGATTTATGTTAAGGACCCCGCCGGCTAGTCAGATATCGACTTTTCTCCAAATCGGAGTTAATCTTACAAAATCCAAGATGGCGTCGGTTTTTACACTATTTTCCAAAATTGACACCAGATTCATGTTATTGACCCCACCGGAGCGTCAGACATATATTTTTATCTAAATCGGAGTTAATCTTACAAAATCCAAGATGGCACCGATTTTTACAATAGGTGCCTATTGTACAATCTTTATTTTGTTACAATTAGATTTTCCGAGAAATAACAACAAAAAAAACAAATCTCAATAGCGGATGGCGCAAGAAAAAAAAACATGTCACGAAAGATTTGTGACAGCCCTGAGTTTCGGACAAGCCAAGACGCCGAACGATTAGGTTGTATGAACCTTGTCCACTGTATAGAGTCCTTACACTGTGATAATACTATTTTCAGTCCTCTGGACGGTAAGCGCCACTTTACGCAAAACTAAATTGCCGCGTCTGCCGGCTCCGTCGGGCAGAAAAATAGTATACAAACCTCGGCCGTTAAATGGGAAAGCCTCGGATCACATGTTAGTCGACCTCGGCTTCGCCTCGGCCGACAATTACATGAAATCCGGGACATCTCCCACTTAAACGGCCTTGGTATGTAATCTACTAATACTATTTATTTACAACATACAACGGGTCTATAATAGAAAGTATGGAATATAATTTCGAAAGGCAATATAAAGCATTACCTCCTGAGTGCGACACACACGTGTCGCACGATCTGTCGCGCGGCGCACGTCTCGTCCTCCGACACGCGGGACTCCTCCTCATCAGACCCTAAGATCGGCAGCGTCGAGATCACATTGTACAGCTTCCGAAGACCGTCCTGCGACGGAATACTTTGGTTACAACATACGACGGCAATGAAAAATATCTATCAAATAAGTCTCTCAAGTAGTCCATTATTTATTGACTCGGCGGAAGTTTTTGAACATAATTCGTAAATGTCACTATCAGTCTATTTTTGGTTATCATCATCATCATTTCAACCGAAAGACGTCCACTGCTGGACATAGGCCTCCCCCAAAGATTTCCACAATTACCTGTCCTGCGCCACCCGCATCCAGCGGACTCCTGCGACCTTCACCAGCTCATCAGTCCACCTTGTGGGGGGCCTACCTACGCGGTCGCAACTCGAGAACCTTTCCGCCCCAACGGCCATCGGTTCTACGTGCAATGTGCCCCGCCCACTGCCACTTAAGTTTAGGGATTCGGAGAGCTATATCGGTTACTTTGTGTAAGATTGTCCAACGATATTTATTAATTATTATTTTTCAAACTGCAAAAAGTCATCGACTCGGCTGTTTCCCATAAATACATCAATATATTTAAAAACATGCATCAATTTAGACTCTTAATTAGTATTGGTCACCTGGTTGTCGAACTCCTCGAGGATGACCCGGAACTGGAAGGAGAGACCGAAGAACATGGTGGCGTGGCAGCGGCCAGAGTCGTGTGAACACTCGAGCAGCCATAACGCGTATCTGCGAACAAATATGACTAAACTAGCTATTGCCCGCGGCTTCGCTCGACAAAACAAAAGTAGCCTATGTCACTCTCCCTTCAACTGTCTCCACTTAAAAAATCACTTCATAATGCGTCTTCTGTTACCGCGATTGTTATTCATTGAAATTAAGCACTTAAGAACGTTGGCCTCCTCGCATAACGTATCAGCATTGCGATACAACGAGGAAATGCCGCCAGCATCCTAGGTACAATGCCTCAAGGACCTACTTTAGATTTAAGGTAGGTACTCGTAGAGGTAGGTAGTTAGGTAAGTTACACTTACTGTATATATTTCGAAAATAAATGTTGAACGGATTAATCGCGTTTATTAACACCATGACCCTACGTTTCGAGCCCTTCACAGCACTCGTTTTCACAGGGTTAAGATGATGACGTCAATTCGTCGCTCCACACACCCTAGTATGTGAAAGAGCCACCTCTAAAACTGCCTGAAATCACTTTTCAGCGTGCTGAAAACGCTGTTAAGACATGAAAAATCACTTCACCGGCGTAACAATAGTTACTGAGTGAAACAGCTGTGATATACCGACGGATGGACGGACATACAGACTGGACGAAACTGGACCCTTATGGTCCCGTTTTTGCCATTTTGGAACATGCAACCTTTAACTGACAAAATACGTTTTTTTTACAAAAAAACAAAAACAAAAAATACCTTACATAACGAGGTTCAAAATAATTTTCCTTGAAAGTCTTTATAAAGCTGTACCCCCATGTTTTTTATTTTATTTTTTTGGACTTGGGATGCAAAAGTTAAAGCTGTTTAAACTTCCTGAGCGATTATTTACGAAAACATTCACGATATCAATAGCAGTTTGTGTTACAGGGGATCAAAATGATATATTTCCGGCGAGGGCGTACATTGAATCCCGAATGAAGCGATGGATTCTAAAGTAGAATCCTGAGCGTAATGAGCGATTCAAGCGTTAACGCCCAAGACGAAAATAATTTTATTACCGTGTGACACATACTGTTTTTCACACCAACTAAGAGGAAATAAACAAAGCCGAAAACAGCATCATACCAACACCACGATGCCACTAGTTAATGCCCGAAAACGTAAAAATGTGTAGTCCTTGAACAGAAAAGTGCCACTTTGCTCCCTCCTAGCTTGAACAGAAAAAACCCTTTTATGAATAGGTGGTGTGAAAAACCTATTTACAATGCATGTGCTCGAAAAGTGCGCTTCCTATGAAGCCAAATCGTGCGGAAAGTTGTACTTTTCCGCACGATTTCGCCGCAGTGCGTTTACTTTTCATTTTTTTCAAAATTTTGGACTCCGCTATCAGCCCGATACAGGAAGTATTTGCTATGTAAGAAAACGAAATAATTAAAGTACTGTCATGTAATAATTAAATTGTTTTGTCATTATATGCCTTTTTATTTACTCGCACAATGCATCGAAAAACATTGTATGAAACACATGCGTAAAGATGATTTCCTACTCGTGTCGGCTTATACACTTGGTTCGCCTTGTTGCAAAAATATATAATTATTTTGGTTGATAACACTCACTTGACAAGATCAGCTAACGTAGCCCGGGGCAGCAGACACACGCGCTCCATGGCGTCCTCGCAGTACGCCAAATAATATAAACAGATGGAGACGCCGGTCGCCGCCACCGACGGTCGAGGGACCTCTAGAAACTTCTGGAAAGGGAAAACGACAGTTACAGTCAAGTGCAAACATATGGTTCGACATAATCGACTCATAAATATGGTACTACGCTCTTATTACACCGGCATAAGGTGCTATGGGGCATATTTTTGAGTAAGACGTGCACCACCATATGTTTACTCGACTGTACTCAACTTGGCGTAAAAACAATCCGGCCCCAATGTCACCACGCTGACAAGTGTGACAATTCCTAAAATGACTGAATTACTGGCGTCAAAGGCGTCCACAGGCTACGGAAACCGCTCACCATCGCGCGGGCTGTGTGCTTGTTTGCCATGACATCAATAATTTTGATAAAATCGTAAAGTATCGTCAGTAAATAGAAATTTATTGGTGAAATTTTTTTTACAATTGTCACGAGATCTATTAGTATTTTAAAGAATTGTCGGTAGTTTTTGACATCTATATGATCGTGTGTCGGAGTTCCGTGACATATGTAGTGATCCTTCCTACATATGTCAAGAGCTCTTCACAAAAGTATTCGTTTTTAATGGTAATAATGATGTTTTTATTTATAAATAACATGTTGGCAAACAAGCATGTTGGTTAACGAGCAGGAGGTCCCGAGTTCGAATCCTGGTCAGGGCATTTATTTGTGTGTTTATCACTAATATTTGTTCCTGAGTTATGGATATTTTCTATGTATTTAAGTATTTACATGTATCTATTATATATCGTCGTCTAGTACGCACAGCACAAGTCTTATTAAGCTGACCGTGGGACAAGGTCGATTTGTGTAAGATTGTCCCACAATATTTATTTATTTATCATGACGTAGCTTGTCGAATCCCGTCGTCTCTCTCTCACCTGCAACCCCCCCATGTGTATGAAGTCGATGGAGAACTTCTTGTGGCAGAGCAGCGCGGCGAGGTATTTGAGGGCCTCGAAGGCGAGCCGCGAGTCTCTGGACTCCCGCACGTTGAGGTAGCCGAGGATGAGGCCCAGCGCGTTCTGGGCGAACACGTGCGATAGGAACTGCGGACAGACATACATACATACACAAGTAATTAAAAAACCGGCCAAGGGCGAGTCGGATTTGCGTACGAACGGTTCCTGTCATATATTTTTTATAACATTTAAAACTTTCGCGATTTAAACACATATTTAAACATAATTATTAAACGGGTCTAACGCGAATTAATTTGTTTACCTTATTTACCGACGTTTCGACACAGGTTTCACTGGTCATGGTCGCGGCTGACTGATGTCCCAGCAAAGTGTCAAAACAGAGATTTGTGTAACTACCCAACGAAAAGTCTATGTTAGACCCGTTTAATAATTATGTTTAAATATATATTTTTTAACCCGTAAATGCATGATGATGGATTTATGAAACCGAAACGAAAGTGACAATCAACTTCTTTTGATACGTGGACTTTGTCATAGCGTTGTTTTCCAATATTATTTTTCATCTGTTGATTTGGTATATTCTTTGACAATATTTTTGTGAATTCATGTTATTTAGATACATTGTAGGTTGTGACATTGTTAAATACCGTGTAATTTTCCTTAAGAAATAAATGCATCTCTCTCTCTATCTATCTATCAATATATCTATCTATCGTCGTAAGTTCTTAATTTGAAATTAATTTGGCTGGCACTTAGGATTTTTTAGGTTCAATATTGATAATTCATGCATTTAAGGGTTAATACGGCAATAAATCAAGTTTTTTGCATGGGAACCTCCTTAAATATTTATTTTATTCTGATTTTTAGTATTTGTTGTAATAGCGGCAATAGAAATACGTAATCTGTAAAAAATTTCAACTGTCTAACTATCACGGTTCTTGAGATACGGCCTGGTGACAGACGGACGGCGGAGCCTTAGTAATAGGGTCCCGTTGTACCCTTTAGGTACGAAACATTACAATACAAATATTTATTAATAATATCGCGATGTTTCGGAGCAATCCGTGTCCCTTAATCATGAGTCAAGCGCCCGGCCGCACAGCTGCTCTTCACACACATAAGCTATTTTAAACTTCATTGACGTGAGTAAGATATAAGTATTTTAAAGTAGCAAATTAATTATGTCAAAACCAACGTGAAGATTGGGACGCAACTCTTGAAGCTAGATATCTCGCTCGTACGCTGATGCTGGCTCTTTTTAACATGTAATGGTGAGTATAAAAGTAAAAAATACCTCTTGGTACTCGCCCATTGGCGTGAGGTATCGTAGTATGAGCATCTGTTTGGTGGCGTCTGTCGGCGGGTGGATCTGGATGTTTCCTGCAACATAACAATTGACCACATTTCATATTTTAATAAAAATCGGCCAAGAGCATGTCGGGCCATGCTCAGTGTAGTGTTCCGTAGTTTGCCGTCCGTCACAATAGGAAAAGTGTTTTAAAAGATACCATGCTTAATATGATTATAATAATTAACAATTCGATGATACTTTCGATTTTTCGATCACACCCGTCTTGACCCCATCAACTACGGAAAAATATCAACAGCGCAAAGTAGACCACGGTACAGTGCCATCTCTCGGCAAATCGGGTTACTAATTTATGCAAACTAGACGGGCTATGTATGTTGGGTTCTCGGGGGTGTCTTTTGATTGCGTGGATCGATTTTAATCATTCTTTTTTTTATTAGAAGGAAGATACGTACGGGATGATAAATTAAGTACTCAGCTTTTTAGTACTCACAGTCACTGGAATTATCCGCGGAAGGACGGACAGACAGACAGACTTGGCGAAACTATAAGGGTTCCTAGTTGACTTCGGAACCCTAAAAAGATGCTAGTTAAGAGGTAAACATGTATGAAGTAGTCAAAAAGTCGTATTTTAGTGTAAAAGTTGTACTAGTTGTACTGTTTAAATGACTTCTATGGATTATGAGTCGAAAATGATGATGAAAATGTCGTCAAATGTATGAAGGTGGTTGTATATACCTATAACGTAAGTCTCCATCTCCGCCCAGCTGGAGTTGGACTCGGTCTCGTGCGGCGGCAGCGGCGGCGCCAGCGCCGGCGGCGGCGGGCGCGGCGGCGGCGACATCATGCCGCTGTGCTGGAGCGGCGACGTCTCTACCGCTGCAATACCATAATAATATGGTAATAATACCACAGCGTAAGGATGTACTCCGCCGAATTTCTATGCAAATTCAGCGGCGTATTTTAAGGATAAAATTGAAATTAGTTTGCCAGTCAGACTGTAATATCTTTCGCATAGTTTTGGACAACCCTGAGCCTCAGCACGACCACCGAGCCGAGCCGCTGGCCGTGTATGAAGTTACCTCACTGTATGGAGTACATCCCTACGCTGTGTTATTAGCCTTCTGACCGCCATAGGCGGCTGCGGCCGTCACCGGACTCTTGTCGCGGACGCCAGCCGACAGCTGCGCCCACGCAGGACTTTGTAAACTTCAATATAGCTTACATAACCGCGATCGCCTGGCGTCCGAGGCAAAAGGTAAACTCAGATGGAATGTAGGTATAAGTAATATAATCTATTAAGCGGGTGATCCATTGGGGAGCCGGCGAGCTAACGGTCTAAACCGTTGGCTCGTCTACTCTATATAAGGAATGGAGGTCAAACCATATTCCACCTTCAACGTGTAACCCCACTAAAGCGGGTGATCCATTGGGGAGCCGGCGAGCTAACGGTCTAAACCGTTGGCTCGTTGGCTCGTCTACTCGCGTTGGTGATCCATTAGCGTACCAAACAGTCTACTCTCATCGTTGGCGAAGACATGTCGTGTTTCCAGCCGGAATCACGCATGGGCATACTGTTATTATAGAGAAAGAACAAAATAAAAAGAAAAAAATATCTGATCCGGTCCTCATGCTAACTTGAACTTTTTTTCTCTCCTTCCTGTGACATGCTCGCAAAGACTGAATAGTTTTTTTTAACATCAGCAATTGTACTATTGGAATCATGTTTCTTGTAGATTTCTAAAAGTTTATTGTACGCCGACGTTAGTCTCTGCTGGTGTATTTCCATAGACAGTCATGTCCCTTGAAACAATGTATAAAATCGAATACAAAATCGTGGCGAAAGGAGCGTAAATCCATTTTAATGTTTAAGTAGACGTTGTGGATGTCGCTGCGTAGCACGTCCGTTCGTCACCAAGGTCACAAAAAAACTGTCGGCTCGCGTGATCCACTGGCGGTTTTTCGCACCGCGGACTTAGAATTTCAAGAAAGAGCCGGCGAGCAAATCCGACGGTGTTTAAGTCCGCAGACTTTTAAGTGCTCCATTGGCGGTTTTGACTTTTGGCTCGCAAGTTCGTTGGCGTATCAGCGGTCTTGCTCGCCAATGGATCACCGGCTTTAAACACGTGTAACTTAGATTCATAAGTTTTACCTAGTTTTAATGAATAAATAGTGCAGTTATACTCGTGCGTCCTGTGTTTTACTACCGTCCGGAGTCCCATCCTTATAAAAGGGTGAAAGGCGCCTACTTCAGAGGTATTTCGATAGTCCCAGACTGAAATATGTAGTGCCTTTTACCCGAATCAAACACTACTTTTCATATCGAACACGAGGAAAGAATAATACACGTGTTATATAAGATTTTAAGCTAACATGGTCATTTACACTATAATTACTATTTAAAACGAGATATTTACCATGTACATTTGTTTTAATGAGCTCCCGATATTTCGGCACTGTTACAAGTGCCATGTTCACGGTGTAACTGATTTGCTGCGAGTTTTTATTTTATTTGTGGTCTACCCACACCCCGTAGCGATCTACCCGCTTACGGGTTCGTTTAATTTGCGCGGTGTCACTACCGCTACTAGCGTCTACTTTCTCACTTAGAACTCGATCACGTTCACGACACACGACACTTACAGTATCGACTGGTGCATTTCTTACCGAACCAATAACTTTTGGATTTTTGAATTTCCGAATCACTGGATGCCAGACCCTCGACAGTTGAAACCCGTCCTCTCGGTTGAAATTTTTGTATTTTAGGATTTCTATAGCTTCTTTAACCATCCTAGGTATGTAATGCTTTTCTGTCGAGAGTATCTGAGGGTTATGCAACTCAATCCAGTGATTTGTTCCTGCCTCCAAAAGATGTTCAGCGACTGCCGATTTTCTAGGTTCGTTGTTTTTAACCGCTCGTATGTGCTCCTTTATACGGCACGCGATTGTACGCTTAGTTTGTCCTATGTAGGAGCTACCACAGCTACAGTCAATCTTGTAAACGCCTGGATGTTCAAGTGGAAAACTGTCCTTCGGCGTCCGTAAATGTTGTGACAGTTTTTTGTAAGGGGTGAAGATAGTTTTTACCGAGAACTTCTTTAAAATGTTAGCAACCTTATCTGTCACTCCCTTTACATATGGTAAAAAAGCCGGTTGTCGTTCCACGCTGTAGTCCAGGCGCTTCGTCGTATCAGTGCGTCTATGTGGCATGGTCCGCCCAATATAACCGTTTCTCTGCAAAACGTCTCTTAAGTGTATAAGCTCCTCATTTAAATGTTCCTCGTCACATAGGTTATATGCGCGGTCGGTAAGTGACGTCACTACAGAGTGCAGTTGACGGGGGTGATGATGTGAGTTAGCATGCAGGTAACGATCAGTGTGGGTGGGCTTTCTATATACAGAGTGACTAAGAGAACCGTCATTCCGAACTCCGACTTTCACATCTAGAAATGCAATAATCCTTTCCTTTTCCATTTCATAAGTGAACCGCATTTTCCCATGGATACTGTTCAGATGTGCCACGTAATTCTTTACATCATTCTCATTTCCCTCAAGTATACAAAATATGTCGTCCACATACCTCTTCCAAACTTTCACGGCTTGCGGAGCGGTGGCAATGGCTCTTTTCTCAAAGTATTCCATCCAGAGGTTGGCTACCACTGGAGCTACAGGACTACCCATCGCCACGCCGTCTATTTGGAGGTAGTATTCACCCTGGTATACGAAGTAATTCGTGATGAGGCAATGACGCACCAGTTCAACATATTCCACAGGAATCTGATTGTCCTCAATACTACGTTTGATGACTTCGATGCTGTCAGCTATCGGTACATTTGTGAACAGTGATTCCACGTCAAAACTGACCATCACTTCATCATCTTTCACATTGTTCAAACGCAGTATGTCTATAAAATGTCTAGAGTCTTTCACAAACGATGACGACTTACCCACTAAAGGCTGTAACACACTAGCTACATGTTTTGCCAGATCATACGTCGGTGAGTCAATTTGACTCACTATCGGTCGCAGAGGAGTGTTAGCCTTGTGTACTTTTGGTAACCCATATAGCTTTGGTGGTTGTAGGGTTTTCGGTCTCAGAAGGTATTTTATGGTGTCCTCGTCGATTGCGTTTTCACAGTCCTTTATGAGTTTCACGGTATTACGGTTCGTTCTTGCCGTAGGGTTATAATTTACCTTTTGGTAGGTATTGGTGTCACTTAATAACCTCAAGTATACATATTTTGTATACTTGAGGGAAATGAGAATGATGTAAAGAATTACGTGGCACATCTGAACAGTATCCATGGGAAAATGCGGTTCACTTATGAAATGGAAAAGGAAAGGATTATTGCATTTCTAGATGTGAAAGTCGGAGTTCGGAATGACGGTTCTCTTAGTCACTCTGTATATAGAAAGCCCACCCACACTGATCGTTACCTGCATGCTAACTCACATCATCACCCCCGTCAACTGCACTCTGTAGTGACGTCACTTACCGACCGCGCATATAACCTATGTGACGAGGAACATTTAAATGAGGAGCTTATACACTTAAGAGACGTTTTGCAGAGAAACGGTTATATTGGGCGGACCATGCCACATAGACGCACTGATACGACGAAGCGCCTGGACTACAGCGTGGAACGACAACCGGCTTTTTTACCATATGTAAAGGGAGTGACAGATAAGGTTGCTAACATTTTAAAGAAGTTCTCGGTAAAAACTATCTTCACCCCTTACAAAAAACTGTCACAACATTTACGGACGCCGAAGGACAGTTTTCCACTTGAACATCCAGGCGTTTACAAGATTGACTGTAGCTGTGGTAGCTCCTACATAGGACAAACTAAGCGTACAATCGCGTGCCGTATAAAGGAGCACATACGAGCGGTTAAAAACAACGAACCTAGAAAATCGGCAGTCGCTGAACATCTTTTGGAGGCAGGAACAAATCACTGGATTGAGTTGCATAACCCTCAGATACTCTCGACAGAAAAGCATTACATACCTAGGATGGTTAAAGAAGCTATAGAAATCCTAAAATACAAAAATTTCAACCGAGAGGACGGGTTTCAACTGTCGAGGGTCTGGCATCCAGTGATTCGGAAATTCAAAAATCCAAAAGTTATTGGTTCGGTAAGAAATGCACCAGTCGATACTGTAAGTGTCGTGTGTCGTGAACGTGATCGAGTTCTAAGTGAGAAAGTAGACGCTAGTAGCGGTAGTGACACCGCGCAAATTAAACGAACCCGTAAGCGGGTAGATCGCTACGGGGTGTGGGTAGACCACAAATAAAATAAAAACCGCAGCAAATCAGTTACACCGTGAACATGGCACTTGTAACAGTGCCGAAATATCGGGAGCTCATTAAAACAAATGTACATGGTAAATATCTCGTTTTAAATAGTAATTATAATACACGTGTTTATAAATACCTATATCTAAACATATGCACAAAGAAACTTTTGTTACAAAAATGTGATTCAAGATCGTCATTAACGGATTGGGGAAATAAATATCACAGTGTAAATCATATATTGTATCCATGTATAGGTAGTTCCACTAGAGTTGAGGTCACGCACACAACAAAGTTGTCTTGTAATGACATCGAGATTTTAAAATGAATGTTTCATTTTCCTACCGATGGCAAGTTCAACAGTGAATTGAAAGGTAGACCAAAAAGTTTTTATGCCTATTAAAAATATATCTGGAAGTGTTTTCACTGACATTAACGTTCACTCATTCATTTACTTCAACTCTCGTGAAATGACCTATAAAGCCGATTCAATTGCAATTAAATTTTAACAAAAACTTGTAAAGTAAAACGCCTTAAAATGTACATTAATAAAACTTACAATTGCAATTCTTGACTGGTGTAGAGGGGTCCGCCGGGGATAAAGGCTCCATCTCAATGTCGCCTTCGCCTCCTCCGGAGTCTTTATCACGATCTTAAAAAACGAAACAAATCCTACTGTACCACATGAAAACTCGAAAACTGCCGTTTTCTCACACAGAAAACCAAACTAGAAATTGCGAAAAACCACATAAAACAAATTGATTCGAATATAACAATGCGGCTGTTCAGTAAACTGCAAAAATAAATTTGTATCGACAAAATCAAAACAACACAATAAGTTACCATTATGTTATTGCGTTTTCAAAATGGCTTAATCAACTATTTTTTGTTGCCATGGTTACTGTCTCTTGGATCACTTTGAAAATCACGGTTTATATGATTTAAATTCACATAACATTTTTTTGGTAGTTATATTCCCTTTCCATGACGGGCCATCTACCAAGCACGTCAGTAGAACATACTACAACGTCTCTTCTAACAAACTGCGCTGCATTTGTCCCCTGGCTGACACACACGAATTTCACACAAATTTTAAAATTTAACAAAAACAGACTAAATATGTCAAATCGCTTTTAACTCACTCTTTTGGTTAGAATCAGCTTTTGCCATAAATAGGCATAAACCGTGATAAATTTAGACGTTTTTGCATGTTTTTCACATTCAAAAGCCAATTATTGTTAATAAGTTATGTTGTAAGCCGCAATATCATATCAAAATCGAAGAAAAAGGTTTTTTAGATTAATAATAAATCAACAAAATGAATATTAGAAAGTACGAAAACAAACAGAAAACCTGTGATATTAATTTGCGCCACATTTGGTAGTTCAACTGTAAATATTTAATAAATGTATTATTCATTGGAATTAAACACTTCAGAATGGATTAATCGCGTTTATTAACACCATGACCCTACGTTTCGAGCCCTTTACAGCACTCGTTTTCACAGGGTTAAGATGCAACCTTTGTTTGTTTCTAATATAATATTTATACTTTTGTATGTAGGTAGGTTTTTGGCTGGTAGTGGTTGGATGAGGGTCACGAATGACCGTACTTTGTGGCGCACCCTTGGGGAGGCCTACGTCCAGCAGTGGACTGCAATAGGCTGATTGATTGATTTGATTGTATGTAGGTAGTTTGCACAAGTAACTTTTTTGATTGACGGGGAGAATTCGCATTCTCTCAGTCATGATCTTAACCCTGTGAAAACGGTGTTAATAAACGCGATTAATCCGTTCTAAAGTGTTTAATTTCAACACATACAAGTTACAAACGCTTCCCTAACTGGCTTATGGGGCAGAAAGAAGCGACAATAAAACTAACCCATTTTGCGTCTTCAATCCGTTATCAATATTTTCAATAAAGTCCACACTACACTAAGGTCTTGCAAAGTCTAAGGTCATATGGTATGGTGTTAATAAACGTGATTAATCCGTTCTAAAGTGTTTAATTTCAATGTACAGTCAACCAATTGGAACCCTAGGCCACTGTAGGACTATGTCATGTGACGCTATAAATCAGATTGTGAAAATCTCTTACTGCTTATTAGGGTTCCAATTGTTACAACTTTCCCGCCCTCGTGTGTAAAGCGTACCTTTCTTCCCCGGCTTGTCGCTGGGCCCGTTGCACTTGACGTCGCTCTGTCGTTTCTTGTCGAAGCGAGCGAAGTGCCGCGTCTGGCTCGGCGGTGTTGTATTTTGGTTACTTTGCTGAAAAAAACAATTATCTAATAAAAATTGTCGGCTATCAACGTATTTGGACCATCTCCGCCTCCAGTTCTTTTATCCTATATCTATGGTCAAACTTTATACGTCGTCTCTGGAAATACCAACCTTTTCTTCTAAATTCTTATTCCTTAACACGTGAAGCCTTCGCAGCATCAGCGGCACCAGCATCGCGTTTATATCCCTGCAACAACATGTTCACATCTATAACAACATCTTGGTAAATAGATAGAAGAGTAATAAATATTAATAGATAAATATTATGGGACAATCTTACACAAATCGACCGTCTCACGGTAAGATCAATAAGGCTTGTGTTGTGGAAACTAGGCGACGATATATATAATAGATACATACAGACAAATACTTAAATACATATAAAACATCCATAACTCAGGACCAAATATTCGTGATAAACACACAAATAAATGCCCTGACCAGGATTCGAACCTGGAACCTCCTGCTTCGTAGGCAGGGTCACTACCGACTAGGCTAGGAATAGAAGAGTGAATCAACCATTTCTTGTTGTTATTCTGTCCCGTCGGCCAGGGGACAGATGCAGCACAGTTTGTTAGAAGAACCGTTGTAATATGTTCTACTGACATGCTTGGTAGATGGCCCGTCATGGAAAGGGAATATAACCAAAAAAAGTGATTATGTTTATGTTTTAACAGTGATTTTAAAAGTAACCGTAACCATGGCAATTGACAACATTTCATTCTTTTCACTGATCTGTTTTTTGATGCAGTAAAATGGCCACTGAAAATCTAAACCCAACTCAATTTTTTTATACAAACAAGCATACGGCCCACCTGAAATTCGCAACTCGTGTAGATTTAAAACACTCCCTACGGTCGTGTTTTAATTTATCGCCACTCGTTGCTAATTTCATCGCAAATCATGTCTTTATTCGTTACAAAAGTAAACGTAAGTACTCAAGTCTGAAATAAGTGATATTGTATTTAAATTATAAATCAATTGGACAAGTATTGTTTACGCAGTTGGCGTAATAGTCACATTTGGTACATTCGAGGTTTTGTTATATTTGCGGTTATAGTAGACCATGAAATCTCAATATATACACGGTGCCCGTGAGCATTGCGAGAGATTTTAACAGCGTATTCTTGAGGCCAAAGGAAATAAAAATGTCATATTAAGTGCATTGGATTAGGGCTAGTTTCTATAATTGCAACATAATTTACCCGCCACTCGGTAAATAACGCGTTTTGGAATGTGATAATGCTACTATGTGGTCTAGTCTAGATATGATTTGTGACAAACTTCAAAGTGACACTGTGATGTCTTTGCAAAACTCGGCTCTACCTAAAAAAAGGAATTTTTTGTATTTTAATTGGGCTTTTTCTAAATGAAATTTACTTGCCATGTATCAAAGCATATAATATAATTATATGGTTATAATTTTGGTCGAAATGACCAAAAATCATATGATATTTTTTATTCCTTTTAGCCTCAGCAATACGCTGTTAAAATCTCTCGCAATGCTCACGGGCACCGTGTAGACCAGTCGCATTATACATTATAGGCTCACAACAGCTGGAATTTCTCGAGTATATGCAATCTTAGTAACAGGCAAGACGCCCGTGGCCATTTTCTAAGTACAGGCGACGTTGCTTAGTACTTCCATCCAAACCACTCAGGGGTTCCGGTATGGCGAGAGAGATGGCACTGTCATCAATACAACTTTTTGTTGACACAAATCAGTTTTTATTTTTGATTTGTTAAACAAGTTATTGATTTTAATCCCTCATGTGAAAGGTCTCACGACTCCTACGCAGTCGCACACTAGCAAAGCATCAACCGCGAAATTATTACAAAATTCCCATTATCATAAACCATATCAATTTCACGCCCCATTTACACCAACAAATCAATTACTACGCGAACCCTTTATAAGCCTCGATTTCCCGAACGTACTCACCAGTCTCAGCCAACATCACCATAATCATGATACTAACAGTATTGCTGCTATGTGCTGCGGTGCTCACATCCGCGGCACCTCAGTTTGAGGCACTAACTGGATTCTTGGACCCTAGCAAGTATATAAGCTTCGGAACCGGTTTAGCTGGAATGGGGACTAAGATGGTGGGGTCCCTGATGCCGCTACCGGCGCCTGGGGTCATGCCTGCGGACTCTACCGGGTAGAAGCACTAAGAAGACTACCTCGCAATGTAAACCGTAATATTTTTGTTTTTATTTCTTTTGGGTAGTACCGGGTAGAGGCACTTAGAGAATACGCAATGTAAACTATCTCTTGTTGGTCAAAGTGAAATCACCTTTAGTGGTTTTTTAAATGTTAATAAATTCAAAATATAAATACATTGTTTTTACTTATTTTTATCCCACGAGGGTGGCAAATAACGTACGGCCCGCCTGATGGAAAGCGGTCACCGTAGCAGCCTATGGACGCCTGCAACTCCAGGTGGGTCACATGCGCGGTGCCAACCCCATTTAAATCTTCTCATGCTTCTAAATTATAAGTTAAATTTTACAACTATTAAATATTTGGTCAAATCGTTTTTAGGTAAAAATAATCCATTAAAACATGTCAAATGTTAGGCCGAGGCTCCCGTGAACGAGACACGTCTAGCTGCGACCATGACACATATAACTGTAATACCGTCTTGTAACGGGATGCAATTCCCGTTTACATAAATGATTATTACATATTAATTTGTTACAATTCCCCTTAACTTATTTCATATTCTTTATTAGAAACGCGTGTATTTGACGAGTAATGTATAGCTTGCCTTAAATCTCTAATTTCGTCTATGCTCCAAAAGTTTTAATGCTCTATGCTTTTTAGATCTGAAATCAGCGATATTTGAATTATTTGGAATTATCATCTGTCAATGACAAACAAAGTCTCTAAGAAAACTCAAATTTCACATTATATACTATTTCCGTTTTAATAAGTTAAATAAAAAGGAATTAAATGATGTTTGATACCAGCGACGAGAAGTTATACTAATTTACATTCTTGGAAGGATACAAGGATTCAAAATAAGACAAAGGATATAATTTTATCGCAATAAGGAAACCGAAATCGAAAGCTAAGTATACACATCTAGATTTGAAAAATATATTTCCTTTATTCCCCCTATCTGTAGAAACATATTGAATGGATTTAAGATCTCCTCTCTAACTCAAAAGTATCCCTAAATAGTATGTTACATTTATCTACTACATTTATCGTTTTATGAGAACTGACTAGACTCTCAATGACATACATTATGCAGGCAAGACAGTTAAGGAGATCGGGTTGAGAGTAGATGAGATAACGACATAATTTAGAGTAATATGAGTGATACTACGCTGACTGATCCTTCCTACAGCTAGACCTCACTTGACTTTACCTGACAACACGTACATCTTCAACAGTTCAATCCCTTCATGTTAGCTTCCAAATTTAGATGAAAGTACTTAGTGATAGTAGCTCATAGCTTCTTTAAAAATACAGGTGGTAGACAACATTGCAGAAGGCAGAGTAAATAAATAATGGCAACTTTATCGAATGAAAAGAACCTAGCTTTACTACGCGACACAACGTTTTCCCCTACACGATCACCGGCCAAATTGATATTACAAGGTAAAATTCAGGAACTGTATTTCATTAGGATAGGAAATTTGTAGTATAAAAACTGGACCGTCACAGTTGGTGCCGTGACCAGGATGTATGTTGCCAAATTCACCAGTTCCTTGAATTTACCTTGATGTGTCAAAGTTGGCTTTTTTCAGCCACAGTTGTTGCTTGTGAAATGGACATCGTTAAGTGCCTGTTACTTCTCTGCTCTGTGCTCTGTCTAAATATTTCGTTTAAAATCGCTTTTAATTTTATATTCAGATAAAACAATTCATTTAATAAATTACAAGTTCACGCCAACATCACCTTAACACTTTAGGAAGAGATTTCCTCTTTAGGCAAAAATAGCGTGGGTGCGTCATGGCTTTCTCGGCTCTTTCGACGTGCATATCATGCATGTATCGTAGATACATTGTAAATCCTATATTATTCTTCATCCAAAATACTTATTATGATTATTTTTGGTGGTGTAATTTTATTAGTTTAGTTTATTGCAAAACTGTCAGTTCAAAACCAACTCAAAATTATAAGATTGAGGAGAACAGTATAAAATAACTAAATAACAATATGTAGCTTCTTATAAGCGAAAATTTAAAATAACGTTCCTAGTTTCCATAAACAAAACAACTAAGTCATTTTCAAAATTATTAGGCTAGAAAGGTACACTGAGTTCTGAACTATAGGTAATTCAATTTGTCAATAATTGGTTTCTTAAGAAGTAGAAGATTCGGTACCTACACTAAAGCTGCAGTAGCATGTCTTGCCAATAAAACTTCGTAATAATTTAGAGAATGTAGTTCCAAACCATACAACTAGGGCTTGCTTCTATTTTTTTTACTAAAGGCTAAACAAACGTAAAAAGGTACCTTTAGCTATTAAATCAAGCAACATGAAATTGTATATTATGTAATTTAATAAGCAATATTTCTTAATTCCGCAATAATACTCGTAGGTAGATTTTATGTGTTATTTCTAGCGAATCTTGACAAGAAAACTTCAACACTTCAACATATCGTATATATATGCTCGGGGCTCCTTAGCTTGACTCTTGAGATATATCGTTCTCTGATCTGTAAAAAAGATAGCGTTAACATCCTGCTATGTATTCACTTATTATGAGAAACGTAAATACGTACGTTTATTTCTGTATCTAAATTATATATTTCATACTAACACGCTTGCTGATCGTACTTCTAAATTTCATTATATACGATACGACATTATATAAGTTTCAATGTTGAAATAACATTGAAATCTAAAATGAATTTATGAAATTGATGTTTATAAATAAACATTTTCATTTTCTGTCAAACTGATATTTGATTGACGTATACCATGAAAACATAAAAACATTTCAGTCGATTAAAGAGGTTTGATACCTTTATGTTAGGAATATTATAGCGAAACCTTCATGTGTATTCTGAGTAAGTATTTATAGCAAATATTTTTGTCAATTATTTTCAAAAGTACCTTTACGTAAGTTACGAAATGTACCGTCAGACAATAAAATATTTTTATTTTTAAATAAAATAAAATGGTAAATTTAAAGTTAATTAATTTCCTATTCAATAAATTGGTAATTTATGGCATTTTAATTAAACCAAATATATTAAATAAATAATATTTAAATGTTATTTGGATAACATTAGGGTATGTTATATACAGTTTATATCGATACGTGTTGTTCCATTGTCTTGGAATAGTGTAAGAGCGAATGAGGAATGATATCTGGTGATGTCTGCTTCTGTCAATGACTTAGACTCAACAGTATACAGTGTGATGTTTTGCTAACGACTTAGTCCTGACAGTATGCGACAGCCTCTGCAATGGAATCGGACTTAAGATATAAACATTAAAGTTCATTGGCATCTCGACATAACATCACACGGTCCAGGAAACCTTTTGGATATTGCTATTAGTTAGTGTCATTACAAGCTGACAGGTTGCAGGTTTCCAAACTGTTATCCAAAATGAGTTCTACTCCACAAGAAGCTAGGGACCCCATGATTAAATCACACATCCGTCAATTACATGTTATCTAATAAAGTTTCTTCGGTCATAAATAAATGTCTTACTAAGTATATTGTGGACATAGTATCTACAAATAAACTTGTGTTACACAGTAAACTAAATAAAGTTGATACTTAAGGCAAAAGATGCCTGAACAAATAGTACAAAAATCTGGATCAATACTAATATTAAAAAGTATTTTGAGTTTTTTTTTTGGGCGGTCTTACAAAACGGAGCAGTCCCACAATAGAAGCTAAATAAAGCTGATACTTAAAAAAAAATGCCTGAACGAATAATAAATAACTTAAATCTGGTTACGACCCTGAATTGAAATACTAATATTAAAAGTATTTTAAGTTTTTTTTTTGGGTGGTCTTACAAAACGGAGCAGTCCCACAATATAAGCTAAATAAAGCTGATTTGTTAAGGCAAAAATAAAAGCTTTAACAAATAAAATAAAAAACTTAAATCTGGTTACGACCATGAATTTAAATACTACTTAATATTTAAAGGTATTTATTATTTGGGATGGTCATAAAATTAAGATGTATTCTCAACATAAGTTAAATAAAGTTTATGAAGGCTACAATTAAATGCCTTAACATATAATGACCTTTGACATCTGGTTACGATCAGATGGTAGGACAGTGAGTGCCTAATAAAGACTTCATGCAATTGATGAACATGCTCCAAGCCAGAAATCGGCCGTATTTTAGTGAACCCCAGGGTTTAGTGTTGATAGCGGATCTTTAACGGTTGGTCCCATTTAAAAAATTCTCGCCTTTGAAAGGGATGCATTGATTTCCTTTCCCCATCCGATAAGCAAAGCAGGCATGAGGTCGGAAGTGTCCTTGCAGTACGGCTAGAGTTTATCAAGGACTCACGACCCTTGGTACCTTTTTCCAAAAGTGAGAATTCAGTGGAGATGTGTAAATGTCCATGTCATACATATTTGAGCTTGAGAACTTGACTATTATATGCGTGCGGTTCTTCGCTTGGTTAAATATACACTTCATAAGAGGAAAAAAAAAATGTCTACATTAAATGGAAAGATGCTAATGAACTTATTACTAATAAATAATAATACAATTTACGCCTTATGCTACGAGTACTAATTTTCTTTGTGGTAAAATTTTGCTTTCCATGACCCAAATGTGTCTATGTTTGCAAAATTTGGGGGTAGTGTAGTGGTAGCATAAGCCTTATTTTTCTTTTTATTTCATTTCTATTTTTTAGGAGATAAATGTTATATTTTTTTTTTTACATTCAGTCTTCACAAGTGAGTTGCTTCTGTATTCGCAAACGTGGGGGGTAGTATAATGTTATTTCCTTTGTTGGTTTTTAAAATTTTGCTTTCCATGACCCGGATGTGTCTATGTTCGCAAAATTTGGGGGTAGTGTGTAACGGGATGCAATTCCCGTTTACATAAATGATTATTACATATTAATTTGTTACAATTCCCCTTAACTTATTTCATATTCTTTATTAGAAACGCGTGTATTTGACGAGTAATGTATAGCTTGCCTTAAATCTCTAATTTCGTCTATGCTCCAAAAGTTTTAATGCTCTATGCTTTTTAGATCTGAAATCAGCGATATTTGAATTATTTGGAATTATCATCTGTCAATGACAAACAAAGTCTCTAAGAAAACTCAAATTTCACATTATATACTATTTCCGTTTTAATAAGTTAAATAAAAAGGAATTAAATGATGTTTGATACCAGCGACGAGAAGTTATACTAATTTACATTCTTGGAAGGATACAAGGATTCAAAATAAGACAAAGGATATAATTTTATCGCAATAAGGAAACCGAAATCGAAAGCTAAGTATACACATCTAGATTTGAAAAATATATTTCCTTTATTCCCCCTATCTGTAGAAACATATTGAATGGATTTAAGATCTCCTCTCTAACTCAAAAGTATCCCTAAATAGTATGTTACATTTATCTACTACATTTATCGTTTTATGAGAACTGACTAGACTCTCAATGACATACATTATGCAGGCAAGACAGTTAAGGAGATCGGGTTGAGAGTAGATGAGATAACGACATAATTTAGAGTAATATGAGTGATACTACGCTGACTGATCCTTCCTACAGCTAGACCTCACTTGACTTTACCTGACAACACGTACATCTTCAACAGTTCAATCCCTTCATGTTAGCTTCCAAATTTAGATGAAAGTACTTAGTGATAGTAGCTCATAGCTTCTTTAAAAATACAGGTGGTAGACAACATTGCAGAAGGCAGAGTAAATAAATAATGGCAACTTTATCGAATGAAAAGAACCTAGCTTTACTACGCGACACAACGTTTTCCCCTACACGATCACCGGCCAAATTGATATTACAAGGTAAAATTCAGGAACTGTATTTCATTAGGATAGGAAATTTGTAGTATAAAAACTGGACCGTCACAGTCTTCTGAAAAGATTGAAAACGGAGAAATGAGGCATAATGGGGTAGTTTTCTTATCGCTTCTTCTGCCCCATAAGCCAGTTAGGAAAGCGTTCGTAAGTTGTATGTATGCTAATTCTCACAGTGTTTTAAAATTTTTAATTTTAATTGTAGAATGCCCTTCAGGCAATATATTACTAGCTTTATAAGCCTTCTGGCCAATCTAGACCAATTTTAGTTGTTTTTTTTTTGTATGTAGGTAGTTTGCACAACTAACTTTTTTGATTGACGGGGAGAATTCGCATTCTCTCAGTCATCATCTTAACCCTGTGAAAACGAACGCCGTAAAGGGCTCGAAACGTAGGGTCATGGTGTTAAAAAACGCGATAAATGCAAGTTTTGTAATAATAGACCCGAGAGTTTTAAGAACCAATTATTTTTCTACGACAGCTAAAATTGCGATTAAAACAAAATCTCGAAAGGTTGCGGAATGTGGAAGATGTCGTATGCCCACTAAAGAAATTAAAAGAAAAACAACAGTGGTAATATATTGTATGAAAATTCATAAGAGCATTGTTTAGCAGTGTTCTTATGGAATACCATAGACAACATTATAATATAATGAATACTTTTTTAATATCGCTGTCAGTCATCTAATTGACAGATAGATGTGATGAAGTCTCGCGGAGATTTCAAAAAGAGATAAATAAAGCTATGCTTTTTGGTAGCTCCTTACCTTAGTATGTTGAAATAAGATGTCATTATCCAAGGAATTACGAAACAATCTACGCTAGTTATTTGCTTTGTTGATTCGGTAAATTATTCGGCCGAATACGAGCATTGAAAACTTTGCTCATACTCCGTTTACACACATGCAAATCCCATATGAGATATCGCAAGTACCTGAAGTTGGTGGCGATCTCCTGCACCTCCATAGCGGCGGCCAGCAGCCCCGTCGCGTAGCACTGCAGCGGCTCCGCGGAGCTGCTCGCCCAGCCCACCAGCCGGTGGATCAGCGCATCGTTGTCCTGGAAACAGATACTATTCAACATTGACAAAAGACGAAGGATTGCTAGGACCGACATCTCGAGGCCGGGCATGAGGTCGAGCGTGAGGCGGCAGGCCGCCACGTTGAGCTGGCGTGTGATGTTCTGTAGTACGTGTACGTACCTGGAACACGACCGACATCTCGAGGCCGGGCATGAGGTCGAGCGTGAGGCGGCAGGCCGCCACGTTGAGCTGGCGTGTGATGTTCTGTAGTACGTGTACGTACCTGGAACACGACCGACATCTCGAGGCCGGGCATGAGGTCGAGCGTGAGGCGGCAGGCCGCCACGTTGAGCTGGCGTGTGATGTTCTGTAGTACGTGTACGTACCTGGAACACGACCGACATCTCGAGGCCGGGCATGAGGTCGAGCGTGAGGCGGCAGGCCGCCACGTTGAGCTGGCGTGTGATGTTCTGTAGTACGTGTACGTACCTGGAACACGACCGACATCTCGAGGCCGGGCATGAGGTCGAGCGTGAGGCGGCAGGCCGCCACGTTGAGCTGGCGTGTGATGTTCTGTAGTACGTGTACGTACCTGGAACACGACCGACATCTCGAGGCCGGGCATGAGGTCGAGCGTGAGGCGGCAGGCCGCCACGTTGAGCTGGCGTGTGATGTTCTGTAGTACGTGTACGTACCTGGAACACGACCGACATCTCGAGGCCGGGCATGAGGTCGAGCGTGAGGCGGCAGGCCGCCACGTTGAGCTGGCGTGTGATGTTCTGTAGTACGTGTACGTACCTGGAACACGACCGACATCTCGAGGCCGGGCATGAGGTCGAGCGTGAGGCGGCAGGCCGCCACGTTGAGCTGGCGTGTGATGTTCTGTAGTACGTGTACGTACCTGGAACACGACCGACATCTCGAGGCCGGGCATGAGGTCGAGCGTGAGGCGGCAGGCCGCCACGTTGAGCTGGCGTGTGATGTTCTGTAGTACGTGTACGTACCTGGAACACGACCGACATCTCGAGGCCGGGCATGAGGTCGAGCGTGAGGCGGCAGGCCGCCACGTTGAGCTGGCGTGTGATGTTCTGTAGTACGTGTACGTACCTGGAACACGACCGACATCTCGAGGCCGGGCATGAGGTCGAGCGTGAGGCGGCAGGCCGCCACGTTGAGCTGGCGTGTGATGTTCTGTAGTACGTGTACGTACCTGGAACACGACCGACATCTCGAGGCCGGGCATGAGGTCGAGCGTGAGGCGGCAGGCCGCCACGTTGAGCTGGCGTGTGATGTTCTGTAGTACGTGTACGTACCTGGAACACGACCGACATCTCGAGGCCGGGCATGAGGTCGAGCGTGAGGCGGCAGGCCGCCACGTTGAGCTGGCGTGTGATGTTCTGTAGTACGTGTACGTACCTGGAACACGACCGACATCTCGAGGCCGGGCATGAGGTCGAGCGTGAGGCGGCAGGCCGCCACGTTGAGCTGGCGTGTGATGTTCTGTAGTACGTGTACGTACCTGGAACACGACCGACATCTCGAGGCCGGGCATGAGGTCGAGCGTGAGGCGGCAGGCCGCCACGTTGAGCTGGCGTGTGATGTTCTGTAGTACGTGTACGTACCTGGAACACGACCGACATCTCGAGGCCGGGCATGAGGTCGAGCGTGAGGCGGCAGGCCGCCACGTTGAGCTGGCGTGTGATGTTCTGTAGTACGTGTACGTACCTGGAACACGACCGACATCTCGAGGCCGGGCATGAGGTCGAGCGTGAGGCGGCAGGCCGCCACGTTGAGCTGGCGTGTGATGTTCTGTAGTACGTGTACGTACCTGGAACACGACCGACATCTCGAGGCCGGGCATGAGGTCGAGCGTGAGGCGGCAGGCCGCCACGTTGAGCTGGCGTGTGATGTTCTGTAGTACGTGTACGTACCTGGAACACGACCGACATCTCGAGGCCGGGCATGAGGTCGAGCGTGAGGCGGCAGGCCGCCACGTTGAGCTGGCGTGTGATGTTCTGTAGTACGTGTACGTACCTGGAACACGACCGACATCTCGAGGCCGGGCATGAGGTCGAGCGTGAGGCGGCAGGCCGCCACGTTGAGCTGGCGTGTGATGTTCTGTAGTACGTGTACGTACCTGGAACACGACCGACATCTCGAGGCCGGGCATGAGGTCGAGCGTGAGGCGGCAGGCCGCCACGTTGAGCTGGCGTGTGATGTTCTGTAGTACGTGTACGTACCTGGAACACGACCGACATCTCGAGGCCGGGCATGAGGTCGAGCGTGAGGCGGCAGGCCGCCACGTTGAGCTGGCGTGTGATGTTCTGTAGTACGTGTACGTACCTGGAACACGACCGACATCTCGAGGCCGGGCATGAGGTCGAGCGTGAGGCGGCGGGCCGCCACGTTGAGCTGGCGTGTGATGTTCAGTAGTACGTGTACGTACCTGGAACACGACCGACATCTCGAGGCCGGGCATGAGGTCGAGCGTGAGGCGGCAGGCCGCCACGTTGAGCTGGCGTGTGATGTTCTGTAGTACGTGTACGTACCTGGAACACGACCGACATCTCGAGGCCGGGCATGAGGTCGAGCGTGAGGCGGCAGGCCGCCACGTTGAGCTGGCGTGTGATGTTCTGTAGTACGTGTACGTACCTGGAACACGACCGACATCTCGAGGCCGGGCATGAGGTCGAGCGTGAGGCGGCAGGCCGCCACGTTGAGCTGGCGTGTGATGTTCTGTAGTACGTGTACGTACCTGGAACACGACCGACATCTCGAGGCCGGGCATGAGGTCGAGCGTGAGGCGGCAGGCCGCCACGTTGAGCTGGCGTGTGATGTTCTGTAGTACGTGTACGTACCTGGAACACGACCGACATCTCGAGGCCGGGCATGAGGTCGAGCGTGAGGCGGCAGGCCGCCACGTTGAGTTTGTGCACGTCGCGGCCGGTGATATTCTGGCGGGAGTAGTACGTGTCGCGCACGTAGTCGTTCACTAGCTGTAACATAATATATTCGTGTTATTGAGCTCACTGAGTTGATCAGTTGAGTATTTCGTTTTGTTTACCTATGCTATGACATATTATTAGTATTGAATTAACAGCAATCATTACATACATACGTATGTAAGTGGGACAGAAAAAAGTAGAAATACCCTATCCAATCCATATATGTAAGAAATCATTCATATTCATATTCATATTCATATATTTATTGATAAAATTAATTACAAGTCAAGCATCAGGTACATAAAATAGATTTACATTTATGTGTAATAATAAATTGCATAAGTTAGTCATTTAAAACTATTAAAAACATGTCACAATACTTATAAAAAGGAAACACAATGTCAATTTACAATTAAAACCCCGTTGAAACAATTAAATAAATTAAAGCAACATAAAATTATACAATTAAAATACTCTACTTACACGTAAATATAAAAGTTATAAGCTAATTTATATTTTCATGTGTGAATCAATGACACCTTTTCGAAAAATTCGTCTACAGTGTAACAGGCTAATTCTAATAATATTTTTTTAATTTTATTTGAGAATATGGCATCACTGGGGGCAGCTCTTATTTCGGAAGGCAATGTGTTGTATAGTCTGACACCCAACACACCAACGGATTTTTTGGCTTTGGCGGTGGTATGGGCCGGCATCAGAAGAAGACTTGCACCGCGCGTGGATCGACCTGACTGTTGCTAACGTGTTTTATAAGAACCGATATTTTTCCTTACGTACTTACATGCTTCTAATATGTAAACGCTAGGCAATGTAAGTATTTTGTACTTAATGAATAAGGGATGCGCTGAGTGGTCGAAAGGTTTTCTCGCGATTATTCGTATTGCCCGCTTTTGGAGTTTGAACGCTCGGTCACGATCGGCCGAATCGGGACGACACTACGATGTTGCCACTTTTTAGGGTTCCGTAGTCAACTAAGAACCCTTATAGTTTCACCATGTCTGTCCGTCCGTCCGTCGGGCTTAACTCAGTGAGCGTTAGTAATCATGCCAAGAATGTGGTAAAATAAAATGGTTCGTGCTTTTCACACCAACTAAAAGGAAATAAGATCCGAACTAGACTGTCCACGACTTGTCTTCGCAGAGTTCTGGAATTCTTTGGTCACATTGCCAGGAAAGACAGTGATAACCTAGAAAAACTAATGGTCACTGGTAAAGTTGAAGGCAAGCGACCGAGAGGCAGGAGCCCGATACGATGGACGGACCAGATTCGCACAACCCTCGGCACTACTATGCACGATGCTCTGCACTCGGCTACTGACAGGAACAGATGGCGGCGCATCATCCGGGAAAGGTTGTTCCAGGTCAATGGAAATGACCACGACCCTCAGCAATGAGGAAACCGACGCAAGGAGGAGGAAAAGGAAATAAACAAAACTGGAAACAGCAGCATACCAACACCACAATGCCACTAGATGCACTTTTCTTCCGTGGTGGAAGGATCAAAGTGACACTTCTGTTAAGGACTACACATTTTTACGTTATCGGGCATTAACAAGAGGCATTGGTGTGTGTGATGCTGTTTTTCGTCTTTTCATCCTCACTACGTTCCAGATTCTATTGTAGAACCCGCTTTATTCGTAATTCAATATACACCCTCACCGGAAATATATAATTTTGATCCCTTGTAATATACTGTTTATGAATATGTGGCGTGAAAAGAGTATTGTATTTACAGAAGTTGATAAAAAGGACTTAACTTTTCGATGCTGTTGTGTTGTGATGTTACAAACGCTTTCACACGCCACGACACCGAAGTGTCAAAACCGAAGTTGCATTGCACTTTATGAGTATTTGTTAAGGTCTATGTTGCTCTGTGATCTGTGACAGATTAATCCGTCTTTGGCGTGGAAAAGGTTAAGCAACAGAAAATGTAATCTTATGGATAAATAGACTGACCTTGGTCATAAAGGAGTCCTTCTTGAACATGACCTTGAGCGCGTGCCCGAGCGCACACTCCGGGTCGGTCCGGGACGGGTGCCTCTCATCAAACGGGTCCGGATCCTTCTTCATGAAATTCTCTGTCTCCGCTTCTATTATTTCTGCTATCCTGGAAACAATCAACTGTACTTAGTAAGGAGTTTCAAGAATCAGTTTAAGTTTTGATTTATTTATAGCTATTTCCACATTTCTATAAGACTTTTACATCATTTAAAAGTTGCAAATTAAAATATGGTGTGTGTTATTGTTACCCAGACAGGAAAAAGCTTCCTCTGTTGATTGCCATGTTGTTCTGTCTCGAGCTTTATTTAGCCAGTTTTTTCCTGTGGTTTCTATTTTGTCCTCAGCCCATCTTTTCTTCTGCCATCCTATACTTATTTTTCCTGGTCAATATAGTAAGTTGTGGCAATTACCACAAATCTTTTGTAGCTTAAGTTGGGTTTGAAGTTTTGTCTAAAACTTATTTGGTATTTCGGCTGAATATGAAGTCTCTTAACACGTTCGCTGACAGTGGCACGGTTAAGAATTGTTAAGGGTACATCTAGCCCGCCTGTCGACATACTGTCACCGAATGCGTTAAGGAATAGTATTTTTATTCATTTATTTATAATATTAGCATGGAACATGCTTTGCACTAGGTCTTATTTGAATGGTTAATTGATGGTTACACCATCCATTGCAATTTTGCAGCTTATAATTTGAAGCATGTTGTCCTATTTTTTACCCATCTACCTATATTAGTGAGGCCTACTGTTATTGCTAGCTGGAGGGCTCGGGTTTGGATTCTGTATGTATTTATGTAAATAAGTATGTATATTGTTGTGTACCAATAATAAATACTTTGCTAGTTGATCAGCTCTAGTGTGAGATTGTCCCAAAATATTTATTATTTATTTATTGTTTTGATTTAGAACCTGGAACTCACCCTCATCTACATGACATAGCTCATTTAAAAAAAAATCATTAACTAGCTAATTTAGTTTAAAGATAATAGGGATAATGACTATGTTGAAAAACTACCATGCTATTTAGTCCATAAGTTAGATTATCCAAAATTATTGGACACATATTTTTTTCCTTTTAAAAATAACTAAAATTGATGAAGATACTTTATCTTCGTCATACAAACTTTGATGCTTTTTGCATCAAAGTTCCAGGGTGGGGGCTTGTGACCATATTTTCTTAATATTTTAACAAACAGACTCGAAAGAGAAATAGAATTTTTCGGTTGTCTAGCCTATTCTTGGTTTGTTGAAAATTAAATTTTAAGATGTAATATTATGAAATTTTGTATTATAAGTATTTTAATCACTGTTATTTATTATTTTGGCCATACACCTACCAAAAATGAAAAAAAATATACATTTAAATCACAAGGAGGTAGATTGTTACATCAAAATAAAAAATATTAAATACAGAATAAGTACTTATAAATTATGTAATTAATACTGTATTCTAGATTATACTTTAATTACACAATATGGTGTTATGAATTGATATCAGCAATCTCATCAACGAGTTTAAACTTGTGAACTTGAAAAACAAATATACTTTTCAGTCAGCAAAAGATGAATTGATATGGTTTAACCAGGGGTTAAGTGGCGATGTTGAGGCCATGGAGCATAAGGGGTTCCGTTTCAGTGATCTGGCGAACATGTGGCCTACCAGGGAAGGGTAGACTCAATGACCGAAAATAACAAATCTCACGTTGAATTCACTTAGTTTACATTACAATGTGCCAGTTTGACGTTTCGAAGACGTCTTACCTCGTCAAAGTGGGAATGGGATCGTAGTTCGGCGTTAGGTTCTGCTCCTCCCATTGCTTCAGCAGCTCCGTGACTTCCTGGGCTGGAGCCGAATCCATTTTTTACACAAGAATGTACCTAATTCACAAAATCATCAACTTATAACCTTGCACACAACTGTCACGGACGTGAAAAATTAAAACACAATTGTCACATCTCTTTGTACACAGCGATTTGTGTAATTAATTTGTACATTATTATATTTACATTTGTATAAAATTATATATTATTTTACAAATAAATTCGTTTTATCGTTATAATCACAAACGCATTGTCTTTATACCGCGTACTTCTTTTTTTTTTCATAACCAAACCAAATGACCCTGGAAGTAGGGCATTCTGCCTCCATCTATCGCCATCGCCATATCTTTAAACTGCGTAATTTTGAGTTTTATAGAAAACCCGTAAAAACGTCCCTGAAATGTCATCTCTATTTCATAATGTTGCTAGGAAAAAGAAATAGTCCAGAATTTGTGGAAATACCAAACAGATGAATAAAATTCTTCAATATATTGCTCATTTTGTAACTTTTTACTTATATGATTAATATTTTATTCGGTACTAAAAACGTACATTAAAACAATTAATAAATTAAAACTTAACTAAAAACACTTAAATAAACTAATAAAATGCATAATTAGAATATAACAAAACTAAATAAAAAACTACACTACAAAGGAATAAAATAAAAAAAACATAAAACTAAAAATCTAAATCTAAAGATGGCCCCTGTGGCATAGTGCCGAGGACACTGGCAGCGTTTCGCAATGCTTATGCGTTGAGCGAGGTAGCTACCAGCTCTTTTGTCCCCGGTTGCGTTGACCAGCTGTTCGGTCATTTGCCGATACAGGATTTTGTGACGCTGGGCCCCACGGACCAAGAGTCTCGAAGCCAAAAGGATTAAAATTGTAATTGGCAACGAGACCACTGTATTTTCGCCTTTTCAGCGTTTCTGCCGCCTCCGCCGCCGCACTAGCCGTACCCTGGAGGTGGGACGGTGCGAGAGTGTCTACGCAAGTAGCGTCCCAGAGAGAATTCTCCACGCAATTAGCGACATCCCGTCAGATCTCTTACCATCGTCCCTAGCCTATGCGGCTCAAGTACTGCCGGCACATTGACGGTGGCACGAGACCCACGGAGTATGTCGTTTACGTGACGTGGAATGCGGCCCACGCTGCGTTGACAAGAAAGTCCGTGGTGCCCCAGTTGGCCGACATTACTGCCACAGGATATTTATATGCCGCGCACAGTTGGACCCCTATACGGAGCCCAATCGCCAATCTGAGAGTATGAGTGTCTAGATGGGTACCTGTATTAGCCGAGGGGTAGGCACTCAACCAGTGACCAACCTCTCTGCATGCGACGGCCATCAGCCGAGTGCGTTTAGGTCCGAAAGTATTATTTAAAAGAGATGAATATTGATTATTTTTATAAAACATCATCCCAGCCCCTTTGGGAATTAGGGTCATAAGGAATATATTTTACCTATATTAGATTTTGATACATGACATGAGTCATTTCGTAGTTACTTGCTGCGCTCCAAAATTTTCATTTTTGCATCTCTTTCTTTTATATGTTGACAGATAAACGTAAAGTAGAACACAAATGAATTTTGGGCTATTAGGTTTTTAGTTTAATTTTGTTCTTAGTTATTTTATTTATTTAAGTTATTTTTAATTTTTTTTTGTTGGAGGTATTTTATGTTGCCAATAAATATATATCTTTAAAAAAAAAACACAAATTTAGTTTCCGATAAATTGAAACATCTCCTGCAATATTTGTAGGAATGTTAAAAAGTAGGCTGGCAAGACAGTCCAGTGCATGAGTGCAGTCAAATCTAGTTACCAGGCCATAAAATTAAAAAAAAAAAGAGTGCAGTCAAACGTATTGTACGGGCCCGCCATTCTGTAAACAAAAATTGAAATTCAGTGAAATATCGTTACAGATATCGAAAATGAGCAAGAGAAAGGACAAGAATGCCAACCCCGGCCCGAGCACCTCGATGATGACGAGAAATAGGTCGAGCGAGGACAGAAAAAAACAGTTAAAAAAAATTCTTGAAGGGTTCTCAAACCTAGGTGAGTAATTTACTAAAAATACACTTGAAGAGGTTTGTTTTTGATGACAGTTTCATCAAAAACAAACGTTTTTGATGAAACTGTATGTTAAGTTAAAGGCAAAGGTATCACTGAGTGTCCTTAGCAGTACCATCAGGCGTAGCTACTGCTAAGGACACTCATTAGCCTGTAATTAGCCTATATTTTGATAACTATAAAAAAAATTGATCTACTTTAGTAAAAGGTACACTTTGTTGCCGATAAGGTGCTATTGCCATAAATATTCTTTTACAAATGAACCTTTATACGAATGAAATTTTATCAACAAGCGACAAAGTAGTACCTTTTACAAAAACTTAGTAAAAGGCACCACTTGCCGGAAGTGAAGTTATGTGGCATTTGCACCTTAATTTTTCATTTTCATAATCTCGAAGCTCCAAGTTACAATATGTCTCGAAGTTCGGTGTACCTCTTGACATAGGCCTCTAACATTTTCCATTGTTTCCTGTCCTTTGCAACTCTCCTCTAGTTACTACCCACTATGAGTTTTAGTTTGTCCTCCCATCCCATATTGTTTGCCATCTCCAGACTCTTACTCCATTTATCCTGAGTGCTTCTCAACATGTCTCAACATTTCATTTGGTCTATTGTAGTAAGAATATTGGTCACGCCTGTCCGGGCCCTTATGTCAATGTTTCTTTTCTTGCCTAACATGCTCCTTTCCATGGCTGTTTGGCAATTCTGTAACATTTCTCTGTCGTGCTTAGTAAGTGCTCAAGTTCTCAGCCATAGGTTAGGCAGGGAAGAATGCAGCTTTTAAATATCTTGCTCTTGATGTTTCCCTGTTATTTGTTGATTTCATGATTCAACTAATATCATCTCTATCCATAGTTTATTCTCCTTTTGATTTCTTTAGTGGTTAAATCTGATTGTAAGATTATTTGCCCCAGGTATATGCACTCATCCACATATTCTAAAGATTGATTATGATTATTTATCTACAGTTAGACTAAAATCTACTTATATCCATAGATAATCAAGTATTAAAGATTAAAACTCACTCAAGAAGCCAAGCCTTGTGGAGGATAGTAGCTCATAGACAAAAATGGCGAATAATGGGAGAGGTCTATGCCAAAGGCAACCAGACAAAATGTTTGAGGAAAAAGGCTATCAGTAATCAGTAAAAGGTACAATACAAAAACCAACAAAAGAAGGAGGTGCCACACAAAAAAACATACAATGTAGTAGTCTCAGAAATTTTGCCTTAAATAAATAAATATTACAGGACATTCTTACACAAATTGACTAAGTCCCGCAGTAAGCTCAATAAGGCTTGTGTTACGGGTACTCAGGCAACGATATATATAATATACAAATACATAAATACATAGAAAACATCCATGACTCAGGAACAAATATCTGTGTTCATCACACAAATAAATGCCCTTACCGGGATTCGAACCCAGGACCATCGGCATAGCAGGCAGGGTCACTACCAACTAAGCCAACCGGTCGTCTAAAACCGGCCGTCGTATTAAAGGAAAGATAAATATTATTGTTTATATATCATCCCACGTATTTCTGTTTGCAGAACTTGAGGGCGCCAGCATGGATGAGAAGATGGACTACACCACCACCGTCATCAAGGAGGCGGATGATCTGTTGCAGCAGGGCTCCATGGAAGAGCGAGTCAAGAATCCAAGTAAGTACATCCTTAAGCTCTTTTACAATTTAAGCTTTGACTATTTAATCAGACTGGCAATGTCTGTCTTTTTTTTAAGTCTGTCGATTTTTGCGGGCTCCACAAATGTACGAGTATGGTTATTCATATGTAACATACAAATAGCTATGCCAGATAAAGTTTAGTCCATACATTGAACATGATTCTTGGTCATTCGCCAGAAGGGTAGGCCTGTAAAATCATAATTAAAAATTAAAATTCCCTATTAGGAATGACGACTAGGTTGAAAAACTATCATTCTAATTAGTCCGTCAGTTAGATTGTCTAAAATGATTAGACACGTATTTTTTCCTTTTTCAATTTTACTAAAATTGACGAAGAAATAGAGCATCAAAGTTCCGGGGTGGGGGCTTGTGACGTCACTACTAGGTAAGAATTGTACCTGATAGTGACGTTTTACGCGAAACTTGAACGCACTGTATTTTGGTCATTTTTGATTTGACGAACAAAAGAAAAAATACGTGTACAATATTTTTTAATAATCTAAAAATCAGACTAAATATATTTTTTTAGTCGTCTAGCCTATTGCTACAGCTGGATTAATAGTCAAAGAATTGGAATCGTTTGGAATCCTTCTGGTACCAATTACTCATTATTTTGCTTAATTTTTCTTGTTTTTCCCTCATTTTTGCAACCATTTAATATAATCGAAACCATAAAATGAGTTATGATTTAAATTCCATTGACATTGGTTGATGTATTCATACTATGCCTGTGTAAGGGTTAATATCTACCAGTAAAAAAAAAAATGTATGCGCGTTGCCGACCCTTAAAAAAAAAGGAGGATTCGCTGTGTTGACATCTAAAGGAACAAGCTTTGCTCCGTGGGTCGCCAGCTGTCAACACAGTGAATCCTCTTGGAGCTCTGGCGACCTTACTCACTAACAGAAACACTACACTATGAGTAAGGTCTAGTGTTATTAAACTGCGGTTTTCTGTAAAGTGGAGGTACTTCCCCAGATGGGCTCTGCTCCAGATTTGAGCGAGACGACATTCGTTGTGCTGTGCCCTACCACACTAAACGATATGCATCCGCTGTGCCCATACCTCTCTTAATTAATTTAGCCTGCATTTTTTTTATTTTTAGTTGTTCAGGTCCGTGTTAGATTGGCTCACGCAAGGGACTGGGCCCCCGTACTAACGTTATTATGCGTGTTCCAGTGGAGAACTTCCTGGCGTCCCAGGTGCTCCGCGCGGCCAGCCAGATGGCCGAGTCGTGCGCCCGCGGCGTCTCCGGCGCCGTCAACGTGTACGACCGCCGCGAGCTCAGCGCACACGTCGTGAGTATAGCCGCAGGTGTAGGGGCCCTGCCTGGCGCCCCGGGTGCGCGACTCGCCATTCGTCAATACTGTTGAGTCAACAGTGATGACTGATCCTTAAGGTCCGACCGAGACTTCTTTTTTCGTCTCGGCCGAGACCGAGATTTTATAATAAATACGAAAAACGCGCATTTTCCACAAAAAACATGTAATAGTCAAGAATTAAACTGTTGTTTAATATAGCCATCACTAAAACACAACATTTACAGTCAAAGCTTGAGAAAAACGTTATAATTTGCATTACGTACGATAACACGGTACACTATAATTGCTTAAAATACCTACCAAATCACAAAAAGTGTCAAAATGGAAGGTTCGGCCAAGGCCGAGAATCTCGGCCCTTTTTGGCCGAGAGCCGAGACCGAGATCTCGGCTCGAATTTTGGCCGAGACTGAGACCGAGACCGAGATCTCGGTCGGACCTTACTGATCATTTGTGATCAGTAAGGTCCTATCACTAGTGCAACAGACTACATATATCTAGCTAGACATTGCAACTCCATACATTAAAAAGCGACCGCCTAAAACGTACTGGACACCAGTTGGCGCTTGTAAAAATACACTGTTGATGAGAATCAGTATTGGGTTATGTGGAATTTGTCCAGAAAAACTAGTTAATAAGTAATTAAACGTAATTTATTTTAACACTATATACCGGTGCACAGGCAAGATACGAGTAAGAGAGTTTTACAAAGACAGTAGCGCCACCTCGTGACGGAATGTATGAAACTGACTTGATACATAATAAAATGTAGACAGCGTTATATTTTCTTATTTTAACACTCCCACTAAAATATAACACTATAAAGCAATATAAAAAAAAATATTAAGACCCGTTTGGCAAGACCAAATTAAGGTGCATTTACCTTTAAAAGAAAATCAAACATCAACATACCTTGCATTTGATTTTACACTCTGGTATGTTTTTTTTTAAATACACATAATGGGTCTTTGCTTAGAATAAACTTAACTAAACAATATCTGATCTCTCAGAAAAGAAAAGGTTTGGGTGGGCAAAGCCTTAGTCAAAATATCTGCTAATTGACTTTTACTTGGAATATAATTTATTTTGATAAGGCCCAACTCAACCTTCTCCCTTATGAAGTAATACTTAACATCTATGTGCTTTGTTCGTTTGTGATAAACAGGATTATTGATCAGTTTAATTGCAGACTGGTTATCAACAAACAGAACAACATTTTCAACATTTTCACCTAATTCTAATAATAACCGCTGTAACCACAGAATTTCTTTAGCTGCTTCGCAGGCTGAAATGAATTCTGCTTCGGTTGTGGAGAGAGAAACGGTTCTTTGTTTTTGACTGGTCCATGAAATGGGTCCATTGTTCATTTTAAATATGTACCCTGTAGTTGACTTTCGACTGTCAGAGTCACCAGCAAAATCAGAGTCTGAAAAGCCTACAAGCTCACTCCTTTCTCCACAAAACCACTTTATACACATAGTTTTGGTATGGATTAAATACCTAATTACACGTTTGAGAGCATTAACATGCTCTAAGCTAGGGTTGTTTACATATCTGCTCAACATGTTAACAGCATAAGCAATATCCGGCCTTGAGACTGAACACAAAAACAACAAGGAGCCTATTGCTTCTTGATAAGGAAAGTCTACAGCCTTATCTTCAACATTTTTAGTTATAGTTACATTGGCATCAGCCGGAGTACTAGCCGGGTTGGCTGTACTCATACAAAACTTGTTAATTATTTGTTCAATGTACTCCTTTTGATGGACACATATATAATCATCTGTTCGCTCAATTTCCATGCCCACAAAATATTTTAAATTTAATAATTTTATCTTAAAAGATTGCTTTAAACATTGAATAATCTCTTGAATAAGTTCTTTATTCGAAGATATTACAAGGGCATCATCAACATAAATGATAAGGAATACCTTTATCTCATTAAAAGTACCTACATATACACAGTTATCAGCCTGAGATTGTACAAAACCATATTTTGACAAAAATTGAGTGAACCTTCTGTTCCAGCAGCGAGAGGCCTGTTTCAGACCATACAGTGACTTATTTAATTTAAATACAAATTTCTCATTTAAAGGAACACCTTCAGGTATTTCTATAAAAATATCTTCATCAAGGTACCCATTTAAAAATGCTGTTTTGACATCAAATTGCTGAATTTCTAATTTATACTGGGCAGCTAAAGAAAGAAGTATTCTAATAGAGTCATACCTGGTTGTTGGAGAGAATATCTCTTGATAATCAATGTCTTTGACCTGGGTGAATCCACGGGCACATAATCGAGCCTTAAAACGTACTTGGTCATCTTCTGTTTTCTTCAAGGCAAAAACCCACTTGGTAGTAAGAGTTCGCTGTCCACACCTCTCGACTGGGGTCCAAGTATTATTCTCTTCATGTGCTGATAATTCTTCTTTAATGGCATCAGACCATTCTTTTCTTTGTGGACTCTGCAATGCCTCATTATATGTTTGAGGCAATGGCACCTCAATAAAATTAGCTTCTAAATTCCTATTATTCCGAAGTCTCAAATAAAAATCTCGACGTGGCTCAGTTTCTATTTCTTCAGGTGGTTCATATGATGAGTTGTCGTTACAATTTAGAATGCTGTTTTCTGACTCTGAAGTAGAAATTTCCACCAATGTGTCATCCAGAAGACTCACTTATTTTTCTTCATTATCATCATTCTTGTTTGCACTGTTGTCATCAAGACATATCTGGGCTGTGTTTCTTCTTATTTCTGGAACCTGATGCTCATCAAAAATAACATTTCGTGATATTTTGATTGCCTTTGTGTTTACATCATACATTCTATAATTGGTATTGTCATAACCAACCAGTATCATTTTCTCACTCTTCTTTTGCAACTTTGTTCTCAGCTGATCAGGAATATGAACATACCCGACACTGCCGAACACTTTCACATGGCCTAGCTGAGGTTTCGTGCCATTCCAGAGCTCAAATGGTGTTTTATTTGGAGTCTGGCTAGAGGATGTTCTGTTCAATATGTACACTGCACAGTTTACAGCTTCTGCCCATAGATTGAGTGGCACATCTCTTGCGTACAGCATAGAACGAGCACCCTGGACTATAGTGCGTAGTTCGCGTTCACTCCTCCCGTTCTGTTGGGGAACGTAGGGTGCAGTTCTTTCATGGATTATCCCTTCCTTATCTAGGAACTCTTGAAAATCTTTATTAACATATTCTCCGCCATTGTCTGTATGCAAACTTCTCACGCTGTGCATGTATTTATTTTTCACAATACTGTTGTACTTCTTAAACATGTCCAATACATCACTTTTATTCTTAATAAAGTATACATGCCTGTAACTGGTAGCTGCATCTTTGAATAACACAAAGTACCTCATTCCTTGGACTGATGTATGACTCATTGGTCCACAAACGTCGCTGTATACTAAGTCACCAGGCCGTAGTTCACCACGTACAGATTTGTGAAAAGGAAACTTGCACTGCTTCCCATAAGCACACGCTTCACAGACAAAGTCACTTTGTTCATTGTTTTTGATTTTTAAACCTTCAACAACACTATTTGCAGACATGGTTTTGATTTCCTTTAGATTCATGTGACAGAGACGTTCATGCCACTTTCTAATGTCATCTTCCTTATTTTGCACTAAGTTACATGTCTCTGGGACCACTGTTTTTATGTCCAGTTCACACAAATTCACACACAAATTGTTCACTGTGATTTTACCAGTCATTACCACTTCATTGTCTTTGTAAATTGACACAAGCAAGCCTTTCTTAAGGATAGTGTAAGAGTTTTTTTAAATAACACCTTCTGAAAGCAAGTTTCTGTGAAAACTTGGTACATATAAGACACCTTTCAGTTCACTATGCTCCCACTGTCCATTGACAAGTCTTGTTATTGGCACTTTGCCAATACCACATACTTCCACAGATTGTTTGTTTCCTAATGTCAATGATTTCTTGCATTCATAAAGTTCACTGAAAAAATCCTTTCTAAATGATATATGAGCCGACGACCCGCTGTCCAAAATCCAAGTGTTACCATCAGTGTCACTAGAACTATCTTCGATATGAAATGCCAGCATTTCTGAATCTTCCTTCTGAGATTTTCCATTCTTGGATTTTCTGGGAAAACGACATTCTTTTGAAAAATGGCCTCGTTTCCCACAGCTGTAACATTCAAAACGATGTTTAGGATTTTTATTTTGACTTGTTCCGCTTCCCGATGCCTGTGGCTGATTCTGTTTAGTTCTGTTTTGGTCTGTTTGTCGATTTTTCCAGGGTTTTCCAGCTACAAGAAGTGCTGTCTCTTGTTCTTCTACAGATGCCAGACTTGCCTCTTCGTCCAACAGTCTTGCAGTCAAGTTATTAAGAGTTTGTTTTGTTGGATCTAACGACATCCAGGCTTGACGCAGCATTCTATATTTAAGAGGCAATGTTCCAAGAATTTTAGTGATTATTGCAGTTTCACTAACACTTTCGCCACTTTCTTTCAGTTGCTTGGCCAAAGTTTCCACTTTGGAGATATGTTGTGCCACAGTGTCATTCGGTGACATTTTATATTGATAAAATCTTTCATGAATGAGCATTTTGCAAAGTTCACTTTTCTGTTCATAGATTGATTCTAGCTTTGACATAATTTCCTTTGCCGTTTCACAATTTTCTATTAGTGTAATTTGTTTAAAATCCATTGACGATGTAATAATGAACATCGCCATTCCGTCATTCTTCAACCAATCTTTGGCGTCTGTAGATGGTTTTGGAATTGAAATATCAATCCCTTTTGCCTTCAAAGCACATTTAATCTGGAATCTCCATTGTCTAAAGTTATTTCCATCAAACTTTTCCAAATTCATTGAACGCGTGGGATCCATTTTGAGGTTAGATCGCCGCCAACAAGTTTGATTCTGCTTCTCACTTTTCTTTGCCGTTTTCTTCGGTTTTTCTTTTTCCGGGACGTTCTGGGCCCATAACCTATTGGGTTATGTGGAATTTGTCCAGAAAAACTAGTTAAAATAAATTACGTTAAAAAAATAAGAAGGTATAGATGTCGCTAGAAGTAGTAATATTACATTACAAACAATATGACATATTATGTGATTGTGACACCTAACGCCATCTAGTGCTGATTGTTAAAATAAGAAAATATAACGCTGTCTACATTTTATTATGTATCAAGTCAGTTTCATACATTCCGTCACGAGGTGGCGCTACTGTCTTTGTAAAACTCTCTTACTCGTATCTTGCCTGTGCACCGGTATATAGTGTTAATAAGTAATTAAACGTAATTTATTTTAACACTATATACCGGTGCACAGGCAAGATACGAGTAAGAGAGTTTTACAAAGACAGTAGCGCCACCTCGTGACGGAATGTATGAAACTGACTTGATACATAATAAAATGTAGACAGCGTTATATTTTCTTATTTTAACAATCAGCACTAGATGGCGTTAGGTGTCACAATCACATCATATGTCATATTGTTTGTAATGTAATATTACTACTTCTAGCGACATCTATACCTTATTATTTTTTTTATATTTACTCTATGCTAGTCCTAAGGGATAAGATCTACCGGTCTGTTAAAACGGGTATTAGGTACATGGGGCTACCCTTCAAGGCCGATAATCGGGGATACCCTACGCCTCTCCTCCTTTGGTCCCTTTTCGTCGATTACACAGGTCGATTGACGGAATGGCCCCGACGAATCGCGCCGTATATACCGCCTATAGCAACAAAAAAAAAAAGGACCAGGGGAACATGCGAATGACTATGTCTAATCCCTAAGAAGAATCTGTTGCATTTGTTTTTCAGAAAGAGAACCCCGAGTTCTGGTGTCTGCAGTTCCCGCTAGAGGCGCCCTCGGGCTGCTCCCTGTTCGGGGCCTTCGACGCCGCGCCGCCGGGCGAGCGCCCGCGCAGGGAGCGCCGGCGGGTGGAGCGGCAGGCGCTGGCCGAGAAGAAGGCTCCGGCCAACGTGGAGAAGTAAGCCACATCAGGGGCCCATTTTTCAAACGGCATTAGACTAAGTCTCCACTATTACTCGACAGTCCCATGTAGTTGGAACAGCCACGAGACTGTTAACGGATTGTTCTGTTTTATGTTTAACAATCCAATAATAAACAACATTTTGCTTAAAAGTCGTCAAAATCAAAATAACTTCAGATAACGCTTAATGCAAAAGTTATCGCGCGAAAAAGTGCGATATTCTGGAAAACAATTTCAACAATATCTGGCATGCAATCGTTATAAAAAGCTCTAGACACGAGATTTACGGTTTATTATAGTGTCGATATTATAATTTAGTCAAGACAGAGCGAAAAATAAATAGTCAAAAACGTTAAAATTTGAAATTTAAGCTTTTTTTTGTGGACAAGCCTTTATAGTCTTAATATTATTAGCTTGCGAATTGTCAAATCGTTGGGGTTTCCTTGACAACACGCTAAAGGCCACTAGCACCACCCAGGGTTAGCTACATAACCCCAAGTTTAGCGTTTTTAGGGTTCCGTACTAAGGGAAAAACGGTACCCTTATATCCCTTCGACCGTCCGTCTGTCTGTCAAGACCCTTTAATACTTAAGTACAGGAAAAAATCCTAAAATCGTATAATTACCGCACACTGAGAGTTCCGTGCAATATATTAACTATCTAAGGTCATAAAGGGGGCGGAGGAGAGCATAATTTGTGTGGAATCCTCGGCGGGCGAGTCCTACTCGCGGGTGCCATCTATTTGGCATAATTTGTTTTGACCGAAACGCTTTTGCCAAAACAGACTTGGCATAACCCCTTCGTAAGAACCCCTACTCTCATTTGGCCGGTTTAAATATCAAAATCAAATCAAATCAAAATCATATTTATTCATGGGGAAAATCAGAAATACAAGAAAACATTTAAGTACCAAAGAAAAAACCACCAACCAACCAACCAAACCAGCGAATCCTCCTTTTTTTAAAGGGTCGGCAACGCGCATGTAACACCCCTGGTGTTGCAGGCGTCCATAGGCTACGGTGGCCGCTTACCATCAGGCGGGCCGTATGCTTGTTTGTCACCGTCGTGGTATAAAAAAAATAATACAGAATATTTTTACCACGAAATGGACTCGCCTCAGCGTAATGCTATCCCGAAGGACAGCGCTGATTTTCTGGCAAGCCCATTTTGTTCAACAAATATCATGCGATAATCACACAATTCCAGGATGGATAAAACCGAAGAGGGCGCAGAGATGGTCGCGCGCGTGAAGCGCTTCGTGAGCAAGAGCTACCAGCGCACCGGAGCACCCCTCAGCTACTTCCACGCCGTGCTGGACCCGGGCTCCTTCGCCCGCTCCGTGGAGAACGTCTACCACCTGTCCTTCCTCGTGCGGGAGGGCGCAGTCTCCTGCCACGTGGGTGAGTACCCTTCATGCAGTATATGTGACTTCGTGAGCAAGAGCTACCAGCGCACCGGAGCACCCCTCAGCTACTTCCACGCCGTGCTGGACCCGGGCTCCTTCGCCCGCTCCGTGGAGAACGTCTACCACCTGTCCTTCCTCGTGCGGGAGGGCGCAGTCTCCTGCCACGTGGGTGAGTACCCTTCATGCAGTATATGTGACTTCGTGAGCAAGAGCTACCAGCGCACCGGAGCACCCCTCAGCTACTTCCACGCCGTGCTGGACCCGGGCTCCTTCGCCCGCTCCGTGGAGAACGTCTACCACCTGTCCTTCCTCGTGCGGGAGGGCGCAGTCTCCTGCCACGTGGGTGAGTACCCTTCATGCAGTATATGTGACTTCGTGAGCAAGAGCTACCAGCGCACCGGAGCACCCCTCAGCTACTTCCACGCCGTGCTGGACCCGGGCTCCTTCGCCCGCTCCGTGGAGAACGTCTACCACCTGTCCTTCCTCGTGCGGGAGGGCGCAGTCTCCTGCCACGTGGGTGAGTACCCTTCATGCAGTATATGTGACTTCGTGAGCAAGAGCTACCAGCGCACCGGAGCACCCCTCAGCTACTTCCACGCCGTGCTGGACCCGGGCTCCTTCGCCCGCTCCGTGGAGAACGTCTACCACCTGTCCTTCCTCGTGCGGGAGGGCGCAGTCTCCTGCCACGTGGGTGAGTACCCTTCATGCAGTATATGTGACTTCGTGAGCAAGAGCTACCAGCGCACCGGAGCACCCCTCAGCTACTTCCACGCCGTGCTGGACCCGGGCTCCTTCGCCCGCTCCGTGGAGAACGTCTACCACCTGTCCTTCCTCGTGCGGGAGGGCGCAGTCTCCTGCCACGTGGGTGAGTACCCTTCATGCAGTATATGTGACTTCGTGAGCAAGAGCTACCAGCGCACCGGAGCACCCCTCAGCTACTTCCACGCCGTGCTGGACCCGGGCTCCTTCGCCCGCTCCGTGGAGAACGTCTACCACCTGTCCTTCCTCGTGCGGGAGGGCGCAGTCTCCTGCCACGTGGGTGAGTACCCTTCATGCAGTATATGAGCACTGTTGTTGTTTTTTTTATTTTCTATAGTTGGCACAACATCTTCCACTGCCACGTTTCTAGATTTTGCTTTTACGCTATTTTAGCTGTCGTAGAAAAACTAGCGTATGCAACAGCTCATAATTGGTTCTTAAAACTCTCGGGTCTATTACCCTCTTAAGAATCCTTATTATATCACTGTTGCATAAACACTACTGTTAATCAAATGTTTGTACCTTGTAAATGTCTTTTCTTTCTCATGTACTGAGGTGTGCAATAATAGTAGATTACTCGTACATACATACCAAGGCCGTTTAAGTGGGAGATGTCTCGGATTTCATGTAATTGTTTACATGTGATCAGAGGCTTTCCCGTTTACTAGACGAGGTTTGTATACTATTTTTCTGCCCGAAGGAGCCGGCAGGCGGCAATTTAGTTTTGCGTAAAGTGGCGCTTACCGGCCGGAGGACTGAAAAGAGTATTCTATCTATCTACTGTTACTATTAAAGTATACCATATAGAGGACTGTAAGTTTATAGTGTGTGTATGATTTTAGATGAAGAGCTCGGGCTGCCGGTGGTGGCTCCGGCGGCCGGCGGCGGCGGCGGCGGGCTGGAGCGGGAGCACCAGTTCATAGTCAGCCTCGACATGCAGCGCTGGCAGGTAACTACAACTATTTCTGTACTCTCTCATTGTTGAGGATCGTGACTCCGCTTTGTGAAAGGTGTTGCTCAGTGTAATGTCCATTTGGTGACGTTGCTCAGTGTAATTTGGGGGCGTTGTTCAGTGTAATGTCCATTTGGTGACGTTGCTCAGTGTAATTTGGTGGCGTTGTTCAGTTTAATGTACATTTGGTGACGTTGATCAGTGTAATTTGTCGAAGTTGTTCAGGATACTGTCCGTTTGGTGACGTTGATCAGTGTAATTTGTCGAAGTTGTTCAGGATACTGTCCGTTTGGTGACGTTGATCAGTGTAATTTGTCGAAGTTGTTCAGGATACTGTCCGTTTGGTGACGTTGATCAGTGTAATTTGGTGGCGTTGCGCTATTTAGTAATAGTGAAGACAGTCGTTTTTTAGGGAAATTAACATGAAAAATCTCCACTTGAGGAATAAAATTGTATGAAGAAATCTAATTAACATGTATCTATTTTAAAAGTTAATTTATTTATTTTGTCTATCGATGTTTTGTCATCTATAAACGCCTAGCAACTTATATACTTCATAAATAAATTATTAGACCTAAAAACATACATGTAAAATGAATAAGATCGTCAGCTGAATTAGTATAAACTTTATCGAAGTGATATCACGTGTTTGGCTTCAAACTAATGTACGTGTCTGTTCCAGGAGCTGATAAAAGCGTTCAACATCGACAAACCCATGATGGTACTGAAGAGATAGTGATGGCGACCAAAGAACTAAGCTAAGACCATTTTATTGTTTAACCAAACTAAATAGACAGTTATATTAAATTGCAACGGTTAAACGCTCACGTGTTTTTATCACAATAGGCGTGACATGTTTCGACTGCATTTCGGGCAGTGATGCCCGAGCCGCGAAGGTGACAACACCACTCTGTCCGACGATGACTGCCCGATGCAGTCGAAACATGTCACGCGTATTGTGATAAAAATACGTGAGTGTTAACGGTTGCAATTTAATATCAGTATGACTCACGAAATTTAAATTATATAGACAGTTATGTTTATAAGTATTCTACAGATGTAGTAATAATGTTAAGCCTTCGTATACACGGAAATGCCCGAAGGTGTGATGCTATTTCATTTAGTGCCAGTACTAAAAGTACCGGTCGAATGAAGTGGCATGACAAATACCAGTGTTGCCGAGAAAATATGAAGGTAAAACAAAATGCACTACATCTGTATTAGGGGTACACTACATAATTCCGAATAACTATAAGTGTGTTGAATTTTTTAATCTCGAATTTTATAAACCAGATTTTGAAAATCCCGTTCCATCAAAATTCCGACTCATGAAAGCACAAATGTAAAATTCGGAATAGAAAAAAAAAATCGATTTTAAAAATCCCGACTAACATGATACCAAATCAGTATTAGATTCGGTATTATGTTAAGCGGATTTTTGTTTATTATTTATTTATTTTATTTATTCATGAGTCGGAATTTTAGGTTGGGATTATAATATTCAGGATTTTGATGTATAGGATTTATAACAATCCGATATTCAATATCGGGATTACAAAAATAATATTTGGATGATCCCCTATATTAGTGTGTATACAGAGGGCTCACAGTGAACAGTAAAAATTTGAAATTTTCATGCTGCTTCTTTTTTTGATAAATATGTACCTAAGTGCGTAGTAGGCCAGTGGCCATATATATTGCAGCGGACGCAGTGCTCACAAATATCTGAACGACGTGCCTGTTTAGATATTTTTAAACATCTTGGCCGCTTCCATGTCTGAAGACTGTACAGTGTTTTTACAAATACGCAATATTTATTCGGACCAGATAAATGTGACGTTCTTAGCCAAAAGGTGCCATTTGCAGTTGCAACGACATATTTCATCTTTTTATATCAGTAGCGCCTTTTGGTTGAGCGCGGCCCTGTGCACCTTTATTCTGAATACGTCACATAGAATTGAACTAAGGTGGCCGCTGTTGCAGGCACAAACTGTGATATGGTTGACGATAAGAAAACAAACTACCAATACACACGGCGCGTACAGACTACAGACATTTAGATGTAGAAACTTCTATAATAACCTATAACTAAATAGGTAGATACCGTATCATGGTCTTCAATCTGCGAACCATTTCAGTATTCAGTCCACTTACCCATTTCAATAATCTCGATTCAATATTCAGTCGAAATAGACTTTTAGTAAAACACCGGTTTTTTTCACATACTGTAGTGGCCAGATAATTAAGAACAAGATTTTTTCATACAAATGCCTACAAATAGGACTTTGCAAGTCTGATGACATATAATATAACAAATGCATGAATATGTACCTATTGACTGTTGATTTTAACCGCTGTCGGCTAATGTGACGTCCAAAAATTTAATTTCTAAATAATTTGTTCGATACTGTAGTGACATGTACAGTACCTACCAATGAGGATTACCGCAAGTCGATTTTCCGCTAGCGATCGTGGGTCCTGCGGGAACATTTCAAACGTCACTTTGACAATTCTCTCATACTGACACAGGACCCACGCATGAGTGGCGCCGCCTGGTGAGCGATACGGTAGCTTCCATTGGAACCCTAGGCCACTGTAGGACTATATTATAGTGACGATATAAGTCAGATTGTAAGAAATCTCTTATTATTTATCATTTTGACATGTTTAGAGTTGCCTAGGGTTACAATTGGTTGACTGTACCAGCTCGATATTGAATTACTAAGCTGTGAAAATAATTAAGTTTGATTATAAGTATTTTTACCAATAATAAAGGTTGATTTTCATAGATATGTTTTTCTTTGACGAACCCTCTGTCGCAGGTATCAATAAAACGCAGAAAGAATGCTCAAAATATAATTCACATAAATATAACCATGTCGATAAATTTCCATAATACACAACAAGTCGCCGCTGGGTTATACGCGGGCCATACTAAGTCGGAACCACAAAAATTGTCTTTTCTGTATCCAAAACTTTAGGAATTATCAATTTTTTATTTATTATTAGAATATTTCTGGTCGTAAATTAAACTTGCAGGCATTTGTTTTATTTGGTAACAGAAAAGACAACATAGTTCTTTAATATGTCGCTGCTTATATGCAGCAGCGGCGCGTCAATGAGTCACTTGCATTTGAAACCTGGCAAATGACTTAGTTTTAAAATCTAAATGTTAATTACATCCCACTATTTCATATAAGCAGCGATGTGTGATTGTTTTCAGTAAAAGGTACTACTTTGTGGCTTCTTAAGAAGCGAAGCTACCTTTTCAACGCCAAAGACACCTAAATGTGTCATGCACTGCCGTGCCTACCACGCCAATGACACCTTCTTTTAGAAATAATGGCCTCTGTCCGAGAATTGGACAATTTAGTGTCACGTATTAATACATCAGTATATCATATATTATATAAAGTATATTGCCCCTTTTGGGCGACGTTGTTCGGTAATTGGCCTTTTTATTAAGTCTATAGCAAAACGTAATAAATTAGTTTCTCAGGAGGCCGAGATCCCGGGACAACCGAGTAATGACTCAATAACGCGATTACGTTTCAGGATTAATTCTTCATTAGCTGCACACTTCTTCGTTAGTTTACTGCACAATACGCTATAAATATTACGCATTGAACAACATTTAGCACACAAAAAACAAATAACTATTCACGAGACGCACCCGCCATCTTGATTATCAAACTGAAGACCCGCCATGACACCGCAGTGTCATGGCGGGCGCTGTTGAAGCAACTGTCATGTTGACAGAAAAGGGTTGATATTCGTTATTCACTAGTCGGTATATTGGCGTGTAGGTCACATTTTAACTCCAGTGGAAAAGCGTTGAAAAGGTTAGTAAGGTTCATTTTTAAATAATTTTATCGACAAGCAACAAAGTGGTACCCTTTACTCAAAACAGTCACATAGTCGTCCTATATTTATTTACAACGATTAATATACATTTTGAATATACAAGATTAGTTGAGGTTGAGAAAGACACTGAAATGAAGCTAAAAATATATCACTGGAGACACTGGATATTTGAAATCAGCAGAAACTTATTCTTACGAGTAAATCATAAGAAACCGATATTATTAGAATGTGACGCTTTGTTTTTAAAACATAATGAATATAACTTTTTGACAAAATTTAAAAATAATCAAAGTGCGATGAATTATAGTCATAACAAGAATACGGTAATTTGAGAAGTAGGCGTACTCGTAAGTCATGTTAAGATTTTGACACAAATGTGTTTTTGGCATTGCGTCATTCTAAAAATATGGTATTATGATATTTGGCTTTAGCAAACCGAAATCTTTCTGATACCTACTAGCAATAAGATCGTGTGCATCATTTTGGATCCCACTCCGCTAGGTCACTTCTGCCGCTCACCGTATATTTATTGTTACACCTACTAAGAAGAGAAATAATTACAGTTTATAATACATTACATTATAATGAGGTCAGTTAGAGAACAGCACCGATGAAAACAACCAGAGCTACAATGAATTTACTCAGCACACAATTAAATATCCACATGGGCCATGCACCAGTTATCGACATGGGCACTTTATGTCAAAGTGACAAGTATTAACCACGTCGTTGAAATGTCAAAACTGAAGTCGCACTTTATGCTTTAGTAGTATAGGTTTATTTTACCCTGTGGCCGATATATCGGTCATTGGCGTTGAACCTGCGGTGCCAGTATATACGTCTTTGGCGTGGAAGAGGTTAAATTCGATTTTAGAGAAATATTAGTGGTTCAAATTTAGCCAATATATCTTTGTCATAAAGTGCCCATTCAAAATTCGAACATTTATTCTGCATGTAGACCTCAAGGGCACCTTTAGTCAATAATCATAAACATTTAAGCATTTGCATTTACATTGCATTTACACTAGTGACAAGATAAGTATAATCTAAATACTGATAATTCAACAGCTATGTCGATAAATGGTGCGTCTACGTCAGTCAGTCACACGCCAGACGGCGGAAAAATATGCAGTGCCACGGACAATGATCGCGATTATTTAAGCGAATATGAACTTTACGGAGTCCCGAGTAAGTCCTTATTCCATTGGCGAAGCTGTTCGCTGTACCCGTCGTTGGTGTACTTGGAGTTTCACCACAAACTGTGGCGGTCAAAAGGTGAGACCTAAGATGTAGAACAACATGCAAGCAGTTTGTTATTATAGATGTACTGCATATTGTTTTACCTTCGTATTTTGTAGGAAACAATGGTATTTGTCATGCTACTTCAATCGACCGGTACTTTTAGTCACTGACTGAAATAGCGTGACACATTCGGCCGTTTGTTTGGCAAACATTATGCACTATATCTGTATTTAATAGTCTAGCACTTTCGACACCGCGTACCCGCCACACGGGCCCTCGTAAACTTTACTCAGGTGCCGGCGTACCCGCTAGTCCGGCAAGAGCTATAAACCTACACGCGACGCCAAAGTGCCAACCATTGCATCTGCGCTACGTCCGCCGCTTGCCCGCCTAGCGGGTTCGCGGCGTGCGGCATTGAGTTGCACGTCGTTGCCCGCCTAGCGAGTACTGTCGGTTTCTGGAGTATTGTTCGAAATTTTGCCTGTTTGCGAAAGTGCTAGTAGACAGTTTTTGTGACATATAGACAATGTTTGCATGAACTGTCAAAAGTTAGATCGTATAATCGGATTACCATACAGTAATTTAAAAACATATTCGTTACATAATCTTTTTTAGGAATGTTCCAGGACGTTTTTATAGTCTGCCAACGATCGCAGTAACAGTAAGTAAAAAACCTATATACATCCCTTTTTTCGGGGTGGTAATACTAGCATAACAAAAATACAGTAGTTACTGCGCTCGCTGGGTTGTCAGACTATATTTCTTGATGTCCTCCAACTTTTTTTTTAAATGGAATTTTGTATGCAATTTCTACTGAGAGTGCGCTACCACCACAAAAACTAGCTCCATCTAGAGAATAGCTTCTAATTTAATTTTACCTCATATGGGATTTGCATGTGTGTAAACGGAGTATGAGTATTCGACATGACATTGATATGTCAATAGTTGTCACTTAGTTGGTAAAGTCAATTCTAATGCCCGTTTTACATTAACGGTTGATGCAGCATGTAATTATTTTGTATGAGAAAAAAAAAACGAATTTAATAAAACTAACTATGCCATTCTGTTTCCTTAATTATACCAAGCCACATGTCGAAGTTGAAGCGGATGCCCAAGAACACCCTGTATAAATATCTAATAAATATAGTGAACTAGGCTTCAATTCTAAGTAATTTTATATCTACACACACATACACAATATACCCACCGTTACACACTAATAAACACGCTGTAAACTGCTGACTACAATAATGATACATCTTGTCCATAACTTTAGAATGAATCTGAATTGTGTTTAAATCACTCAAAATTTCACATATCTTTGTTTTATATTTTTCTTTTGTTTATAAAATTTCTTCTTATAATTAATAAATCCTAAACTTCAGCGTAGGTAACAGATAATTTATAAATTGGTATACGATGTAACTGGCCCCACGAGACAGGCCTAGCCTAGTGTGGTGGTCATAGGTAAAACTAAACTTGTATAATTTTTGGCAAATAAACAACTTTTACTTTTACTTTTACTTTTTTTTACCAATATACAAATAAAAATATTAAAGTATATGAATACACAATCTGTGAATAATGATAACGATATGGAAAAGACTTGGGATAATTTTTTCTTCTATTTGGACCGAAAAACTCGTGATTCTGTGTAAAAAAAGTTTGGTAGACATCAAAAAATAAACTGTCCTAATTTTATACTAGTGAATAAAAATATACATTATAGCACATATGTTACAACTAATATACAAAGCAATAGATTATATGACACAATCACTTGCACTCAACGTGAATTAAATAATACGTTCAAATACTAAATATTCATAAATACCCATTTTCACTTATAAATTAAATTACGTAATTTTGTTCGAAAGTTCAATAATAAAATGCGTAGTTTCAGCAAAAGTAATACCGTCACCCGTTTAAAAAAGACATTTTTAATCGCATCTTTCGCTTGAAAATTACACATATCTCAAGGCGGAATTATATACATAAGAAAATGCAAATGTGACGTATTTAGAGTAATGATACTACGGTCGTTGATAAAATTAATTTCTAATTTAATTATTAGCCTAATGGGGGTTAACGCGAGTTAATTCGCCGCTCGGGGCGCTAGTGGACCGTGGGCCTGGCGCGAACATTTCAAACGTCACTTTGACAATTCTTTCACAAGACGCATGAGTGGCGCCGCCTGGTGAGCGACAATTCCGTAGCTCCCATTGGCAACCGACAGTAGGAATGAAGACTCACTTGAAAAACTAATTCTATTTAGTCCGTCAGTTACATTATCCAAAATTATTAGATACGTATTTTTTCCTTTTTCAAGGTAACCAAAATTGACAGAAATGAAGATCATCAAAGTTCCGGAGTGGGGGCTGGTGATGTCACTATTAGGTAAGAATTGTACCTAATTGTGACGTCACGCAAAACTTGAATGCACTGTATTTCCGTCATTATTCATTTGACGAACAAAGGAAAAACTACGTGTCGAATATTTTTAAATAATCTAACAGACGGAGACGGACTAATTAGATTTGTAACGTCTAGCCTATTAATACCTATTGATTGATGACAACACAAATACAGAAGAATTGTTCCGTTACGTACTCAAAATAAATAAATTATAAAATTAAATTAAAGCAATAATAAGTACCTGTACATTGTCTGGTATAGAATTAATAGTACTTCGCCCCCAGTTATTTAAAAAGACAGTGATCTTTTATAAATTCAAACCGGATCATTTTACGGGCGCAATTTTAGTCAAATAGACAAGAATCTGTTCTCATTCGTGCATAGCCAGAGAGAGTCATACTGTCTTTTTCTTATCCTCGTATTGCTACTCCGAAAAAAGGGAGGCATATAGAGATTTTTTAGAGTCTCCCTCGACATCTCTAATATCGTTTGTCTTAAAATTACTTGTCCTAACTGTTTTGTCTAAATGATGATGAATTCCTAACGATTATTCAACGATCATTTGCTATAATGGAATTATTATCCAAAAACGACTTCACACAGAACCGAATCGCTGTTTGAAAAGGCGGTTAGGTTAGAACTGTGACCTCACACAGAGAATCGCTGCTAGAAAACTAGGTTAAAACGATGTTAGGGTAAACAATATTAGGACATATGAATTTAGGACATATGATAATCATGCCAAACAGTATTCTGGAAAATAGTACAAAAAAATTTTGAGCTTCCGATATTGATACGATTGTTTAATCTACTGTCAGACTATATTTCGCTCGGTAAGCAATTAACGATGATCCTCATAGAGCCGTGGGGGACCCGTTTTTAATAGTATATAATATTTTCTTGTGGTTTTTATAGTTAAAGTTGACTCGATTTATATAGGTACTCCAAGGGCTTAACTTTAACTAGTAATCGACTGTATTTTTATAATTACTAACTAATAAACATGGATTTTTACCACGGTTTATCATCTTAAAACCGAGCTCTCGATATTTCGGCGAAGTTGCAACCGCCATGTTCACGAAAAAACTGAAGTCACTGATACCCATAACGATCCACCCTCTTTCTTGTTTATTAAAAAAATGTGTCATTTTCAGGCCAAAGGTACAGTCAAGAGCAAAAATACGTATCGACAAAATCGTCACATAAATATAGTACGCTCTTATTACAATGAAATAAAAGGCTATGGGACATATTTTTGGGTAAAATGTGTCCACCCATATTTTTACACTTGACTGTACCACATTGTTGATAAGGTTGGTTTCTAAGTGCTTATTTATGACAGTAGAGCCTTATTGACAACACACGCCACAAATAACCGCAATATTTAAAAAGTGTATAACGATAATTCAATTCGTAATAATATTTAACAATTGAAATATTAGATAAATATTCCTAACTACATTTTTCATGATTCGATCACCGATATACAAATAATCAGACGCCAAACAAAACTCGTTTAAAAACGGCTAAAAATATTAACACGGCTACGTTTCGAGCCATTTACAGCACTCGTTATCCGTTTAAAAGTGTTTTATTTCAACGAATATTCAATATTATATGAACGGGTTCAGAACTCCGCAATTTATTAGTTATATTTTTACCTACGGACTTCTATTTAAACTATATTATATACAATGTGTAAAAAGCATTGAATCAGTTTAGTAAGTAACAGCGTCATATTTTGATTAAAGAAAATAACAAAAAAATGTAGACTATATTTTTGTTCTCATACATTATTTGCGCTGATTTTGTTTTTAATAAAAACACACATAAATGCCTTAAAATGGATCAATACTTTTTTATACTTTTTTCTTTAGACCACCAACCACCACCAACCGGATTGACAATTATCAGGTTCTGTCGAAATCATGAGCAATGACCATGTTCATTGTACGAAATAACGTTTTTTATACAGAAATTGACAGACATATCCAGTAGTAAGTAAAAATAAGTTTCAATTTACCGTCGGGCAGAGTTATTAGTACATTAGGATACGGCGACAAAAGGGGAAATTCGCAACGAGTAACGATAAATTGAAACATGACCGTAGGGAGTGTTTTAAATCGACACGAGTTGCGAATTACCTCTTCGCGTGTGTATTGTACGACGTTTTACAGTACATATGGCCTTTTGAATATTCGACGCAGAGACGTAAAGTGCTCATTATCGCCCTAGTGTGGTAAAGTAGCACCATGTGTACGGTAATAAATATAACATACATATATGTGGCCATGAATTAACAAATAGCACCTATTTCAAAAAACGGGCCTAAATGATCCATCCCGGTTGGTGAAATGGTCTAAACCTTCATGTTACACACAAATTTGAGACTAGTATCAATAAAATTTCGTAAGTTATTTAGCGTTTGAGTTCATCTGTGATTTTAGCCGCGCGATCTCCTCCCCCAGCGTGTCCATGTTCTCCTGTGAAACAATAAATAAATATAAAAAAATATATATTATGGGACAATCTTACACAAACCGACCTAGTCCCACGGTAAGCTAAATAAGGCTTGTGTTGTGGGTACTAGACGATATATATAATAGACAGATACATATAAACACTTAAATAATAGAAAACATCCATAACTCAGGAACAAATATTCGTGATAAACACACAAATAAATGCCCTGACCAGGATTCGAACCCGGGACCTGCTTCGTAGGCAGGGTCACTACCAACTAGGCTAGGAGGCCGTGACGTTACCTTGAGCGTGATGTTCTTGAGCAGCGTGTCCTCGAGCACGCTCTGCAGGCGCTTGTTCATCTCGAGCGACAGCTCCAGCGACAGCCCGCCGGGGGCGCCGCCCCACAGCGCCGCCATCGCGCCGCCGCCCAACGACGCTATCTCTTTCTGACAAACATCATGTACTCTATTAATGCGGATGACGGCCAGGTTAAAAAACTGTCATTCTAATTAGTCCGGCAGTTAGATTATCGAAAACGATTTCACACGTATTTTTATATTTGCAATTTAACTAAAATTGAGCATCAAAGCTTTTTTTAAAGGGTCGGCAACGCGCATGTAACACCGCTGGAGTTGCAGGCGTCCATAGGCTACGGTGACCGCTTACCATCAGGCGGGCCGTATGCTTGTTTGTCACCGTCGTAGTATAAAAAAAAAACAAAGTTCCGGGGTGGGGGCTTGTGACGTCCCTACTAGGTAAGAATTGTATCTAATCGCGACGTTACGCGAAACTTAACCGCACTGTATTTTCGTCATTTTTGATTTGACGAACAAAAGAAAATCTACGTGTACAATATTTGTTAATAATCTGAAAACACGAACTCAATAGTTTTTTTAAGTCGTCTAGCCTATTCATTTTGTATTAAGCGGAGACGTATACAAACTCAATTTTATAATTGAAAGAAAAATGGAAAAAAAATCCGTGTCGAGCAGAATTTGAACCCACGACCGCCCTGAACACCGGTCAGATCGCTCTGCCAATTGAGCTATCGACGCCCGATCGACCCCGGCGAATCCACTATTTTTTTCATTTGATTATATGTTTCAAATCCCGCTCGACGCAGAGAATTTTTCCATTTTTCACCAATTAAAAAGTACTCCTTTTCTATTAAATTGTATGATAAAAATCATGACTACATGTGCACAAGCTGTTAACTATTGGCAACAGGAAAGATTGGCTCTACAGTTCAGCTGAACACACACTTTTTCTTTCCTGTGGTCAATAGTTAACAGCTTGCTGACATGTAGTCATCATTTTTATCATACAATGCAATAGAAAGGTAGTACTTCTTAATGTAGATAAGGCTTAAATAAGAAAATTAAGCTTAAATAAAATAAATAAAAAAGCCTTTATTTTCTTACCAAGACAGTTAAATAATTTACATTTTAGTTTAAGATATTATATAAATATATTTTTACTTGTTTTAATATGTGTTTTTTTGGTTGTTTTCTTCCTCTTGAGCAAGAACCCCATTCTGGGTGAAGGCCTCCTCCAAAATTGCCCATTGTTCTCTATCTTGAGCTATCTGAGACCAGTTTGAACCTGCAGTTCTTTTAATTTCATCCTCCCATCGTGTCAGCGGTCTTCCTCTCCTTCTTGATCCTTGTGGGCCCTGCCACATAGTTGTTTTTACTGTCCATCTTCTGTCCATGAGCCTTGCAACGTGGCCTGCCCATTTCCACTTGAGTTTTAAAGCATATTTTAAGGCGTCGGTGGCTTTTGTTATTGCTCTAATTTTAAATTTTAATTAAGCTTAATAGCCCTTAAATTTTGAATAAACTACCAGAAAGACTCTGAACATAGTTTTGTGTTTGATCCAATGAGGATTACCGCGAGTCGTTTTTCCGCTAGGGGCGCTAGTGGATCGTGGGTCCTGCGGGAACATTTCAAACGTCACTTTGACAATTTTCTCATACTAACACAGGACCCACGCATAAGTGGCGCCGCCTGGTGAGCGACAATACGGTAGCTCCCATTGGGATTGAAGTCACTACAATGTGATTTAATGCAAACAACCAAGTTGCCTTGTTTAATAATGAGCCGATGAAAGTTTCCAAATTTACGAAACATTGCACCTTAAAAAAAATCGAAAACATCTGTCATTTTAGCGTTAAAGCTTTCCATTTTCAAAATATACAGTTTCCTATTTTTATTGTAAAAAATTCCCGAAATTTTCCTTTAATTTTTGAATTTTTCCGCAACTTACAAATCTGCTCTCAAGAGTAATATAAACGGTACACTTTTGACACATATTTCCATACGTCGTGGCCCATTTTCACTGTGTTTTTCGCCTTACTTACCTTGGTTAACTTCCTAGGTGGCTATCAATGCAGCGTGAATTATAAAAAACATATTTAACTATACAACATCATTGTAGAAGAATATAGAAAAAATCAACAGATTTGTCGAGACTTTTTTTTAATAATATACGATTTTAAGCTAACATGGTCATTTGCATTATAACTAATATTTGAAACGGGATAATTACCATTTTTTTTAATAGAAAATGACATACAAAGCCAGGCCGGTTTGTTGAAGGGTCTAAGGATTCTTCCGTGAAAGATAACAATTTCAAAAGTGAGAAAAAAAATTATAATGCTATTCGTGAGTCAAAAAATCTAGTCTCGATCATTTCCAATTTGACCGTTACGACTATTTGAAGTGAAACGCCATTGGAAAATTAAATGGACATGAAGTTTCACTTTTTAAATTGTGGCTATAGCCGACTGTGGCGCTCCGAGCCCCAGACACCAGGCAAGTAAGCAAATTTGATATTTACGTAGTCCCGTGAAAGTCTTTATTGCATTGGCAAAGCTGCCGTTGGCGTCCGATGACGACCACAGCCGACTATGACGTTCAAAACGTGAATAAAAATGTTGCGTAGAGCTATTAACATAAAGTTTTACCTTGTTGGAGTCACTCGCAGTGGAAGCAAGCGCCTGCGCGGGCAGGTTAGGGAGCAAGTGCCGAAGCAGACGCGACTGAAACAAATCAGTTTTAGACATTTACAGTCAAAAATTTCAGAGATTGGACCTGGAGCAGAGCTCATCTGGGGAAGTACCTCCACCTTAAGAGGCCACAGTGGCCAAATTGTTATCATTCAGACGTCGAGATCTCAATATTGATAACAACTAGGTATCTGATATTCATACACATAAAACTTCAACATATTTCCTTCAAACTGGTAAACGTGAAAACATGATTTTTAACAAAAGCCTCGATACTTTTATTTTTCAAACATAGGTCCTTTTTTACATGTTTTTGGTTAGAACGTCGAAACCCTTGAATTTATAAACATGATTCTTATTTTAATAGTTAAGTAATAACTAGTTATTAAATCTGGTAAAAGCTTTTATCTACAGAAATTGTAGTTAACGTGTAAACAGTAATTATCTGATTATGCAGTTTATTTTGACGCGCCCGCCTACTATCGCCTTTTCATGTTTCGCGTGCTCTTGCAATTAGGTCTATCCCGCTCTCTATCTGGTTTTCTTGCTCGCATATGTGGACTTAAAGAGAACCGCAGTTTAATAACGATAAAAATATTAAAATGTCGGAGCGTCACCTTGGCCCGCAACTCGTCGGTGAGCTGCCGCGCGTGCTCCTCGAGGAACTCGCAGCGCTCGGCGCGGCGCGCGGCGGCGCGCTGCAGCGACACGATGCGCTCCACCAGCGCCTGCCGGTCGGGCTCCCGGCCCTGATACACCAATCGATTTTACAATGATGACTACCGCGAGTCGATTTCCCGCTAGGGGAGCGTGGGTCCTGCGGGAACATTTGACGTTGGCAGAGCGACTCGACTGCCCGCTCACATAGTGTCGATGTGATGATTGGGAGGGAAAAATAGTCTCTAGTCGCCTACTTATCACATTGAAGGGTCATATATGTATGTTATAGTTAGTTTGTAGTTTTATTAACATAGACATTAAGGTATAGATACTAAGTTTTATACTAAAACCCTATGGATTGTAATAGTCCGAAAAAATTGATTTTTATTTTTATTATTTTTTATTTTATTTCAAACGTCACTTTGACAGTTCTCAAATACTGACACAGGACCCACGCGTGAGTGGCGCCGCCTGGTGAGCGACAATACGGTAGCTCCCATTGAAAGATTGGAAAAATTCCACGCATCGAGCAGGATTCAAATCAAATCAAATCATATTTATTCATCGTAAAAATCAGAAATACAGGACCAAAAAAAACCAATTGAACTATTATAGTATAGCTATAAGCTTTATAATCAACTATTTCTTGTCACTAGTTACCATGGTTACGGTCCCCTGGCTCACTTTTTAAAATCACGGTTTTATGGCACTACAATTCACTTTTTTTTTATAATTATACTCCCTTTCCATGATGGACCAACTACTAGCGTTGAAAAAGTCTGGAAAAAATTAGTTTTATTCCCCATCCGCCTCGGTTTTTTCGGATTCATTCGGAAAAAATCAATGATAATTTCCGGACTAATTTTCAACTCTAAGTCAATGTATATTGGGTCTAATTTACACCCACAAAAGGGCCAGATCGATGACATCGAGAAAGAAACAATTAGAACAGATAAAAAGAGTGACAGTGATAGTGACATTATTTGATTTCTTAAAAAACACGAAAATTTCGGAAATAAACGAAACTTTCATAAAATCACGAAAAAAAAATTGATTTTTTTTTGGGAATTTTCAACGCTACCAACTACCAAACATGTAAGTAGAACATACTACAACATTTCTTTAACAAACTGTGCTGCATTTGTCCCCTCCTGACGGGACAGAATAACAACAAGAAATAGCAGATTTTGTTTTCTAAATTATGTGCGTCCCTTTTTTTCGGTATAAAAAAAATAGGGAGAAAAAAAATTTACTGCAGCCTTGGCTTGTCAGACTATAATTCGCCCATATACGCCAGAGCGACCCCGGTGGATACTCATACTTTCATATGGTTACACGCCTTAACTGGGGTCGATATGGCGTCGATAGCTCAATTGGCAGAGCGATCTGACCGGTGTTCAGAGGTCGTGGGTTCGAATCCTGCTCGACGCGGGAAATTTTTCAATACGAAATTAATAAACGGGTTTGTTTAAATATAACTCTCAAATGTACTGTTATTTATGAAAACCTTAATGATTTTACATAATTATTATTGAATTTAAATTATAGTGAGTCACTTATTTTTAGTCATATAATGATTCAATTATCAAGCGTCGTGTACCGTGTGCGACGACACAAGCGGGAGTACTGCGTTGTCTCGCCGCGCGCAGCGCTCTTGATTAAACTTGACGATGGACCTATCTACGTCGTCGCGTACGTTACTCAACGCTTGATAATAGAATTCTAAGATTTCCGAAACATGACGTTACGATTAAACGTTACAATCTATTTGACGCGAATTATTTGGCATCAGTTACTCTTTCTACATATACCTACTTGCTATTTCAATTACATACTAAGTATATAGACTTAAGCTACTCGTACCATTACAACCAGATTAATTAGATTAGATTTAAAAGTTACTATTGACAACCAAATATTTATTTAAGGTAAGGTGGAGGAAGATGACAAAAGCGGAAAATTACTCCCATATCCCAGCCATAATTTTTTTTAGTGCTGGTATCATCCATTAAGCCGCCATCTTGATACGATCCGCCGCTCAGTCGACAGTGACCGCCCAGAGTGTGTAAACACGTGTTATGAACGTCTGTATTTTGTGGCAAATTCGTCGATTTTCAATCTTATCCCGTAATATGTATAAGTTAAGTAAAATTGATTTCAGTCACTAATTCAATCTTATCCCTCGACCATCTTAACTCATATTTTTTTGAGTTATAAATGTTTTCTATGTATTTAAGTATTTATTTTTATCTATCTATTACATATATCGTCGTTTAGTACCCACAACACAAGCCTTATTGAGCTTACCGTGGGACTAAGTCGATTTGTTTAAGATTATCCCATAATATAAAAAAAAACTTCCCCCACCTTACCTTACTCTAGAAAAGTACTGCAAGTTGTAAATATAATATAACAGAACAATTACGAGACCTTATTAAATAATTTATTGATTACATTCGGGTGTTTTATCTGCAAAAAAACATATTTACTTTAAATATATCCTTACCGTTGTAGAGGGGGGAGACTCCTTGGAAGCATGAAATAAGGTATCAAAATAAATAAATATAATGTTATTTTCAAGAAGATAACGCATGCGGCGTGGTAATAGATTTTTTATTTATTTATTTATATTCGACGACGGTGGCAAACAAGCATACGGCCTGATAAAAAGTCGTTACCGTAGCCTATTGACGCCTGCAACTCCAGGTCACATGCGCGTTGCCGACCTGTTAAAGTCCTTTTTTGAAATCTAACGTCAATTAATTGTCGTCGTTTGGTCTTGACGTCATCTTCATCATTACTATTATCATGGGATGACACTTTCAACATTACATTCTAATAGGGATGACGACTACGTTGAAAAACTATTATTCCAATTAGTCCGTCAGTTAGATTATCTAAAATTATTAGACACGTATTTTTTCCTTTTTCAATTTAACTAAAATTGACGAAGATATAGAGCATCAAAGTTCCGGGGTGGGGGCTTGTGACGAAACATTTTTGATTTGACGAATAAAACAAAAAATACGTGTACAATATTTATAATAATCTAAAAGACGGCCTAAATAGATTTTTTTAGTCGTCTCGCCTATTGTAATTGTAGGGTAGGTATTCACTTGAGACAAGGGGACTCCCTTACCTGCACGTCGGGCAGCGCCCCCCCGGCGGGTCCGGTGTCGCGGGCGCCCTCCTCGTGGGCGCTCTCGCCGCTGCTCAGCGACGACACGGACCCTGGCGACCATCCTTCAGTTAGCAGGCTTCAATACCGGTATGTTCTCCATACTAAATTACCAGTATTATTCGGTTCTTTTTTATTTTTGATGGGGTTATCCACAGCGTAAGGATGTATTCTATACAGTGGGTTAACTCCGCCGATTTCTGGGTCATCGATGGAGGGCGCGCGGGGAAGGAGGCGCCGCCGAATTTCTATGAAAATTCGGCGTTCTATTTTACGGGGTGTAAAATGGAAATTAGTTTGCCAATCAGACTGTAATATCTTTCACAGTTTTTGACAACCCTGAGCCTCAGCGCGACCACCGAGCCTCGCCGCTGGCCGTGTGTGAAGTTACCTCACTGTATGGAATACATCCCTACGCTGTGGGGTTATCTAATGGGCTACTCAACTATTTCTTGTCACTAGTTGCCATGGTTACGGTCTCCTGGATCACTTTTAAATTCACGGTTTTATGGTATTAAACGTAAAATATAAAATTGTAAAACACGAATCAAAACATTTATTAAGGCTGAATTTGACCAAACTTTTTAACCAAGAGTTTAACTAAGAGTTTAACGCTTACTCTTGGATACTAATATCGACATCCCATTATTTCGCAAATATTCATTATATTGAAAAAGTTCACTATACTTTCGGTCTGAAAGCAAACGAACGCCATTTAAAGTACATGTAATGTTTTATTTGAGTAATATTAAATTGTCTATGAAGTTCTTTTTTTTATTCATTTATTTCAAGCTTCTTTCATATAGCACAATACAATAAAAACATTTTAGAAACTAAAGTCAAAAATAATAATAATAATAATGTACAATTGTAAAGCATGAATTAAATTATTTAATAAATATAATGAATGTTTAGATTCATGTTTTTTTAAAGTAGTCACACTATACTATATATAAATTGAAAGAGATGTCATATACTACAGAAAACGTGACCATGGCCCCCAGTGCCCAGGGCTGGGATCGAACGAGCGATCTCCTGCTTTCGCGGCAAACGTCCTAACCACTCTACCCGACCACGGCGACCAGAGTTCGAAATTCTGCTGATCGCTGGTTCGATCCCAGCCCTGGGCACTGGGAGCCATGGTCACTTTTTCTGTAATATATGACAACTCTTTCAATTTATAAAAATAATGTCTCACACAGGTCTTAAAAATTAGAAAAAAATAATTAAGTGATATAATTACCGGTGCGAGTAGAAGGCTGCGTGGTCGGCTGCTTGGCTTCCAGCGCCTCGACGCGCTTTAACGCGCGAGCCAGCTCACGGTTCAGCTCCTGATGAAAATAAACCAATATACCTACTGAACTATAAGGACACACCTAAAGGTCACGTTCACACAAGTTGTTGGTAAAGTGTTAAAAACACCCCTGAGAATACGGCATGGGCGTGTGTACACGCCCTAAAAATAGGTATTTACGAATGAAGGCTTCAGAAACAATTTATTTATTTATTTAAACCTTTGGGAAACAAACAGGCATAATCAATACACATAGTTAAACAAATAAGACATACATAAGCCAAATAGTTTCCACTAATGACTAATAATATTTCAGTTGCTGAGTGTGATATTAAGAGAGTTTGACAGTTATTTTACTTATTTGACAACATGCACTAAATACAATTTATCTAAATACGACTCATACGACTCTTCATACGACTTCAAATGAAAATATTTACATAGGAAAAAACATAAAGTATAAGTACTAAGCATTAAGCATTACTATTTGTACTGCAAGTTTACTTTTTATTGCAGAGACATACTGTTTGAATGGCAGGTGGAATATATCAATGTCGGTAAATTTTTCATTATATATACTACACGCTCTTGCTAAAAACCTATTTCTTGCATATGTTGTTCGTCCAAAGTTAATTGCAAATAAGTTAGTAAATCGAGTTCGCCGATTGGGACATCTAATTGAAATTTCTGAAAGAAGGTTAGGAGAATCGATAAGGCCATGTAAAATTTTGTATAAAAATATCAGGTCAAGAATTTCTCGTCGTGTTTGAAGAGACTCCATATTGTCACCGGTAAATTTTCCAAACTTATATTTCATTCTTCTGATAAATTTATTCTGAATGTTTATTTTTAAATTACCCCATTTCTAGGGTTCCGTACCGTTTACCGTTTAGTACTATTACTTATTCTGTGGTCGTACCTTGACTTGGCTGGCGTGTTTCTTCTTGAGCACGCCATTCTCCCCTTTCTCCCACTCCAGCTGCTTGGCTGCGTCGGCCGCTTCCTCCTGCACCTCCGCCACCTACACACACACACACACACACACACGCGAGACTTAACTTATTGACGCCTCTGCCGGCTACAGCCTATATATAGGCTATAGTAGAAAAGGTATGGGCACAGCGGATGCATATCGTTTAGTGTGGTAGGGCACAGCACAACGAATGTCGTCTCGCTCAAATCTGGAGCAGAGCCCATCTGTGGAAGTACCTCCACCTTACAGAAAACCGCAGTTTAATAACACTAGACCCTACTCATAGTGGTGTTTCTGTTGGTGAGTAAGGTCTCAGCTGTCAACACTGCGAATCCTCCTTTTTTTAAAGTGTCGGCAACGCGCATGTAACACCCCTGGAGTTGCAGGCGTCCATAGGCTACGGTGACCTCTGGCCATCAGGCGGGCCGTATGCTTGTTTGTGACCGTCAGTGTATAAAAAAAGGATTGTAAGAAATCTAGTACTGCTTCTCATTTTGACATTATACATATATAAGACTGACTGACTTGTATGTTTTATAAGACTGTTTGTTTCTCAATAAAAAAAAATGATTCTAGAGTGGCCTAGGGTACCAATTGGTTGACTGTAAGGTCTTCGGTACCTTTCTCGCCAGCACGCGGCTCTCCTTATGCCTCCGTTCCACCTCTTCGGCAAGCGAACTCTGTAGTTTGGCGACCTCTGCTTCCAGCTCCGTGATGCGCTCGCGCAGCGCTGCGTTGTCAGCTGTTAGTGCTTCAGCCTAAATACATAAAAACATTATATTACGCAGTATTCGATAACGGGCTAGTGGACTGTAGTTCAAACAATAAAAGGGGCGAAAGAGTATTTAAAGTTAGTGGTAGCTGGAGAAGTTAGGAAGGTGTTATGCAGACGAAAAGAACAACAATGAAAATAATGTTACTTTGCTATTCCACCAAACGTGCTAGTCAATTAGTGCCAACCCGTTATACCTACTTGCGTATTTTTTGCATGCAATTAATGTTCCCACCCTCCCGCCGGAAAAAATATAGTAAAGTAAAAGTAAAATATTCTTTATTGCACCACATCGAGAAAAAAGACAGAACATATTCACAAAATATATAAAGGTAGCAATAGGCGGTCTTATCGCTATGAGCGATCTTTCTTTATCGAAAATAAACACGCAAATAGATACAACACACCACCACCAATAATATAAACCTCGACACGTGTTTCGCGTCTACGAGGCATCTGAGGCAGAGGATCTTGTTGTACTGGCGTCCGACAAGTGAATGACATGCTCGAACTGGTCGGTTATATTAATGACAGTAGGAGGCCTCCCTCCTCGCGCAGGTCTCGCGCGCAGTTATGCTAGAGCACGACAGTACAGTACAGTACAGTACCTGGTCGGCGGTGTGTCGCCTCTGCTGTTTGATGGCGACGTGCTGCGCGGTGAGGCGCGCCGCGTGCTGCAGCGCGGAGGCCTCCCTCCTCGCGCAGGTCTCGCGCGCAGTTATGCTAGAGCACGACAGTACAGTACAGTACAGTACAGTACCTGGTCGGCGGTGTGTCGCCTCTGCTGTTTGATGGCGACGTGCTGCGCGGTGAGGCGCGCCGCGTGCTGCAGCGCGGAGGCCTCCCTCCTCGCGCAGGTCTCGCGCGCAGTTATGCTAGAGCACGACAGTACAGTACAGTACAGTACAGCACCTGGTCGGCGGTGTGTCGCCTCTGCTGTTTGATGGCGACGTGCTGCGCGGTGAGGCGCGCCGCGTGCTGCAGCGCGGAGGCCTCCCTCCTCGCGCAGGTCTCGCGCGCAGTTATGCTAGAGCACGACAGTACAGTACAGTACAGTACAGTACCTGGTCGGCGGTGTGTCGCCTCTGCTGTTTGATGGCGACGTGCTGCGCGGTGAGGCGCGCCGCGTGCTGCAGCGCGGAGGCCTCCCTCCTCGCGCAGGTCTCGCGCGCAGTTATGCTAGAGCACGACAGTACAGTACAGTACAGTACAGTACCTGGTCGGCGGTGTGTCGCCTCTGCTGTTTGATGGCGACGTGCTGCGCGGTGAGGCGCGCCGCGTGCTGCAGCGCGAAGGCCTCCCTCCTCGCGCAGGTCTCGCGCGCAGTTATGCTAGAGCACGACAGTACAGTACAGTACAGTACAGTACCTGGTCGGCGGTGTGTCGCCTCTGCTGTTTGATGGCGACGTGCTGCGCGGTGAGGCGCGCCGCGTGCTGCAGCGCGGAGGCCTCCCTCCTCGCGCAGGTCTCGCGCGCAGTTATGCTAGAGCACGACAGTACAGTACAGTACAGTACAGTACCTGGTCGGCGGTGTGTCGCCTCTGCTGTTTGATGGCGACGTGCTGCGCGGTGAGGCGCGCCGCGTGCTGCAGCGCGGAGGCCTCCCTCCTCGCGCAGGTCTCGCGCGCAGTTATGCTAGAGCACGACAGTACAGTACAGTACAGCACCTGGTCGGCGGTGTGTCGCCTCTGCTGTTTGATGGCGACGTGCTGCGCGGTGAGGCGCGCCGCGTGCTGCAGCGCGGAGGCCTCCCTCCTCGCGCAGGTCTCGCGCGCAGTTATGCTAGAGCACGACAGTACAGTACAGTACAGTACAGTACCTGGTCGGCGGTGTGTCGCCTCTGCTGTTTGATGGCGACGTGCTGCGCGGTGAGGCGCGCCGCGTGCTGCAGCGCGGAGGCCTCCCTCCTCGCGCAGGTCTCGCGCGCAGTTATGCTAGAGCACGACAGTACAGTACAGTACCTGGTCGGCGGTGTGTCGCCTCTGCTGTTTGATGGCGACGTGCTGCGCGGAGAGGCGCGCCGCGTGCTGCAGCGCGGAGGCCTCCCTCCTCGCGCAGGTCTCGCGCGCAGTTATGCTAGAGCACGACAGTACAGTACAGTACAGTACCTGGTCGGCGGTGTGTCGCCTCTGCTGTTTGATGGCGACGTGCTGCGCGGTGAGGCGCGCCGCGTGCTGCAGCGCGGAGGCCTCCCTCCTCGCGCAGGTCTCGCGCGCAGTTATGCTAGAGCACGACAGTACAGTACAGTACAGCACCTGGTCGGCGGTGTGTCGCCTCTGCTGTTTGATGGCGACGTGCTGCGCGGTGAGGCGCGCCGCGTGCTGCAGCGCGGAGGCCTCCCTCCTCGCGCAGGTCTCGCGCGCAGTTATGCTAGAGCACGACAGTACAGTACAGTACAGTACAGTACCTGGTCGGCGGTGTGTCGCCTCTGCTGTTTGATGGCGACGTGCTGCGCGGTGAGGCGCGCCGCGTGCTGCAGCGCGGAGGCCTCCCTCCTCGCGCAGGTCTCGCGCGCAGTTATGCTAGAGCACGACAGTACAGTACAGTACAGCACCTGGTCGGCGGTGTGTCGCCTCTGCTGTTTGATGGCGACGTGCTGCGCGGTGAGGCGCGCCGCGTGCTGCAGCGCGGAGGCCTCCCTCCTCGCGCAGGTCTCGCGCGCAGTTATGCTAGAGCACGACAGTACAGTACAGTACAGTACAGTACCTGGTCGGCGGTGTGTCGCCTCTGCTGTTTGATGGCGACGTGCTGCGCGGTGAGGCGCGCCGCGTGCTGCAGCGCGGAGGCCTCCCTCCTCGCGCAGGTCTCGCGCGCAGTTATGCTAGAGCACGACAGTACAGTACAGTACAGTACAGTACCTGGTCGGCGGTGTGTCGCCTCTGCTGTTTGATGGCGACGTGCTGCGCGGAGAGGCGCGCCGCGTGCTGCAGCGCGGAGGCCTCCCTCCTCGCGCAGGTCTCGCGCGCAGTTATGCTAGAGCACGACAGTACAGTACAGTACCTGGTCGGCCGTGTGTCGCCTCTGCTGTTTGATGGCGACGTGCTGCGCGGTGAGGCGCGCCGCGTGCTGCAGCGCGGAGGCCTCCCTCCTCGCGCAGGTCTCGCGCGCAGTTATGCTAGAGCACGACAGTACAGTACAGTACAGTACAGTACCTGGTCGGCGGTGTGTCGCCTCTGCTGTTTGATGGCGACGTGCTGCGCGGAGAGGCGCGCCGCGTGCTGCAGCGCGGAGGCCTCCCTCCTCGCGCAGGTCTCGCGCGCAGTTATGCTAGAGCACGACAGTACAGTACAGTACAGTACCTGGTCGGCGGTGTGTCGCCTCTGCTGTTTGATGGCGACGTGCTGCGCGGTGAGGCGCGCCGCGTGCTGCAGCGCGGAGGCCTCCCTCCTCGCGCAGGTCTCGCGCGCAGTTATGCTAGAGCACGACAGTACAGTACAGTACAGTACCTGGTCGGCGGTGTGTCGCCTCTGCTGTTTGATGGCGACGTGCTGCGCGGTGAGGCGCGCCGCGTGCTGCAGCGCGGAGGCCTCCCTCCTCGCGCAGGTCTCGCGCGCAGTTATGCTAGAGCACGACAGTACAGTACAGTACAGCACCTGGTCGGCGGTGTGTCGCCTCTGCTGTTTGATGGCGACGTGCTGCGCGGTGAGGCGCGCCGCGTGCTGCAGCGCGGAGGCCTCCCTCCTCGCGCAGGTCTCGCGCGCAGTTATGCTAGAGCACGACAGTACAGTACAGTACAGTACAGTACCTGGTCGGCGGTGTGTCGCCTCTGCTGTTTGATGGCGACGTGCTGCGCGGTGAGGCGCGCCGCGTGCTGCAGCGCGGAGGCCTCCCTCCTCGCGCAGGTCTCGCGCGCAGTTATGCTAGAGCACGACAGTACAGTACAGTACAGTACAGTACCTGGTCGGCGGTGTGTCGCCTCTGCTGTTTGATGGCGACGTGCTGCGCGGAGAGGCGCGCCGCGTGCTGCAGCGCGGAGGCCTCCCTCCTCGCGCAGGTCTCGCGCGCAGTTATGCTAGAGCACGACAGTACAGTACAGTACCTGGTCGGCCGTGTGTCGCCTCTGCTGTTTGATGGCGACGTGCTGCGCGGTGAGGCGCGCCGCGTGCTGCAGCGCGGAGGCCTCCCTCCTCGCGCAGGTCTCGCGCGCAGTTATGCTAGAGCACGACAGTACAGTACAGTACAGTACAGTACCTGGTCGGCGGTGTGTCGCCTCTGCTGTTTGATGGCGACGTGCTGCGCGGTGAGGCGCGCCGCGTGCTGCAGCGCGGAGGCCTCCCTCCTCGCGCAGGTCTCGCGCGCAGTTATGCTAGAGCACGACAGTACAGTACAGTACAGTACAGTACCTGGTCGGCGGTGTGTCGCCTCTGCTGTTTGATGGCGACGTGCTGCGCGGTGAGGCGCGCCGCGTGCTGCAGCGCGGAGGCCTCCCTCCTCGCGCAGGTCTCGCGCGCAGTTATGCTAGAGCACGACAGTACAGTACAGTACAGTACAGTACCTGGTCGGCGGTGTGTCGCCTCTGCTGTTTGATGGCGACGTGCTGCGCGGTGAGGCGCGCCGCGTGCTGCAGCGCGGAGGCCTCCCTCCTCGCGCAGGTCTCGCGCGCAGTTATGCTAGAGCACGACAGTACAGTACAGTACAGTACAGTACCTGGTCGGCGGTGTGTCGCCTCTGCTGTTTGATGGCGACGTGCTGCGCGGTGAGGCGCGCCGCGTGCTGCAGCGCGGAGGCCTCCCTCCTCGCGCAGGTCTCGCGCGCAGTTATGCTAGAGCACGACAGTACAGTACAGTACAGTACCTGGTCGGCGGTGTGTCGCCTCTGCTGTTTGATGGCGACGTGCTGCGCGGTGAGGCGCGCCGCGTGCTGCAGCGCGGAGGCCTCCCTCCTCGCGCAGGTCTCGCGCGCAGTTATGCTAGAGCACGACAGTACAGTACAGTACCTGGTCGGCGGTTTGTCGCCTCTGCTGTTTGATGGCGACGTGCTGCGCGGTGAGGCGCGCCGCGTGCTGCAGCGCGGAGGCCTCCCTCCTCGCGCAGGTCTCGCGCGCAGTTATGCTAGAGCACGACAGTACAGTACAGTACAGTACAGTACCTGGTCGGCGGTGTGTCGCCTCTGCTGTTTGATGGCGACGTGCTGCGCGGTGAGGCGCGCCGCGTGCTGCAGCGCGGAGGCCTCCCTCCTCGCGCAGGTCTCGCGCGCAGTTATGCTAGAGCACGACAGTACAGTACAGTACAGTACAGTACCTGGTCGGCGGTGTGTCGCCTCTGCTGTTTGATGGCGACGTGCTGCGCGGTGAGGCGCGCCGCGTGCTGCAGCGCGGAGGCCTCCCTCCTCGCGCAGGTCTCGCGCGCAGTTATGCTAGAGCACGACAGTACAGTACAGTACAGTACAGTACCTGGTCGGCGGTGTGTCGCCTCTGCTGTTTGATGGCGACGTGCTGCGCGGTGAGGCGCGCCGCGTGCTGCAGCGCGGAGGCCTCCCTCCTCGCGCAGGTCTCGCGCGCAGTTATGCTAGAGCACGACAGTACAGTACAGTACAGTACCTGGTCGGCGGTGTGTCGCCTCTGCTGTTTGATGGCGACGTGCTGCGCGGTGAGGCGCGCCGCGTGCTGCAGCGCGGAGGCCTCCCTCCTCGCGCAGGTCTCGCGCGCAGTTATGCTAGAGCACGACAGTACAGTACAGTACAGTACCTGGTCGGCGGTGTGTCGCCTCTGCTGTTTGATGGCGACGTGCTGCGCGGTGAGGCGCGCCGCGTGCTGCAGCGCGGAGGCCTCCCTCCTCGCGCAGGTCTCGCGCGCAGTTATGCTAGAGCACGACAGTACAGTACAGTACAGTACAGCACCTGGTCGGCGGTGTGTCGCCTCTGCTGTTTGATGGCGACGTGCTGCGCGGTGAGGCGCGCCGCGTGCTGCAGCGCGGAGGCCTCCCTCCTCGCGCAGGTCTCGCGCGCAGTTATGCTAGAGCACGACAGTATAGTACAGTACAGTACAGTACCTGGTCGGCGGTGTGTCGCCTCTGCTGTTTGATGGCGACGTGCTGCGCGGTGAGGCGCGCCGCGTGCTGCAGCGCGGAGGCCTCCCTCCTCGCGCAGGTCTCGCGCGCAGTTATGCTAGAGCACGACAGTACAGTACAGTACAGTACAGTACCTGGTCGGCGGTGTGTCGCCTCTGCTGTTTGATGGCGACGTGCTGCGCGGTGAGGCGCGCCGCGTGCTGCAGCGCGGAGGCCTCCCTCCTCGCGCAGGTCTCGCGCGCAGTTATGCTAGAGCACGACAGTACAGTACAGTACAGTACAGTACCTGGTCGGCGGTGTGTCGCCTCTGCTGTTTGATGGCGACGTGCTGCGCGGTGAGGCGCGCCGCGTGCTGCAGCGCGGAGGCCTCCCTCCTCGCGCAGGTCTCGCGCGCAGTTATGCTAGAGCACGACAGTACAGTACAGTACAGTACAGTACCTGGTCGGCGGTGTGTCGCCTCTGCTGTTTGATGGCGACGTGCTGCGCGGTGAGGCGCGCCGCGTGCTGCAGCGCGGAGGCCTCCCTCCTCGCGCAGGTCTCGCGCGCAGTTATGCTAGAGCACGACAGTACAGTACAGTACAGTACAGTACCTGGTCGGCGGTGTGTCGCCTCTGCTGTTTGATGGCGACGTGCTGCGCGGTGAGGCGCGCCGCGTGCTGCAGCGCGGAGGCCTCCCTCCTCGCGCAGGTCTCGCGCGCAGTTATGCTAGAGCACGACAGTACAGTACAGTACAGTACAGTACCTGGTCGGCGGTGTGTCGCCTCTGCTGTTTGATGGCGACGTGCTGCGCGGTGAGGCGCGCCGCGTGCTGCAGCGCGGAGGCCTCCCTCCTCGCGCAGGTCTCGCGCGCAGTTATGCTAGAGCACGACAGTACAGTACAGTACAGTACAGTACCTGGTCGGCGGTGTGTCGCCTCTGCTGTTTGATGGCGACGTGCTGCGCGGTGAGGCGCGCCGCGTGCTGCAGCGCGGAGGCCTCCCTCCTCGCGCAGGTCTCGCGCGCAGTTATGCTAGAGCACGACAGTACAGTACAGTACAGTACAGTACCTGGTCGGCGGTGTGTCGCCTCTGCTGTTTGATGGCGACGTGCTGCGCGGTGAGGCGCGCCGCGTGCTGCAGCGCGGAGGCCTCCCTCCTCGCGCAGGTCTCGCGCGCAGTTATGCTAGAGCACGACAGTACAGTACAGTACAGTACAGTACCTGGTCGGCGGTGTGTCGCCTCTGCTGTTTGATGGCGACGTGCTGCGCGGTGAGGCGCGCCGCGTGCTGCAGCGCGGAGGCCTCCCTCCTCGCGCAGGTCTCGCGCGCAGTTATGCTAGAGCACGACAGTACAGTACAGTACAGTACAGTACCTGGTCGGCGGTGTGTCGCCTCTGCTGTTTGATGGCGACGTGCTGCGCGGTGAGGCGCGCCGCGTGCTGCAGCGCGGAGGCCTCCCTCCTCGCGCAGGTCTCGCGCGCAGTTATGCTAGAGCACGACAGTACAGTACAGTACAGTACCTGGTCGGCGGTGTGTCGCCTCTGCTGTTTGATGGCGACGTGCTGCGCGGTGAGGCGCGCCGCGTGCTGCAGCGCGGAGGCCTCCCTCCTCGCGCAGGTCTCGCGCGCAGTTATGCTAGAGCACGACAGTATAGTACAGTACAGTACCTGGTCGGCCGTGTGTCGCCTCTGCTGTTTGATGGCGACGTGCTGCGCGGTGAGGCGCGCCGCGTGCTGCAGCGCGGAGGCCTCCCTCCTCGCGCAGGTCTCGCGCGCAGTTATGCTAGAGCACGACAGTACAGTACAGTACAGTACCTGGTCGGCGGTGTGTCGCCTCTGCTGTTTGATGGCGACGTGCTGCGCGGTGAGGCGCGCCGCGTGCTGCAGCGCGAAGGCCTCCCTCCTCGCGCAGGTCTCGCGCGCAGTTATGCTAGAGCACGACAGTACAGTACAGTACAGTACCTGGTCGGCGGTGTGTCGCCTCTGCTGTTTGATGGCGACGTGCTGCGCGGTGAGGCGCGCCGCGTGCTGCAGCGCGAAGGCCTCCCTCCTCGCGCAGGTCTCGCGCGCAGTTATGCTAGAGCACGACAGTACAGTACAGTACAGTACCTGGTCGGCGGTGTGTCGCCTCTGCTGTTTGATGGCGACGTGCTGCGCGGTGAGGCGCGCCGCGTGCTGCAGCGCGGAGGCCTCCCTCCTCGCGCAGGTCTCGCGCGCAGTTATGCTAGAGCACGACAGTACAGTACAGTACAGTACAGTACCTGGTCGGCGGTGTGTCGCCTCTGCTGTTTGATGGCGACGTGCTGCGCGGTGAGGCGCGCCGCGTGCTGCAGCGCGGAGGCCTCCCTCCTCGCGCAGGTCTCGCGCGCAGTTATGCTAGAGCACGACAGTACAGTACAGTACAGTACCTGGTCGGCGGTGTGTCGCCTCTGCTGTTTGATGGCGACGTGCTGCGCGGTGAGGCGCGCCGCGTGCTGCAGCGCGGAGGCCTCCCTCCTCGCGCAGGTCTCGCGCGCAGTTATGCTAGAGCACGACAGTACAGTACAGTACAGTACCTGGTCGGCCGTGTGTCGCCTCTGCTGTTTGATGGCGACGTGCTGCGCGGTGAGGCGCGCCGCGTGCTGCAGCGCGGAGGCCTCCCTCCTCGCGCAGGTCTCGCGCGCAGTTATGCTAGAGCACGACAGTACAGTACAGTACAGTACCTGGTCGGCCGTGTGTCGCCTCTGCTGTTTGATGGCGACGTGCTGCGCGGTGAGGCGCGCCGCGTGCTGCAGCGCGGAGGCCTCCCTCCTCGCGCAGGTCTCGCGCGCAGTTATGCTAGAGCACGACAGTACAGTACAGTACAGTACCTGGTCGGCGGTGTGTCGCCTCTGCTGTTTGATGGCGACGTGCTGCGCGGTGAGGCGCGCCGCGTGCTGCAGCGCGGAGGCCTCCCTCCTCGCGCAGGTCTCGCGCGCAGTTATGCTAGAGCACGACAGTACAGTACAGTACAGTACAGCACCTGGTCGGCGGTGTGTCGCCTCTGCTGTTTGATGGCGACGTGCTGCGCGGTGAGGCGCGCCGCGTGCTGCAGCGCGGAGGCCTCCCTCCTCGCGCAGGTCTCCGCGCGCGCGCGCTCGCGCCCCAGGGCTTCCTCGGCGGCCGCTGCCCTTTCCGTTTCCCTATAATAAAAGTTTTCACAATAAATAGCCTTGTCTAAAATGGGTTACTTTATGCCCTTGATATACAATCTACTATTGTATATGATAGGCATAAAGTAACGCATTTTAACCGAGGCTATTTATTGGTCTGAATACAACGAGGGTATTTAAGCCTGAGGTAGACACTCTGCTTTTCACTTCCATTGTAAGGAAAATATTTGATTTTATTTACTTTGAGTAGTTGAAATTTGATTATGAAAATCTAATATCCATGCTTGCTATGCTTTGGCGCCGTCATACTCATCGCCGCGCGCCCGTTGCCTGCGATTTTAATTTATGCTCTAAAGCATATAACGCGATTTTACGAGTATGTCGCCTAACCTCGACTTAAAGGCAAACTTTTCGAGTAGACGGGTTTTTTTTAATTTTAATTTAATTTTGTGATCGCGTGAATCGATTTGAATCATTCTTTTTTTATCAGAAGGAAGATACAATACAATACAATACAATACAATACTCTTTATTGAAAACCTCACACAGATGAAATACAGTTACAAGAGAAAATAATAATACAGAACAGTAAGGGGTAACAACAGGCGGTCTTATCGCTAAAGAGCGATCTCTTCCAGACAAACTTTGAGTAGTGGAGTACAGATCAAATGAAAAAATGTATGTAAGATACGTGCGGGATGATAAATTAAGTACTCAAGACGAATATTTTTTTTTCATACACGATTAAATTACAAACATAATTAAGAAATTATTTTGTACGAATTTTCAATAACCGTCAACCAATCAAGTTCAAAATAATTTTGCAATTAAGTTCTTATTAAGTTCTATACTTTTGCAATATTCTTCACCCCCCAATTTAAGTGTACGGGAGGTATCTAAAAAAAATATTATAACCACTTTTTATTTTACCACTTTGTTGGCGTGACCTATATACATGTTCGTACAAAATTACAGCTTTCTACAGTTACTGAGATTATCCGCGGACGGACGGACAGACAGACAGACAGAGCGAAACTATAAGGGTTCCTAGTTGACTACGGAACCCTAAAAATTAGACCTCGAATTGTAAAAGACGCCATTTCAGATTAAATTCGCTCGAGTCTTTTATAATTCCACCCCTTCCAGTTCATCAAGTTTTAAATACAGGGTGGACCAATAGTAGTTTATGTAACAGTCTATAATAAGGGTTCTTAAAACTTGAGGGTCGCCGTTACCCGGGAGTATAGACCCGAGAGTTTTAGGAACCAATTATGAGTTATTGAATACCCTAGTTTTTCTACGGCAGCTAAAATAGCGTAAAAAACAAAAACTAGAAACGTGGCAGAATAGGGAAGATGTTGTGCCCACTATAGAAATTAAAAAAAAACCGGCCAAGTGCGAGTCAGACTCGCCCACCAAGGGTTCCGTACATCATAAAAATGATTAAAACTTCCCCCTACCCCTTTTTATCCCTTAAAGGATGAATTTCGGAAAACGCGGAATACGGTTTTCTTATATATTATGATCTTTAAACGAAGTTTCTAAGTATGCAACCTGAAAAATTATTCACATCTCATATAAACTTTCAACCCCTTTTTTATCCCTTAGGGGGTGAATTTCGAAAAACGCTAAATATTCTTTTCTTGTGTAGTATTAAAGAGTCTATAAACGAAGTATTAAGTCTGTAACTTAAAGAAATATTCACATCTCATACTAACTTTCAATTCCTTTTTTATCCCTTAGGGGATGAATTTCGAAAAACGCTAAATATTCTTTTCTTATGTAGTATCAAAGAGTCTATAAACGAAGTTTTAAGTCTGCAACCTGAATAATGATTGACATCTCATACAAATTTTCGACCCCCTTTTTTATCCATTAGGGGATAAATTACGGAAAACGCGGAATACGGTTTTAAGGAACCGTAGACCTTAGTATATAGTTTAAATTTCAACTCGATACCTTCACGCACTCCCGAGATAAAGGGTCTTGGATACAGTTAAATTACAAACTTAATTCCGAAATTATTTGTACAATTTTTCAAAAACTATTCAACCAATCAAGTTCAAAATAATTTTTCAATAAAGTTCTTAGTAAGTTCTACTTTTGTAATTTTTTTCATATTTTTTTAACTTATCGTTTAAATGTTAAAGGGGGGGGGGCATATTTTTTTAGTACTTACAGTTATTGAGATTATCCGCGGACGGACGGACGGACGGACAGACAGACAGACAGAGCGAAACTATAAGGGTTCCTAGTTGACTACGGAACCCTAAAAACATGAATCACTTAATAAATGATTAGATTTGTATTCAAATACTTATATCGTGTTACTCACGTTAATAAAGCCGAAAATAGCTCGACATGTTTCGGAACCGTCTTGATTTGATTCGTGCTTTCAATGGGAGCTACCGTATTGTCGCTCACCAGGCGGCACCACTCATGCGTGGGTCCTGTGTCAGTATGAGAGAACTGTCAAAGTGACGTTTGAAATGTTCTCGCTGGACCCACGTCCCACTAGCGATCCTAGCGGAAAATCGACTCGCGGTAATCCTCATTGGATATGTAAGTAAACAATAAAGCAGTAACAGTCCACAGTACCTGTGCAGCTGCGCGCTCAGCGAGTCAGCGAGCGCGGCCTGCGCGCGCAGCGCCGCCAGCTCGGCCGCCTCCTGCTCCAGGCGCCCGTTGTGGGCCTGCAGGCGCGAGATCTGCGACAACCACACCTTACTCACACACTAGCCACACTGCATCATCAATCACAGTGTAATACCACAGTGTAAGGACTCTATACAGTGAGTCAGCTCCGGCGATTTTCGGGTCAACGATGGGCGGTGTGCGGGGAAGCGGGCGGAGGGGGATTTCCTCACAAACTCCATACAGATTGCGAGGTCTATTTTCGGGGCTGTCAAGTTATAGTATTTTGATACGTGAAGTAATAACATAGGGAGGTACGCCAGTTTAGAACGTGATTTGTTAGTTGTAATTTCTCCGGATATCAGTATTTGTGGCTGCGACGAGTTTATTGTTAATTTTAAAATATTGTTAAACTGACGCCATTTTGGATTTTGTAAGATTAACTCCGATTTGGATGAAAATCGATATCTGACTATCCGGCGGGGTCCTTAACATAAATCCAGAGTAAAAACTGTAAAATATTGTAAAAACCGACGCCATCTTGGATTTTGTAAGATTAACTCCGATTTGGATGAAAATCGATATCTGACTATCCGGCGGGATCCTTAACAAGAATTCAGAGTCAAAACTATAGAATATTGTAAAAACCGACGCCATCTTTGATTTTGTAAGATTACCTCCGATTGGGATGAAAATCGATATCTGACTATCCGGCGGGGTCCTTAACATAAATCCAGAGTCAAAACTGGAAAATTATTGTAAAAACCGACCCAAGATGGGTTTTGTAAAATCACCAGATTCATGTTATTGACCTCACCGGAGCGTTCAACTGCGTGCAATCGGAGTTAAACTTACAAAATCCAAGATGGCACCGATTTTTACAATAGGTACCTATTGTACAATCTTCATTTTGTTACAATTTGATTTTCCGAGAAATAACAATATAAAAAACAAATCTCAATAGCGTATGTCGCAAGATAAAAAAAATTAAACCATGTCACGAAAGATTTGTGACAGCCCTGAGTTTCGGACAAGCCAAGACGCCGAACGATTAGGTTGTATGAACCTTGTCCACTGTATAGAGTCCTTACACTGTGGCATTATCAACTGTTCACGGAGATAACGAAGAGTATACCATAGAACACAGGGGCACAAAATCTTCCGCCTACAGGCGGCATAAACTGTCAGGGTTCGCGCAACACGCATTACCTCACTGCTGCGTTCAGATATATGTATATTTCAAGCACCGCATACTAATATATGTATACTACAAATAAATACCAATACTAAGAAATAATCAATAATACGTGTTCTTATACTACAAATAATGTTCCAATACATAATTTGTTCCTATTTATGTTTAGAAGTAAAAAAATTGTACCACCATACGCACCCGATAGCATGGTGACAACCCTAATGTTAATGTCATCTTGACATTTGCATGCTTGACAAGCTAAACGTCAAATGTAGGAAAGAGAAGCTTCTGTACTTTAGTACTAGTACTTATTCTGTGATACAATTAAAAGTGATCTGAATTTGAACTCACCTCAGCCATTTTTTCAGAAAGAACACGGGGACAATGTCGCCGTCGAAACGTCGGAGGTTAGTTTTCAAAGTTTTACACGATTGAGCCCCGTTTAAGTACATTTTTAAAACAAACACACACACATAACACATATAATTATATAATTTAGGAAACTATACGTCTATAACCATTTTACATGATAGCACTTAGCTTATTAACTTGTATGTTTTATAAGATTGTTTGTTTCTCAATAAATTAAAAAAAAAGGCCGGCCGGTTAGCGTAGTTGGTAGTGACCCTGCCTGCTAAGCCGATGGTCCTGGGTTCGAATCCCAGTAAGGGCATTTATTTGTGTGATGAACACAGATATTTGTTCCTGAGTTGTTTTCTATGTATTTGTATATTATATATATAGTTGTCTGAATACCCGTAACAGAAGCCTTCTTGGGCTTACTGCGGGACTCAGTCAATTTGTGTAAGAATGTCCTGTAATATTTAAAACGTACAACTCTTACCTCCGCCAAATAGCTAGTATTACTAGCGACGGCAGTATCTCTGTCTCGCACGGCGCTGTCTAGTTGTTGCGTGGTGTGAGCGAGACGCCGCTCTAGAGAGTCGCGCTCGTGCCGACACAGGATCAGGGCGGCCATGCTCTCTTTCAACTCGGTCTCTGGAAAATAACAACCGGTCAAGTGCGAGTCGAACTCAGAAATGGGAAAAAATTACGTTTTTCTACTCCAGCACTTCTATCTGTCAATTAGATGACTGACAGCGATATTTAAAAAGTATTCATTATAACGTTGTCTATGGTATTCCATAAGAACACTGCTCCTATGGATTTTCATACAATATATGAGCACTGTTGTTTTTTTTTTAAATTTTCTTTAGTGGGCACAACATCTTCCCTATTCTGCCACGTTTCTAGATTTTGCTTTACGCTATTTTAGCTGTCGTAGAAAAACTAGGGTATGCAACAGCTCATAATTGGTTCTTAAAACTAAAACTTTTAGAACCCCTATTATATCACTGTAGCATTAACGATTAACTACTATTTCTCAAACATGCAATGAAATATTGATGATATGTTCCTTATAATAGGCCGTTTGAGGTGCGGCTAGGGCAAGAGATTCTTAATGGAATTTCATACAAATGTTAAAGGTCTAGGCCGAAAAAGTCCTCTTTTTTAATTTCCATTCCACATTTTGTGGCACAGGCATCATGACATTCTGCCAATACCAATGCGTATAAAATAGTAGATTACATACCAAGGCCGTTTTAGTGGGAAATGTCTCGGAGCCCATGTAATTGTCGGCCGAGGCGAAGCCGAGGTCGACTAACATGTGATCCGCCGCTTTCCCATTTAACGGCCGAGGTTTGTATACTATTTTTCTGTCCGACGGAGCCGGCAGGCGGCAATTTAGTTTTGCGTAAAGTGGCGCTTACCGGCCGGAGGACTGAAAAATGTATTTTCTATTAAAACTGAGTTAAAATATAGCTAAATATTAATACACACACGCTAGTTTTAAATAGTTTTTGTCTTGTGTTTACTTTTATTTTCTCTAAAAATAAATCTTTGATTTTTTTGTTGTTTATTTCATTACATGTTTGAAAAAAGCACTATACAAGCTTCGGCGTGAATAAGGACTTGCAGGCCGAATAGGTATATACCGTATAGGTATATGCCGGATAGAAATATGAGGCCTTCCCGGCCTCTGCAGTAATGTACTATTGCTGTATGGGAGCCCACTTAAATAATTATTTTATTCTGCTTTATAGTATTTGTTGCCATAGCGACAGTTCCGACTAAATGCAACGCTTTATGAGATACAGCCTGGTGACAGACAGACAGCGGAGTCTTAGTAATAGAGTCCCGTCTGTACGAGTACCCTCTGGGTAAAGAACCCAAAAAACAGTTGACAGTTCATAAACTAGCGCCCCGCCCCTTTTTGGCTCACAAAAGTCATCAACTCCTGGAATGCAAACTCGGTCGCCACGTCTTTCACGTGATACGGTACCTACCTGTTTAGTCATAGGTTATTATATAAGTTTCTACATTTAATTGTCTGTGCACTTCCTGTGTGTTTCGGTAATAAATTTTATTTTTTTTATTTTTTTCTCTTGGTCTATAAGGGTAAACGAGGGACATTGCGGAGAAATTCGGGGCCACGGGTCACGGTAGCTTAGTTGGCAGAGCGATGGGCGTTGATAAAGTTGAGTTGAGTACATCTGCAATCTTACCCATCTGTTTAGCCGCCTGCGAGTCGCACGCGCCGGCCGCGGCCGCCTCCAACTCGGCTACCAGGCCCGTCAGTTTCTCCACGCGCTCTGCACTGTCCTGCAAGTACAACACACATTTGGGCATTTTAAAAAAAAAACACTATTTTAAAGAAAATGGGTCCTCAATTGTCCATACAAAAAAATGTCAGCTTTGAAAAAAAAAAGTATGAAAACAAGCGTTACGAAAATGACCAAAAAAGGGACACTCTTTTTCTTTTTATAAATCAATAGCACCTACTCGTGGTTCAAGTTATAAAAACCCAAAACTTCCTATATAAAAAAAAAAGTAATAGGTACACTTTTTTTTATAAGTAGCTCTGTATTTAGAAACTAGGTGTTAAAATCGCCGATATAAATAACGAAGTACTAACTAGCTAACGAAGGATATAAATAACGTTGACTTATTCACACACACAAAGCAGAACAAACACGTTAAAAATCACATAAATTTTACCTAGCGCTTTTTAGCGTGTTTTTGGTAGCGTTGGTGGTATGACGTGAGACTTAAAATCCGAAGGTCTAGGGTTCAAATCCTGCCGGCTCGTACTAAAGATTTCGGAACATATGTACGAAACATCATTTGATATTTACTAATCGCTTACCGGCGAAGGAAAACATCGTGACGAAACCAGCCTAATCCCAATAGGTTTTAGTTCATGTTCCTGGGTATACAGTCAAGTGTAAAGATATGGGTGGACACATCTTACTCAAAAATATGTCCCATAGCATTTTATACCATTGTAATAAGACCGTTGACGTTGTAAATAGGTACAGTATGTATGTATGTATGTAAACTCTTTATTGTACAAAACACAGAAAAATTAAAATTTACAAAAGGAAAACAGTAAGTACAAAGGCGAACTTATCCCTTTAAGGGATCTCTTCCAGTCACCTGCAATAGTATAGGACTATATGAAGGCTGCAAAATAATCTGACACAGTCTTGTTTGTACCGCCGTAAGAGCGTGTCATATATTTTTGCAGCCTTCATAGCGTCATATACTATTGCAGGCAGTATTATGAGACGATTTTATTGATACGTATTTTTGCACTTGACTGTACATGATTGCGTGTTCTTGTTGATTGTGGTTAGTCCCCCCCAGATCACGCCAGTGGACTGTGTAAACGTGCCCTTTGCGAGTGACGTGAGTGTTGTTTGCAACCCGGTTGACAAAAACAATAGAGAGCTCGGGTAGATCGTCCGCCGTGTCACCCCCCGTGCCGCTACCAACGCTCTCTGCAAGTAGCAGGGCAGAGGGCGCTAGCCCGCAGTGCACGACTTGCCTCTGTCGCGGGTGGTCGCTCCTGATGACGGTCTTCGTAAAGATCGAAACATGTCGAGCGAAAATCGACTAAATTACGTGAGTGACCCGTTTCAAATGTTATTTAAATAAAGTTAAATAAAGGAAAAGTTCATCACTTCCGGCGGGACTCGAACCCGTGACTCAGGGTTACACGCCCACCTGCGGCCACGAATTTCTCCACCATATCCCTTGTATGCGCCTTAGGGGGCGCTTAGCGCCTGTACCTTGTAGGCGTCCATCTCCATGCGCAGCTTGCTCTGCGTCCACTTCAGCCGGCCTTCCAGCTCCTTGACCTCCTCGCGGACCTTCGCCAGCTCGCGGTCACTGGTAGACAGCTCGTGGCACTGGAAACAGAAAGAGTAGTTAAACAACAATACTTTATAATTACTATTTAAAACGAGATATTGACCATGTATTGTTTTTTTGAGCTTCCGATATTTCGGCACTGTTACGAGCGCCATGTTCACGGTGTAACTGATTCACTGCCACGCTACGGCGTGTGAGTAAGACACAAATAAAAACCCTTACAATCAAAGTGAAAAGCAGAGTGTATACCTCCTATTTTATCCTCAACTAGCGACTTCGCACGGGTTATTATTATACATATAAACCTTCCTTTTGAATCACACGATCTATAAAAAAAACGGCATCAAAATCCGTTGCGTAGTTTTAAAGATTTAAGCATACATAGGGATATAGGGACAGAGAAAGCGACTTTGTTTTATACTATGTAGTGACGGGTTAGTTTATGCCTATGATATACAATAGACTATTTCACTTCTCTTGCTCGAAAAGTTCGCCTTTGTGTCGTGGCTAGGCGACACAAAATCGCTTTTCATGCACTAGGGCATAAAGTAACATCGCAGGTGGAGCGCGCTCGCCGCGGCCTCGCCCCCGCGCGCCCGGCCGCCTGCAGGCGGCGCGCGGCGGGGAGAACCCAGGCGCAAGAGTATGGATGTTACATTTTCAACAATTTAAAGTACCTAATATTTTCCTTACAATCGAAGTGAAAAGCAGAGTGTATACCTCGGGCATAAATACCCATTTTATCCTCGGCTACTATATTGGTCTTCATTACACTCGGACCAATAAATGGCCTCGTCTAAAATGGGTCACTTTATGCCCTTGATGTACAATCTACTAATTGTACCTTGTCATCATACAGCTGGCAGATGCGCTGCTTGTCCTCCCTGGCTGCGCGCAGCTTGGCGGCCGCGAGCTCGGCCTCTGCGCCGGCGCAGCGCTCCCTGGCGGCGGCCTGCTCCGCCATCTTGCGCGCTTCGATGGCGGCGCGCTCCACGCTCGCGTATCGCATCACGGCGGCGTCTTTCTCGCGTTCCGCATGCTCTACACGCTTTGACATCTGAAGACAAATTGATTTACTGATTTTTGAAAGATAACCAATAGGCTAGACGACTGAAAAAATCTATTTAGTCCGTCGTCTTTTAGATTATACAAAAATATTGTACACGTATTTTTTCTTTTGTTCGTATGACAAAAATACAGTGCGTTCAAGTTTCGCGTAATGTCACTCCTAGGTACAATTATTACCTAGGAGTGACGTCACAAGCCCCCACCACGGAACTTTGATGCTCTTTATCTTCGTCAATTTTAGTTAAATTGAAGAAGTAAAAAATACGCGTCTAATAATTTTAGATAATCTAACTGACGGACTAATTAGAATAATAGTTTTTCAACGTAGTCGTCATCCCTATTGAGGGCACCTGGCTAGATATCAAGAAAAGAGGTGGACTCTTCAAGCTACAAGATGGCCAGGCCCCACAGGAAAAAGAAGTGTAGGACGGCAGAAGAAGAGATGGGCTGACGACATAATAGAAACTGCAGGAAAAAACTGGCAAATTAAAGCTCAAGACAAAACAACATGGCAATCAATGGAGGAGGCTTTTATCCTATCTGGGACCACATAATATTGAAACGCACCATATATTTGAAACTTTTAAACATGTGGAAATAAAGCTATAATAATAACCAATTGAGTTTTTGTCCACTTCAAGCGAGAAATCTCTAGGCGAGTGCAGCTGGGCTGGGCAGCGTTCGGGAAGCTGCGTCATATCTTTTCGTCGCCACTACCGCAGTGCCTAAAAAGCAGGGTTTTCAACCAGTGCGTCCTACCTGTGATGACATACGGAGCCGAGACGTGGAACATGACGGTCGGGCTGGCTCACCAACTACATGTCGCTCAGCGTGCAATGGAAAGAGCAATGCTGGGTATCTCGTTAAGAGACAGAGTCCGGAACGAGACTATCCGGCACAATACCAAAGTAATGGACATAGTCCATAGGTGTTGCAAGCTGAAGTGGCAGTGGGCCGGTCACGTCTGTCGCAGAACCGATGAGCGTTGGAGCAAAAGGGTTCTCGAATGGGCACACCTCGGCAAACGTAGTGTGGGACGCCCTCCTGCCAGGTGGACCGATGACTTGAGAAAGGTAGCTGGTAGTGGTTGGATGAGGGTCACGAAGGACCGTACTTTGTGGCGCACCCTTGGGGAGGCCTACGTCCAGCAGTGGACTGCAATAGGCTGATTGATTGAGTTTTTGTCCAATCATACAAAGTAGATAGTAAGTTTATTTTATTTAATTAACTAACAACTTACCACATCCATTTTAGTCTCCAACTCTCTAAAAGTCTGGTCCCTCTCCGTTAGCTTGTCTGCCTGCTGCTTCACCGTCTCCCTCAACCCGGTGTTCTCTTTCCTTTGCTCCGCTAACACTCTCTCTAAAGACTCTATCTGCAGCCTTAACACATCATCTTTTACATTCCCTTCTTCTAAACGTAACGTTTCAGTTATTTCATTAGTCTCAGTTTTGGTGTTTTCTACTCCAATTGTAATTGTCTCATGATGTTCGTCTTCAAATATATCATTCATAACTTTTCCATTCGGCATAGGTTTAACGGTTTTCATATATGGCATATGTCCCGCTCTATGGGTGTATGCATGCTTCAAGCTACCGCTTACAGAAGAGAAGATCCCGTGGACATTTTTGACAATACTACCTAGATCTTGAGATAACAGTTCTTTGGGTAACCTTGTGTATCGTACATCTAGGTTTGTATTTGTATTCGTTTCTGGGATTATCTGTGTACCAGCAACTTTATTCTTCTGACTTTTAAATTGGGACAACACTGCATCTTTATCTACGCTTTGGTCCATTTTAGTGTCAAGAGATATGTTTTCCGCACTCCGGCTGTATGGTGACTTATTTATAGTGATATTAGTGTCAATTGTGTCATTTAAACTTAAGGTAGATGTGGCTAAAGTCTTATTTGTGTCAAGATTTGGTTGATTGTGTAACGAGTCACTTGAAACACTAATATTTGTTTTGTTAGCCATTTGCTTATCTAAATTATCGTTTTCACATGTTATTGATTCTTTGAGAGTTGTGGGATCTTTAGAGGTACTTAAATTTACATCTTCCTGTTGGCTGGTAGAGAGCTCGTCAATGTTGGAGACGTTGTCGGAGGTGTTGGCACCGGGAGAGCTAGGGCCTGAGGATAAAAGTGGAGACGAGTCTCCATCATCGGTGACATTTAGCACCACTTTTGTTTCGCCCTGTTTATTGTTATTTGTTAGCTCTCTAGCTGACTCAACTATTTTAGATAAAATCACGTCCTCTGTGAGCCCTGAGGGGCTTGTTTCTAGTCCAGAATCAGTCGTCAGATCGCGTTCTGAGCCATCTCTCTTGGTGGATTCGGCGACGTCGACATCCGCAATATGGGCTGGGTCCTGCGCGGTCCCCGCGTCTTCGGAGGACATAACTACGGCATTTACTTAATTGAACCGTCGAACCAATAATTTTACAAGAATAAAAGAAGGCGTATAAGCCATTAAGCTATGATTTTGACTAACTTTTTGTAAACGAAAATAAACATCTAGTTTGACATTTCAACTGAGAAGTGTTTTAGTAGGCAACACAAGTAAACAATGTTTAGAATGTAATCTACATACTTATGTTTGATTTTTGCTACGATTTATGTCTTAGAAATATAAACTGTGAATACTTAAACAATAAATTTTACCAATTAGATGTTAAGTTAAAACCAAATTTGGTTTATTCCTTGAATATTACGGTTTTGTAACCAAAACTGAAGACAAGACTCTATAAAATACCCAAATTATAAAGGTCATTACACAAGTGTACGGAACAATAATAACCTTTTTGCCAATATTCGACAATTTGTTACATTAAACATTTTCAACATTAGTAAAAAACAATAACTTTGTGAAATTCTTACAAAAATGAGTACATTTATAATACTTTACTTGTCCTTTAAATTTTTAATTCATTTGTTGCTGATATGCTCCAGGCTTTATGGGCCCCACATACGGGCGGACCAAAAAAAGTATATCATACTTCCGGTAAGAATGTTGCCATGTTTGAAGGATGTAATTCTTGTGTTTTTGAAAATGATAGATTTTTAATAATATAAAACAATATTTGCGAAGTATCGAAATAACAGTATATCAAAATGACTCAAAATTGCTTTTTTACAAATAAAGCATACTACAAGGTTGTTTATTCTTATTAGTTTTATTCTTCTTCGTCTTATTAGAAACCGCTTGTTTGTTGCGAATCTACTTCTTTTTATATTTTACATGGCAACAGAACCGAAAACGTCTTGTCATTCCGATTTCATCATTTCAAAAGGAAATAGGAAACCCTGAAAAACTAGGTCGTGAGTATTGATTTTTACCTAATATCCGACTAACGTACGCGTTGCGCGGCTTTGTGCAGTCCGATTTATTGTGTTCGTGTTCGCGTCGAGGCGGAGTCGTCTAAAATGCCCGTAAGTATAACCGTTGGCTATCATGTGATTTCCGGAAATCATGTCACGATGATTTCATAACTCGTTTCCTTTCCTTTCATTTGCGAAAACCACATGGAGGAGGAATAATTGTGCACGTTTTTGCAAATTGAGAAGTCTTATTATTAACTGTATTAGTAATATAAATAATACTAATGAACGTCGTTCTGGAATGAAAATGAGTCATAACGTATTTCGCGATTCAGGGTCACTCATAATCGTAGGCGTTTGCGACATAGTAACTGCGCACTGGCGATTGATTCGTTTGAGAACGTTATATGTCGGTGGGAGACGGCGGGAGGCGGACGTGTCCGTGGTGTCTGACATATTGTCTGTTGGCAGGATGCAGATTCGGCGCCGACGGTTGAGAATGTCCGCGTGGTCGTGCGGGTGCGGCCCATGGACCAGCGAGAGAAGCTGGAGGGCGCGCCGTGCTGCGTCTCCGTGGACCCGGTGCACGGCACGGTGGCCGTGACGCGCTCCAACGCCGTGCCGCCGGAGCCGCCGAGGGTCTACGCTTACGATGCCGTTTTCGACTGGACCACTAGCCAGGTACGCGCTAGGGCTTTGTTAGGCTACATAAATCTAATTCGACTTAGATTTAAGTCCAATTAGAAATTGACAATTTCTAACTTTTGAGTTAAATTTAGTGAAACATATGGATGTTCTTTATTGAATTTACTTTCTTTGTAAAAGTAAAATATTCTTAATTCTGATGACAATGCATTAGTAAAGAAAACTATAGCAAATAGTATTTTTCTAGACACACCTTTTTTACCACATTTTAAAATAGCATTCGGTTCTTTGTCGTACGATAATGTTATCAGTGCTGATACTGTATGCTATCAGCATACTATCACACATTTGACACAGTTTCAGCAATTACGTGTTCTGTTGGACATGCTCTAAATTCTCGACTCTTACTTTCATTTTGCAGACTTTGACAAAGGTTTTCACTTTCTAATAAGAATCAACTTCATATATTATGAAATATTAATTTATTCTTTTGTACATTATATTTACAATGTTTTTATTTATAATTTATTGTATGTAATTAATAGTATTGATATTCTATAAAATTATATAATTTGACTAAATACTAACTATTCATAATAAGCTATGGGATAGTGCAAGCTACTAGATGAAGTGTTTAGCTTGGTTCTAATATATTTCTCTAAAACTACGTTCTTAAAAGCCGGGTATTGAACAAAAAAATTTTTTTAACAATTTAGTAAATAGGCCACAAAGGCACTTTCAAATATTGCTGCTTATGTCAAATAGTGGCACATGATAAAAACACTTTGAATTTAAAACTATAATTCCTTTGCATGTAAGTTCAAATGCAACAGTGACCCATTTTGAAATTCATCACTGATGCATATAAGCAGGGATATCAGAACTGAAAATTATCATTTAAAATACAAGTAAAGCACTTCTGAAACAAGCAATTGCTTTAACATAGGTATTTCCTTTATATGTATAGGTATTTATCTAGGAAGCTACAACTGGAGGTCAAGGAATACTAGATATTCTAGCTCTTTATTTGTAACAAAATAAAGATCCAGTACATCTAGATATGCTCGGATGGCGCCCCGGATCCTCAGCAGCGGTCGTCGGTGACCGGCGTCCCCCGTCCATCATTTGTCTCGACTGCTGCTGTCCATGCATCAGTCTTGTCGAATGGTGGGTGGGTGAAGCCTCAAACATCGGGCTTCTACTTCAACAGTATGTTTAAATTATGTATTTCATTAATACTTTGATATGTGACTTCAAATTGTAGATTAGTCTGTAATGTTTAGTGGATTTATCAATTTCTTGTAACTAGTTGCCATGGTCACAGTATTTTATGGCATTAAAAATCACAACATCTTTCCATGATGGGTTAATCTACGTAACATGGTAGTAGAAAATATTACATTTCTTCTAACAAACTCTATATTTGTTACCTGGCTGATGAGACAACAACAAATAATAATTGATTCGCCCTTGTAACCAATGTATGAACAGTCACCATTACATACATTGGTACTGCTGAGACGCTCACAGATATCTGAACACGCCTCTATTGTCAAAGCGCATGTTTAGATATTGAGCACCTCGTCAGCTCCGATTCTGATGGCGACAGTACTTGCGCGAATCCCTTATCCCTTAGCAAAGTAGATGACTTAACAAGCCTTTATAGAATAATACCTGCTTGTATTCAAAGAAAAAGTGGAAAATTCTTTGTAGCCAAGTTGAGTCATGGAGACAGAGGTTTTCCACCCTTTTATTTCTAAATATCATATGTATTAAATTTCGTATCATGTAAAATTTAGTATTTGATTTTATCAGTAATATTAATTGTGTTGTAGCTAATCAATGTGTGTTTCAAGCAAAAGATAACACTGTCTGTGGTCAATGAAGAACTATAACCACAACGACAATTTTTTTATCAAGGATAAATTTTTATTATGGGTCTTTTTTGGCCATGAAATAGATATCTTTATGATATCTTATCTTAATGTCTTGAATATTATTTGCTAAGTAATTTATTTAGAGGGAAATAATTTAAAGAAAATCATAATGAAAGTATTTTACTTATTTTCTAAACAAAGTGTTTAAATCAACTTTGAAATGTACAAGGCAAATTGACAAACAACTCTAATCATCTATTTCCATGTTTCTTAGAAGATTTTCCTCAATTTTAATTGCAGTCTTATCCTTGTTGCATCTAACGAAGCTGTATGATGGTCAGGTTTATCAACGTGATACAGCAACCATCACTTTTCAACACAGTACGATTGAAGCAGATACACTGTCATTATCACACTGACATGGGGATATTCTCGAACAACACAGGCGTGGTTTTTATTGTAGGTACAATGTTGCACAAGGTTGTCAGATGAACAGTTATTACCTACAACATTATTTGTTTAAATACTTATTGACTCAGTAGAACCGCCTAGAAATAAATAGGTAGATAACGTCAAAGAAAAATCATTTGTAACTAGTAATATTAGCGGAACTCTCTTTCTGTTTAAAGGGATTGAAAAGAGACTTCCGCTAATATTACAAGTTACAAGTCATTATGCAATAGGCCCCACTGCCCCAGGTCTCACCGAATGTCGGCGAATTTCTCGAGTATATGTAATCGCAGTAACAGGCAACGCCCGTGGCTGTTTTCTAAGTACATAATCAAGAACAAATCAAAATATTTAATTAAATTTGATTATTTTCAACTAAAAGTTGTATCTCTAAAATGGTTCTGAATGTGTTTGAAACCACATTCCATAGTTGACGTGCACGTTATATCCGACGTTGGCGCGACTCCAACTTTGAATTATTTATCTTGTGTGGCCTTTGTCTACCATCCATTTATGATGTATTACGGTGGAAGGTTTTGCTTATCAACCACGACTGTATGAGGGTTAAATACAAATTGTATAGACCGGGTTTATATTGGTCATGTCACAATTAATAATAATTAAATATTTAGGGACAATGTCACAGATCGATAGTCCCAAACTAAGAAAAGCTTGTACTGTGGGTAGTAGGCGACGATATACATACTTATTTCTTTATTTAGATAAATACATATAGAAAACGTCCATAACTCAGGAACATTCGTGATAAACACATAAATAGCTTAATATAGCTTTTTTTTACCCTACACCTACTAATCTTTCTGGTTTAGCCCAATGGTTGACTGGTAGAGAATGCCTTAAGGCATTAAGTCCACCATTTGTATTGTGCAATAAAGTTTTAAATAAATAAATGCCATTACCGGGATTCGAAACCGGGACACTGGTAGGGTCACTACCAACTAGGCTCCTCCGTTAAACGTTATTCATAGACGCAGATTAATCACAATTTAGCTTGTTCTTCAATGATTATCTAATCTTATCTTTCTTTGTTAGAGAGAGAAAAAACTTAACTTGGGTACAATTATTTCTTGTTATTCTGTCCCGTCAGCCAGGAGACAAATGCAGCACAGTTTGTTAGAAGAAACGTTGTAGTATGTTCTACTGACATGCTTGGTAGATGGCCCATCATGGAAAGGGACTATAAAAAAATCCATGTTTTGTGAATTTTAATGCCATAAAACAGTGATTTTAAAAGTGACCCAGGCGACCGTAACCATAGCAACTAGTGACAAGATATAGTTTATGACCCTAAACTAAAATAGAGCATATTGATAGTTATAAATTGAAAGAGATGTCATATACTACAGAAAAAGTGACCAAGGTCCCCGGTGAGCAGGGCTGGGATCAAACCACCTGCTTTCGCGGCAGACGCCCTAACCACTGGGCTACCCAATAAAGAAAACATTAATCAAAACATTTATTACAATTGCATATTGATAGTATTAAATAGTCTAGGCAAAATGCCTATTAGGTCCAGGCTGCAGGTACAGTCAACCAAATAACCCTAGGCCACTGTAGGACTATGTCATAGTGACGCTATAAACCAAATTGTAAGAAATCTCTTACTGCTTGTCATTTTGACATAATTCTAGAGTGGCCTAGGGTACCAATTGGTTGACTGTACCCACAGTGCGTGTTCACTTAGCTCTGCGCTTGTTATTAGTAGGTAACGAGGTCAACTCTTGTTTTCGTTGGTGAAACATAAACACTTGTGCATGTTGGTAGTAACTATGCCATGTTCGACTGTTAGTCATCATGACGTCACTGCAGTTGGTTACTATGTATAGTCGGGTGCAGAAATGTGTATTGACACATTCGTCTCATATACAGGGCGTCCCAAGACTGGGATTAAGGCAAAGTACCTAAAATGTCGTAGATAGGATATTTTACTGAAAGAAGACTTTGTTATTTTTGAAAGTTAGTAATACTGCATTATTTTCTAAAAATTGCTTGCTTCATCTGGGCATCGAACCGACTTAAATGTGAAAAAACACTGGCCTATGGACGCCTGCAACTCCAGGGGTGTTATGCGCGTTGCCGACCCTTTAAAAAAAAGGAGTATTCGCTGTGACACGTTGACAGCTGAAGGGGCAAGCTTTGCTCCGTGGGTACCCAGCTGTTTCAAGTTCATATAAGATTTATTACTTATAGCCTCTGGAATTCGTGGTTATAATCTCGCAATGCTCACGCGCACCGTGTATAATTACATATGGGACGTTTCATCGACATATTTTTGAGTAAGACGTGTTTACAAGTAAAAATGCAAATGACATCATTCTTTCATCATTTGTAAGTTAGCGTCTGTGTAGTATGTATTCTGTACACTGTTATGCATTTATCAACCAAACACTACAGATGTGCATTGAACTCTGACACGCAATAGACGAATTAAAGTTTCTATCAGAAAACGATCAAGATCTAGACTAGAACGTTCGGGTCGTTCGCGTGCTATGCTCGGGGTCGTATTCCACTTTGTCGTGACCGAGAAGGTCGTATTCAACTACTCTAGAATTGCAAATGTTGATCTATTTGCTATTATCACTATGTAAGGATTAGCGAGATTTTTGCGTTAACTTTCCCATTTTGTACACATTATTATTATGTATGCTTGAATGATCGAAAATTAGTGAACGTGACCGTTTTTAGGAAAATGTACCATTTTGTCGATTTAGGCGCTATTGCCAGGTAAATAAAACTTACCATCAATCTACGAAGTGTTACCTTTGCCTAAAAAGTATCACAAATATTCTTAAAATGTATCTAAAGAGCAAACATAAAGAAACTGATGAACACACAATATAATATTAAAACTAGTTCCTTGTTAAGGCTAAAAATGTGGTGTTCAGTCGCTATCAGATATATCGGCGCTGGTGCTGCACAAATATCTGAACATGCATTGTAACAGACAATAGAGTCGTGTTTAGATATCTGTTAGGCCGCTCGGATATTTCTGATGGCGAATCCCATCGCCAACTGTCAACTGAACAATGTATAATTATAATATAATGCCTATTGCTAAGGCTGTTCGAAAACGAAAATGGTTTCCTTGTGTTAGAAAAATATCGCCTCGAGCGAGATTCTTGGCCAACTAGGCTACCGAGTCTCCGCTCGACGCCGACGAATTTTTTGTGTATGTACCTATGTCTGTAGCAGCACATTTGATGCAACATTCCGAACGCATCTTGCGTCACGGCGTTTGCCGACGTTGCGTCCAGAATGTTGGGTCTCACTCGACGAGAGAAGAACACACAGTTATATTAACTTATATTATATTTACTTGTTTTTATTGTATGTGCAAATAATTCCACAGATTGATCGTTTTAGGGTTCCGTAGGGGGCGGCACCAGTAATGTACATTGACTCTTAATTATGAGGAAATAAGGTTTGTGCGTTTATTTTTCTACCCTCCAGCCGGCAAGCAGCCGATTTCAGGCCGGTACGCTAAACAAATTCGCCGCTTGCCGACTGCGTCGAGCAGAATAATAGTGTACAGACCTAAGCCAGTGAATAAGAAAGCCTCAGATCACATGTTTGTGAGACATTTCTTACTTCACAGGCCTCGGTACGTAACTGTTTAATGTAATAGGATATTTGAATTAAGAAGTATTAAAATACTTATATCGGATTACGTGAAAAAAGTCGAAAGTAGCTCATGTTTCGGAACAGCCTGTGTTCCTTATTCATGAGCAGCGCCCGTTATTTTCATGCCGATGACAGACAAATGACGTCAAGCTCCATACATCATGTTTTAGGTTTTACGTTTGAAAGAATAATGCTGTCATTGAATAAAGTCAAAACTATTAGAATCGAACGTTGATAGACTTTATCGGTCATTATGTCATTAACTCATTTCGTATTTAAACATCCTGTGTGTATACACGTCATTGTAACGAAACCGGCATGAAAATTACGGGCCCCGTTCATGAGTGCGTCTGGCCGCGGCGGCTGCTCTACGCACACATGACGTTGACGTGAGTAACCCGATATAAGTATTTTAATATGTCTGATACTCACGGGAGTTTTCTAAGAAGTAAGTGTCCACTACTGGTCAGCTTAGTGTTCATAATTGGTGCCATCATCCTACCAAATATAAAAAGGAACCCTTATTAGTAAAAGGTACCACTTTGACGGTCGTTGTAGGCTAGCGACAAAGTGGACCTTTCACTAAAACGATTACAAATGTATTACAAAATGTACTTTCTATAGACCTTATTTTCGGGAACAGGAGAGCTATATTACTCAGAAAAAGGAAAAGGGGACTAATTCATGACTTGGGCGGGACTCGAACCCGCGACTCTGAGATACCAGCTTATCGCTTCCAACTGAGCTACCCTACCCTACCTAGCTACCGAGACGACACCCATTTTTCCTTTCTGAGAAATTTGGTATCGGTCACAGACGGTGCTTAAAAATAATAGTTCTGACCACCGAACGCTGTAACAATAGAACAAAAAAACTATATCTATCCCTTTTTTCGGGGTGGTAATACTAGCGTAAGAAAAATACAGTATGATGCTCTCTAGCCTACTGTTACTGCGTTCCTTCGGTTGTCAGGTTACTTTTATTAGTCTACGTATGTCCATGTTTTATGTAATGTAAAGTCAACTAATTGGGACCCTGGGCCTCTAGGACTATGTCATAGTGACGCTATAAAAGATACCACTATCACGGGTATCATGAATGCAATAATATCTGACACAATATTATTTGTTCAGATATAAGAGTGTCACATATTTTTGGGTAAATATATCTTACTCTGTCCCATAGCATCTTTTATATGAGACGATTTTGTAGTTACATGTTTTTGTACTGCACTTACTCTGCTAGAATAATGTGTGATTTCATACTGTCTAATATTGACTGGAGATTTTATCCAAAACCGTTGAAAAATTAATTACTTGAATGTATTACTGTAATGTATAAAACTTCTATAGATAAAATTTAAACTTTCGTGAGTCATACGAAGTCAATACTAACATTAAATTGCAACGTTTAACACTAACGTATTTTTATCACATCCATAGATATAATGTATTTGTACGATATTTTATGTATGTATGTTATGTCCGTGTATAAAACTTATATCTCTATTTATATACCTATCTAACATTTGAACCTAACATAGGATTATGTCATAGTCACGCTATAATTCTCTTACTGCTTGTCATTTTGACATGGTCCTAGACTTTCTAGAATGTTCCAATTGGTTGAACTGTACCTTCCTATTTACTTCATGCATAAAACATATGTATATCTACATTTTATTTACAATACTTCCCGTCCCATTCCAAGCACCCGCCCGCCGCAGTCGGAGGTCGCGACCTAGTTTCCTCGACCTATTTCTGTGACCTAATCAAATATATATTGCCTTCTATTCTACTGGCCTGGCTTGGCTAGTTTGATATTAGATCTTTTGTTGTCTTTTTACAATTTACAGCTCAATTCAGCTCAACACAATTTGAACTGTCTCGTCTTAACTTTCCAGGGTAATAGTAATATAAAAAAATGACTAAATTAACACTTATTTAAACTTACACGATTTTCACATATTATAAACGTCGGAGGTTTGTTTTCAAAGTTTATACACGATTAAGCCCCGTTTTAGTAAATTTATAATGTCTAAATTACTTAATATGTAAAATTGCGGTTATTATCTTTTTCAGTCCTCCGGCCGGTAAGCGCCACTTTACGCAAAACTAAATTGCCGCCTGCCGGCTCCGTCGGGCAGAAAAATAGTGTACAAACCTCGGCCGTTAAATGGGAAAGCCTCGGATCACATGTTAGTCGACCTCGGCTTCGCCTCGGCCGACAATTACATGGGATCCGGGGCATTTCCCACCAAAACGGCCTTGGTATGTAATCTACTATTGCCATAGCCATCATATTATATACTTATGCAGGAGGCTTCGCCCCCGAACTCCCTTTAAAACTAAAGTTTATTTTAATGCGGGGGCGTCGCCCCCTGAGCCCCCCTTGCACCTTCTTGATATGACGCTAGGGGTGTCTGGCAATAGTGCTGTATTTTGAAAGTCCTAAAAAAACGCTTATGAATTGAGTTATGTTTTCGGTGTGATTTAAGGTAAATTTTAACATTTTCTTTTTATTATCTTATACAGGGCTGGTATGTAGTATCTTATCTTAGCAAATTTTATCGAGTAACTTCAAAAATGAGCAAATTAATACAAAATCGCATTCTTCCGAGTATTTACTATAATTTTATTTAGTTTACCAACAGTTGTTACACCATAACATTCATAAGATACATTCAGAAATTTGAAGCTAATAGCACAACCAGTAACAGGCACACAGCATAGAGAGAGTATATTTTATTACTTAATAGATTTAAGTTTAGGCTCTTTTATTTCCTAAAATTAAGATCAGAGTATCACACATATTTAACAGTTGCTTAAAAATAAAAAAACTTAAATATTTGCTTTTTTTTACAAAAACAAAAAATATGTAAAGGTTGCTATGGTTCATTAATATTACTATATGAAGACTATGAAGATCTTCCACTTCGACAACTTAGCCATTATCTGCGTGTATTTAACTCAAAAATTAGTAAAAATATAAGTCTTGACAGTTTTTAAAACTGCTAACAAGGCTTGAGCTTTTGCGACGTTGCTCGAGTCTTTTTGGGACTTGACCCAGATCCCCAGGCCGAGCTATTTACACGCTGTGATAATAGTACATTACCTAACTAGTGCGGTTAAACAAAGAAAGGCCGAGATCGCAGATGTTTGCGACCCGAGCTGCAAGCGAGGGACGTAAATATGCGATCAAGGGCTTTATTTATTACCTCACGTGTTAGGTACATCATTTTATGCCTACACTTGGGCAGAAATCGGCTTTTTCCGTACGCGTAGCGTGATTTTTCGGCGTTTTCCGTACGCGTAGCGTGAATTTCACCACGCTGAGAATGAGAAGTGTGACAGTTTCTAAAATGACTTAGGCGTCCATAGGATACGGATACCGTTTACTATCGGGCAGGCTGTGTGGCCTGTGTGCTTGTTAGCCACAATTTCGATAATTTAAAAAAATTGTAAAGTATCGTTTATAAATACATACATAATTTCTTGGTGAAGATTTTTTGACAATTGTAACGAAATCTTAAGAGTGTTTTAAAGAAGTAGTTTTTGACATGAGAATGATCCTGTGTAGGAATTTCGTGACATATGTCGTGTTTCTTGCGACAAATATCAATAGCTCTTCACGGGTGTAACGGACTGAGTTACACCGTGAACATGGCGCCTGTAACAGTGCCGAATTATCGGGAGTTCATAATAACAAATGTACATGGTAATTATCTCGTTTTAAACTTATAGTATAGTACTTATACTTATAGTTCTTTATTTGGATAACATACATACAAAATCAAGAAAACAAACCTAACCTAAGAATGAAAAAAAAAACTGGATATTAAGTAGTAATTATAAGGAAATTTAATGTAAATTTTGTTCGCAGACGTTTCCGCTTAATACAAAATTAATTAAATTATAAGGAGTACAAGTGGTAATTTAATTATAAGGGGTACAAATATATAATACATGGGTCGGCAACGCGCATGTGACGTCCCTGGAGCTGCAGGTGTCCATAGGCTTGGTGGCCGCTCCATCAGGCGCGCCGTATGCTTGTTTGACACCGACGTGGTGTTAAAAAAAGAAATAGGTATCAGAAAAAATCGCTTTCTTAGCGTTTTCAAAGATTTCATGAGCGTCATTTTCGTGGATAGACATTTTCTATTCCAATCGGGGAGTTTAAAAAATGTTATTATACCTGGGGACCGTTTTTTGAGATTCAAAAAAACAAGTGATCGAGAATAATCGCCCGTGAAAATTTGTCACGATTATATTCGCATGATACCATAGTTCGTATTTTTCAAAGTAGCTGGAATTATCACTCGAAAGGCTAGTGGAGTTTCTTTTTCTGCTTCGTTTTTATTTACGTTCGAATTTCAAAAATTGGCCCCCTGGCCAAGTACCTTGAAAATCAAACGATCGAGCATTTGTATCACCCTCTCTGTCACACTTGCAGATTGGAGTGATAAAGAGGTTTTAATGTCAATTTTCGATGTTCGCGGTAGGCCAGCTGTTTCGACGAGTTTCTAACTTCTAACAAAACGTCTTTCCGATTGTAATAAAAAACTAACTCGCGCTATATCCACCAAGGTTATGCGGCTATGCCGTTACCTCCAGTTGGCGTAGTTCGGTACTCATAACCTCGCTACTCTGCTATTCAATATTATACCCTATTACAACGAGTTAAAAACGTTAAAACCCACTTTTAACGTCAACCGAAATTCAACTCTATTGCCAAGCGTTACAGCCCACTTAATTGGTAAAGGGCGTAAGTGACAGCCAGGCGGCCATTTTGTGTTGCGCGACCGTGAGTACGCGCCAAGGCCGCGTGCTACGCATTATCTCTTATCTTCGTTATTCAATAGGCACTGTGTACTTAGGGAGAGTAGGTTTATGCTAGTATTACATGGCGCGATTTAACAGGGCCGTTCGTATCGACGGAAGGGAACCTAGAGTCAGGGGAGCGGCCTACCCCCTAAGATTAGCCCCGGCGGATCGCCCTATGTAATACCTGTTTTAATCCTTGGTGGAGTAACTTAATCCTAAAATGGGTATAAAGTATATCCTGTGAATAGGGCGTCCATCCGCCCGGGTTTCGCCGGATATGTCCTAGTTCAGATCAGAGTCCGGGTAAAAGGTAACCCTGTAAAAGGGTCCTGAAATCGACGCTTTTTTGTATCTTAATCTCAATTTAATAAGTACATTTTTTGTATGTAAGTATTTATGTATTGGCTTATTCATTACATTAATATACCTATGAAATTAATTTTTAATGCATACTGTAATGCTGTAAACTGTTTTTGAAGTGAATAAATAAATAAATTATTCAATATACAAGCGAAAGTCTCTGTCCAATGAAATAAGCAAAACATAGTCTTGTATTACAAGTGACAAGCTTTCGAGAAACGGGCCCTGGACGTTCAATTTCTACAAAAATGTCCGTAATTTTCCCGGACTTAATAGCCCTGCTCGGGCGCTCCCCGGGCGGGCTCTAAATAGGACAAATCGGGACAACCTGGACGGATGGCTGCCCTACTTGGCGCAGACTGGAAATTCCCTGTTGCTACCTCTACCTACCGGCAGTAACTTTATGGTTACAGACAGATGTCTAAATATAAGTCATGGGTAAGTTACTAAAAATAAATAAGTATTTTTTGCGACAATCTTACACGGATCAACCTAGTCTCAACTATATACCTAGGTAATAATATTGGCTTCTGTTACCGCAATTGTTATTCATTGAAATTAAACACTTTTATTAACACCATGACCCTACGTTTCGAGCCGATGATGATGATGGTTGAGCCATCATCTTAACCCTGTGAAGACGAGTGCTGTAAACGGCTCGGAACGTAGGTTCATGGTGTTAATAAAAGTGTTTAATTTCAATGAATATTATTTATAGGAAATGTTATGATAAATCAGCATGATAGTAATTGAATATTACGAGTATGACAAGAGAATTTATAAGTTTTGTTGTTATGCAAAACGTTTATCAAGTTACTACTTGAAATTATGATGTTTGTATGATAATTCAACATTCCATAATGGAGGCGTGCGCAGATATTTGTGAGCTTGACAGGTCCTTTATAACGGATGGTGACTACGTTAGATTCAACGAGCACAGCTGTATTTGTGTAACGTAGTTGAAGGCAAGGTTGCCGAGGCGGAAGTCGCGAGGACACCGCTACGCAATGCCATCTAATGTCAGGTGTAACTGTGTAACTTACATCCATAATATAATTGATATAAATAACAGTAGTTTATGCAACAGTGATATAATAAGGGTTCTTAAAACTTCGCCTCGTTTTGTAACGGCGACCCTCAAGTTTTAAGAACCAATTATGAGCTGTTGCATACCCTAGTTTTTCTACGACAGCTAAAATAGCGTAAAATGCAAAATCTAGAAACGTGGCAGAATAGGGAAGATGACTCAGGAACAAATATAATAATTGTTTTCATCAGGCAAGTAAATGCCCTTTACCGGGATTCGAACCCAGAACCATCGGCTTAGCAGGCAGAGTCACTTCACTACCAACTACGCCAACCGGTCAACCGGTCGTCGTTGGTGTGAGCAAAACTTTAAATGTGATTTTTAATGCTTTAGAAGCGTTTTCAGCAGGCTGAAAGGTGACTTCAGGCCGTTTTAGAGGTGCCTCTTTCACATACTAGAAGATTCAAAATTTACCTCAGTTGTCGCCGTTTTCAGGCGCCTGAAACATGTTTTCAGTTAGTTTCAGGCAACCCTCAACCAGATGGCACAATAACCTAAAAACCCGTTTTCAGGCGTTTTCAGGACCCCTTATGGGCCCCTGGAGTACAATTCAGTACCTATATGGCGAAATTTCTCGAAGGAGCGCTCTTAGAAAGAGATAGCTATACGGAACATTCGAGAAGTGTGTGAAAGAGAAGGATAGAATGAGACGGCAGGAGTCGAGAATGTTCTGGAATACTCGCGGACACACATGCCTAATACTCAGCCGCGTCTGGAAGCGTCGCGAGAAGTACTTAGGTACGAGTACCTACTCGCGAACTTACTAGAATCGAAGCCGACCTGTCGAGGCAAGATTTTGCTGGAACATTCTGGAACCATCATAGAGTGCCGCGCGCGGGTATATAAGCGGCAGCCTTCGGCCACAGAGTAGTTGGATCGCCAGACCACTCCCAAGCACGGACGCATCCACAGCACTCTGCAACTGATTTTCGCCGCTTTTTTCTAAGAAAAAAGATCGTCGGACATCGCCCGGCAGCCGCCATCACCGAAAAACTGGGCACGACCCCCTTCACCAAACCCATGGGGAAAGGGGTCATCTTCACACCCGAGACAGAGGACGAATACCGGCTGATCGTCCGTCACCTCAGACTTCTCGAGGAGGAGGCGACCAAGGTTGCCACAAACCCAGCAGCCACCGAGGAGGAGAAGAGAAAAGCCGCAAAGCCCGTATACCACGTATACGGGCTCAACGAGGAGTTGAAGTTCAAGGTGGCCATCAGAGGCCTCCCGACCGACACTCCACCAGACGCCATCCAGGAGGACCTGAAGACAAAAGGATACCCCGTAGAATACGTAAAGCAGATCAGCGCAAGAGCCGGTCGCCCGGGCTGCATATACTTTGTGCAGATCGCGGGGACCGCGCGAGACTTTGCGAGCATCTACGGGGTCCCCGAGATACTTCACATGAGGGGAGTGAAGGTGGAGGCATGGCGAGGGAAGAAGGGCCCGGCGCAATGTCACCGCTGCCAGGGCTTCCGCCACTCCTCCCACGGATGCCACAGACCGCTGGCGTGCGTCCGCTGCGCAGGACCGCACGCAGCCAACCAGTGCCCGAGACCGCGTGACGAGAAGGCCGCCTGCAGGAACTGTGGAGGGCCCCATCCCGCCAACTTCAGGAGCTGCCAAGTATTCCGGAAGGAAACCCGGAACAAGAAGGCCGGAAGAGCCGCACTCTCGGCTCCGATACGCTCGGGCCCCCAAACCCGCGCCTCGCCCGCCCAACCCACGGTGGACGAGTCGGCACCATCAACCCTGATGGCGCCGGCCAACCCCCCCTCACAACGGGGGGTGCACAAAGCGAGGTCCGCTAAGGAGTCCGACAAACAGCCACCCCAAGAAATGAGGAAGAAAAACAAGAAGAAAAAGAAGAAAGCCTCAGCCGCAGCCCCTACAAAAACAGCAACAGCAACAGCAAACGCCAAATCCACACCGCCACCCCAGAACATCGACGAGCTGACCGCAGTGGTGACGAAGCTCGCCGCAGCGGTTCAGGAGCTGCAAGCCGCCTTCGCCAACTTCACCACCAACGAATGAAGCTGGACGGACCCGCGCTCGCTCCACAATGGGAACGAGCACATTGAAAGCCAGCTGATGGCCCAGCCGTCAGCACAGCCGCCAAGGAGCCTCGATAAGAGGACGAATCAAAGCCCCGCCCGTCGTTACGGGCGGCGATTTGAAACCGCCAAGGTCCCGAAAGGGAGGAAAGGCGTCCCTTGCCCCAGAAGGGGGTATAGGAAGAAGTGTGACGACACAGAGTAGTTCAATTCTGAATGCGATACAGTGCGGATCAAGAGCGAATCGGAGCGAAGTAAAAGTGACAAGTGCGTTGAATTAGTGTGTGTTAATTGTGTTCAAGTAAAAGTTGTGTTCAAGTTTAGTGTCTTGTAAAAGTAGCAATAAAGCTTCAGTTAATTAGTGCATTTTTTATAAAGTACGCACCCCTCAAACGTAACATTTGTTCTCTCGCTTGTTCCTCCTGTTTTCTCGCTTGTTCACGTTGTTCTCTCGCTTGTTCTCCGGGTTTAAAATGGCATTTTCTATCCCACTTCTGACACCACGTGGGGACGTGACTACGGGAGATAAGACCCTGAGTCATGATGCAGCGAGAGAGGACGTGCCGATGGGAGTTCAGACCCGGAGAACAAGCGAGATAACAACGTGAACAAGCGAGAAAACAGGAGGAACAAGCGAGAGAACAAATGTTACGTTTGAGGGGTGGTTACTTTATAAAAAATGCACTATTTAACCACTAATTAAAACTGAGCCTTTATTGGTACTTACAAGACACTAAACACAGTACTTGAACACAATTAACACACACTAATTCAACGCACTTGTCAGTTTTACTTCACTCCGATTCGCTCTTGATCCGCACTGTATCGCATTCAGAATTGAACTACTCCCGTGGCCGCAGGCTGCCGCTTATATACCCGCGCGCGGCACTCATGATGGTTCCAGAATGTTCCAGCAAAATCTTGCGTCGACAGGTTGGTTTCGGTTCTAGTAAGTTCGCGAGTAAGTACCTAAATACTTCTCGCGATGCTTCCTGACGCGGCTGGGTACTAGACTAGGCATGTGTGTCCGCGAGTATTCCAGAACATTCTCGACTCTTGCCGTCTCTTTCTATCCTACTCTTTCACACACTTCTCGAATGTTCCGTATAGCTATCTGTTTCTAAGGGTGCTGTCACTTTCACACACTTCATGAATGTTCCGTATAGCTATTCCTTTCCAAGGCGGCTATAAAGGTAAAACCTTTACACTACGAGCAGCCTTTACAACATCATATCTATGGGTAGCTCTACACTGCGGGTATTTGCGTTTTGCCTCTCGCTCCCACCATTTAAATTTGCTTTGGTGCGAGCGAACTATATGACTCCTCTTTTCAACCCCTTTTACAATAAAAGATACTTAGCCTAATTATTATTTTTTTCACACCACAAAAGGGTCTTCTTTTCTGTTCAAGCTAGGAGGGAGCAAAGTGGCACTTTTCTGTTCAAGGACTACACATTTCGTTTTCGGGCATTAACTAGTGGCATCGTGGTGTTGGTATGATGCTGTTTTCTGCTTTGTTTATTTCCTCTTAGTTGGTGTGAAGAGCAGTATGTGTCACACGGTATCAATATTATTTACGTCTTGGGCGTAACGCTTGAATCCGTCATTACGCTTAGGATTCCCTCACTACGTTCAGGATTCTATTGTAGAATCCATCGCTTCATTCGGTGTTCAATGTACGCCCTCGCCGGTAATATATAGTTTTGATCCCTTTTGACACAATCTACTATTAGCCTGATAGGAGATCCGTTGAACGGTTCAGTGAAGGCTGCATCTAAATCCGTTTAGCTGTTTCCACGTTTCGTAGTAGCCATGATGGTGACCCAGTTTTATTTAGGTCGACACCTACTACCACTGTTACATGAACATGACGTGGAGATTAATATAGACTGTACAGGTTGATGTTAGATGAGCTAAGGAGAATGGAGTAATAGAGCTGTGTAGTAAAAATACGACGAACCTCCTTTTTAGGGTTCCGTAGTAAACTAGGAACAATAGTTTCGCCATGTCTGTCTGTCTACGGCTTAGCTCAGTGACTGTTGACATAGGATGAGTTCCTCATTCTCTTCAAGATAGACCCAATTTCCCAGTATGTCCCACAATTTTTTCCACTGAGTTACGAAATCGTATCGGATTTTCTCAACTCAGTGGGAAATTTAGTACAAAATTTTTGTCACACAGGGATTTCGTATCTATCTAGCGTAGAATAAGGAACTCTACCTACCCACCAAATTTCGAACAAATCTGACGCGAAGAAAAACGACAATAAAATATAAATATGCCATATAGATAGCACATTCTCAGAAAGTAAAGTGAATAAATTAATATAACATTTAAAACTTTCGCGATTTGAACACATATTTACACATAATTATTAAACGGGTCTAGGCAATTGAATCAAGAAACACCCTAGAAATTTTAATAGGGAGGATGGTTTTAACTTATCACCAACTTGGGGACCAGTGATCCAGAAGTTGCAGCCAAGGGATATATCTTCGGATGTGCGCGGGGATATTGTGAGTGTCGTGTGTCGGACTATTGACAATAATTAACATATGTTTTGTGGGTAGTTTAAAAATTGTGTGTTTACCCCAAATTTCTACATAGACTTTTCGTTGGGTAGTTACACAAATCTCTGTTTTGACATTTTGCTGGGACATCAGTTAGCCGCGACCATGACCAGTGAAACGTGTGTCGAAACGTCGGTAAATAAGTAAATTCGCGTTAGACCCGTTTAATAATTATGTGTGAATAAATTAATGACCTCGAACCCGTGATTCTGGAATACCAGCGCATCGCTCTTCTAACTGAACTATGCGCCCCCTAAGGTGCGAGGAAGATATGGTGGAGAAATTCGCGGCCACGGGTATGGTCTCGCTCGGTGGCTTAGCTGGAAGAGCGGTGGGCTGGTAACGCAGAGTCGCGCATGAATTTTCCCACTTTGCCTTTATTTCAAAAAAAATGGTATCGTTGGCATACGCTTCTGCTAAGAATAATAGTATCGATAAGACGTCAGCAGGATAGTGACTCATGATCGAGATCCCTCATCTCTAATATTTAAAGGCCGGATTTTTTTTAGCATTTTTGAGCTGTCGTAGAGACTTCTCATTTATCGCCTAATCATTTATCGATAAATTATAGAACACAACATATTAAATAAGCTTAAAAGTAAAAGAGGTGAACAACAGTCGGTCTTATCGCTAAAGAGCGATATCTTCGAGATAACCTATTTATACTAGCTTTTTGAAAATTTAAAATACTCGTACTATCTTAATCTTATGAGGCTTCATGATTATTGCTCATTCAAATGAAGCGCGTAGACTATATTTCGAAATGTGGGGATAAAGGATTTAAAATATTTAGTACTCATAAGAGTCATAAGTTTTCTGAAAAAGATCGCTTTTTACGATAATACCTTCTGTTGTTTATTATTACTTCTAACCTTCCGTAATAGGCGTCTAATAATGTATCGATATATATGATATCCGAAGTCGATAAATGAGAAGTCCCTATGACAGCCCAAATTGCTACCAACATTCCGGCCTCTGCTAATATGTGAGATTTCTTCGTGTGCCTTTGCATACTATAATGCGAATTCGCAAATGTGTGCGTGACACTGGTTAAAAAAAAATACTCTAGCACTTATCTGTCAATTAGATAACTGACAGCGATATTAAAAAAGTTAACATTATAACGTTGTCTATGGTATTCCGTAAGAACACTGCTAAACGATGCTCCTATGGATTTTTATACAATATATACCTATATTGTATAAAACATGTGAGCACAGTTGATTTTATTTTAATTTCTATAGTGTGCATACGATATCTACCACATTCTCCTTTCGAGATATTGGTTTTTTCGCTATTTTAAGCTGTCGTAGAAAAACTAGCGTATGCAAGCTCATAATTGGCTCTTAAAACTCTCAAAATAAAATCGACATCGTCACGTTTTGTAACGGCGACCCTCAAGTTTTAAGAACCCTTATTATATCACTGTTGCATAAACTACTATACCCGTCAACTCCATTTATTCTGGGGTAAAGAGCCTCACCCGGCAATAAGTAGTCTATTACACCGGTCTCTACCCAGCCTTCATCCAGCGTGCCCCAGTTTCAGGGGCCGAGGCCGCAGCCCCGCGGTACACTTGTAGTATTCCTTACCAACGTATCGATAGTATTCAGATAGCAGAAGTAGCTGAGCGGGCGAGGTGGTCACAATGTTCTGGACACTATTGTCTCAAAAATAACCGGCTATACGTTCCGGCATATCTGCCGGATACGACGTACAGCCAAGTGTAAAAATATGGTGGTGTACATCTTACTCAAAAATATGTCCCATAGCACCTTATGCCGGTGTAATAAGAGCGTAGTACCATATATTTATGAGTCGATTATGTCAAAACCATATTTTTGCACTTGACTGTACGGCAAATTTGTCAATACCCAGCGGAATGAATTACATTATGGGATTTAATTTACGCCAACGAGAAATAAGCAGCGGAGAGCGACTTGCAAGCCTTTTACGAAAAGCAATTCCAGGCCTCGGCGGTATGAACTCCCTGTATTATAATTATGTAGAATAAAGTCAATGTATATAAATTAATTTTCCTGTATTCATCTTCATTCGTATGTTAGGTCTTCATAATATGATTATAAAAGTAAAATACAAAAACACATACAAAAACAAAACATATAAACATATAAAAAACCTTACCCCGAGTGCCCCCGGCACTGTATCTATTATGAAGGGGAGCGAATATGACGTAATGCATGACATCATTCCTCGCTGTTTTACCTACTTTAAGTAACGTTAAAAAGGATTCAAATGTATGAAATTGTATACCACACCACTAGGTACTACCACAGCAGCCTTTACATGGCCCACTGCTGGGCACAGCATCATGTCTGCATCATGACATTGCTCTATTTTAACAGTCCTTATTCCTTAAAAAATCGGCCAAGTATAATAATAATGCTCCCCCACCCTGCATGTATGACCATTTAGGTACTTTAAAATACTGTTGGCACGGAACTCTCAGTTTGCGGCAATTATACGGTTTTTTGATTTGGATTTTTCTTGTACAGTCAAGTGTAAAAATATGTGTGGACACATCTTACTCAAAAATATGTCGCATAGCATTTTATTCCATTGTAATAAGAGCGTAGTACCATACTTATGAGACGATTTCGTCGATACGTATTTTTGCACTTGACTGTACTACAAGCGCTTGCTTTTGGCCAAATTTCGTGATTCTACGTCAACGGGAAGTATACATTTTGATTCCCATTGCAAATGTATGGAAAATGCGACATAAACGACCGTATCTTTTGATTGCGTTGACGTAGAGGCTTGATTTTTTCACAGTTTAAGGAACTGTAGACTTGTATGTGGTATTCATTTCAACTTGCTAACTCCACGCGTTTCCGAGATAAAGAGTCTTGACAGAGAGACGGACGGACGGACAACAAAGTGATTCTATAAGACGGGATTATTACCATGTATGTTAGTTTTATTGAGCACCCGATATTTCGACACTGTTGCAAGCGTCATGTTCAGTCAAGTGTAAAAATATGGGTGGACACATCTTACTCAAAAATATGTCCCATAGCATTTTATTCCAGTGTAATAAGAGCGTAGTAGGATATTTATGAGACGATTTTGTCGATACGTATTTTTGCACTTGACTGTTCATGTATGAAATTAGGCAGATAGTTATATAAGATAAATATAATTTGTAAGTTCGAATATGAGTCGAATCGATCGAGGGGTGGCGAGTTCAAGAAATTAATTCAAGTCTTAGCTCTTTTATTGCCTAACATTAAGATCAGAGTATCATATATTTTAAACAGATGGTTAAAATTATCTATAGTTTCGTCATCTTAGTAAAGGTCAGGGGCCCTGGCGGATACACTTCGACTCATGTGGATCTTTTGAGTAATTACCCCCTACCGCACTACTCAAGAGCTTGCTCGACCATCTCCATGTGATGATGGAGCTCAGGGGTGCTCAGAGTTCCTGGCTCCAGGTATCCTGCACCAAAGTCCTTCATTTTTTGTCTGGCGAGAGCGTGACATTCGCACATTAAGTGCTTGATAGGATAACGGCCCCCTCGCCTAGTTGGTAGTGTTCCTGCCTACGAAGCAGGAGGTCCCGGTTTCGAATCCTGGTCAGGGCATTTATTTGTGTGTTTATCACGAATCTTTGTTCCTGTGTCATGGAAGTTTTCTATATAATAAGTATTTATATTTATCTATCTATTATATATAACGGCCTCCTAGCCTAGTTGGTAGTGACCCTGCCTACGAAGCAGGAGGTCCCGGTTTCGAATCCTGGTCTGGACATTTATTTGTGTGTTTATCACGAATATGTTCCTGAGTTATGGATGTTTTCTCTATATATTTAAGTATTTATATTTATCTATCTAATCATCGTCTAGTACCCACAACCCACAACACAAGCCTTATTGAGCTTACCGTGGGACTAGGTCGATTTGTGTACGATTGTCCCACAATATTTATTATTTATTTATTTTTATCTTCGCCACACATCCTACACTACAATTTAGTCGTAATTGTATTTGAAGTATATTTCAAAGGCGCAAAGCGTGTTAATAAAGATGGCGATCCCAGCAACGTTACATTCACGATTTTCAGAAACAAGAGCCTAAATACATCATAACGTGCATCCGCGCCCAAATCGATACCCGCATCTCTTTGTTCGTCTGTCCCTCTCGCGCTCGTGGCCGGTGCTGGCGCGCGAGGGGGACGGCCGCGGCCTAGTTCGACGGCCGAGTGACCTACTTGTCGAGGCCAGATTAACTAGCGCGGGCGTGACCCCGCCCGAATGTAGAAAAGATGGTGAACTACGATTTTAGGAATGAGACCATCAGATGTAAAGCCTATTTTTTAGTTCCGTAGGACGTTTCGTGGGTTGTCTGTTTATTGCAATAAATAGTGATGTACCACAACCGATTCTAACCAAAAACGTTTGGAGCGACTTAAAGGTACATTTATGTAGATGTACATATATATAGAAAGAATCTGTAACAAAATCTCTTACAGTGGAAATAAATCAAGTAATAATAGCATCTTTCTAGCTACATAACATGTTAATGTATTCATTACACGGTTTTCAACAAAAGACTACAGTCACGGGGTCAACATTTATGTTAAATTAAAATATTACTGTAATTCAGATTGTATGAAGCAATTGGTTATTTCGATATTTCTTTGCGTTACACACTTCAAAAATCAACAAATTAATTACATTTTGTGTTACAAATACAAAAAATCGTAATCAAAGATCAGCTCTAGTTGTTTTAAGCTGGCATCATTATTTTTAAGTTTGACTTTTTGGGTTGTCATTTTGGTCACCGGAATGAAAAATTAGGCTTTAACGCGTTCAAAATTGCATGGGTAATTTATAAACTGCCCATGCAATTTGGACGCGATAGTGCATACCTGGTGTTGCCTGTAATAGGAGTAATAAATTTAATTGTAGGTACAGTCACGTCTATAAATATCTATACACTTCGGAACTTATTACAAAGGATGAAGGTTCAAAATAGAAACAGTAAATCTTTCAAGCGCAGTGCAACCAAAATACTACTCTATAACAGTTTGGTAAGAAGTATTTTAGAATATTGCAGCGTCGTCTGGCGGCCACATTATGCTTCTCACTCCTTACGGTTAGAGTGGATACAAAAGAGGTTTACTCGTCATTTGGCTTTTCAGGCACGTGTTGTAGCCAAAAGATCGATATCCTATACAAAAAAACTGCGACATTTTAAAATGGATTCACTGGAACACCGACGGGTGATCTTAGATGCAACATTCCTGCACAAATTAGTAAACCATGTTATAGATTGTCCACAACTACTATTAATGCTAAATTTCCGCGCTCCTTCTCGCTATCCCAGAAATCCTATCACCCCTTTATACCCGCCTCTCAGAGGATCAGAATCAGGTGCTAACTCCCCGATACGCAGACTTTGTAAAATTGCCAATGGTTGCAGTGACATGGCGGATATGCACTTTGATTCGCTTAAAACATTTATAAAAAGTGTACGAAAGTGTTTTTTACAAAATTAAGTCAAGTTTCCTTACACTGGCGCTGAAAATATTTAAATAAATGTATTATTTTTAAGCAGAATTTAACTTTAATTTAACTTAAAGTGTATTCTATTTATAATCTAAAATGTGTATGGTTATAGTTTTTTTTTTTTCTCTCTTAATCTATAGATTGTTATAGTTGTTAATACCTATCCAGAATGTTGTGCATGCGGTGTTTACCTATAAGTAATTGTGACACCACTCCTTAAATATGTTTGAGCTTTGTAAGTAAGTGTATGTATTGATGTCAACAATTGTTGGTGAACCTTAAATTAAAAAAAAAAAAAAAAAAAATCGAATACAGGAGCATATGTATTTATGAAGTCGACCCTATAAGAGGCACAGGCCCAGGCAGAGGCAAACAGACGAACGAACGATATAGGCTATAGGCCCTAACTGTATTTCGTAGAAATGCGACATTGTACTATTGGCTGACTGCATTATTTATTTCTGTTTCTATGCACACAAAGAACAAGTAACTAGAATAGGCAGGCTTCAATACAACGACGCCCCTGGAACTTTGACTTTATAATCAGCCAGACTGGCGACACGTCTGTTATTTCCTATACAAAGAAGTCTGCCGTTTTTTTCGGAGGGGCATGCAAATGTACAGCTATTCGTACGGAACGTACAAATAGCTATGTCAGATAAACGGCAGTCCATAGTTCCATACAATGAGTATGATACTATCATACCCATTCGGCAGAGGGGTAAAATCCCCGTCAATAGAACTTATAAACGATGTAACAAAAGGTATTTATTTATTTAAACTTTATTGCAGTAAATAATGTACAAAAGGCGAACTTAATGCCAGCATTCTCTACCAGTTAACCTTCGGGCCAAACAGAGATTAAAATTTATAGGTGCGGGAAGTTATTATGAAACACGAGAAAAGAAAAAACTTTAGTATTACATTGTATTATTTTAAATACCTAAGTAAATAAAATACATATACCTACATACATTAATATATATATATATATATATGTACATATACATACCTGCTATCAAACTACTATGATACCTACTTATTCATGAGACTTTTCTAAAAGATGTCTGCGGAACTTATTTTTAAATGACGCTTTTGTCTGAGCATTCCGTATTTCAAAAGGAAGGATGTTCCATGCGAACTGCGTAGACTGCAAATAATATATCATAGGTACAAGGTTACATAGATGAAGTTATGGCTGTACCATATACAACTAAGTATCTACCCTTAAAATAATTGTGCGAATAATTTTGCTTTTAAGCAACATTATTCGCACTTTTTATTACGTTTTTGTTCTGCTTGTGTCTATATCGGGTTTGGCATAATTTGTTTTGTCCGAACGCTTTTTTCATAACAGCCTTGGCATAATCGATATGTCGAATACTATATTGTCCGAAAATATATTGACATACTAAAAAGTGGGTTAGGTTCGGTATGTGTCCGAATATTTGACAAATTAAATTCGCTTAAATCAAATTATGCTAAACTCGACTATGCCATAACAGTTAAGGCGTAAAACCAATTATGGCTATACTGATTATGCCAAATAGAATTATGTATACAAAAATTATGTAAAGACAAGGGGAACCGTCTATTTCTTTAGATAAGATTGTTTACAACTATCCATACCACCAACAACAATATATACCATGATTCTAGCAAATAAAAAACAATAACTATGACTAAGTCAATGGCTGTAGGTAGATTAAAAGTCTTGTGTTTACTAATCTCTAATAGTCTCTGGTAGCAACCTCCATAAGAAGCTTTCATAAGAACGCCGAGTCAGCACATGCTTACGTCACCAGAAACAAGAGCTCTGTGATTACTAGAGTTCTGTGTACTCACAGCGAATGCGCGATTCGATAGTATATAATTTAAACTTTCGTGAGTCATACTGATATTAACCCGATGCAGTCGAAACATGTCACGCCTATTGTGATAAAAATACGTGTGTTAACCGTTGCAATTTGATTCGATAGTACGAGTATTTGCATCTTGCTCGTTCTTCACTGGTGGCAGCGATATGCAAACACTATCTAATCACGCAGTCGCTATCGAGTTCGGTTATGTAGAACAAATGGTAAGCACAAGTATCGTTACTTGAAAAATAGGTAGATAAATCGGTGATATTATGCGTACTCTTTTCATTTTATTACCAGGGATTAAGGAGAAGCGTAATATCTCAGAAACGTAATATCTCAGAATTGCGGAAGACGCAAAGAAAAGTATAAATCGTAGGTTTGCCCACATCCTACTTATATTATAAATTCGAAAGTTTGTATGGATGTTTGTTACTCTTTCACGTAAGAACTAATGAATGGATTTTAATGAAACTTTACAATAATAAATAAATAAATAAATATTATAGTACATTCTTACACAAATTGACTACGTCCCGCACTCCCGCTCCCGCAGTAAGCTCAAGAAGGCTTGTGTTACGTTACGGGTACTCAGACAACGATATAATATAATATACAAATACATAAATACAATGAAAACATGCATGACTCAGGAACAGTCAACTGCAAAAATATGGTTCGACATAATCGACTCATAAATATGGTACTACGCTCTTATTACACCGATATAAGGTGCTATGGGACATATTTTTGAGTATTAAGATGTGCACCACCATATTTTTACACTTGACTGAACAACTATCTGTGTTCATCACACAAATAAATGCCCTTACCGGGATTCGAACCTAGGACCATCGGCTTAGCAGGCAGGGTCACGCCAACCGGTCGTCAAAATAAAATAAATATAAAGGTAAGATATTGTGCACACGAAGTCGCAAGCACCACCTAGTATGGAGTAATGTTCTCATCTTTGGGCAGGGGCACCAAAGTACCAGCTTTACCTAGACTGCGTCCAAAGGAGAGCTGATTGATAAGATGCAAACTAATAAAGAAAAAAACAACAAGGAAGGGATGTAGTGTATTGAGGTTTGCATAACCTGTCTCAAGCGTAAACGTCTGACCCAGGAGTGGGGGTCGGCAGTTGCCGTCAGACCACCGCCCGGGATACAAGGGTAGACTGTACGTCGGTGAGCCAGATTCACGTGTCCACGGTATCAATCAGTAGGACATTACATGTGGCGACGAGAAAAAAATACTAAAGTTAAATTAGATTCCGAAATCATTAAAACAACAAAAAAGAGGAATAGTAAACATCCAAATAGGCGTTTCAAAGACTACCGCTGCTTTTGCACAAAAAAAAATGGATTTACGTTGCATTAATATCGGATTTTATGATAATGAAACCAAGTGAGTTGTTTTGAACGAAGTTGTTTACTACGCCTTTTACATAAAGTTATGCGTGCATTTTAATATAAAAATCTGGGCTGACGTAACCAAAGCATAGGAAACTAGTGAGTTAATATGACGGTGACTTCGACCAAAGTACCTACTAATATCTTCCTAAGCATTAGAATGTTCCTTTGTGCAATTATTAAATGAATGTAAATGATAACTTGCACATTATGGTTACTATAACGTAGATAGTCGAGCGTTAAAAAAATAAAATAAAGGTACCTACATAAAATACCAACTAATTAGGTATAGGTAAATCAAATTAAGTACATGACCTCGACATCGTTAAGCGTGGACAGCGTGGTCCATGAATTTGAACTATGAAATTTACAGAAACCGAAGATACCTGCATCTTTAATTTTGCTTAACTTATAATGAAAAACATACCGGATATATATTATGCCGATGAAAACACTATACGTTTAAACATATAATATGTATGTGTATATGGTACGGACGGACGAGTTTCACTTAATAATAATGCCCGAATATGGATCTATTATTTTGTCATAAATATAATGCGTGACAAGTGTAATGGCCATGGCGGACAGGGTCATTCCACGTCATAGGACAAGCCCTTAACAACATACAATGGTGGACGTACTCGTATCGTCACTTTAAATCTAACATCTTAGACCAGTGCGACCAACATACTGGTCCGTATTGAGTATTGTATTATAAGCAGCAGAGTAATAGATCTAATATAGCAGATGTAATTATCTGTTTACTAAATTAAGTAATATAGTAAATTATTGAATCGTGACATTAATTTGTCATGCGTTTGTTTGTATTTGAAAATATAGTTAGTTACAAAGCTGACCACTAGATCAACTATAGCAGATACAATTATCTGGTTATTGAATTAAGTAAAACTTACAAGAAACTACTCAATCAAAACATGTAACTGTCATGTGTTTGTTATGATAATTGAATTACAAAGCTGACTACTAGATTAGTTAAAGCAGATACAATTATCTTGTTACTAAATTAACTAATACAGGAAATTACTCAGTCTTGACATTTAATTGCCATGTATATGTTTGAATTCAATAATATAATTAAAAAAGCTGACTGCCAGATCAGTTAAAACAGATACAATTATCTGGTTCTTAAATTACCTAATACATACAGGAAATTACTCAATCTTTAACAAATGGTAGGATTGGTACCTAAATCTCACAGACTGTCGAGTTTTACTTAACATTGATCAGTGTTTATTATTTTGCCATGAATATGATGGCAATAAATGGAAATCCAGTGGTCTGGTTATTAAGTTAACTAACACAGCAGATTACCGAATCTGGGCATTAAATTGTCATGTATAACTGGAAATCCAGTGGTCGGGTTATTAAGTTAACTAACACAGCAGATTACCGAATCTGGACATTAAATTGTCATGTACATATTAAACACAGCAGATTACCGAATCTGGACATTAAATTGTCATGTACATATTAATCACAGCAGATTACCGAATCTGGACATTTTAATTGTCATGTATGAATTAAACACAGCAGATTGCCGAATCTGGACATTAAACTGTCATGTATGGACTAGATTGGTACTTACAGCAGATTATTAAATCCGGACATTCAATGGTCATGTATGAATTAAACACAGCAGATTACCGAATCTGGACATTAAATTGTCATGTAAGGAAAAAAAAAACAAGTTATACCGTATGCGGGTAAATGTATCTGATACCGAAAGAAGTAAATTATACAATAATATATACATGAAATATGTGTATACCTACAGAAAAAAAGTTACTGACCTAGTTACAACAGATACATTTATCTGGTCATTACATTGACTTGAGCAGATGGATCTTACGAGAATCTGACCGTTGAACGGTTTGATTGCAGGTCGCCCAAACCATATCATCGACGCCCACTTTAGACAAGTTCGATTGTGAAGGGGACCCTACTTCAGTCGGCGTTAGGTGGGAACGCTGGAAGAGGGCGATGAGAATCTGCGCTGCTACCACGAAAATCGAACGATTGCGGATTTGTATCTTCATCTCTGTCACACTTGCATATTGGAGTGACAAAGAGGTTTTCCCGTCAATGCCAATTTTCGAAGTTCGTGGTAGGCATGCTGATTATCGAATGACTTGATTACATTGTCCCCTAGTTGTTGTTCGATGCAAAAAACAAAAGCAAAAGGCTTATCTTCATAGGAAATCCAAGTGGAATGGGTTGACATAGCCGCCATAAAATTGGAGAATGTCTGGTGGTTCAATTGAATGCCTCCATTAAATTGAAACGGGTTGTTGACATAGCCGCCACTAAATTGGAAAATGTCTGGTAGTTCAATTGAATGCTTCCATTAAATTGAAATTGGTTGACACAACCGCCATTAAATTGGAAAATGTCTGGTAGTTCAAATGAATGCTTCCATTAAATTGGAAATGGTTGACAACCTTCATTAAATTGAAAATAGTCAAGTGATTTAATATTTCAGTACACTCTACTCAATGTGAAACAACAACTAGAAATACTGTTTATTGAAATTCTAAACCTCGTTTGTTCATCGAGCAAAGAATACTTAGTCTGCAATCATACAACTACAATGTAAATCTACAGTACAGGGAAAATTCAGATAAAAGAAGGGATGCTGCAGAAGCTAGTCTAATTGAAAATAGAGAAGTGTTTATCAAGAATATGGATCCCTCATGTAGTTTAGGATAAACTAACCTAACTTAAAACCGAACTTAAAATCAACGGCTGGGTCCTTAAGACGATAAGGAAAATATAATAAAATTGGATTAACTTGTATCCACCATCATTGACTCTTTTACATGTATGTATACAAAGCAAAGGTACACGCAACTAACAAAGCATAGAAATAGGTAAACACCATTATGAAGGTTATCCGTTATTAAGGATATTATTATCAGGGTTATCAAGTAGGAATAATAATAATACAGCAGTAGTCAAAGTAATACTTTATTGCACTAAAATTGGTACCAAATACATAAATAAACAGTTACAAAGGGTAAAAAAAAGATTCCAGATAACCTTTGTGTAGGATTAGGCATTGACTCTTTATAATTCCTTGGTGTTTTGGGAATGTTGTGCTACCTACATTAAAATCGTCATGTTAAGGTCGCAGAACTATCTGCGGCCGATAGCGTGTCCTTTTAATAGCAGAAGTTTGCTGTTAAACTACTAAAGCTCATGACACCAAAGTGTCTAGGTGATTACACAACAAACAATGTATTATATAATTTTAACTTTCGTGAGTCATACTGATATTAAATTGCAACGGTTAACACTCACGTATTTTTTATCACAATAGGCGTGACATGATTGGACTGCATCGGGCAGTCATCGTCGGACAGACAGAGTGGTGTTGGTACCTTCGCGGCTCAGGCATCACTGCCCGAGACCGACGTACATAGGTAACGAAACGGGGTGATTCGCCCGCGCGCGACAATGAATTGTTGGTCATAAAAACAGTCACATTAAACATCTCCTGTAAAGTGATGTCAAGGATCACATATAAGCATTTAAGTTTGAATCGAAAAGCATTCAGATCGCTGAGAGCCTGAGTACTTAATATACTTACTTACCTAATTCTAACTCCACCAGATTCAATATCTAAGTTACCTGTAATATCAGTTGGAGTTTCATGGAATTACGCCATGATACTATACCTATATAAGTAGTAACTATTTATATTTGTCCATGTTGCAAATATTAAAATGGCATTCTTATTAACAAAAATAAGAATATTTTCGAGCATAAATTAAAAAAAAAAATACTGAATGTCTGTAAAATGTGAGGGCTAAAAGCTTTACAGTGAATCTCAATATTTCTGACGAACATAGTGAGGGTATACAAATATTCATAATACTGGACAAATAAATACTTAATTCCTCATAAGTGATTGTACCTAAACCCTATAGCTTATGGTAATGCTATACTAATTATTTCTCACATTAAAGACGCTTAAATGCGTAATGTACCAACGTCACATTAATCAGTATTTAAGGATTTACGGAAATGCAAGTTAATAAACTAACACGTATCTACTGTAGTGGATGTATTGAATCAAACTTTGGTTTTATTGCACAAATTACGATGACTTATATGATCCCTTAAATTGCACCTGATAATGCAAGCTAAGGGATATTACTAAACATTAAAATAAAATAAAGAAGTAAGCCATTGAAGCCTTACTCATTCTAATTATAGATATACCGCCATATTCATAAAAACTTAACAGATTCCTTATATGTTTTGTCCCTTTTAACAAACGCAAATGTCAAATTGACAGATAAAGAGAAACGACAAATTAGTTAAATTATATAGTTAACGGAGGTTTGATGAGCGTTTATGAATAACGGCAATAGTCGCTTTCAGTGATATTGACAGATTTATAATAAATAGCAAATACACTTATTAGAATAACATAAACTAAGTTATCTAAATTACAACAAGACATTAAGTTTGTTAAAATATTTATGAATGTTGAAACACACATAGTTACATAATATGATGTCCATAATTATATTTACTTTGGTAAACAGTATTTTCAAACTATGTAGCACAGTGTAGTATTCAACATCACGTGAGTTAATCATTGTTTTTACCAAACTAACAGCCGATTTATGATTGAATGGATCTAACTTTGTGTTCATGTCTACGTAACTGTTGAGTAAATTTAGATGAGAATCATATAAGTGGAAGTATTTAATGATAACAACGGTAAAACATACAGGCACAACGCACGTGATCTAAAAAAAAAACAACAACAAAAAAAACAAGAAAAAAAAACAAAAAGAAAACAAAAGAAAAAACAAAACAAAAAGAGAAGAAAGGGAAATGGATAGTATCAGGAGAATTATCGAGAAAGGAGACAGAATAATTCGGGATCAGATGAAGACAGTGATGTATATTAGAAATCCAAATTCGGAGAAGTAATTTACTTTGTGTCATTCCAGGCATTACTAATAACTCGCAATTATAAAACCACTATAACACAGGGTTCCCGGTTTAGCATTCATAGAACAATGTTATCTCTCCCTCACTATGTTCGTCAGAAATATTGAGATTTACTGTAAAGCTTTTAGCCCTCACATTTTACAGACATTCAGTTTTTTTTTTAATTTATGCTCGAAAATATTCTTATTTTTGTTAATAAGAATGTCATTTTAATATTTGCAACATGGACAAATATAAATAGTCACTACTTATATAGGTTTAGTATCATGGCGTAATGCCATGAAACTCCAACTGATATTACAGGTAACTTAGATATTGAATCTGGTGGAGTTAGAATTAGGTAAGTAAGTATATTAAGTACTCAGGCTCTCAGCGATCTGAATGCTTTTCGATTCAAACTTAAATGCTTATATGTGATCCTTGACATCACTTTACAGGAGATGTTTAATGTGACTGTTTTTATGACCAACAATACATTGTCGCGCGCGGGCGAATCACCCCGTTTCGTTGCGCCCGACCCGTTACCTATGTACGTCGGTCTCAGGCAGTGATGCCTGAGTCGCGAAGGTACCAATACCACTCTGTCTGTCCGACGATGACTGCCCGATGCAGTCGAAACATGTCACGCCTATTGTGATAAAAAATACGTGAATGTTAACCGTTGCAATTTAATATCAGTATGACTCACGAAAGTTTAAATTATATAATACATTGTTTGTTGTGTAATCACCTAGACACTTTGGTGTCATGAGCTTTAGTAGTTTAACAGCAAACTTCTGCTATTAAAAGGACACGCCATCGCCCGCAGATAGTTCTGCGACCTTAACATGACGATTTTAATGTAGGTAGCACAACATTCCCAAAACACCAAGGAATTATAAAGAGTCAATGCCTAATCCTACACAAAGGTTATCTGGAATCTCTTTTTACCCTTTGTAACTGTTTATTTATGTATTTGGTAACAATTTTAGTGCAATAAAGTATTACTTTGACTACTGCTGTATTATTATTATTCCTGCTTGATAACCCTGATAATAATATCCTTAATAACGGATAACCTTCATAATGGTGTTTACCTATTTCTATGCATTGTTAGTTATCCTTGACTTACTGTTGCGTGTACCTTTGTGCGATACATACTCGTACATGTAAGAGTCAATGATGGTGGATACAAGTTAAACCAATTTTATTATATTTTCCTTATCGCCTTAAGGACCCAGCCATTGAATTAAGTTCGGTTTTAAGTTAGGTTAGTTTATCCTAAACTACATGAGGGATCCATATTCTTGATAAACACTTCCCTATTTTCAATTAGACTAGCTTCTGCAGCATCCCTCCTTTTATCTGAATTTTCCCTGTACTGCAGATTTACATTGTAGTTGTATGATTGCAGACTAAGTATTCTTTGCTCGATGAACAAACAAGGTTTACATTTTCAATAAACAGTATTTCTAGTTGTTATTTCACATTGAGTAGAGTGTACTGAAATATTAAATCACTTGACTATTTTCAATTTAATGAAGGTTGTCAACCATTTCCAATTTAATGGAAGCATTCATTTGAACTACCAGACATTTTCCAATTTAATGGCGGTTGTGTCAACCAATTTCAATTTAATGGAGGCATTCAATTGAACTACCAGACATTTTCCAATTTAGTGGCGGCTATGTCAACAACCCGTTTCAATTTAATGGAGGCATTCAATTGAACCACCAGACATTCTCCAATTTTATGGCGGCTATGTCAACCCATTCCACTCGGATTCTCTATGAAGATAAGCCTTTTGCTTTTGTTTTTTTTTTTGCATCGAACAACAACTAGGGGACAATGTAATCAAGTCATTTAATAATCAGATTCTCATCGCCCTCTTCCAGCGTTCCCACCTAACGCCGACTGAAGTAGGGTCCCCTTCACAATCGAACTTGTCTAAAGTGGGCGTCGATGATATGGTTTGGGCGACCTGCAATCAAACCGTTCAACGGTCAGATTCTCGTAAGATCCATCTGCTCAAGTCAATGTAATGACCAGATAAATGCATCTGTTGTAACTAGATCAGTAACTTTTTTTTCTGTAGGTATACCTACACATATTTTATGTACACATATTATTGTATAATTTACTTCTTTCGGTATCAGATACATTTACCCGCATACGGTATAACTTGTTTTTTTTCCCTTACATTACAATTTAATGTCCAGATTTGGTAATCTGCTGTGTTTAATTCATACATGCCCATTGAATGTCCAGATTTAATAATCTACTGTAAGTACCAATTTAGTCCATACATGACAGTTTAATGTCCAGATTCGGCAATCTGCTGTGTTTAATATATACATGACAATTTAATGTCCAGATTCGGTAATCTGCTGTGTTTAATATATATATAATTATATATATCAATTTAATGTCCAGATTCGGTAATCTGCTGTGTTTAATATGTACATGACAATTTAATGTCCAGATTCGGTAATCTGCTGTGTTTAATATGTACATGATAATTTAATGTCCAGATTCGGTAATCTGTTGTGTTTAATTCATACATGACAATTTAATGTCCAGATTCGGTAATCTGCTGTGTTAGTTAACTTAATAACCCGACCACTGGATTTCCAGTTATACATGACAATTTAATGCCCAGATTCGGTAATCTGCTGTGTTAGTTAACTTAATAACCAGACCACTGGATTTCCATTTATTGCCATCATATTCATGGCAAAATAATAACAGTGAGATTTAGGTACCAATCCTACCATTTGTTAAAGATTGAGTAATTTCCTGTATGGATTAGATAATTTAAGAATCAGATAATTGTATCTGTTATAACTGATCTGGCAGTCAGCTTTTTTAATTATATTATTGAATACAAACACACATGGCAATTAAATGTCAAGATTGAGTAATTTCCTGTATTAGTTAATTTAGTAACAAGATAATTGTATATGCTTGAACTGATCTAGTAGTCAGCTTTGTAATTCAATTATCATAACAAACACATGACAGTTACATGTTTTGATTGAGTAGTTTCTTGTAAGTTTTACTCAATTCAATAACCAGATAATTGTATCTGCTATAGTTGATCTAGTGGTCAGCTTTGTAACTAACTATATTTTCAAATGCAAACAAACGCATGACAAATTAATGTCACGATTCAATAATTTACTGTATTACTTAATTCAGTAAACAGATAATTACATCTGCTATATTAGATCTATTACTCTGCTGCTTATAATACAATACTCAATACGGACCAGTATGTTGGTCGCACTGGTCTAAGATGTTAGATTTATAGTGACGATACGAGTACGTCCACCATTGTATGTTGTTAAGGGCTTGTCCTATGACGTGGAATGACCCTGTCCGCTATGGCCATTACACTTGCCACGCATTCAGCAACAATATATTTATGACAAAATAATAGATCCATATTCGGGCATTATTATTAAGTGAAACTCGTCCGTCCGTACCATATACACATACATATTATATGTTTAAACGTATAGTGTTTTCATCGGCATAATATATATCCGGTATGTTTTTCATTATAAGTTAAGCAAAGTTAATGATGCAGGTATCTTCGGTTTCTATAAATTTCATAGTTCAAATTCATGGACGCTTGACGATGTCGAGGTCATGTACTTAATTTGATTTACCTATACCTAATTATTTGGTATTTTATGTAGCTACCTTTATTTTATTTATTTTTACGCTCGACTATCAACCATAATGTGCAAGTTATCATTTACATTCATTTAATAATTGCACAAAGGAACATTCTAATGCTTAGGAAGATATTAGTAGGTACTTTGGCCGAAGTCACCGTCATATTAACTCACTAGTTTCCTATGCTTTGGTTACGTCAGCCCAGATTTTTATATTAAAATGCACGCATAACTTTATGTAAAAGGCTTAGTAAACAACTTCGTTCAAAACAACTCACTTGGTTTCATTATCATAAAATCCGATATGAATGCAACGTAAATCCATTTTTTTTTTTGCAAAAGCAGCGGTAGTCTTTGAAACGCCTATTTGGATGTTTACTATTTCTCTCTTTTGTTGTTTTAATGATTTCGGAATCTAATGTAACTTTAGTATTTTTTTCTCGTCGCCACATGTAATGTCCTACCGATTGATACCGTGGACACGTGAATCTGGCTCACCGACGTACCGTCTACCCTTGTATCCCGGGCGGTGGTCTAACGGCAACTGCCGACCCCCACTCCTGGGTCTGACGTTTACGCTTGAGACAGGTTATGCAAACCTCAATACACTACATCCCTTCCTTGTTGTTTTTTTTTTATTAGTTTGCATCTTATCAATCAGTTATCAAAACTAGTTATTTATAATTACGAGTTACTAGTAATGCCTGGAATGACACAAAGTAAATTACTTCTCCGAATTTGGATTTCTAATATACATCACTGTCTTCATCTGATCCCGAATATTCTCAGTCTCCTTTTTCGATTATTTTCCTGATACTATCCATTTCCCTTTCTTCTCTTTTTGTTTTTTTTTTTGTGTTTTTTTTTGTGTTTTTGTTTTTTTGTTGTTGTTTGCTTTTTTTTTAGATCACGTGCGTTGTGCCTGTATGTTTTACCGTTGTTATCATTAAATACTTCCACTTATATGATTCTCATCTAAATTTACTCAACAGTTGCGTAGACATGAACGCAAAGTTAGATCCATTCAATCATAAATCGGCTGTTAGTTTGGTAAAAACAATGATTAGCTCACGTGATGTTGAATACGCTGTGCTACATAGTTCTGTGCTACATAGTTCGAAAATACTGTTTACCAAAGTAAATATAATTTTGGACATTATATGTAACTTAATGTGTGTTTTAACATTCATAAATATTTTAACAAACTTAATGCCTTGTTGTAATTTAGATAACTTAGTTAATGTTATTCTAATAAGTGTATTTGCTATTTATTATAAATCTGTCAATATCACTGAAAGCAACTATTGCCGTTATTCATAAACGCTCATCAAACCTCCGTTAAGTATATAATTTAACTAATTTGTCGTTTCTCTTTATCTGTCAATTTGACATTTGCGTTTGTTAAAAGGGACAAAACATATTTTAACTAATATGAATCTGTTGTGTTTTTATGAATATGGCGGTATATCTATAATTAGAATGAGTAAGGCTTCAATGGCTTACTTCTTTATTTTATTTTATTGTTTAGTAATATCCCTTAGCTTGCACTATCAGGTGCAATCTAAGGGATCATATTATAAGTCATTGTAATTTGTGCAATAAAACCAAAGTTTGATTTAATACATCCACTACAGTAGGTGCGTGTTAGTTTATTAACTTGCATTTCCGTAAATCCTTAAATACTGATACATGTGAAGTTGGTACATTACGCATTTAAGCGTCTTTAATGTGAGAAATAATTAGTACCTAAGCATTACCATAAGCTATAGGGTTTAGGCTTATGGTACAATCACTTATGAGGAATTTAGTATTTATTTGTCCAGTATTATGAATATTTGTATAATATTATGATAATAAAACTTAATTTGACCTCATGTAATAAAACCACTATAACACAGGGTTCCCGGTTTAGCATTCATAGAACAATGTTATCTCTCCCTCACTATGTTCGTCAGAAATAAAAGTTTTAAACAGCTCAAAGACATACGCTATACTATTTAAAACTACAGCTAGAAATAATGAAACTTTAAGTATTCATATAAATGGCGACATCATTCAACCTGTTGATAGCACCAAAATATTGGGTATTCACCTAGATGCACTATTAAACTGGAAAGTTGAATTACACAATATTGAAAACTCAGTTAGTTCTGCCTGCTATGCTATTCGTAGCCTTAGGGATGAATTGACTGTTGAACAACTTAGGATGGTCTATTTTGCTCTTGTAGAGTCCAAACTTCGCTACAGCATAAAACTCTGGGGCAACAGTTATAAATATAACATCAACCGCGCTTTCGTGGCCCAAAAAGATGCTATACGTGCTATAGTTAGGCTTCCGCCATGGGAAAGTTGTAGGGAGCATTTCACGAATCTAAAGATACTCACTGTTCCAAGCCTTTACATTCTTGTTTTATTAACGGACGTTATCAAGCATCGAAATCGTTTTGAAACGGAATCCGAAATGGTGTTGCGGGAGGCCTCTAGGACTAAGAACTTAACCCCTAAAGTAGCACCGGGCCTGGTAGTTGTAGAGCATAGTGCCAGAGTTCAAGCGGTAACATTGTTTAACAGGATGCCTACAGAGTTTAAAGTTATAAGATGTCTTGCAACCTTTAGAGATAAGTTAAAATTATATTTATTAGAAAGAAACCTTTATGACATTGATGATTTTTAGTGACTAAGTACTTAATATTTGTTTTTGCTGACATGTATTTAATTTTTAATATTTATATTTCATTATTTAACTGTATTTATGAATTTGCTTTGTGTGTGCTTTGCATGTGTTGATATTTTTTACCTTAATATAAGTTGTACATATATTTAATATTCAAACACGATGTAAATTGTTATTGAATAAATAAACTGAAATATTGAGATTTACTGTAAAGCTTTTAGCCCTCACATTTTACAGACATTCAGTTTTTTTTTTAATTTATGCTCGAAAATATTCTTATTTTTGTTAATAAGAATGTCATTTTAATATTTGCAACATGGACAAATATAAATAGTCACTACTTATATAGGTTTAGTATCATGGCGTAATGCCATGAAACTCCAACTGATATTACAGGTAACTTAGATATTGAATCTGGTGGAGTTAGAATTAGGTAAGTAAGTATATTAAGTACTCAGGCTCTCAGCGATCTGAATGCTTTTCGATTCAAACTTAAATGCTTATATGTGATCCTTGACATCACTTTACAGGAGATGTTTAATGTGACTGTTTTTATGACCAACAATACATTGTCGCGCGCGGGCGAATCACCCCGTTTCGTTGCGCCCGACCCGTTACCTATGTACGTCGGTCTCAGGCAGTGATGCCTGAGTCGCGAAGGTACCAATACCACTCTGTCTGTCCGACGATGACTGCCCGATGCAGTCGAAACATGTCACGCCTATTGTGATAAAAAATACGTGAATGTTAACCGTTGCAATTTAATATCAGTATGACTCACGAAAGTTTAAATTATATAATACATTGTTTGTTGTGTAATCACCTAGACACTTTGGTGTCATGAGCTTTAGTAGTTTAACAGCAAACTTCTGCTATTAAAAGGACACGCCATCGCCCGCAGATAGTTCTGCGACCTTAACATGACGATTTTAATGTAGGTAGCACAACATTCCCAAAACACCAAGGAATTATAAAGAGTCAATGCCTAATCCTACACAAAGGTTATCTGGAATCTCTTTTTACCCTTTGTAACTGTTTATTTATGTATTTGGTAACAATTTTAGTGCAATAAAGTATTACTTTGACTACTGCTGTATTATTATTATTCCTGCTTGATAACCCTGATAATAATATCCTTAATAACGGATAACCTTCATAATGGTGTTTACCTATTTCTATGCATTGTTAGTTATCCTTGACTTACTGTTGCGTGTACCTTTGTGCGATACATACTCGTACATGTAAGAGTCAATGATGGTGGATACAAGTTAAACCAATTTTATTATATTTTCCTTATCGCCTTAAGGACCCAGCCATTGAATTAAGTTCGGTTTTAAGTTAGGTTAGTTTATCCTAAACTACATGAGGGATCCATATTCTTGATAAACACTTCCCTATTTTCAATTAGACTAGCTTCTGCAGCATCCCTCCTTTTATCTGAATTTTCCCTGTACTGCAGATTTACATTGTAGTTGTATGATTGCAGACTAAGTATTCTTTGCTCGATGAACAAACAAGGTTTACATTTTCAATAAACAGTATTTCTAGTTGTTATTTCACATTGAGTAGAGTGTACTGAAATATTAAATCACTTGACTATTTTCAATTTAATGAAGGTTGTCAACCATTTCCAATTTAATGGAAGCATTCATTTGAACTACCAGACATTTTCCAATTTAATGGCGGTTGTGTCAACCAATTTCAATTTAATGGAGGCATTCAATTGAACTACCAGACATTTTCCAATTTAGTGGCGGCTATGTCAACAACCCGTTTCAATTTAATGGAGGCATTCAATTGAACCACCAGACATTCTCCAATTTTATGGCGGCTATGTCAACCCATTCCACTCGGATTCTCTATGAAGATAAGCCTTTTGCTTTTGTTTTTTTTTTTGCATCGAACAACAACTAGGGGACAATGTAATCAAGTCATTTAATAATCAGATTCTCATCGCCCTCTTCCAGCGTTCCCACCTAACGCCGACTGAAGTAGGGTCCCCTTCACAATCGAACTTGTCTAAAGTGGGCGTCGATGATATGGTTTGGGCGACCTGCAATCAAACCGTTCAACGGTCAGATTCTCGTAAGATCCATCTGCTCAAGTCAATGTAATGACCAGATAAATGCATCTGTTGTAACTAGATCAGTAACTTTTTTTTCTGTAGGTATACCTACACATATTTTATGTACACATATTATTGTATAATTTACTTCTTTCGGTATCAGATACATTTACCCGCATACGGTATAACTTGTTTTTTTTCCCTTACATTACAATTTAATGTCCAGATTCGGTAATCTGCTGTGTTTAATTCATACATGCCCATTGAATGTCCAGATTTAATAATCTACTGTAAGTACCAATTTAGTCCATACATGACAGTTTAATGTCCAGATTCGGCAATCTGCTGTGTTTAATATATACATGACAATTTAATGTCCAGATTCGGTAATCTGCTGTGTTTAATATATATATAATTATATATATCAATTTAATGTCCAGATTCGGTAATCTGCTGTGTTTAATATGTACATGACAATTTAATGTCCAGATTCGGTAATCTGCTGTGTTTAATATGTACATGATAATTTAATGTCCAGATTCGGTAATCTGTTGTGTTTAATTCATACATGACAATTTAATGTCCAGATTCGGTAATCTGCTGTGTTAGTTAACTTAATAACCCGACCACTGGATTTCCAGTTATACATGACAATTTAATGCCCAGATTCGGTAATCTGCTGTGTTAGTTAACTTAATAACCAGACCACTGGATTTCCATTTATTGCCATCATATTCATGGCAAAATAATAACAGTGAGATTTAGGTACCAATCCTACCATTTGTTAAAGATTGAGTAATTTCCTGTATGGATTAGATAATTTAAGAATCAGATAATTGTATCTGTTATAACTGATCTGGCAGTCAGCTTTTTTAATTATATTATTGAATACAAACACACATGGCAATTAAATGTCAAGATTGAGTAATTTCCTGTATTAGTTAATTTAGTAACAAGATAATTGTATATGCTTGAACTGATCTAGTAGTCAGCTTTGTAATTCAATTATCATAACAAACACATGACAGTTACATGTTTTGATTGAGTAGTTTCTTGTAAGTTTTACTCAATTCAATAACCAGATAATTGTATCTGCTATAGTTGATCTAGTGGTCAGCTTTGTAACTAACTATATTTTCAAATGCAAACAAACGCATGACAAATTAATGTCACGATTCAATAATTTACTGTATTACTTAATTCAGTAAACAGATAATTACATCTGCTATATTAGATCTATTACTCTGCTGCTTATAATACAATACTCAATACGGACCAGTATGTTGGTCGCACTGGTCTAAGATGTTAGATTTATAGTGACGATACGAGTACGTCCACCATTGTATGTTGTTAAGGGCTTGTCCTATGACGTGGAATGACCCTGTCCGCTATGGCCATTACACTTGCCACGCATTCAGCAACAATATATTTATGACAAAATAATAGATCCATATTCGGGCATTATTATTAAGTGAAACTCGTCCGTCCGTACCATATACACATACATATTATATGTTTAAACGTATAGTGTTTTCATCGGCATAATATATATCCGGTATGTTTTTCATTATAAGTTAAGCAAAGTTAAAGATGCAGGTATCTTCGGTTTCTATAAATTTCATAGTTCAAATTCATGGACGCTTGACGATGTCGAGGTCATGTACTTAATTTGATTTACCTATACCTAATTATTTGGTATTTTATGTAGCTACCTTTATTTTATTTATTTTTACGCTCGACTATCAACCATAATGTGCAAGTTATCATTTACATTCATTTAATAATTGCACAAAGGAACATTCTAATGCTTAGGAAGATATTAGTAGGTACTTTGGCCGAAGTCACCGTCATATTAACTCACTAGTTTCCTATGCTTTGGTTACGTCAGCCCAGATTTTTATATTAAAATGCACGCATAACTTTATGTAAAAGGCTTAGTAAACAACTTCGTTCAAAACAACTCACTTGGTTTCATTATCATAAAATCCGATATGAATGCAACGTAAATCCATTTTTTTTTTTGCAAAAGCAGCGGTAGTCTTTGAAACGCCTATTTGGATGTTTACTATTTCTCTCTTTTGTTGTTTTAATGATTTCGGAATCTAATGTAACTTTAGTATTTTTTTCTCGTCGCCACATGTAATGTCCTACCGATTGATACCGTGGACACGTGAATCTGGCTCACCGACGTACCGTCTACCCTTGTATCCCGGGCGGTGGTCTAACGGCAACTGCCGACCCCCACTCCTGGGTCTGACGTTTACGCTTGAGACAGGTTATGCAAACCTCAATACACTACAGGCTGGAATTGTCCGTTGCCAACGTATTTCTGATCGGCTTGACCACTTGGCGCTGTGTAGAGATAGAGATGTAGCCTCGCTCTGCGTCTTCTATCGCATGTATAACGGGGAGTGCTCCGAGGAATGTTCGGATTAATCCCTGCCGCTTCTTTCCGCCATCGATCTACGCGACATTTCCATCCTCACCATTTAGGTTGGCAGTCCTGAACTGTGTGTTTCTCCCGAAACTTTCGCACAGCTAAACTGTGGAACGAACTAGCGGTCCGGACCGATAAGACCTTCAAACCTTCAAGAATGAGCGTACTCCCACCTTAAAGACCGGCAGCGCACTTGCGACACCTCTGGTGTTGTGAGTGTCCAGTGGACGGCGTTAATCGGTTACCATCAGGCGATTCGTCGTTTCTCACCTATTTCATAAATAATGGCCAAGCGTGATTCGTACTCGCGCACCGAGGGTTCCGTATAAACTTTATGTTACAACTTCACCTAGAAGTAGAAATTTGACGTCAGCCACATGCATCGACTGATTGGGTCACGGTTTGTACGGCATGGAGTAGTATGCGAGTTTGTTTTTCCTTGTAATTTTTTTACGTAAACCAATTTATTTAACTTTACTTATAAGACAATACTCATATTTTAACTTTATAATTCTTGTTACTTCATATACCCTCTTGCTAAATTTCAGGACGATCCTATCAACGATACCGGAGTTATCGCCGAACAAACATACATACAAATATACATAGAGACATACACATACATACATTTTAATAAACTTGGTACAATGTCTCAAGGACGTATTTTAGATTTAAGGTAGGTAGAGGTAGGTAGCTAGGTAAGTAACACTTACTGTATATATTTTGAAAATAAATGTTATTTGTTTTTAATAAACTTAACGAAATGCATTGTCATCAGAATCGTACGTATTGCTGGTTCCGTGTGATTTAATTCAATATACGGGGTGTAACGAAAATGCTGCTGATTAGTTTAAAAGGGTATTCATTCTCGTGATCTGATTAGGAAAAAGAAATTACACAAAAGAAATGTATGGGACAACAATATATATCAAAATCCCGAATTGACATAATCCCGAATCTAATACTGATTCGGTAATATGTTATTCGGAATTTTAAATATTAGTGCGTCGGAGTTTCATGAGTCGGAGTTTTGATAGATCATCATCATCATCATCATTTCAGCCGAAAGACGTCCACTGCTGGACATAGGCCTCCCCCAAAGATTTCCATAATGTCCGGTCCTGCGCCACCCGCATCCAGCGGACTCCTGCGACCTTCACCAGGTCATCAGATTAGATAGATAGATATTGACGAACTGTCGCCAGCGGTCCGGACCGATAAGACCTTCAAACCTTCAAGAATGAGCGTACTCCCACCTTAAAAATCATTATTATTATTCAGTTATTTGATAGATCGGGATTTTCAAAATGGGGATTATAAAATTCAAGATTTAAAAATTCGGCATTTTTTTTCGGAATTATCGTCCTACAACCCTCCATACATTTTTTTTATGAAGTATTTTTTTCCTTTTTTTATAATCTCTCAAAGGCCTACATGGTGTTACTAAAGTCCTGAACGATTCTTCAACAGCTGATAACGAAAAAATTTGATAAAAATCACTTCGTGTAATAGAACAGCTGATCGAAAATGCACCTGTCTCCATACAAAGTCTTTTTTTGGCTTCTTACAAAGCTGGTATGCCAAAATACTAACCCTGACATGTGCTTCCAGATGGACATTTACGTGCAGACAGCCAGCCCCATCGTGGAGCAAGTCCTCAAGGGCTACAACGGCACCATCTTCGCTTACGGACAGACCGGCACCGGGAAGACGTACACCATGGCCGGGGCGACGGCGGCGCCCGAGCTCCGAGGAATCATACCCAATTCCTTCGCACATATCTTCAGTCATATCGCCACGGCGAAAGACGACGAGAAGTGAGTATAATACCTTATGTCATCCGATCGTTAGCCGTGTGTTGACGGCTTTATATATTCTTTTTCTTTTTATACTACGACGGTGACAAACAAGCATACGGCCCGCCTGATGGTAAGCGGTCACCGTAGCCTATGGACGCCTCCAACTCCAGAGGTGTTACATGCGCGTTGCCGACCCTTTAAAAAAAGGATTCGCTGTTTTGACAGCTAAAGGGGCAGGCTTTGCTCCGTGGGTCGCCAGCTGTCAACACAGTGAATCCTCTTGGAGCTCTGGCGACCTTACTCACCAACGACCATCATTCGGCGTTGGTAGCTCAGCGGCAAGTATGCGTGTGACTAACAATTCAAAGGTCGCAGTTTCCGACGAATTGAGGGCCTCCTTTTTTGAGACCAGCGCCAATGAGGATTACCGCGAGTCGATTTTCCGCTAGGGGCGCTAGTGGAACGAGGATCCTGCTGGGGAACACTTCAAACGTCACTTTGGCAATTCTCTCACAATGACAGGACCCACGCATGTGGCGCCGCCTGGTGAGCGGCAATACGGTAGCTCCCAGAGAACCTCCTGTTTTGGAACCAGCGCCAGTTAAAAACCTCCCGTTTTGATTATGACACCCGATCGTTGATCCATCACTGGGTATGGTAGCCCAGCAGCAAGAGCGACTAACAATCCAAAGGTCGCGGATTCCGACGAATTCTTCCGCCGCGAAAGCAGGAGGTCGCTGGTTCGATCCCAGTCCTGCTCACCGGGGACCTTGGTCACTTTTTCTGTAGTATACGAGTTATATGACATCTCTTTCAATTCAATATAGTAGTGTGCCTACTTGAAAACATGAATCAAAACATTTATTATAAATAATAAATGATTTAATTAATGCTTTACAATTATTGAAATCACCCTTATTGTTCGATTTATGCTAACGTGGTCATTTACATTATAATTACTATTTAAGACGAGATATTTACCATGTAGGTATATTTGTTTTTTCCCGATATTTCGGCACTGTTGCAAGCGCCATGTTCACGGCGTAACTGATTTACTGCAAGTTCTTATTTGTGGTCTACCCACAAAAACTATCTTCACCCCCTACAGAGAACTGTCAGTATAATCCTTATTGTTACCATCGCTAAGAAACCGCTGGCTAAAACTAATTTGTTCCAGATTCTTAGTATGCGTGACATATTTGGAGATCTATAACGAGGAGGTGCGAGACCTTCTTGGGAACAACCCTCACCAGTCGCTGGAAGTCAAGGAGCGACCGGACATCGGAGTCTTCGTCAAGGATCTCACTGGTGAGTGCCAATTGGAAGATCTGATGTGATGCTGAAGTATACAGCGAGAAAGTACGGGACTTGCTTCGGAACAACCCTCACCAGTCACTGGAAGTCAAGGAGAGACCGGACATCGGAGTCTTCGTCAAGGATCTCACTGTGGAGTGCCCACTGGAAGATCTGATGTGATGCTGAAGTATACAGCGAGGAAGTGCGCGACCTGCTCCGGAACAACCCTCACCAGTCGCTGGAAGTCAAGGAAAGACCAGACACCGGCGTGTTCATCAAGAATCTTACCGGTGAGTCTCCTTGACTTCCACCGACCGGGCATCGGTGTGTTAATCAAGGATTTCACAGGTGAGGTCCGTTCCACCACGCTCCGTCATTATTTTATTTTAACGCATTATTTTAACAGAACACATCGTCGACCTGCTGACCATCGGTAGACCTAGGGATTAGTAATGGTCACTTAACAGTGTCATGGTTATATAAGTAGACTGCCGTCGATAGACTTTTCTGCCTTCCGGCCAGGAAACAGTCAATTGTAGCCCGCTAAGCTAAACAAATTCGTCGCTTGCCGACTGCGTCGAGCAGAAGAATAGTGTACAGACCATGGCCAGTAAATAAGAAAGCCTCGGATTCCCAGCACCCCAGGCCAAGCCTTATAGTAATGGCATCACCACCGAGTCTTGCATTCAAATCACCCAGCAGCACCATCTGTTCCCTGGGCCGTAGTTACACTCTACCAGTAGTTACTGCAACTGCTGATATGCAAATAGCGGAAACTTTCCAAAATGCTAAAAAAAGGTCTTAACTCTAGTGCTAACTTACATGTTTTAAGACCTTTTTAAGTATTGAGACTCGAACATGCGAGAGGTTCTAAAATTGAGCCACGAGTGTAGCGAGTCGTATGTGTCTCGGCAGTCTCGGCCAAAATTCGAACCGAGATCTCGGTCTCGGCTTTCGGCCAAAACGGGCCGAGATTCTCGGCCCTGGCCGAATCTTCCCTCTTGACACTTGGCGATTTTGTTGGGTACTCACCAGTATTTTAAGCCCATTAGAAAGTTTATCATGTCATCGTAATGCAAGTTATGTAATTTTTTCTCAAACTTTGGCTGTAAATGCACTGTTTTAGCGTTGGCTATATTAAACAATAGTTAATTTTGTATTACTATATATTTTTTATGGAAAATGGGTGTTTTTTTGTATATATTATAAAATCTCGGTCTCGGTCTCGGCCGAAACAAACAAAGTAGTCTCGGTCGGACCTTATAGTTTAGTGTTTGACCCAGCTGTGTCCAGCCCAGTCCCATTTTAGCTTGACACCGTTTAAGGGGCGCAAATTCAGAGTGACCGCTCCTACGCCAGTGTGCTAATCCATCATACCACACTTGCAGGGTACGTAGTCCACAACGCGGACGAGCTCGAGAAGATAATGTTCGTCGGCAACAAGAACCGGCACATCGGCGCCACCGCCATGAACACCGAGTCCTCGCGCAGCCACGCCATCTTCTCCATCACCGTCGAGAGCAGCAAGAAGGTCGCCAACAAGGCGCACGTCAAGATGGGCAAGCTGCACCTGGTAGATCTAGCTGTGAGTATTCTCTAGTCAAAACTAAGAACGTCAAAATACACCCGTCCTTTACTTCCTTACCAATTAGAGAAAGTGTCAAAAAGAGAATGAACAGTCAAGTGCAAAAATATGGTTCGACATAATCAACTCATAAATATACGCTCTTATTACACCGGCGTAAGGTGCTATGGGACATATTTTTGAGTAAGATGTGCACCACCATATTTTTACACTTGACTGAACAACGACAATAATGTTACTTTTCCATTCCGCCAAACGTGCAAGTCAAATAGTTATACTTATACCCACTTGCGTATTTTTTTACAAATATATCTGCCTGTAAATTTCATACTGAAGGTAATGTACTATTTTAAACCCGCATCATATAACAATAATAACTAACTTTCTGACCATGAGATAAACTATTTTTTCCCAGGGTTCCGAACGTCAAAGCAAGACGCAAGCCACGGGCACCCGCCTGAAGGAGGCGACGAAGATCAACCAGTCGCTCTCCGTCCTCGGCAACGTCATCTCGGCGCTGGTGGACGGCAAGTCCACGCACATACCCTACCGGAACTCGAAGCTCACCAGGCTGCTGCAGGACTCGCTCGGTGGGAACTCCAAAACTGTTATGGTTAGTATTACACTTTAAACTTAACTTTTAGTAAAAGGTGTCTACCCTTTAACTTAAATTAAATTACTTAAACTTAAATTACTTAAAAAACTTAAATCGCTTTCCATGACGGGCCATCTACCAAGCATGTCAGTAGAACATACTACAACGTTTCTTCTAACAAACTGTGCTGCATGTCCCCTGGCTGACGGGACAGAATAACAACAATAAACAGTTGATTCACCTCACCCGTTTAATTTACAGGTTGTAACATATTCAAGTTGGTTACATAGATGCTCAGCATAACTTATACATATGGGGATGTTGAAATTAAACACTTTAGAACGGATTAATCGCGTTTGTTAACACCATGACCCTACCATTCGAGCCCTTTATAGCATTCGTTTTCACAGGGTTAAGATGATGACTGAGAGAATGCGAATTCTCCCCGTCAATCAAAAAAGTTACTTGTGCAAACTACCTACATACAAAAATATAAAATAGTTAAAAACAAAAACAAAGGTTGGTCTATAATGCCCAGAGGGGCTTATAAAGCTAGTAATACATAGCCTGCAGGGCATTCTATAATTAAACTATACATTGTAAAAAACCCTGTAAGGATTAATATACGAATAACATAATGAATAACAATCGCGGTAATAGAAGACAATATCATATGGGGATGTGTTTATAAGAGTTTCATGTCAAAAATGTCATGTTTATACAGTGTGTACCTAAATCTAATACGGGCGAACCTTTCTTTTAAATGGAATTGCAATTAAAATTTTATCCATAGAAAATAATTCGGCCCGCATGCAATGTAATGCAAACACACTCGCGTTAAACATTCGTTGACAACTGTCGGCGTCAAATATTTTATAGTACATTGCTGCTGAAAATATTATAAAACAATTAATTATGGGGTCATAATTAAGTGTAACTTAAAAATATGTTTTAATTATTGATAACACTAATGAATTCTACGTTTGGTTAAATTTATCGCCCGTATTAGACTTACACACTGTATTTTTGTCTTTAGGTTTTTTTTTTATGCTATAGGGGACAAACGAGCAAACGAATCGCCTGATGGTAAGCGATTAACGTCGTCCATGGACACCCGCAACACCAGAGGTGTCGCAAGTGCGTTGCCGGCCTTTAAGGTGGGAGTACGCTCTTTTCTTGAAGGTTTGAAGGTCGTATCGGTCCGGAAACACCGCTGGCGACAGTTCGTTCCACAGTTTAGCTGTGCGAGGCAGGAAGTTTCGGGAAAAGCGCACAGTTGAGGACTGCCAACCATCTAAATGGTGAGAGTGGAAATATTGTCGCGTAGGGCGATGGCGGAAAGAAGCGGCAGGGATTAATCCGAACAATTCCTCGGAACACTCCCCATAATACATTGTTTTCATTGACCGGTGTTGTATATAGGTATTTTGGTTATTTGTGTAGATAGCGACGATCGGGCCGGCCGAGAGCAACTACGTGGAGACCATCAGCACGCTGCGGTACGCCAACCGCGCCAAGAACATCGAGAACAAGACGCACGTCAACAGTGAGCCGGGCGACGCATTGCTCACCAGGTAATACCACAGCGTAATATATATATATCCTTCTCTTTCACACACTTCTCGAATGTTCCGTATAGCTATCTCTTTCTAAGAGTGCTGTCTCTTTCACACACTTCTCGAATGTTCCGTATAGCTATTTCTTTCTAAGAGCGCTGTCTCTTACACTCCTTCGAGAAATTTCGCCATATACCTACTGAATTGTACTTCAAACCAAGGCCTTTACATCATCATATCTATGGGTAGCTCTACACTGCGGGTATTTGCGTTTTTCCTCTCGCTCCCACCATTTAAATTTTGCTTCGGTGCGAGCGAACTATATAAATAATTAAATAAATAAATATTACGGGACAATTTTTACAGAAATCCACCTAGTCCCACGGTAAGCTCAATGCTTGTGTTGTGGGTACTAGATGCCTGACGATATAGGCACAGCGTAAGGATGTATTCTATACAGTGGGTGAACTCCGCCGATTTCTGGGTCATCGATGGGGGGCGCGCGGGGAAGGAGGCGGGGAGGAAACGCCGCCGAATTTCTATGAAAATTCGGCGGTCTATTTTAAGGGGTGTAAAATTGAAATTAGTTTGCCAGTCAGACTGTAATATCTTTCGCATAGTTTTGGACAACCCTGAGCCTCAGCTCGACCACCGAGCCGAGCCGCTGGCCGTGTATGAAGTTACCTCACTGTATGGAATGCATCCCTACGCTGTGGTAATACATAACACTCATCCATTCATCTTCTTTTTAGACTTTCGTACCTTAAAAGGAAAAAACGGACCCCTTGTAGGATCACTTTGTTGTCCGTCCGTCTGTCCGTCAAGACCCTTTATCTCAGGAGTACGTAGAGGTATCGAATTGAAATTTAAACTATATACTAAGGTCTATGGTCCTTTGAAACCGTATTCAGCGCTTTCCGAAATTCATCCCCTAAGGGATAAGAAAGGGGTTGAAAGTTTGTATGAGGAATGAATCATTATTCAGGTTGCAGACTTAAAACTTCGTTTAGACTCTTTGATACTACACAAAAAAAGTATATTTAGCGTTTTTCGAAATTCATCCCCTAAGGGATGAAAAAGGAATTGAAAGTTAGTATGAGATGTAGTTAAGACTCTTTGATACTATACAAGAAAAGTATATTCAGCGTTTTTCGAAATTCATCTCCTAAGTGATAAAAAAGGGGTTGAAAGTTTATACTTTATATCAGGTGTGAATCACTTTTCAGGTTGAAGCCTTGGAAACTTCGTTTAATCATTTTTATGATATACGGAACCCTCGGTGGGCGAGTCTGACTAGCACTTGGCTGGTTTTTTTTTCTAACCATGACAACTAGTGACGAGGAGTAGTTGATCAACCCCACATCGTTTGTTACAGGTTCCAACAAGAGATTGATCAACTCAAAAAACAATTGGAGGAGAATGAGAATGGTAAGCTTTTTCTTTTTTTGAATCAATAGTACTCGTGATTCTGGTTATAAAAAACCCAAAACTACCTATATTTTCAAAAAAAAATTAAAATGGTAGGTACCCTATTTTTGAAAATGCCCACCTTAAGTGTAAATAATAAAGGATTGCTTACTTAAGAAATTTCGTACTTTAGCTGGCGAGGTCGGGTGGCCTTGTGGTTAGGGCGTCTGCAATGAATCCAGGAGGTCGCTGGTTCGATCCCAGCCCTGACCACTTTTATCACTTTTTCTATAGTATATGACATCTCTTTCAATTTGTAATGTTGTTACTTGTTCCATGATTACTTATATATATCAACATGATTTTATTTTGTAATTTTTTATTCATGTTGATATTAAATTACTTTTAATGCTAGTGATGTATTTCACTTTCACCATACGATGACAAAATTCGCTGTGACGGGCAGAAGGTCGTCTGGTGTAATTGGAAGACCGGCAATCCATAGGCAGTGGGTTCGAATCCCATAACCAGTCTTTCGCAGTTGATTTTTTCTATTGTATGGATCTGTTACAAATCTGTGGTATGTTGTCACTTAATATTGTCTTCTGTTACCGCGATTGTTATTCGTTGAAATTAAACACTTTAGAACGGATTAATCGCGTTTATTAACACCGTGATCCTACGTTTCGAGCCCTTTACAGCACTCGTTTTCACAGGGTTAAGATGATGACTCCCATCTCAACCCTGTCATCATTCGTCGCGATTAATCCGTTCTAAAGTGTTGTCACTTGTTATACAGAATTGGAAGAGGAGGAGGAATGTGAGCTCAGTGAGGGTGAACTCACAGACGACACTCTCACTGAATCGGAGCTGGACTCGTTGGGGCCTGAGGAACGGAAGGAGCTTCGTCGGCTGAGGAGAGAGGAGAAGGTAACCTGCCCCCATTATTCCATCGATACTGTATTTAAATTTCTATAATACAGGGTGTTCTTGAGCATTTTCTTTAACTTTGTCATGTGGCTTGGCATAGTTAAGGAAACAGAATGGCATAGTTAGTTAGTTTTATAAATTCATAAATTTTTATTAGTAAAAAATTTCATACAAAATAATTACATGTTGCATCAACCGCTAATGTGAAACTGGCATTATAGTTGCCGATTTCTAAGTCTGAACTTTTGACACTTGAGTATTGACGTACTTAGTGATGAGGCTAAGACAAATCGTTTGTCAAATTCAGCGATTATTGATTTTAGCGATGAATTGTTTGATTCGATTTTACTACTACGGATTTGTATTTGATAAGACCGAGAAACTTCGACAAACTGCGCATTTGTCATACGATTTTTTCCAACGTCATCTTAGTTTCGTTTAGAAATCAATACTGTTGAATTCTTAAAATGTAAGATAAAAATCTTCATAGTTACTTTGTCTTATTTTAAATAACATTTTTTCCACATCGTACTTAGTTTTACTTTCGTTTTAATCGTTTTGTTTTGATTTTTTACTGTATTGCCTATTGATAACAAGATCGATTTTTATCGATTAACAGACAGTTGTATGAATTGGAACAGCAGACATGGTCACAACACTAAATTTAAAAAAAAAACGACGTAGACCGTAACTGTTGGCATGCTAAATTGTTATCGTAAAATATTCAATAACGAATGTATGAAAAAATTTAACATTCATCACATTATGTTTATGAAAAGTGAAATATTGTGTTTATGTACATGACTAGCTGTAATGTCTTTATGGGATTTTGTTTATAATTCCAAAGTGTCTTGCGCGTTTACGTTCTATGGGTATTTCGATGTGTCAAAAGTTCAGACTTAGAAATCGGCAACTATAGAATTAATTTTACTATGTAAATGATAACCATGACATATCAATGTCATGTCGAATACTCATACTCCGTTCACACACTTGCAAAAACCATACGAGATAAAATTAAATTAGTGATTATCTTCTAAATGAAGCTAATTAGAATACCAGTGTCTTTGAGAAAGTAACTTAATTTAAGCTAAAGAATGCGCCCTTAAAGTTAATGCATAAGGACATGAACACGTTGTATACCACAACGGGGCTTAATCTAAAACATTCAAACTAACCTCCGACGTTTCTAGGGCGACATTGTCCCCATGGAAATTGAAACGTCGGAGGTTAGTTTTCAATGCTTTACGCAATTAAATTCCTTTGTAGTAAATTTTTAAATGTGTGAGAGTCGTGAAAGTTTACATTATTTTAGATTACTATTTAGTAGGGAGGGAATGCAACGTTTAAAAAATTCTGTATGAAAACCGCAGTTTCGGATTAAACCGACGTTTTCTCATACAAAAAAACACGGTTAAGATCGCTATCAGTGGAACTTCCTAATAGTGTAAACAAACCGCAATATTAATCGTAATAACCTAACTTTTAGGTTTTAATGACCTCTCCAAGATTAATTTATGTATCTCATGTTTTGTATGTTACGATAATACGACCGTCAGTAGTGAACTGTTTCAGTGATGTTTGATGAGGTAGTGTGAAAATACAAGGAGAAATTGTGACAAAACATGTGACGCCTTCTGTTTACATTGTTACGAAGTTAAATTGGCGGCGATTTTACATGAATGGGAGTAACCGTATCGCTCACCAGGCGGCGCCACTGATGCGTGGGTCCTGTGTCAGTATGAGAGAATTGTCAAAGTTACGTTCGAAATGTTCCCGCAGGACCCACGTTCCACTAGCGCTCCTAGCGGAAAATCGACTCGCGGTAGTCCTCATTCAGTAAATCAACGTCACCGGCAAGCAAGCAGTTACTAAATCTAGTTTGAGTTAAACCAATCTCCTCGTATTCCTAAGAAGCTTAATTACAATTATAAAGCACGAATCAAATCACTTATTAAATGTAATAAATGTTTTGACTCATGTTTTCTTATTATTAAAGTAGTTTTTTAAATTTTAAATTGAAAGAGATGTCATTTACAAAAATGTGCCCCCGGTGAGCAGGGCTGCCTTGATCGGGTAGCCCAGTGGTTAGAGCGTCTGCCGCGAAAGCAGGAGGTCGCTGGTTCGATCCCGGCCCTGCTCACCGGGGGCCTTGGTCACTTTTTCTGTAGTATATGACACCTTTTTCAATTTATAAGCTTAATATTGTATTTTACTTTGTTAGGAGAAGTTAAACCGAGAAAAGGCGAACCAAGCGAGAAAGGTGCTGGAGGAGAAAAAGGCCGAGTTGCAGAGGACCAAGTAAGTATTCCACGGAAAAAGGATTTGAAACACTCACCGTGAAGTCTGATTTGACCAACAATAAGAATAACGACTGGGTTGAAAAAGTATTATTCTATTTAGTCCGTCAGTTAGCTTATCCAAATTTATAAGACATAATATTGTCTTCTGTTACCGCGATTGTTATTCATTGAAATTAATCACTTGGCGTCGCGTTTATTAATACCATGACCATACGTTTCGAGCCCATTACAGCACTCGTTTTCACAGGGTTAAGATGATGACTGAGAAACATAGGGTCATGGTGTCAATAAACGCGATTAATCCGTTCTAAAGTGTTTAATTTAAATTATTAGACACGTGTTTTTTTCCTGTTTCAAGTTAACTAAAATTGACGACGATACAGAGCATCAAAGTTCCGGGGTGGGGGCTAGTGACGTCACTTAGAGGCAAGAATCGTACCTAACTGTGACGTCACGCGAAACTTTAATGCACTGTATTTCCGTCGTTTTTCATTTGACGAGCAAAAGAAAAAATACGTGAAGAATATTTTTTTAATAATCTAACAGACTAATTAGATTTTTTTGTCGTCTATCCTGTTATTTAGTATTGTCTTCTATTATCGCGATTATGCTCGGAGTTTCTCTATGTGATCGAATCAGAAATGAGGAGATCCGTAGACGAACTAAAGTCACCGACATAGCCCTCCGGATTAGCAAGATGAAGTGGCAATGGGCAGGCCACATTGCACGCAGAGCAGATGGCCGAGGGTCGAAAAGTGGTCGGGTTGAGACCACGGCTTGGCAAACGCAGCGTAGGACGTCCCACAAGATGGACAGATGACCTTATGAAGGTCGCCGGGAGACGCTGGATGCAGGTCGCTTCCAACCTGTACATATGGAGGTCCAAAGAGGCCTATGTTCAGCAGTGGACGTCTTATGGCTGATATGATCGTGATTAGACTCTTGGGTTCGCTTTTGCCAACTAATCCCAAGATTTGGCGTAAGGGCTAGTTTTACGAAAGCGATTACCATCTGACCTTCCAACCCAGAGGGTAAACTAGGCCTTGTTGGGATTAGTCCGGTTTCCTCACGATGTTTTCCTTCGCCGAAAAGCGATGGGTAAATATGAAATGAAAATTCGTACATTAGTTCCGAACCTGTGACCTTCGGGTTGTAGGCCTCACGCTCTTACAGCTGGATCATCAACGCTTGAAACAATGTCCTTTACAGGAAACAGCAAGAGGAGCTGAAGGACAAGCTGCAACGCCTGGAGTCCAAGGTGCTCGTCGGCGGCGAGAACCTGCTGGACAAGGCTGACGCGCAGCGCAGGCTCCTGGAGCAGGCGGCCAGGGAGCTGGAGCAGAGGCGGCTCATCGAGCTGCGGCTGCAGGAGGACCTGCAGAAGAAGGAGGTATGTGCTGGAACTGCTGGACAAGGCTGACGCGCAGCGCAGGCTCCTGGAGCAGGCGGCCAGGGAGCTGGAGCAGAGGCGGCTCATCGAGCTGCGGCTGCAGGAGGACCTGCAGAAGAAGGAGGTATGTGCTGGAACTGCTGGACAAGGCTGACGCGCAGCGCAGGCTCCTGGAGCAGGCGGCCAGGGAGCTGGAGCAGAGGCGGCTCATCGAGCTGCGGCTGCAGGAGGACCTGCAGAAGAAGGAGGTATGTGCTGGAACTGCTGGACAAGGCTGACGCGCAGCGCAGGCTCCTGGAGCAGGCGGCCAGGGAGCTGGAGCAGAGGCGGCTCATCGAGCTGCGGCTGCAGGAGGACCTGCAGAAGAAGGAGGTATGTGCTGGAACTGCTGGACAAGGCTGACGCGCAGCGCAGGCTCCTGGAGCAGGCGGCCAGGGAGCTGGAGCAGAGGCGGCTCATCGAGCTGCGGCTGCAGGAGGACCTGCAGAAGAAGGAGGTATGTGCTGGAACTGCTGGACAAGGCTGACGCGCAGCGCAGGCTCCTGGAGCAGGCGGCCAGGGAGCTGGAGCAGAGGCGGCTCATCGAGCTGCGGCTGCAGGAGGACCTGCAGAAGAAGGAGGTATGTGCTGGAACTGCTGGACAAGGCTGACGCGCAGCGCAGGCTCCTGGAGCAGGCGGCCAGGGAGCTGGAGCAGAGGCGGCTCATCGAGCTGCGGCTGCAGGAGGACCTGCAGAAGAAGGAGGTATGTGCTGCAACTGCTGGACAGGGCTGACGCCCAGCGCTGGCTCGTCAAATTTGCCATCAAGCAAGAGCTAGCCTGAGATCATAAATCATCCTTAGTGCGGAACCCTCGGTGGGCGATACAGACTTGCACTTGGCCGGTTTTTTGATCTTATTTAACCTGTCTTGTTTATTCCAGGCCGAACGCCTCGACATCGAAGAGCGCTACTCCTCCCTCCAAGAAGAGAACGCAGCCAAGACCCGGAAGCTGAAGCGAGCGGTCCAACTCCTCAACTCCGCCAAGGCCGAGCTGGCGGACCAGCAGCGCGAGCAGCAGCGGGAGATGGAAGGCATCCTGGACTCCGTGCGGGCGCTGCGTCGGGAGATCCAGCTGGCTGACCTGGTGCTGGACTCCTACATACCCAAGGAGTACCAGGTAAGGACTACGAGATAGATAGAGTCGAAGATCGAGGGCATCCTGGACTCCGTGCTCTTCATTTCGCGACTTAAATTCGCACATTTCCGATTATGTTTGAGAAAAATGTATTTATGCCCGTTGATATTCAATGTATGTGTTATAATTTCCGCAGGCGCTGATCGAGCAATACGTGCACTGGAACGAACAGCTGGGCGAGTGGCAGGTGAAGTGCGTGGCCTACACCGGCAACAACATGAGCGCGCCGCCGCCGCCGCGCCAGCACAAGCATGTGAGTCATACAACCGGCCAAGTGCGACTCTATGTTGCTAATACACCAAGTAGATGAAATTTGACGTCAGCCACATATCATCATGCAACAGCGAGTAGTGGAACTAAGTATTAAAAAACTGGCCAAGTGCGAGTCAGACTCGCCCACCGAGGGTTCCGTACATCATATAAATGATTAAAAGTCCCCCCCCCCCTACCCCCTTTTTTTATCCCTTGGGGGATGAATTTCGGAACACGTGAAATACGGTTTTCTTATATATTATCAGAAAATATATAAACGAAGTTTCCAAGTCTGCAACTTGGAAAATTATTCACACGTCATATAAACTTTCAATCCCTTTTTTTTATCCCTTAGGGGATGAATTTCGAAAGAGTCTATAAACGAAGTTTTAACTCTGCAACCTTGGAAAATTATTCACACCTCATATAAACTTTCAATCCCTTTTTTTTATCCCTTAGGGGATGAATTTCGAAAGAGATTATAAACGAAGTTTTAACTCTGCAACCTGAATAATGATTCACATCTCATACATACCTTAAACCCCCTTTTTTATCCCTTAGGGGATGAATTTGGAAAAACGCTAAAGTTATACTTTTCTTGTGTAGGATCAAAGAGTCTAAAAACGAAGTTTTAAATCTGCAACCTGAATAATGATTCACATCTCATAGAAACTTTCAACTCCCATTTTTATCCCTTAGGGGATGAATTTCGGAAAAGGCGGAATACGGTTTCAAGGGACCGTAGACCTTAGTATGTAGTTTAAATTTCAACTCGATACCTCCATACCAGCACCATATGTACTGTAAAGTACTATTATTTAATGTCCACTCATCATTAGAACAAATGTTTTTACGTTTTCAGATGGAGCCCCCGGACCTGTCGTCGCGCTACCTGTCGTACTCGAGCGTGAACGCGCGCGCACGCGCCGCCGCCGCCTCCGCCGTGCCGCGCCCGCACACCGCCGCGCCGCGCGCGAGGCACTAGACTCAACCTTAATCACTGTATGTTAACGTTCATATTAGCGCGGCTAATGATGAAGCCACCAAATCCATCACCGTATAGGCTCCATGTTTGACAACTTTCAACCTTACCAACTATGTATTAACGTTCGTATTAGCGTGGCAAATCGTTCTAAAAGCTCACAGTCGTCACGCGTCCTACAGTATACTTACAACCTTAAACCACTGTATGTTAACGTTCATATTGGCGCGGCTAATCATGAAGCCACCGAATCCATCACCGTATTGGCTCCATGTCTGACAACTTTTTCAACCTTATCAACTATGTATTAACGTTCATATTAACGCGGCAACTCGTCGTTCCTTTTTTTATACCGCAACGGTGGCAATCAAGCATACGGCCTCCCTGTTGGAAAGCGGTCACTGTAGCCTATGGACACCTAAAATTCCATGGGTGTATGCGCGTTGCCGACCCATTAAATCTCGTACACTCCTTTTTTGAAGAACCCCTTACTGTAACATTTTGGGAAAACCTCTGAAATTCCTCTGAACCGCTTTCAAAGCGCACTGTCGCATCGCATCCTATAGTATATTTTCAACCATAACTGTAGAGCGCTAACAACCATATTAGCGTGGCAAATGATGAAATCGCCAAATCCTTCAACTTATAGGCTTATGTTTGACAACACATATTAGCGTGGCAACTGCAAGTGAAGTCTTATATGCTCTATCTAGTAGTTAAGGTGATCTATGATTCAAAATGACAATAGAATACCGGGTGTTTCCTGTAATGGGGCAGTAAATTTAACCGTAGTAACCTAGCCATTTTTGTTCGACTTTAAAAAATTATGAATTCTGTTTTTCAATGTACGTTAACATCAGCCGAATTGACGTCTCTTGTCATAGTTCCAAAATGATAAATTCGAAGCCTGCATTGATATTATTTAGGATTTGCACTGAGTTGTAATATCTTGAGTGTATTTAGAACAAAATGTTTAATAAATTAACAGTATTTTTATACATAACCAAATGACATTTGTATTATTAGAATTAACGCTTTTTTTTAGTTTTCTTATACTAGTCTCATTCCAGTGATGATTTATTTTATTTTTGTTATACTAGTTAGTAGAATTTGAGGCTGGCTTTCTTTATTAATACGAAAGAATGTCAATGTATTGACGTTCAAAATTTAGAAAATTTACACTTACTGTATAGGATGATTTTCCAATGTCCAACCATATTCTACTAGATACTTTACTTTACCTGCTGATTTTTTGCTTGCTTTAGAAGAGCAAAGCAAGCAAAAAAATCTGTTGCATTTCAGTTGATTTGATATAAATGTTTTGTATGAGATAACCATAATAATGGTACAGATTTTTTGGCTTGATCTCGCAGTAAAAGTAACATTACAATTTTTATAATTATGGTTACGTTGGAAAAACATCCTGTATTTGCTTGAAATGTCTTGTCTTGAAACATAATGATCTCTTTATTACGTTTGTGATTATGATTTCACTAAAAACGATGTACTGTATTTTTATATTTTTAAATGTAACACACATGTTTTATAAATAATATATTAAATAACGTACCTGAGTGGTTTTATTTGTACCTCCCACAAAAACGTAAGATTAAAAGATAAGTACCTTTTTGTACCATTCGGGGTTGAAATTCTGGGTCCATCGGGTCCCAGCGCACGCAAGTTTTTCGTAGAAATCGCGAAACGTCTGGTTGATGTAACTGGTGACCGAAGAGCTGGTGGCTTCCTCGCACAACGTATCAGCATTGCGATACAACGAGGAAATGCCGCCAGCATCCTAGGTACAATGCCTCAAGGACCTATTTTAGATTTAAGGTAGGTAGAGGTAGGTAAGTTACACTTACTGTATATATTTCGAAAATAAATGTTATATTCCCAATAACACCACGTGACTCAAGATTGTCGTAGATGGCGCTGTTTAAAGTATTTCCCACATAACTCGAGATAGAACCAAAAAGTCTATGTACCTCGCGTGGCGAAAGAAGCCAAATCGGCTCCTTTTCAGGTCGCTCCAGACCGCTGACTGTCCCCGTTTAAAACAGAAAATGAATAAACGCCGTGAATCTCGAGTATATTAAATAATATTAAAACGGGTCACTAACCTAATTAAGCTAACCTACACTTAACTCAAAGTGCACGACTTGCCTCTGCCGCGGGAGGACGCTCCTGATGACGATCTTCGTAAAGTTCGAAACGTGAGCGAAAATCGACTTAATTACGTGAGTGACCTGTTTTAATATTACCAGTTTTAATTTTTATGTACTTATTCCTAAAGTAATGTATGCCAAACATTACAAGCTTGCTCTCCTTACAAATTGATGTTTTTTTTGTTCTACCTATAGGTATGTGGTTTCGTTATCTAGGACAAAGTGTTTATATTTTAAAATTTGTTTGAACTACAGTTGAGCATACCAATTCATACCGACCTGAAACGAAAAAAACTATCACCTCAGTATTAATCATGCCGACCAAGTTGTAAATAGGTATTTGAAAAATAATAGGGGTTTGCTAAAATATTTTTTTGATAAAGTAAATATTTTCGGAAATATTCGCTCCGGAAGCTAAACAAAATTTGTGATATACCATTTTAAGCTAACATGGTCATTTACATTATAACTAATATTTAAAACTTGATAGCGAGTTTTTAGTTGTGATCTATACCCACACGCCATAGCGATCTACCCTCGCAGCTCATCAGTTTACTCCGAGAACATGACGCTTGCAACAGTGTCGAAATATCGGGTGCTCAATAAAACAAACATACATGGTAATTATCACGTTTTAAATATTAGTTATAAAATTTGTGATCTTTCGAGATTTCAATAATGTATCAAATGATTTATGCATATCTAAGCCCTAAACATGACGCCACTGAAAACACGGAACGTATTGAAGCCACATAGATTGTTATACTAGTAGCAATGACATAAATTCCAGTGCTAATATTTTACACAGCAAAATATATATTATTTTTAAACTGTTATTTAGTGAAACTGCTAGGTATCTTGTGTTCAAGCACTACAGCCAAGGAACAGTCGTTAGAAGAACTTGCATTAAACTTTTCCATGCCTAAATACGAATGTTTTCAGTCAGACGCCGTCACCGAAGTGTCAAACTGAATTTGAACTTTATGAGTGTTATAATTTAAACTTTCGTGATCATACTGATATTAAATTGCAACGGTTAACACTCACGTATTTTTATCACAATAGGCGTGACATGTTTTGACTGCATCGGGCAGTCATCGTCGGACAGACAGAGTGGTGTTGTTACCTTCTGGCACCAGTGATGCCCGAGCCGCGAAGGTGAAAACACTATTCTGTCTGTCCGACGATGACTGCCCGATGCAGGCGAAACATGTCACGCCTATTGTGATAAAAATACGTGAGTGTTTATTAATGTCCATGTTGCTGTGACCAAGTCTTTGGCATTGAACCAGCTGTGCCAATATACAGTGGGTAAATCTAATACGGGCGAATATACGGGGGAATTAGACGACCCTGCCTGCTAAGCTGATGGTCCTGGGTTCGAATCCCGATAAGGGCATTTATTTGTGTGATGAAAACTGATATTTGTTCCTGAGTCATGGATGTTTTCTATATATTTATGTAATATATATATCGTTGTTTGAGTACCCGTAACACAAGCCTTTTTGAGCTTACTGCGGGACTTAGTCAATTTATGTAAAAATGTCCTATAATATTTATTTATTTAAAAAAATACTCTTAACAGTAGGTAGTTAGTATAAATAGTGTACTTATTACAGGCGTTGCCAGTAAATAAGAAAGCCTCAGATCACATGTTTGTCGACCTCAGTTTCGTTTCGGCCGACAATTACGCGAAATCTGAGACATTTCTTACTTTTCAAGCCTCGGTGCGTAATCTACTAATATTTATAATTGCAATTAGAATGTTATTCATGTAAAATAATTCAGTCCGTAATGTAATGCGAACACGCTCGAGGGCAGTTACTTTTAAAATCTCTTGTTAACCTTCAGTACATTGTTGCTATAAAGTGTAACTTAAAATTACCTTAATTAATGAAAACACTAATGAATTCTGTTTGGTTTAATTTATCGCGCATATTAGACTTACACACAGTATACGTCCTTGGCGTGGAAAAGGTTGAAGGGTCATTAGAGAGGGACAGCCTACTCCCGTGAGAGTAGCACAGCATCAGAGATGAAGCTAGACACGCTGGTGCGGAAGGTGCAGTCGCACGAGTCGCTGCGGTCGCCGCCGCCCGACGCGCCGCTCACGCACCTGCTGCGGCGCAAGAGGAAACCTGTTCACAAGGTAACATTTCATCAATAAAGGATCATTAGAGAGGGACAGCCTACTCCCGTGAGAGTAGCACAGCATCAGAGATGAAGCTAGACGCGCCGCTCACGCACCTGCGGCGGCGCAAGAGGAAACCTGTTGACAAGGTACCATTTCATGAAATAATCATTAGAGAGGGACAGCCTGCTCCTGTGAGAGTAGCACAGCATCAGAGATGAAGCTAGACACGCTGGTGCGGAAGGTGCAGTCGCACGAGTCGCTGCGGTCGCCGCCGCCCGACGCGCCGCTCACGCACCTGCTGCGGCGCAAGAGGAAACCTGTTCACAAGGTACCATTTCATCAATAAAGGATCATTAGAGAGGGACAGCCTACTCCCGTGAGAGTAGCACAGCATCAGAGATGAAGCTAGACGCGCCGCTCACGCACCTGCGGCGGCGCAAAAGGAAACACGTTCACAAGGTACCATTTCATCAATATTGTTCCCTGATACATACATCCACGTACATGTAGGGCTGTAGCTAGGGGAGGGGCATTATGGGGCAATGCCCTACTTTAAGAAATTCTATAAACTCCGATAATGCCCTACTTATCTCAATTTCTACTCCTGCAAATTTTGTGAAATGCCTTATAATTAGGTTAGTTTAGCATCCGTCGTTCGGATGTTGTTCGGAAATCAAAACGATTGAAGATTTAATCGACTCCATCCGAGCTATCCCAGCCCAGCTAGGGTTGCTAATATACAGGTTGCGTTTGGTTTAAGTCTAGTTTGAAAAAATAGCTTATCAACCACTGATATCGTGGGGTTAATCCTGCTCACGACTCATGAATCAACCTGTATATTCTGCGAATTCCAGTTCTCGCACGTACCGTGCAAAGTGGATACGTCACCGCCGCTGCTACGGCTGACGCCGCCGCTGGCGCTGCGCAGCGCGTCCAAAGCAATCCGGCTGCAGCAGGAGAACATGATGCTCCTGCGGCTCATCAGGAACAACCACTACACCCGGGTCAGTACGGATCCGGTCACTTAGGGCCACTTTCCTCGCACGGCCACGTACCTGGCATGCCCACATCCCTGAACGTCCATGTCGCTCGAACGGCCATAACACTAGAAAGGCCACGTGCCTGCCACGCTACGTGTATACCAGTCTTTTTCAGTCCGCGGTGCACTTGCAACTTTAAAATTGTCACGACGCCCCTATTAGAAATAGACGGGATGGCGGCGCCCCTTTGTTCTAGGTGGAGCGTCTCGCGGCGCCCTTCTGTACTTTCCACAGCGCCCCAGGGCGCCGCGGCGCACAGATTGGGAACCATATCATAAATATTCATATGTGTAATCTGTTTAATCTACTTAAAACAGCATTATCAAATGACATTCGTGAATTTTCGCTCGCGCCGTCGCTTCCAACCGGTACATATTGAGGTCCAAAGACGAGGCTTATGTTCAGCAGTGGACATCTTATGGCTGATATGATGAAATGACATACGTGAATCTTAGGTGCTGTTTACTGATTCCCGTAGTAGGTATATACTACGTGTTCTATAATTACTATTTACAAAGATTTATTTATTTCATTCTTCATACTTTTTGCTATTTAGAACGAGATATTTACCATGTATATTTGTTTTTATGAGCTCCCGATATTTCGGCACTGTTACAAGTGCCATGTTCACGGTGTAACTGATTTGCTGCGAGTTCTACGGGGTGTGGGTAAACCACAAATAAAATAAGAACTCGCAGCAAATCAGTTACACCGTGAACATGGCACTTGTAACAGTGCCGAAATATCGGGAGCTCATAAAAACAAATATACATGGTAAATATCTCGTTTTAAATAGTTATAGTGTAAATGACCATGTTAGCTTAAAATCGTATACTACGTGTTCTGTCGCCCACAGGGCCGCGTCGACAGCCGCTGGCGTGAGCTGCCGGCGGGCAACCGGCAGTACCACGCCGCGCGCGTCGACTTCAGCGAGAGGACGCACAAGGAGAACCAGCGCTTGTATAAGATATTCACCACTGCGGTTAGCACAGAATGTACTAGGATATCTCACTTAAACTTGGCATAGACGAACTACAGCCAACAGCTTCGCCAACGCAGTAGGTACCAACGCGGGACTCAGTTTTATGAGGGTACGTTTTGGAGGTCAGATGCCTCAGCGGTCCGGATAGCCTCACCGTCTAAGTCTAAATGCTGAATGGGATACATGCTCTTTAGAATGAAATAACAAGTACATTAAAAATTAAACCTCTCAAAATTTAAATAGTTGCGACTGTTCTTTGATTTGCTTTAAAATACATATATTAAAGAACGAATCTTCAAATATTATACAATAGAATAGAACGTCGAAATTCCGAAATATGTCGAGCAAGTTTCGGTTTTATAGACGTGAGTAACCCGATATAAGTATATTAATATGTCTACTCACTGGGATTTTGGGAAAAATTAACTACCTGGTCAAACAATGTGTTTATTGTGTTTAGGAACCCCGGCTCACAACAACAGCGAAGCTAGAGCAATGGTGGACGCGCATGAAGCGGGAGCGAGAGCGTCGCTCGCACGGACCCTGGCTGCTGACGCCGCCCGCCGCGCGCATGGACCCCGCCTTCGACGCGCCAGAGGGCGTCGTAAGACCAAGGTTCAGTCTGTTCCTGGCGATAGTGTAGAGCAGTATGGGAGCAATGTGACTGCTTTTCTATTGCTTCGCGGTCTGATGGCTTCCAATTGACATATTAGGTGTATAATATATAGTAAACGCACCGATAATAGACTGCCTAAGAGGAATAAGACGCAATATGAAAAAAAAACCACATTAATATTGACACCGCCGGTCATTCAGCTGCTGAAGATTGAGGTTTTTGGTCTTTCCGTCTTGGCGGTTTGAAATGGTGGTGGAACGAAGGAGGTTGGGTGATATCAGCGGATTAAGCTGAAAATTACCGTCACAGTTGTTGTTACTTTGTTAAACCAGCATGTAACGTGTTACGTTCATCGAGTTAATCATGATTCAAGGTCAACCTGCAATCAGTTGTTACTGCAGAAATGTTTGTATTTAGTGATATTGGACTAGTTTTCACTGGAAAATCTTATTATCTGATGGTATATGGCTATCTGGTGGCTACTGTACATACTACAAAGGTTTCTCCATTATGTTATGGCTCTTAAAATATGATTTTCCTGTGCAGAACTCAAAAATATAATAAAATATAGCTTAATCTTATTTTTCCTGAACTTTTCCCGGTTTATGCCACGCACGGCTCAAATAGCCTCTGTCCGCTTTGGGAACTAATCCTAAGAATTAAACTTCAACCGCGCCTGCCATCCTACCAACTGCGCCAATAATGTCACTATCTTTAACTTTTTAAAGACACCTTCATAAACATATGAGCATTTCCAAGGCTTCAAAAATATCTGTACACCCTTAGTACATTGACAATACGGTGTAAATGTTCACATATTATGCATTCAGCTGCATAGATATTTATGAACTGAAACAGGTTGAAATAAAAAAATGGCAACAGCGTAGTGTCGTCGTAAGACGTTGGTATGACGTGAGACTTTCAATCCGAAGGTCTCGGGTTCAAATCCTGCCGGCTCGTACTAATGAGTTTTTTGGAATTTTCGAAATATCATTTGATATTATTACCAATCGCTTTTAAAACCGAATTAATTTCGATAAGGTCTAGTTTACCCTCTGGGTTGGAAGGTTCGATGGCAGTTGCTTTCGTAAAACTAGCGCCAACGCCAAATCTTGGGATTACTGACTATGGTTACCGCTGATGGTAAACGGTCACCGTAGCCTATGGACGCCTGCAACTCCAGGGGTGTTACATGCGCGTTGCCGACGAACCCGTAAGGTAAAGCGCGTTGCACGAACCCCGCAGCTAGTTTATTCCACCCATAGGCGGAAGATTTTGTGTCAACTTAAAATACAGAGTGACACTCCCCTGAGTATTTGCAATGCAGGCGAGCATCATACGAAATAGTCCTGAAGGTTTTTATATGTGCAGGGTGTCACTGTCGTTGCGTATCCGCGGCGGTGCGGCGCTGGGCGAGCTAAGGCTGGAATTGTTCGCTGAGGCGTGTGTTCGGACTGCAGCTGTCTTCATTGCTTTGCTGCCCGCCTACATCGGCTCCGTGTTTCACAGGTCAGACTTTAGTCTTCATCTAACGCTTTATAAGGGTAGCGGTCGCAAATAGACCATCTTGTAACACCATCTTTCTGTTTCGTACCTCAAAAGGAAAAAACGGATCCCTTATAGGATCTCTTTGTTGTCCGTCTGTCAAGACCCTTTATCTCGAAAACGGGTAAAGGTAGCAAGTTGAAATTAATATCACATACACAAATTTGTAGTTGCTTGAAGCTGTAAAAAAATCAAACTTTTACGTTAAAGCAATCATAAGATACGGCTGCGCATTTCCCATACGTTTGCAATGAGCATCAAAATGTATAGGGTACAGTCAAGTGTAAAAATATGGGTGGACCCATCTTACTCAAAAATATGTCCCATAGCATTGTATTCCATTGTTTGACGGCCTCCTAGCCTAGTTGGTAGTGACCCTGCCTACGAAGCAGGAGGTCCCGGGTTCGAATCCTGGTCAGGGCATTTATTTGTGTGTTTATCACGAATATTTGTTCCTGAGTTATGGATGTTTTCTATGTATTTAAGTATTTATACGTATATATCTATTATATATATCGTCGTCTAGTACCCACATCACAAGCCTTATTGAGCTTACCATGGGACTAGGTCGATTTGTGTAAGATTGTCCAATAATATTTATTTATTTATTTATTTAATAAGAGCGTTAGTACCATATTTATGAGACGATTTTGTCGATTCGTATTTTTGCACTTGACTGTACTTGCCGTTGACCCAGAATCACGAAATTTTGTAAAAAGCAAGAGCTTGTAGCACAAGTACAGTAAAAAATCCGAATACCGGTTAATTCCATCACCAGTATTTTAAGTACCTAACGTACCGTCCCGCCCGAGGCTCTCGGACGAGCGTGTAGTAGGTTGCATTCGCCCGCGGCCGAAACATTCGGCCGAGAGCCCGAGCATGTAGAGCCACTATTATGAGCAGTGTTCTTATGGAAGACCATAGACAACGTTATAATGTGTACTTTTTTAATATCGCTGTCAGTCATCTAATTGACAGATAGAAGTGCAGGTCCTATACCACGAAAATCGAACGATTGCGGATTTGTATCTCCATCTCTATCACACTTGCATATTGGAGTGACAAAGAGGTTTTCCCGTCAATGCCAATTTTCGATGTTCGTGGTAGGCATGCTGGAGTATCACCGTGCGTTTACATGCTCGGGCTCTCGGCCGAATGTTTCGGCCATCTTAGTACACGATGATTCGAGACAGACTATATAGAGAAAACTTAAGCCAGACCAGAGACAATTTAAGTACTTTTTCAGGTAGTTTGGTTGAGTTAAAAGGTGTCTTAAATAATTTCACTTCGGGTAAAGCTATTTAAAAAGTGTCTTAAATGGTTTCAATCACCAAAGCTATTTAAAACACAGTTTAACTCACTGAAACTACCTGAGAAAGCTTAAATTGTCTATGGTCTGGCTTAAACTTAATCTATATAGTCTGTCTCGAATGAGCGTGTACTAGGGTGGGCCGAATCATTAGGCCGAGAGCCCGAGCATGTAAAAGCACCATCACACTTGATACTTCTTTTTCTTACGCTAGTATTGATTGCCATCCCGAAAAAAGGGATGGATAAAGTTTTGTTGTTCAACTGTTACTGCATTCGTTCGGTGGTCAGATTATATATTCGAACTCTACCTGTTAGTTAAAACGTGGTAAAACCTGGTAAAACCTTTTTACTTTGATGACACTCGTGACCATCGAATATAACAATGTCAATCATACGTCACATTTTACTATAAATATTTTTATCAGTATTTAAGCATAATTTTTATTAAACTCTGCGCTAATAAATTATAAAAACTTCAAATATTTGAACAAAAAAGTGTCTTTGGAGTTTATTAACCCCTTTCGAAAATAATTCAATAAATTTCGACGATTTGAACTTGAAACCGCGAGTGTAAGTGAAGTGACCTTGAGATGCTGGTGCCAGAAGCAGGTGCTACGGGTGAGCTGCTGCTCAAGGTCATCGGGCCCGAAGGTCAGGCGCTTGTCGCATACTACCCAGAGGATACTCTGGTCGAGGAGTTGAAGAACCGGTGAGTTGGTCCTATATGATTTGTTAATTATATCTCAATAAGAAAAACGTAGATTGTTTTAAGACATTTTGAATGTCTCCGCGTGAACTCCAATCGATAGTCTTTTGACTTGCGTCGGTACCGAACCGACACTTGGGCTGCCCTCGCATCCCACGATCACCGGTGCACGCCGCCACCAATATAATACTAGCGACCCGCCCCGGCTTATAAATACAAAGTCATTTATTCATTGTAACAAAATAAAAAACAAACTAAATATTAAAATATAATATGCAAACTGTTTACCACGAAATGGTCTCGCCTCAGCGTAATGCTTACCCGAAAGTAAGCGCTGATCTTCCGGCGATACCATTTAAGGGCCAATAACGTTTAGTGTGACACGGCCTTTTGATATCCTGAACGCATCTGTAGCGTGAGTAGCGTCCCTTATTATAAATACAAACCTTCCTCTTGAACCACTATATCTATTAAAAAAACTGCATCAAAATCCGTTGCGTACTTTTAAAGATTTAAGCATACATACATACATACATACATACAGCGGGAAGCGACTTTGTTTTATACTATGTAGTGATTTCTAATAGTAGGCAACCCTAGCCTCGTGTGGGGGCCAAGCGTCAATTGTTTAAGCTTGAACTGAAAATGTGTTATGCCAAACCGTTTTGAACACTACGCAAAAAAGAATGAGGACTACCGCGAGTCGATTTTCCGCTAGGGGCGCTAGTGGAACGTGGGTCCTTCGGCCTGCGGGAACATTTCAAACGTCACTTTGACAATTCTCTCATACTGACACAGGACCCGCGCATGAGTGGCGCCGCCTGGTGAGCGACAATACGGTAGCTCCAATTGACGCTCGCCCGCGCGCTCCTCCGCACAACGCTAGGGTTGCCTATGATATTACTACACTTTTACTATGGGAGGTCGATTTCTATTCTGCCGAAAAGAATAATAGACCTCCCATAGTATAGTAAAAGCGACCGACAGTTTGACACAATTTGTATGGAGATGTCAATTTCGAGTTGTCGTTTTCGAAGTTGATCCCATAGAAAAAGTTGTTAGTAATCATGAGTAGAATCAGTATATATCATTTTGTATCACGTGAAAGATGCACTAGATGTGACGGGCAGCCCGCGAGTCGGATTCGACACAAGACAATAGACTATCGATTCAAGCCTGCTACACAACGTAGAGATGTATTCCATACAGTGAGGTAACTTCATACACGGCCGGCGGCTCGGCTCGGTGGTCGTGCTGAGGCTCAGGGTTGTAAAAAACTATGCGAAAGATATTACATTCTGATTAGCAAACTAATTTCCATTTTAGACCCCTTAAAATAGACGGCATTTCCTCCCCGCCTCCTTCCCCGTGCGCCCCTCATCGATGACCCAGAAATCGGCGGAGTTAACCCACAGTATAGAATACATCCTTAGTTCCTTACGCTGTGCCTGCTATATATAATCTGTGGTGTAACCTTGAATGTGTCAGGGCGGTTGAGAACTTCTACCGCGGCGGCGCGGGCGCAGCGCGCTACAAGCTGGTGCGCGTGTGCGACACCGCCACGCTGCACGACTTCCTCACGCTGGCGCAGGAGCAGCTGCAACCGCAGGTTCTTCTCACTCTTGGGTTAAACCTTTAAGGGCCACTTGCACCACCCGGAGTTAGCCACATAACGCACGTGGGATATGACAGCTTAACTCCGGATTTTCAGATAACCTTGGGTGGTGCAAGTGGGCCTAAGCAACGCAGGGGAGCCGGCATACGTACAGTCAAGTGCAAAAATATGGTTCGACATAATTGACTCATAAATATGGTACTACGCACTTATTACACCGGCATAAGGTGCTATGCGACATATTTTTGAGTAAGATGTGCACCACCATATTTTTACACTTGACTGTACCATTCCCCTGTGACGAAGTACAGTCAAGTGCAAAAATACGTATCGACCAAATCGTCTCATAAATATGGTACTATACTACGCTCTTATTACAACGGAATAAAATGCTATGGGACATATTTTTGAGTAAAATGTGTCCACCCATATTTTTACACTTGACTGTACAAGCCCAAGTGGGCATACGCGGGCCTGTGTTGTGACTAGTACACAAAAATATGCTTGTTTTTAGGGTTCCGTACCTCAAAAGGAAAAAACGGAACCCTTATAGTATCACTTTGTTGTCTGTCTGTTTGTATGTAATGTGTAAAATGTGTTAGAAGTGCGTCTGTGTGCACTTTTTGCCCCGCAAAAAGTGACGGAATAATTCAATTTTCATCACACCTGCTCATAAATGGTGATATTATATGCAAGCATACTGAGACTTATTGAGCTGTAATAAGCCCATGGTTGTAAAGGATTTTCATAAATTTTACCGCAATTTAATCGCAATAAACAATTCTAATTTAATTTACGTTTATGTATGAGCTTGCTACGAGTGTAACGTAATGGAAACTCAAATTTTATACATATGGAAATTTTATTATCGGGTTCGAGTCAGATCGCGCTTCTGTTTCGAATGAGCCCGAGCAAGTCCAGGAAAAAATAGATTTTCGGTTTCTTTTTAATGCTAATCTGTGAGCTAGAAATAATATGTGAAGTCGCGGCTAACAGGAAGAGTTGCTCCTGGTGGAGCTGCGCGTGCCCATGGCGGGCGCGCTGGACCTGGGCGCGGTGCGCGCGCCGACGCCGGCCGCCGTGGCCGCCGCCACCGCCGCGCTGCCGCCGCCGCGCGCCGCGCCGCGCCAGCCCAACCTGCAGGCGCTGCTGGCCACCAACGAGCTGTCGCATGAGCTCAGGAAGGTATGACCAGTCAAGTGTAAAAATATGGTGGTGCACATCTTACTCAAAAATATGTCCCATAGCACCTTAACGGCCTCCTAGCCTAGTCGGTAGTGACCCTGCCTACGAAGCAGGAGGTCCCGGGTTCGAATCCTGGTCAGGGCATTTAATTGTGTGTTTATCACGAATATTTGTTCCTGAGTTATGGATGTTTTCTATGTATTTAAGTATTTATATGTATCTATCTATTATATATATCGTCGTCTAGTACCCACATCACAAGCCTTATTGAGCTTACCGTGGGACTAGGTCGATTTGTGTAAAATTGTCCCACAATATTTATTATTTATTATTATTATTTATTATGCCGGTGTAATAAGAGCGTAGTACCATATTTATGAGTCGATTATGTCGAACCATATTTTTGCACTTGACTGACCTTAAAAAACCTAAAAAAAACTTCTTCCGTCGGGCACTTCGAGGCGAGTCAGATTGCCCCGAACTTGTACAAACGACAGAAAGATGTAAGCGGGAAGATGTAAGCGTGCGCGTCGAACACACAATGCGCCATGATGGGCGATGATAAGGGACGCAGTTATGAGTAATAGGGGTTACGAATAGCGTTGAAAATTCTGGAGAAATCAAATGCTTTTTCATGATTTAATATGAAACTTTCGTTTATAAATTTCCGAAATGTTCGTGTTTTTTAAGAAAAATATCTGTTTCAATTATTTCTCTCCCAATCTCATCGATCTGGCCCTTTTGTAGGTGTAAATTAGACCCAATATACATTGATTTAGAGTTGAAAATAAGTGCGGTAATGATAATTGTTTTTTTCCGAAAGAATCCGAAAAAACGAGGCGGAAGGGAAAAAACTGATTATTTCCAGACTTTTTCAACGCTAGTTACGCAATACTGCTGTGTGCTGTATAGCTACGTCCCGTATAAAGGCGCATGATGGTCCATTACGTGAAGCGGCCAATATGGTTTGTTCGACGTGGCGCTACTGCTGCAACCCTTGCATTAAATAGAAAACTCCCGTGAGTATTAGATATATTAATATAAATAATATACTTATATCTAGGGAATGCTCCCGGTACTGAGTTTGTATGTCGAGAACCAGAAATTCCCAGTTATTGTATAGAAAACCAGTACCCGGGAGCACGCCCTACTTATACCGGACTACTCACGTCTATAAAGTCTTGAATAAGATTGCTCTGCGCACACTAGGCACTCATGAATTCATGATTATGGGACGCGGACCGTTCCGAAACATGTCGAGCTATTCTCGACTTTATAGACGAGAGTACCCGATATAAAACTTATAATTATATTATATTATTTCTCTAAATTTGTCCACCACCCAAAGGTTGTCTGGAAGAGATCGCTTTTTAGCGATAAGACCGCCTGTTGTGTGCCAATTATTTTTTATCTTGTACAACAGTTTTCTTTGTATGTGTATTTATCATTATTGGTGAGCAATAAAGAATATTATTATTATTATAAAAGTATATTAAAATCAAAAATCAAAAATACCTTAAACATAAAAATAAAAACAAGTCAGTTAGACGAAAAGTGCAGTCTATCCCAGTGAAGCTGGAATAGTCCGTCTAGGCGCGTTGCCACCGTCTGTAGGAGGCTATTCGGGTTATATTAATATAACCCTTGCATTGTTTGTCATCATTTGCCCCCTGTTGTTGCATGTCACACGAACTGTGTGACGGGATTTTCGTTGTAGATCCTGATAAGTCTGGTGGAGGCGGGCGCCCGCCTGGCGGCGGCGGGCCCGCACTACGAGCGCGCGCTGCAGCAGCTGCGTGCGGCATTGCAGGCGCCGCGCCCCGTCACGCGGCCCGTCGTCGAGGTATCCCACACTGCATTATAGTAGGCTTGTGCCGGTCAGGAACTAAGAACTAAAAGGAATGAAATCCCATCACGGACCGAATGGAACTAGTTCCTCGCCAAAAAGTTAAATCGGTCCTCGGTCGGTTCAGTTCAGTTCAGACGGAGCGACACCCATTAAAACGTTCATACGAATCATTAGTTCCGGCCCCGGTACTTATTCCCAGACGTAAAAATTCGCACTGAACTAAACGAACTAAAGACCTAAAACCCCGAACTAGTTCCTTTGACCGATTGAACGAGATGGGAGTGCTCCCTTCAAAGACCAAGCGCAACTGTACATTTTAGGTTTCCGTAGTCAACTAGGAACCATATAACCTTTTAGTTTCTTCATGTCTGTCTGTCTGCTGCTTGCGTCTTGCGGCTTGGCAAATAAGCACACAGCCCGCGCAACGGTGAGCGGGTTCCGTAGCCTATGGATGCCTGAAACGCCAGTAATTCAGTTATTTTAGGAATTGTCACCCTTGTTGGCGTGGTGAAATTGGGGCCGGCGGTGAACATTACGTAGCATTTAATCGATGCTATTGGGGTTAATCAACTATTTCTTGTCTCTTGTTGCCACGGTTACTGTCTCCTGGGTCACTTTTAAAATCACGGTTTTGTGGCATTTAAATTCACAAATTTTTGATAGTTATATAAGTTATATTCCTTTTCCATGATGGGCCATCTACCAAGCATGTCAGTGGAACATACATACACAACGATTCTTCTAACAAACTGCTGCATTTGTACCCTGGCTGACGGGACAGAATAACAACAAGAAATAGTTGATTCACGCATTTAAGATTTTTTTTAATACTACGACGGTGACAAACAAGCATACGGCCCGCCTGGTGGTAAGCGGTCACCGTAGCCTATGGAAACCTGCAACTCCAGGGGTGTTACATGCGCGTTGCCGACCCTTTAAAAAAAGGAGGTTTCGAAGCTTTGCTCCGTGGGTCCCCAGCTGTCAACACAGTGAATCCTCTTGGAGCTCTGGCGACCTTACTCACCAACAGAAACACAACACTATGAGTAGGGTCTAGTGTTATTAAACTGCGGTTTCTGTAAGGTGGAGGTACTTCCCCAGATGGGCTCTGCTCCAGATTTGAGCGAGGCGACATTCGTTGTGGTGAGCCCTACCACACTAAACGATATGCGTTCGCTGTGCCCATACCTCTCTTAATTGATGTGTGCAGGTGATTACGCCGGAAGAAATAGCGCAGCGCATAGCGGAGCGCGAGGAGCACCGGCCTGCCCCCGAGGTCCCCGCCGGCGACGACGCGTACCGCCGCGCCGAGCACCTACAGAGGTCTGGCTCACTGTTGCAGACCTCCTTGCGATAGACAGACACTCATATCAGCACGTCTGTGCGTATTGAGTGATCAGCACATTTAGGCTTCTTGTAGACGTCCGTTATTTTCACCTCCATGTAGATCTAGCGCCTCCACTCGATAAGGGATTTCCTCTTCTGTCTTTTCTTTCTCTGAAGTATTGGCGGGAGATGGGAGTGTAAAAGCTGAGAGACATTACATCTGGTAAACCTACGAACTTTAAGTGATCCAACCCCTTCCAACCCGGCGCCCGGCCCTGGATATTTCATCCTCATGGACAAGAGAGGTGTTAGCGACGCGCACCCTTTTTGACATACTTTTGTTCTTTTATATGTTGGCAACTGTTAGTTATTAAGGTTTTAAAAATAAGGTAGTTTGTATTTTATAAGTTTACCCTATTTTCATTTTTGTTAACAGCGGCCAAGTCAGTCCGCCATTAGATAGCACCGATTCCGCTCGGCTCTGTACTCGATTGTGAATAAAGTACATGTGAAAGTGCATCCCCGTCTTTTTTATTGGTCGCGCCAGTGCCTACAAGCTACAAAGTGGTCTTCGAACCGAATCATGTTCCATACGCCAGGAAAAATGGAAACGCGTAGTGCGAAATCGCGTCGGGAACACGCCGAACACATGGCGCGCGAGCGAGAACAAAGGGAAAGTGAGGTTATCCCGCCCGGCGACGAAGCTACATCCGACAAATCCGAGAAACCGTTGGATCCTATGGTCAAGAAGTTTCTTACAAGCAAGTTTAACGCGACAGGTAGCATAAAATCGGAACCGATGCCGCTACAAAAGCATATTCTCGAAACGAAACCTGCCGCGTCATATGTCGGTGCACTTCCAAGCAACACGGGATCACGAAGGTCGTCAGCCTCTAAAGAAGCCAAGCGGAAACGGTTAATTTTAGAAGCCACCAAAAAGAAGGCTGCAATTGAAATTGACCTCATCAATAAAACCTTATACGCACAACTGGAAGCACTAAGTGACGAAGAGGACCTAGATGGATACAGTTCACAATTCGATGGCGATATACCTCTTCGGCGTGAGATAAACGCGTGGGTCGAACATCAAAGCCACCACACGGAACCACCAGAGGAGCAGTTACCCCACGACAATGGTGTCACATCGGGCGCGCTGCACATTCCGGTTCTACCACGGTTGCCTACACCTGTCGTACCCTCTGCATTCACCGAGCCCGCGGGCTTAGCACCGCACGCTGCCGCCGATGGCCCCACACCGGCAGCGCCGCCTGCGCCCGAAGGTACAGTCAGCGCGCTCAACCAAACAGTGCAATTATTAGCCGGCGCCCTCAAGGACCTATCTACCGCCAGCAACCAAGCACCGAATGCCAGTTTACTTAGCCGCATTAGTACGCCTAAGGATCTGCCTGAATTTTCAGGCGACCAACTAGAATGGCTTCAGTTTAAGCAAGCCTACCAGGAGTCTACAGAGGTCTGCAAGTTTACAGATCAAGAAAATTTATGGAGGCTTCGTAAATGTCTCAAAGGAGCCGCACGAGATGCTGTTGCTGCATTATTTATCAGCGCCACGTCGCCCGCTCGGGTAATGTCGACATTGGAGCTACGTTTTGGAAACGCCGACAGCATCATCACTCGCATTCTACAGGACATCAAGAAGCTACAACCGTTACAACTCGAATATCATAAGGATATAGTTACGTTCGCAGTTAAAGTTCAAAATTTCGTGGAAGCCGTACGAGCAGTCGGACGCGAGGAGTACCTACAGGGCATGAGTATCGTCTCCATTATTCTATCCAAGCTGCCCTCTGTGCTTATCTCAAAATGGTCAGACTACAGTTTCAATCTTCTCAAGGATGCACAGAAACCAAGGTTAGTTATTCTATCGGACTTCCTTAATGACGAAGCAATAAAGATTTCTACAACGGCAAGTTTTTTAACTACGTCTATACGCAGCGATAACTACAAAAACAAGTCCAGCGATCATTCATCTTCACGCACACAGACTGTCTTACTACAAAGCGAAGAAAGCGATTTAAAATGTTTATTTTGCCGTACAGCTGTGCATAAGTTATCAGAATGCAAACAATTTAAGAAGGCGCTGCGAAAAGTACGTTGGCAACACGTAAAAAAACATGGTTTATGCTACAAGTGTATTGTCTCCAAGCATGAACGCGATACGTGCAAAGCCCCTGCGTGCGACAAGGACGGCTGCGGTGCTCCACATCACCGCCTACTACTACATTATCCGGTAAACAACAGCGCGCGTGACGTCACGACGGCGCCCGCGCCGCTGCCGAGTGCAAGTGTACCGAATAGTAGTTCCGCGATAAGTGAGTTCGTGCCGCGAGAATCCGCGCTCAAACCAGTGACTGAAACTTTAGCACACATACACGGGAATAACAGTAGAGTGTTGTTGAAAGTTGTGCCTGTCAATGTGCATGAACCTAACGGTATATTTTCGACCACAGCATTTCTCGATGATGGTTCTTCGGTCAGTTTTCTAAGTTCGAATTTAGCGCAGCGCGCGGGATTACGCGGACGTACTAGCACGCTTCGCACACGTGGTGCTTTTATCGGTAGCGAACTAGTTAGTAAATCTACTGTTGTGAATTTGAACCTTACGGGTATGGACAATAAGGTGCATAATATAAGAGTTCGTTGTGTCGATGAGTTAGAAATACCGTTACAATATTTGTCTGTTTTAAATTACATTAATGCTTCTCACTTAAATGATATTAAAGATAAATTATGTATGTCTGATTCAAAGCCTGAGTTGTTGATTGGTCAGGATAATTATCATTTGTTGTTGCCTTCACAAATTAGAGTAGGTAAATCTAACGAGGGGTGCGCTAGTCTTACTCCCTTAGGGTGGTGCGTACATGGAAGGGTGTCGGTGCCGCAGAGCGTTCGCCTGCCCGAGCTGGTCGAGTCTAACCTCTTTATTTCAGAGAATGAGGAGCCGACGGATACCTCAGAGGGTCTTGATCTGTTACGACAGGTCCACGAGGAGGCCCGTCAGTCATTCAAGGTGGACTCGGTAGGCGTGACAAGTACGCCGCGCCAGAACGCGGAGGACGCGCGTGCGGTGGCCCAGCTGGAGCAGTCCGCGGAGCTGCGCGACGGGCGCTGGCACGTCGGTCTGCCGTGGAAGGATGACCACACAACCATGCCTGACTCGTATCCTAGTGCTCTAAATAGGATGAAGGGCATTGAGAGGAGAATGGCCAAAGACATCGGTTTTGCTGAAAGGTACCGGGAGCGGGTGAGTCACTTGCTTCAAAATGACTACGCAATGGAGCTGTCTGACAGTCAGGTGAAACCCAGGACATGGTGGCTTCCTCACTTCGGGGTAGACAACGTGAACAAAAAACGACTGCGGTTGGTGTTCGACTCGGCTAATAAGGTAAATGGCTTGTGCCTAAACGATTTTTTAATTACAGGTCCCGATTTGCTGTCATCACTATTTGGTATAATGTTACGCTTTAGGGAAAACAAGGTTGGAGTAACAGGTGACATCAAGGACATGTTTTTAAGGATCAAGATTCGTGCCGAAGACCAACACGCTTTAAGGTTCCTGTGGAGGGATAACCCTACAGACTTATTAAAGACGTATGTTATGACGTCACTCCCTTTTGGGGCTAATTGCAGCCCATTTATCAGTCAGTTTGTCAAAAACTTGAACGCTCGTCGCTTCGAGTCGTCTATGCCAGAAGCTGTCGATGCGATTTGTAATTCGCATTATGTAGACGACTACATAGACAGTTTTCCCGACGAAGCATCGGCCATTAAAATGGTAAGTGATATAAGTTCAATTCACAGTGCCGGTGGCTTCGAGATGAGAAATTGGACTAGCAACAGTGTCACAGTTTTGAACAGCCTGCCAAATCAAACCTTAGGCACAGCGGCCGTAAGGTTCAAAGTCGACCAGCAGCACGAAGGTGAGCGTACTCTCGGGCTAATATGGCATCCAGCTCATGATATGTTACAGTTCGACTTATCTTTGAAACGGATTCCTGAGAGTATCGTCAATGGTGAAGAGCGTCCTACAAAGCGCCTTATGCTTAGGGTCATAATGTCGATTTTCGATGTCCTAGGATTTTTATCCCCTTTCACCATCCAGGGTCGTATAATGCTGCAAGACACCTGGCGGTTAAATGTCGACTGGAATGATTACATTCCAGATGACGTTTATAACAAATGGCGTAAATGGATTGACCTACTTAAGGTAATTAGTACAATACGTATACCTAGGTGTTATCAGTCAGCTACTCGCAACAGCAACGGAGATAACGGGTCATCTCCGCGCGTGCGAGTGAGCGAGACGCGCGATGGCAACTGTGCGCCTGCGTCATACGCTACGAAGGCCTACGAATCCGTAGCGGGTGCTACAAGCGCTACGCGCACGGCAAAGGTAGGTTATAATAATTTACAATTGCATTTATTTTGTGACAGCAGTACTCGTGCAATGTGTACTGTTGCTTATTGGCGTTGGGAAGTAAATGGTTGCATCCAAGTTGCCTTTATTGCCAGTAAATGTAAAGTTATGCCTGTAAAGCCTTTAACTATTTTAACTTTAACAGGCTGAATTACAAGCGGCACTATTAGCGGCAAGGCTTGCTAATACTATATGTAAGGAGCACAAATTGGTTCCCGAACGGCGATACTTCTGGTGCGACAGTACGACTGTATTGCAATGGGTGCGTAACAATACGCGCACATATAAAACGTTCGAAGCGAACCGGCTGGGCGAGATTGATGAGTTATCCCGCGTGGACGAGTGGAATTACATACCTACTAAGTTAAATGTTGCAGATGGTTCGCGGGTCCGAACTTTTTATATGAAGACGTATCATCATGGCCAAAAAATATTACTTTGTCGCAGTCAATCACTAGCACACTCGAATGTGTTGCTGTGGTACATGAGGCTCCAGTTGGACTGGCTGTTCCGGACCCGTCGCGGTTTTCTTCTTGGCTTCGCTTAAAGCGAGCTATGGCCACGGTACTAGCGTTTATCGACAAGTGTAAAGGTAAGTCGGGGCAAGTCTACTGCACCACTATGGACCGCGCCGAGAGATTGCAGCTACGACACGCACAGGCGGAATCCTTCGGTGAGGATATCGCTTTTATTAAAGCTGGTAAGCCTTTACACCGTACTAGTCGATTGCTGTCCTTGTCACCTCTGCTTGACGAACACGGGCTGCTCCGAGCAGGAGGCCGCATCGACGCTGCTACCGATGTACCTATAGATGTTAAGAGGCCGGTGATACTCGATGGTAGGCATCCGGTAGCTAAGCTCATCGTTCGAGATTATCACGTGCAGCTGGCGCACGGGAACCAAGAAACCGTCGTCAATGAGGTGAAGCAGCGGTACTGGGTTTTACGTCTAAGACCTACCGTTAAATCGATATCATCATCCTGTATGCTGTGCAGGATCCGCAGGTGTCAACCGCGTGTTCCACGAATGGGGGACTTACCTCGTGCTCGGTTGGCACACCATCAGCGTGCCTTCTCCTATTGCGGATTGGATCTTTTCGGTCCTATGGAGGTCGTGGTGGGCCGACGCCGTGAGAAAAGGTACGGAGTATTGTTTACTTGCCTGACGGTGCGCGCGATCCATATTGAGCTAGTCTCGTCTCTGACGTCGGACTCACTCATAATGGCGTTGCGTCGAATGGCGGCCAGGCGAGGGTGGCCATTACACCTGTTCAGCGATAATGGAACAAACCTGCGCGGTGCCTGTACCGAGCTGCAGCGATCGATGCAGGAACTGGACGCTGAAGAGCTTAAGCGCCACGGCGTCAACAAAGGTATGGAGTGGACCTTTATACCTCCCGCCACCCCCCATTGGGGTGGGGCGTGGGAAAGGCTCATTCGTAGTGTAAAGACGTCTCTTAAAGTCGTCTTAAATGAGCGTGCACCACGGGACGAAGTGCTAAGCACGCTTATGGCCGAAGTTGAAAATATTGTAAATAGTCGTCCCTTGATGCACGTCTCCGTAGAAAATGGAGGTGTGGAATCCCTTACACCTAACCATTTCCTTCTTGGTACGTCGTCGAATCTGCCAACTATCGGAGCTTTTGACGGCTCTGACCTGTACCTGCGCAAACAATGGCGTACAGCTCAGCAGCTGACGGATATGTACTGGCAGCGGTGGGTGAAGGAGATTTTGCCCGACCTAATACCAAGGAGGAAATGGCATGAAGAAAAAAAGCCATTACAAGTGGGCGATCTCGTCCTTGTGGTGGATCCACAGTCTCCTCGAAATATGTGGCCGAAAGGTTTGGTCACTCAGGTGTTCGCAGGGAAGGACGGGCGCACGAGGTTGGTGGAGGTGAAGACCAGCACCGGGACGTGGCGCCGGTCTGCGGCACGCGTCGCACCTATCTCTTTGGTAGATCAGTGCTAAAGCACTAGGGTGGGGAATGTTAGCGACGCGCACCCTTTTTGACATACTTTTGTTCTTTTATATGTTGGCAACTGTTAGTTATTAAGGTTTTAAAAATAAGGTAGTTTGTATTTTATAAGTTTACCCTATTTTCATTTTTGTTAACAGCGGCCAAGTCAGTCCGCCATTAGATAGCACCGATTCCGCTCGGCTCTGTACTCGATTGTGAATAAAGTACATGTGAAAGTGCATCCCCGTCTTTTTTATTGGTCGCGCCAGTGCCTACAAGCTACAAGAGGATATTTGGATATTGATAAGAGTTACTTAGCTGTAGAGCCGTGTAGAATGCTATAAATAAGTACGTTGCTCACCAGTTGCCGTGCGTCAAAAATCTGGAATCTAGATACTTAAGCAGTTATAGAAAATACTTCTAAAATCACCGTCATTCGAACTTGTTAACGATGTAAACATACCGCCATATTGATTAAATAACCTAAATTTTAACCATTTTAATGAAGTTTCAACAACTAAGTTATTTATGTTATGGTTGCATATGTTACTATAATACGACCCTTTCAGTAATATATGGATTTAGTGGTATTTGATGAGATAATGAGGTAATGTGAAAATTTAAAGAGACACAGTAACAAAATAATGTAATTGTTTACATCGCAATTTTGATTGACAATTTTACAAGTTTTATTCTTATTGAGTAGAATCCTACGTCACCAAATTTTGTTCACTTACTTTTAAGGCCTTTGTCTAATGACTGATGGAATAATATTCGTGTATACTCGTGTCAACGAGTAACCATCGCGTTATTATGCACTTTTTTATTATCATGATCGAAGCAGCTCGTGATTCGTATTCGAATGAGCCCATGCAAGTCCAAATCTGGAAGAATCAAGGTTTTTGGAAAAAGCTCAGTCAAAGTATTTTTTAGATTCCTGGAGGAGTTTCGCGCATGGCGCTTATCGTGCGCCCCGGCGCCCGACGCGACGGCGCTGATGACGCTGGCGGAGTTGGGCTGGGAGGGCGCGGAGGCGGAGGGCGCGCTGCGGGCCACGGGCGGGGCGCCGCCGGCCGCCGCCGCCTGGCTCATGGGCGAGCGCGGCGCCAGCGTCAGCGAGCTGGTGGACGGCCTGCCCGACGGCGCCGTGCTCAAGGCGCTGCTGCAGCAGCAGCAGGTGACGAAAGGACATCATTTGTTTTCAAGCTACTTACTTACTAGCTCATAGTCGAGACAATAGACAAAACATAGTTGAATAACCCATTTCAATAAAAAAACAGACTACATACATTGAAATTAGGAAATAAATTGAATTAAAAAATAAATGGATCTCACAGGTCTGAAATAAAGCATTTTTATTATTATGTCTTGGGCATATCTGGGAACCTTTGAAAGGCGTGCGTGGGGACGAAGCCAACAGCGCAGAGGCCTTTTAAGACACTGTAATCTAAAGGCAAGGAATACGAGGTAGTACAATAGAGGTATACTAACATTAAAAAAAACTATTATCTAGAAATAAAAATATTACATTACATGAAAATCAAATAAGAATACGAATGAAAAAATTAAAATTATAACAATTACATAATATTATAAACTATGCCTCTACAGCCCATGTGTACCACATTCCAGTGCCTCCACAACGCGCAAGCAGGCTCCTACGAGATGAGCTGAAGGAAGCTGTTGGGACTTGGGACTGTCACGTACCCGGCTCGTAAGGGAAGCGGTACGGTTGCGAATTATCGCACTAAAGCCTTCAACTCTAGCCTCTGCAAACATCCCCGAGCGCGATAGTAACGCGACAGTCCCATCAGCATACGAAAGTCGTTATTGTATTGGCATTGAGAGCTTATTTAGTGTAATTCGTCCACAGACTGCACGACAGACAAAAAGCCTTTAAAAAGGGTCATTTTGACATTGATTACGTACGATGATTATTTGTTTCAGATCCAGCGCGGCCTGCTAAACACGCGCATGCTGGTAGCCTTCATCGGGATGGTGGGTCCGGCCAACAGCGCGGCCCTGTGGCTCTCCTCCCCCCGCGGCTCCCCCCTGCTGTCCCAGATCTCGCGCACCTACCACTCGGAGAAGTACTGCCTCGCCGTCAACCAGTTCAGCGAGGAGAACAACACCCGGCCGTCTACGTCCAGACCACGATAACTAGAATTTACATGTCATTGTATCATCTGCTCTCGATCCTCTCTCCCCTGTCTCACTTGAATATATGCGCGATACGACGTAAAAACATAACTTGGTGATCTTTCTATCGTTTACCTTGTCCGATCCGAATCTCCTCTAAGTTACAATTAAACAGGTATTACATGGCAACCGTCCCCTTCCTCGGCTCCCTAGTCCCTTACGTCGATTACACAGGCCGAGGCCACCGTTTGGCCCCAAAAAATCGCGTCATGTAAACTAGAACTACGCAAAACTGCCTGCGAAAAGGTTTACCTACGGAGTAAGATTGCATTTCCAAACGACACTGCATTGAATAACGATACGGCTCGGCAACGGCTTCAAACGTATCAGTTCGTAGCGCATATATAGATAGATAGATATATAAATAGTGCTCGTAGTTTGTATTACAAGGGGTCAAAATGACATATTTCCGGAGAGGGCGTAAGTACATTGAATTCCGAATGAAGCAATGGATTCTAAAGTAGAATCCTGAGCGTAATGAGGGTTTCAAGCGTTAACGCCCAAGATGAAAATAATGTTGATACCGTGTGACACATACCTACTGCTTTTTACACCAACTAAGAGGAAATAAACAAGCCAAAAACAGCATCATATCAACACCACGGCGCCACTAGTTAATGCCCGAAAACGTACAAATGTGTAGTCCTTGAACAGAAAAGTGCCACTTTGATCCCTCCCAGCAGGGAAGAAAAGTGCCACTTTCATCCCTCCTAGCTTGAATAGAAAAACCCTTTTATGAACAGGTGGTGTGAATATACTACAGTCTGACGATCGCAGTAACAGTAGGTCAAAAAAACTATAGGTACGAAAAAGTTTTTTTATATGTGGCAATACTAGCGTAAGAAAAAGACAAAACAAATAGAAGGGAAAACATATGCACCACAAATCTGTAGCGTACAGTAGTCGTCTTTTTCTTCGCATCCTCTGCGTAAACGGTGCCTTAGTTTTCCGTAATCTGCATAAAACTTATTTGAAATCCATTGCAGGAAGGTGCCGGGGCTGTACTGGAGCGGGGGCGCCGTGTGCCGCGGCTGCGCGTTCCCGCCTGAGAACTTCCACTTCGCGCACGGCGCGCCCGGTAATGCTAATAGATGGCGTTATAATTTAATCTTCTACAACGATTTTTTTTCCTCCTCTGGCTTTTACTCCTTGCTGATCCAATACTGATACAAATACAAATACAAAAACATTTATTGTATGGTAATGGGTTTACAGTGATCTTAAAAATAATACAGGTCCTCCATATCCTACCTTACAAAGGTGTAAAATACTTCTATTTATAAATTTGTTTATAACTAGGTTTGTAAAAAGTCATTTATTGTGTAGAAACATTGCTTGACTAGCCAATCAAACAGTTTCTTTTTAAAGGGAGTTGGTGATAACCTTTTGAGTAACTTATGGGAAGTTTATTGTAAATCTTCTTACTTATACATATACATATAACGCTTTTTGAAAGAAGGGCTGATTTAGGGTTTGGGCATATGACGTTATATATATATTTTGAGCGGGTTTTATGAGTACATTTTATGAGAAATAGATTTGGGTTATTTTTAACAAATATGCACACCTCGTAAATATATAGAGAAGGAAAAGAAAGTATCCTGTTATCAATATAATAAGACCTACACGATTCCATCTCGTCGGTACCGAAAACAGAACGAAGACATTTCTTTTGCATTCTAAAAATTCGATCAGTATCACTATTGCAATTATTTCCCTATAGTATTATTCCGTATTGCAGATTTGACATTATATATGAGTGGAAGGCGACGAGTGCAGTCTGTACTGATGATACATTTCTTTTAGTCTTCTTCTTACCATCAGGCGATTCGTTTGCTCGTTTGCCCCCTATAGCATAAAAAAAAGGGTATGCAAACTTTATTAATTTTGTTAAAACATGCCACGACTCATCATCTGACCTTCCAACCCAGAGGGTAATCTAGGTTTAGGTTTAGTCCGGTTTCCTCACGCTGTATTCCTTCACCGAAAAGCGATTGGTAAAAATATCAAACTATTTTTCGTTCATAACTTCTGAAAAACATATTAATACGACCCGAGGTTTGAACCCGTGACTTTCGGATTGAAAGTCGCATGCTCTTACCACTACGCCACTAACCTTCTACAACTAATATGCTGACAGTAAGTGTAACTTACCTAGCTACCTACCTCTACCTACCTTAAAACTAAAATAGTTCATTGAGGCAGTGTACCTAGGATGCTGACGGCATTTCCTCGTTGTATCGCAATGCTGATACGTTATACGAGGAAGCCACCAGCTCTTAATCTTATGCTTAATAAACGTTGTTATTGGTCAGGTTTGCTAACGATGCAGGTGTCGCCCGACGACGAGGTCTGCGGGATCTTCAGCATCATCTTCAAACCGTTACATAATTTTGACCTGCGCAGCGTCGTGTTCGGACGGGTAAGACACTTCACAAATTATAGTGCTGCTACTCGCCAACAGATGGCGTTAGTAGTGTAATAAAAGTGTAATCAATATTTGTAATATTTGTATACAAGAAGATTATTCATTCAAGAGGTTTAGGATGTTTTTTTTTCATCATACTTGCTCGTATATGATAATATTATTTGCAAGCATACTTAGACCTAATAAGCTGTAACTAATGCTCATGGGTGAAATGAATATAGTTTTTTTGTCCTACTGTTACTGCGATCGCATCGTTGGCTTATCAGACCATAGTAAGAGGGGATGGGAGCCCCCCCCCCCCCCACTTCCCCGCTTTCTAATAAGCGTGCTAGTAATGTGTAACAGTACCTTTAGTGCGATTGATTCTAGATTGATCGAAGTTGCTCATTTCAGCGCGTGAAGTATGGCATGGCCATCTCTAGTATTGACCTCTTTGATAGCACCAATTAATTTTGCAGGTGCTGTTCCCGTCTCGCACTTACGAGGTGATGCGCGCTCTCGGGTCGCCGCTCAGCTCGCAGCCCGTGGTTGAAATAACCGCTGCTACCCTCATCCCGCGCCGTCGAGACTAAACCATGGCTTACTTTGCTATTTATCTTGTCAATGTACGTTGCCACTAACAAGGGTATTAAATCAGATTGCAATAAATCTAAATTAAAAAACATTTTCTTTTCATTAGCCCTCAGTTTAAAGTCGGCAACTGTTTATTCCCTGTTTATTTAGTATTATGAACTATGTTTCATGATCAAATACGAAGATATAACCTGTCAACTATTTTTACAATATTTATTCTGCATTCCAGTCACCTCTTCTTGAGGCAGTAATAACTTTCCTACAAAAATGTTGCAAATTTTGTCTATAGAAAAGTGTACGAGTTTTATAATTAAAATTGAAGTTTGTTGGCAAGCTACAGGCGCTATTGATTGCGGGTTTTCGGCCAATAAGTAGTAGCGTGGTCTGGGGTAGCGTAGGACCCTACACCCTACACCATTCACGAAGAAACATGGCACTGACATCGTCCCGAATACCTAGATGGCGCTGCGTTACTAAAGTAGTGATAGCTAAACAATCGATCCATTTCGGAGAAAACGTACTTTTTATCGACATTGTCAGTCATCTAGAATTTTTTCATTCATCGAAACCACGAAAGCATGGTGAAAACAACTACTAAAATCCTGAACTAAATATCAGAATCGGAACGCTCCTCGCTCACTGCTGTGAACTGTCAATGTCAACACATTCCCGTGAAACCGCATAAAAAAAAAGTCTAATTGCAAATTGTGCCGGTTTTTGACAATAAATAGTAAAAAAACCTATAAAAGTTGAGAAACCGGCAATGGCGGCGCCTGCAGAGATGCCTGAAGCCTTGAAACCGATCAGCTGGCTCGCCGGCCGGTGGAAGACCGAAAATGGGTCCGGCAAGTACCCCAACATTCCGCAGTTTCACTACCACGAAGTATTGGAATTCACTTGCATTGGTAAGCATATAGCAGCATTGGACTTTCCAATAGGGCTGCCATCCATCCGGGTGTCCTCGGATTTGTCCTAGTTTGGAGCCCGTCCGAGGAGCGGATTTTTAGAACTGGACATTATAGGGTTCAGGTCAATCCCTAGCAAAAGTAATTTTTTTAATTAAAAATTGATTTCTTTAGTGTCCGGGGAGAGACTGCGATTTTATTGAAACATCCGGGTTTTTTAACTTTTTTGCACGGTTTCGGCAATGTACGAGATGGCAGCCCTACTTTCGAACAACACAAAATAGGCAATTTTTCATAAAATCCCTACTTAAAATTGTTAAATCACTGGGTTTACCTTTCATGATTTGTTTTATTGTTTATCTAAAGGCATTTATTTGTGTATATCACGAATATCTATTTATACCTACTTGTATTAATATTCATAGATAAAATGACACAAGGCAGTTTGATATCTAACAAAATATATTTGGTAGTCCATTTTTTTTTTTTGCTTTTGTCTCTACTTTTACTCTTGATCTAAAATTAAGTAATTCAGTAAATTTCTTGTCACAGGTCAGCCAATGTTGAACTTCACATCCACCTCACGGCACCCGGAGAAGCAGACCCCCATGCACCAGGAGCGCGGCTTCCTCCGCATCAAGCCAGGCACTAACCAACTAGCCTTCATTGTCAGCCACAACTTTGGCTTAACTTCACTCGAGGAAGGCCACATTGAACCCGAAACACAGCAAGTTGTTCTAACATCTGCTAGTATTTCCAGAATTTCTTTTGCAAAAGAGCCATTTGTCAAAAGTCTGAAACGTGTGTTTAAGCTACTGGATGATGGTTCTCTAGAAGTTACTATTTTTATGGAGACAGATAATACACCACTCACTGAACATCTGAAGGCTGTGTACACCAAAGAATCTTAGTCTTATAGTTTTAAGTTATGTCTACAGATGTGCTGATTGGTTTCCAAAATTGCGAAATTTTCCACATAGGAAAATTTATAATTTTCTTACGTTTTTGTATGGGGATTGATACTTACCACTATATAAAATGGAAATTTCTTTGATATCTGTGTAACTTTCAAGATTTCGAGAACTTTCCTAACATTTTGGAAACTTTCAACAACTAGTGTCGAATGTGTCGATTTTAGAACATTTTTCTTTGCTCGAATATAAAGCTTCTATGTGCAGTGTACGTGTGTGTGTATGTGATCTGGATGGACCTTAGAGGTCCATGGAATATGTCCTGAATAAATGAAACATGTATCCATACTATCACTTGTTTTATTTCATAGTTGGTGTTAGTACATTGACATAAATAATTACTTTACCAATATTATTACTATTTGAGACCTATACATAAGGCTATAAATAAGGATATCCCTTATAACTTTCGTGAGTCAAACTGACATTAAATTGCAATATAAGGATATCCCTTTATTCATTTAACTAAAAATGGGTATTTATATATAAAACTTGATATAAAAGCTGAACAATCACAATGAATTATGTCATATATAAAAATTTTAGGTTATCACTAACGTATCTATTTCAAGGGGTATTTTCAGAAAAAATATAATGGTTTATTTATTTACCTAGAATCAAGAATATGTAATAAAAGAAATCTAAAATTTTTTCTCCGTTGTAACGAATATTGTCCAACATTTTATATGAACTGGTACGAAACTGATGTACAAATAAATTATAACACTAATACCAATATTATAATGCAAAATGATTTTTTCCTTCTGAAAACGCCCATAGATGATTCCGTACAAAAAGTATTCAACAGTTTCAACACGCAATGCATTAGACCAATAATTGATAAATTTATTGAGCTGAGCTCTGCTTTCTCTTTTTGCAAATTGACTTCCTTTAAAATAGCTCTAATTTCCAATATTGTCGTCTGTTTCCGGGACTGTTAATTGAATTTGAACACTTTAGAACGGCTGAATCGCGTTTATTAACACCATGACCCTACGTTTCGAGCGCTTTTCACAGGGTTAATGAATGAGAATTCTCCCCGTCAATCAAAAAAGTTACTTGTACAAACTACCTAAGTATATAAATTACACAAAACCAAAGGTTGGTCTACAATACCCAGAGAGGCTTATAAAGGTAGTAGTACACTGCCTGATTAAAATTAAATTAATCATCAAAGGGCTCGAAACGTAGGGTCAAGGTGTTAATAAATTTTATTATAATTATTATCCCTCCTGATGCGAGTATTTAGTTCGTCCTAGGAAAGAGAATCAATTGCAGAAAGAGAACAATTCGAACATCATATCATACAACAGTTACTTCGCGATTCATAGTTTACTTCCAGTAGAATTAGATGGTTTTTTTTTTACAAACTGTCAAATAGTTGAAATACGGTAAAGTTAACCTTTTGAACGCCATTGCAGACGCCCCGGACTAGGCTAGATCATTATTTTTTTAGGGGCACGGTTATAAAAGGGCGCAATTTGGTAATACATTGCCGCCTCTTTTTTTTTTAATTAGTTTTACTGCCTCTGGATTGCAGTTCAAATTACCTGTAAATGTTAGGGCGTTCAAAACAAAATGTTTTTTTTATTGATTTTTTTTCACCTTATCGTCTTTCTAATATTCAATATATTATCACCACCCTTAAATGGAAGTCAGTTTGAGCTAAAATTTTAAAAAATAAGCCATAACCTTAATATTAGTAAATATGCTTAGAAATGTACCAATATTTGTATGAAAACTTTGAATTGGATCCACAGGCAGAAAAACAATTCCGATTGCAAAATAACTTCGTATACTATTTAAAGTGATTATAACGATTTTTATAACTGTGCCCGACGGTAAATTGAGTTATTTTTTCTTCATACATGAGTGACCCACTTTACCCGGGACGCCGGGCGCTCGCGATAATAGGTTACCATTTTGATCGCCACTGTTATATTGAATGTATCTTAAATACTATTTCTAAGAGTTTTGCTACAATCATCTATATTAATGGCAGTAACTATTTTATTTAAAGGCAATATTGTGAGATGATGTTTTCTTAATCTATACCTAAAGCGCTTAAGGCTTCGTCAGACTGGCGCGAGGCGTGAGCAGGGCGGCTCGCGCGACCCGCTTTCATGGCGCTCGTGCCCCGCCATCACACGCGGCTCGCGCGAGCGGGCCGCCATCCGCACTGCCGACGCAGCGTTCAAGCGCGTTCTTCGCGCCCCGCTCACGTCACGCACTAGTCTGACGAAGCCTTTACATCTATCTTGGCCGTACTTTATGATGAGACAAAAACGCTGGCGGTCTGTTGAAGCGCGTAATGAGTATCGTGGTCAGAACAGGAAAAAATTGACAATTTTGACGCGATTTTTTTTGTATGTAGTAAGTTAGTCGCCCGATTGGGCCAAACCTCCATAGTTACAAAAAAAAAATTGAAAGAGATGTCATATACTAAAGAAAAAGTAACTAAGGCCCCCGGTGAGCAGGGCTGGCGTGAAAAATTAGATTGTATATCAAGGGCATAAAGTAACCCATTTTAGCAGAGGCTATTTATTGGTCCGATTGCTACGCGGACCAATATAATAGTCGAGGATGCCTGAGATTTACACTCTGCTTTTCACTTCGATTGTGAGGAAAATATTACATTTTATTTTACTTTAAATCATTGAAAATGAAACATGCTTTGGTTTTCAGGCACTCCTCGCAAGTGCCGTCCGTCTGTGCTGTTACTACTAGAGCATAAAAAGTGAATTTATATCGCCTAGCCTCGACTTAAAGTCGAACTTTTCGAGTAAGAAAAATTGAAAAAAACTACACGTCTCTGGTCAGACCACCATCCGTCCGTGGCGTCGTGTCCACCAGGCCTATAACCAAGTGGTTTGGTGGCTGTCAAAGCAAATGTCCTGAATAGATACGGTTTATATTAGTTATTCACTAGTCGAGACATTGGCGTGCAAGTAACCAGATCACCAGCATTTTGTTACACCCCGTACATTTCTGTGCTGTCTTTCCCATAAAATGATATTCAATTACTATATTTGATAATATCACGCCTAATCAATGTCACATTGAGCAGAGTCGTCTGACGATACCAATGTATAAATACAGGAATAATTTAAGCTCACAGCTTCAGTCGAGACTCAAACTCGTGCGAAACTAGCCCGAGGCTGTACCAACTGAACTACCGACATCAGTTGGTTGCGAATTAGCGATGTACCGTAAAACCACCCAACTATAGTCCAGTACTACAACTATGGTCCAACGTAATTAAACATCAATACCAATAAGTTATTTTATATTTAGCATGAGCTTATTTTACAATTTACTATTGTTTTGTCATAGAACTGATTCTTTCAAATAATAGTCACATCAAAGATAGATATAAGACTGATTTTTGGACAATAATTTTTAGACCATAGTTGGGTGGTTTTACGGTAACGAATATTCTAGCTTATAGTGCGAATATTATAATTCATAAATTTTTGGTAGAATTACCACTATCTCTTTTCCAAAGTACCTAGGCAGCAAAAATATCACTAGCTGTCACTGCGACATACTTGTTTAACCAAAGATATAGACGCTAAGGTACAGGGCAGTCAATTCTTCCTTTATTTCAAACAGTGATTTGAGTAATAAATAAATAACATTAGGTGAATTTATATCCCACACCTCGATCAAGTTTTCTAGATTTAAAGCACAGACTAAGTGTTCATTTTTTTTTAATAAAATGGCTTTTATCCAGTGGAACAACTTTGCCAGTGTCAAGGTATATTGCCACATGGGCTACGGTGATTTAAAAAAATCGCCCTTAGAGCAACATTGTTCGGTGGAGGCCTTGGTAAGGAGATAGCTTCTTTACAGGCTGCTTGAACTCAGGATTGCCATTTAAAGATTAATTCTTATTAGCGGCACACTTTTTCATTACTTCACTACATAATACGCTATCAATATTACACATTAAACTACTAAACGAACAAAAAAAATTCTGGAGACATCGCCATCTTGAGTATCAACCGGAAGGCGACTGTGAAAGTTTTAAGTGCACGTCATAATTTCATAAAATGACACTAAAATTTGACAGTTCCTAAGGGCTTGTTCAAAAATCATGTGATCATATACTGTCGATTTTTGACCCCCCCATGGTGATAATTTTTCCCCTGATTTTGATAGTTTTTGGAGTCAGGTTTTCCCGACCCCCCCCCCCCCCAAATATATCACATGATTTTTAACGAGCCCTACGGTGGTTCTGATACCCATTTTATCATTATACAGCAGCAGAAGATTCTGATAATGTTATTGCTTGATATACCTACATACAAGTAGCACGAACAGCGCGACGGTCGTTGCTGTCAAACTGTTGTCTTATCCGTTTACCATCTTAGACAGGCAGGATATTGTCATTTAGATAATAATCTAAAATGTTATGTTACCTTCTGTGATTACAACTCACTGAAGTGCGACAAATCAAATCAGATTAAAATCATGCCCATTTACTACATCCTCGACGTTTCGAATCCGTAACCGCAAGTACTGTAAAGGACTCGAACGATAGAAATGTCGTTAGTAAATATGTGATTAAATCAGTTCTAAAGTTTCATTTCAATATGGCTAAACCTCATTTAAAATTTTAGTAAAATGGGGCTTAATCACATCACTTTGAAAGCTAACTTTCCGTCCCTGTGGTCCCGGAGAAAGACTGGCTGAGGTTGACATCAACATCTAACTGTCTAGATTTTAAGAACTACCCGCACTTGGTCTTGATTATCAAACATATAACATTCAGCGCACTAGGGATCAGCTCTCTGTCAACACTGCACTCACATCGGAGGTTACTTTTCAAATTTGTCGGATTAAGGCCCGTTTTAGTAAATTTATAATGGTTAAACCTTCTCTTGAAATTGAACTCCAGTCCAACCAGTCAAACAGTTACCTGCCCATACCGGACAAACCAAGTCACCGTCAGTACAAAACTAAACATAGTAGTGTGGTTTCCTCGCCACGATGCCGTACTCTTGCAGCGCAGGCACCAGGTCCTCCATCGTCATGATATACTTCTTCTCCTTCGGGCCTTTTTGGCTTTTTGAGCTGGAAGTAACCTGCAATAGACATACAAATAACTGGGTCAAACTTAAAAAAATGTGACACGTCTTTCCGGACCATTCAAAAGTTAAGGGCTATAAAGATTGATATTCTTATTTATCCCTTATCCTTAAGAAAACTTGTATGTTCAGCTGAACTGTAGAGCCAATCTTTCCTGTAGCCCTAGTGACCCTGCCTAAGAAGCAGGACGTCCCGGGTTCGAATCCTAGTTAGGGCATTTATTTCTGTTTATCACAAATATTTGTTCCCGAGTTATAAATGTTTTCTATGTATGTAAGTATTTATAAGTACAGTCAACCAATTGGAACCCTAGGCCACTCTAGAACTATGTCAAAATGACAACCAGTAAGAGATTTCTTACAGTCTGATTTATAGCGTCACTATGACATAGTCCTACAGTGGCCTAGGGTTCCAATTGGTTGACTGTACCTACCTATCTATTATATGTATGTATCAGTACCCAAAACATAAGCCTTATTGAGCTAACTGTGGGACTAGGTTGATTTGTGTAAGATTGTCCTATAATGATAATAATCATATAATAAAAAAGGAGTATCCTTTAATGTGTAGTTGAAGTTCAAAATCTTTGTCATTAAACACATGTCAAAAAATAAATGCCAATAATAATTTCACTAATTATATACAAAAATAGAAATATATCAGATACAAAATCAATTATATTAAAAATAGAATTTACAATCACATTAGCATTTATAACAATTATTAAAATTAACTATTTAAAATATTGTAGAAAGGGTTTTCTATTAAAAAATCCTTCAGTCTTTTTATAAACAGCTCATAAGAAGGTGGCTCCTTGATCTCCAGGCTTGGATGGTTATAAATAAGAAATAACACCGACTTCCCTCAATGGGTTAGTTGATTTTGCTAGCCGTACCAGGATATTAAGGTTAAATATGAGAATTAACTTTTATAGCCTTTTACTTTTTTTAAAGACCAAATGCTACTTTTATATTGTCTATTTCTGAAACTTTTTTAGTCAAAAATTAATGTCATCATAAGTTTGTATCCCAAAATTTTCATGGATGACTATAGGAAATATTTAGGGTGTTTTTCTAATCTAAAAAGATCAAAATAGCCTGTTTCTCGGTAAAAATAATTAAAAATTTGCATTTTAATTGAAAGAGATGTCATATATTACAGAAAATGTGACCAAGGTTCCCGGTGAGCAGGGCTGGGAACTTAGTCATTTTTTCTGTAGTGTATGTCATCTCTTTTAATTTATAATTTATATATAGTTGTGTGCTGTGCTTACTTAAAAACATGAATCCAAAACATTTATTATAAATAATGATTTAATTCATGCTTTATTATTGTAAAAATTTGCAGATTTTTTTTATGTAAGAAGTTTATTTAACAAGATATTACAAAAGGAAATTTTATATAAAACAAAGATTACTAGAAAGCATCAGAAGGTTAATTTAACATTATAGGCTTTTTCGCTTAAAGTGTGTCCAGATTAGACAGTGCAACCCAGGTTTTATACTATTAAAAAACCTTTATTTATGGGTTTTTTCATACTAAACTGATTTAATCGGCATTTTGACAGCCCTGTGTGGAGGTGCCAGTATAGGTGTTATTGGTCTTTATGGAGTGTAAGACATGCAGGTTCAAAGGATTAAAAAAACAATTACCTGGCTAGACGTGCGCATCTTGCTGTGCTGCAACGCATCATTGGCCACGTCCGACAGGAACTTCTGTGAGGCCAGAGCTATCAAGCGAACCAACCTGTAACACATAACAAGGTAGAAATATCAAGAGGTGATTTGCAATTGTGTTCAAGTTGATTTGACTAAGTAGGTAAGTATCAACAAGTCTACTTCAAACAATATTTATGTATAATGTCAGATATCAACTTCACTTAATATCTAAGAGGCCAAATAGGCAAAATAGTGTACCCGTAAGAGAGTGTAAACAAAGAAGCACCTTCTAGAATTTTGTCAGCTTGCAGTCACTGTTTTGTCAATAAAACATTGCTCCCAGATGGTTTATTCATGATGTGATTCTGCCGTGTACTCACCTGGGGTCTTGCGACTCAAACCCAGCCATATTTAGATAATGAGCAACAACTGAATCAGGAATAGAAGGGTTGTAGTTCTCTAGTTGCAAAAGGAAATCGCTAAGAACATGCCCCGCGCCGTTGTCGTCGTCCATTCCGACAGATGGAGATCCCATGCGGCCCATCTGCATATTATTAAACTTAAATTCCATCCAATATATTACAACTACAGGAAAATATTCGCCAAAATTGAGATATACCGCTTGTTTTTAGAAATTAAAATTACGAGAATCAGTGAAGCAAGCAAATTATCGTAACCACAGATAAATAAATAAATTAGTTTGACAGTGTCACATTGACGCCATTTCACGAATTGTTTGCTACTCTTCAACAGATGGCGTAGCTTTACGAATAAACATATTTTAACATTTTTAACCAGGATTTTCATGAAATTTCGTACTTCGTACATACAAAGCAAACATTGTTAACAGAATGTTTTTACTCAGTTGACGAATACCTAAAGGGAAACCAAATTGGCCGTAGCTACTAATTTATCTATACATTCCTTTAAATTTAAATACAAAAAGCATATATATTAACTTGCAGAAAATGTGAAAAGTGTCGACTAACCAGTTTTTCATCTTTCATTTTTGACTTTGGGTTCTACGGACGGCTTTCTTGGCTTCTCCGTCCCTTTATATATAACTTTGTTGCAATGTGGCCAACCGCTAAATACAATAAGCAATAAGCTTTTGAGGCTGTTGATGTTGATCTCAGACTTATATAAAAGTAAATATATATTTAATGAAAAATAAGAGCATACTTATATTGCATGCATGTTTGTGTGTTTGTGCAACTTGTCACGTTTGATTGAAAAGGTTTCTACGGAATACCAGCGTCAAGGTACGCAAAAGGTACCTCGACACCAAGCTGAGTGCCTGCGGCATGTTTTCCCCATGACACTGGCGCGTTACCTCTCTGGACAGCTATGGCGATACGTTGGGAGAGTTAAGCGCCAGCCTTACGGTCCCCCGTAGTCTCAACAAGCCGCGCCGACAGAGCCCTTACGAAACACTTTGTGTCAGCTGACCAGGGACCCAATGTCTCAACTGCGAGCGCCGGAAACTCGTAGTCTTTAATTAAAGACAAGTATTTGCGGTGCTTGAGAATCTGGGCCTGATCAGCTACAGCGCCAGCCAGCCCGAGTCACCTGAATGTGGGACTGTGCAAGGGTGTCAACACATGTTGCGTCCCACACAAGGGCCTTACCTAGTTTCCACGGCACCAATGTGGCACCGTCCGGACGCTTCCCATCGTCTCTTGCCATACCAGTGGGTTCCAGAATTGACGGGACAGAGACGGTGACAAGCGAGCGACGGACCAAATCGTTTAAGGTGCCATAGCGGTATATGCGGCCGGCGCTCTTAACACACGAAAGGCCATGTCGGCCCAGCTCGTCCACACTTTTGCCGCAGGCACACACATGAGGGACACAGATTCTGGACCCAACCCTTAAACAAATTGCTATTCTCAAGGTACTTGGGTCTAGAACGGTGCCTAATGGACGTGAAGGTAGTGCACGCAGCCAGTGACCTGATTCGGGGGCTGACACCGCCAGAATGCGCGCACGTTCACTATCGCCCGGCCGGACTACCTTCCAAAAGGGATGTATGCGTTGCATTCAGGCGAGGTGAGTCCCAAGCCCGCTGAACGGATCGAGCGACGGGAATATCCACACCTGGGCACGACTCGCACCAGGCATCCTAGCCTCTTTCAAGCTCGCTATCTCATCGACAGGTATCTGGGGAAGGTTTAAAATAATACCGATGAGAGACAGCGAACCGTATACAGAAGCCAGGAATGCAGGTAGAGCTGAACTTGCCGAAGTGCGAACACCAATACCGCCTAATCTAATTGGGAGAACCACTGGAGTCCATGAACTTGAATCAAAATTGATGTTTAAAATTTTAGATAGGAGTTGACTGAAGGGAGGAGTCGATGGATGATAATATGGAGGGTAATTTCCACATTTGACAACTGCGGAGCAAATACATGAATTTAGGTGTAAAAAGGCAGAGACGGATGATGAATAGGGCCATATGGGGATACATTTCAAAAAGTAAATCAGATGTATTATTAAATTGATTTAATTTGCACTTAATAACAGGAGCGATTGAATCGTCAAAAATAGGATAATTGTATAATCTCACATCACCACTTTGACGGTTTCCAAGATTCAACCCTAAGCGTAGTGATGGATTCAAACAAACGAGGAAGGACAAAAGACAAAATGAACAAGCGACTTGTAACACTAATGAGGAATAAATTAAGACCAAATATGTGTAATAAATTATGTTTGATATTGACTATTATCACAGAATAAATAATAGTACAAGTCTATTATACACAAAATATGTTTTGGTAATTTGAACGTAGCCAACTAAATATTTAAAAATTAAATTAGAACGCAACTTTGAAGCCAACGCGTCGACAAAATGGTTGCATAACTATCATATTGATTTTTTTTTAGCAATAACGAAACGCATTTCATGCTCGTCACGGAAGTATTGCCATTATAATTACATTTACCCGGACATCGAGCAAATATTATGTTTCCAGAAAAAGATGTCAAGTTCCAAAGTTTTGATTCATTTTTAAATTATAATACAAAACAATAAATATTGCTAGTAACTGCAGGGAAAATAAAATAATTTTAGTTTTACTTACCAGTATTTATCATTACTGCTTTAAATAAAATTTAAAAAGCATAAATGGAATTAATAAAGTGTTTTATAAATTAATTTAGCTCTAAATTACTCAAAAAATATAAAATTAAATTTTGATTGTGGGGAGATTCATAGTTTTTATAATGGCCACACCGGCCTCGTGGTAGTTCGTCGCTAGGTTGGTAACATCTGCCCCTTCCTCCTTCTTTTACGCCGCTCCACGGGCAGAACAGCGAGAGAACGTGATCGATTGAATTTCAAAAAAGGCACACACCTACCCCTGTGCTCCCGCGATCACGAAATTACTCATAATCTCCTGATATTAATCGGGAGTTAGTGTTTCGTGACTCCTCCATCCCGTGTGTGACCTAAGTAGATTATACCTCTACGCCCGCGAGGCATCACCAGTGTAGAACCCTACTCAAAATGTCTCTCGCTGATCCGGTCGCGTTCGCGAAGGACTTCATCGCTGGTGGCGTGTCCGCCGCGGTCTCCAAGACCGCCGTGGCGCCCATCGAGCGAGTTAAGCTGCTTCTCCAAGTACAACACGTGAGCAAGCAGATTACCGAAGACCAGCGCTACAAGGGTATCATCGATGCCTTCGTGCGCATCCCCAAGGAGCAGGGCTTCAGCGCCTACTGGCGCGGTAATCTCGCCAACGTCATCAGGTACTTCCCCACGCAAGCGCTCAACTTCGCCTTCAAGGACAAGTACAAGCAGGTGTTCCTCGATGGCGTAGACAAGAAGACCCAGTTCTGGCGCTGGTTCGCCGGTAACCTCGCCTCCGGTGGTGCCGCCGGTGCCACCTCCCTGTGCTTCGTGTACCCGCTCGACTTTGCGCGTACCCGTCTCGCCGCCGACGTAGGCAAGGGCGCGGGCCAGCGTGAGTTCAGCGGTCTCGGCAACTGCCTCTCCAAGATCTTCAAGTCCGACGGTCTCATCGGTCTGTACAGAGGCTTCGGTGTGTCGGTGCAGGGTATCATTATCTACCGTGCGTCATACTTCGGCTTCTACGACACCGCCCGCGGCATGTTGCCCGACCCCAAGAACACCCCCATCGTCATCAGCTGGGCCATCGCGCAGGTCGTCACCACCGTGGCCGGCATCACATCCTACCCCTTCGACACGGTCCGTAGGCGCATGATGATGCAGTCTGGCCGCGCCAAGGGCGATATCCTCTACAAGAACACCCTGCACTGCTGGGCCACCATCGCCAAGACCGAGGGCACCTCCGCCTTCTTCAAGGGCGCCTTCTCCAACGTGCTCAGAGGCACCGGTGGCGCCTTCGTGCTCGTCTTATACGAAGAGATCAAGAAGGTCCTGTAAATCTACTCTTAAGAATTGTTACCATCTCTATTGTGATTCCGATCACCGCAAACCGCTCCCTGAAATCATGTATTATTAGAAGCGAAAAACGAACCTAGTAACTTATTTTTAGTTAAATAAAGTGTTATACATTGATTCCAATATGTATTGTTTTATTAAATTGTAAATGTCGTGTTACATAAGCTTGCTCCACCTTGCTCGGATGCCCTTGCAAGTTTTAGACATTGGAATCACATAATTTGTATCTTTATTTGATTCAGAGCGATCACTTTCAGAGCCGATGATATTATGTAACGGCCTCATTTCATTCCACTCATTGAGGGCAAGGCCGGGAATCTATTTCCAGTGTTGTGTTAGTAAGAAAGTGCTGTAGAATATTTGATTGTATTCTTGGCTCCGGCATGGACACTGAGTGAGTGCGACCTTGTACTTTGGAAGTGTTGAACTGTGTTATGTAATGCTAACATACTTCTGTGATTAGTTTAAAATCATGTGATTCTCAAGCTGTTATGTAACAGTAGTGTCTGCTGCAGTAATGGATGAATGGCTAGGAACAAATTCTGGTCGCGTTTTAAACGCTCTAGACAGCACTGTACTCTGTAGGTAACATTCAGTAAGCTGTAGGTCGAAAACATCTCGATTTTAAGAACAATCTTCTTTCCTCGGTGTGAGTTTTTTGTGAGAAAAATTCATGCGTAATACGAGTGATTATAATATAGATAATGTTAAAAATACCTTGATTTTTTATTACCCCTGTCTCTTACCTTCAGGTCATCCATGGCACATCATAGTACATTTTCTTGCTCAAAAGCTCCATAATTAATAATCAAATCAATTAATTTTTACAACATTTTATCATATCACTATTCATTTTGATAATTCTGTCATATCTTGACATTTTGACCTGGAGAAAGTCTCACCTGCCAGTGCCAGTATAATAAAAAAATATACAGAAAAGGAAAAGTATTCATTTCAGAAATTTAGATGAATAAGGACTAAGTACTGTTAAGCAGCCCTGTCAACAAGCAAGTTAGTTGAATTGAATAAAAGTAATTTTTTGTGTGTGCTATCAGGAAGATGCAGTAACCACAGGGTCCCAATAACCATTATTTAAAAGAATGAGTGCCCTTAAAGTACCAAGTACCTGTATAGGCCTTATTGATCTAAAATAATACTAACCTAAATAACTTGGAGCATACTTTAATATTTCAACTACGCTATTGATACTACTGATAGTAATAGCAATTTTTCTAGCAATTACATAAGTGTCACAGAGCAAACTTATGTAACATGGAGGGAGCGAGACGGCAGGGCCTGTGCAATGAGCGGGGTGTGACGTCACGCACCTCACAACTCACAAGTGAATGGCCGGCGGTGACGTCACCATACTTGGGTAATGTACATTCATTTCAGATCTGGTTCAATTCAACTGCAGTGAACTGCCCCGAACTAGGTTTGCCGCGAATAATGCGGAGTTAACCAACTAACCTAAATGTTTAACCTATACTTATTTATTTCGTATTTTGTCATCAAAATGTTCAGTTAATCATCATAGTTAGTAGTTGACGCAGTTTCTGGATTCACTTATGATGAATACATTTTAGTCGCCTTCAAAATATGAAATTACCATAGGAAATAACTAGGTACTTAATGGAAACAAAGATTCAAGAAATGCCTATAGAATTGGTTCCTGATTCTTGAGAACCGATTAACGCCTACTAATACCAATATTAACCAACGAAATATATATGTATCTTAAAAGGCCATCTGTATCTTATCATATCAATGTGGGAAGGTAGTCAATATTATGTAGGCCATAAGAAGACGTCCACTGCTGAACATAGGCCTCCTCTTTGGACCTCCATATGTACCGGTTGGATTGGAAGCGACCTGCATCCAGCGTCTCCCGGCGCCCTTCATAAGATCATCTGTCCATCTTGTGGGTGGATATTTATAGTTAAAAGAGCAAATATAAATAGGCAGAACTCAATGAAGCGGTTATAAATCAGTAACTATTTTAATTCACTAAGTTCACCGCCCGAATACACCGGAAATGCCGGCAAAAGACGCAACGAATAATTCTGAGTAAAATGGCCACTACCTCGCCTCGATGTCGTGATAAATATCTGCGTATGTGAGAAGCCGATATAAAATACGTCTGAGGAGAATATGATATTGTTTTGCGTCAGCAGGAGCGCTAAATGAGTGTCGTAAGATGCTTATTACAAATTAGCCACATGATCCATGCACCATTGCAATGTACAGTCAACCAATTGGAACCCTAGGCCACTCTAGAACCATGTCGAAATGACAAGCAGTAAGAGATTTCTTACAATCTGATTTATAGTGTCACTATGACATAGTCCTACAGTGGTTCCAATTGGTTGACTGTACTTATACTTACGTTTCAACTCCCGATAACTTCTTTGAAAAGTGTATCGTATGTCCATGTCACGAGCTTGTTAACTAGTCGAATTGACTCCCTATTCAAATAATAACGTAGAAAACGTGATTTTTTTCTCCTAAAAATTGCTAGAACAGAATGTAGGTAGAATATGTTTATTTCCTTAGACATGAAATAAAAGTTAACAGCCTACCCTTGAGCCAAAATAATAAAAAACAAACCTAAAAAGTGGTAACGTAAATGGCGCCACTGTCTATAAACATCAATGGATACGTTTTAGTTCCAAATTTGACCACTTGACTTCAGCTTTGTTTTCCTACATCGCGCTATTGAAGTTTTTTACTTTTGTAAATTATGTTTATAAAAATAATCATTAATCGTGTTAGCTTTTCATATTAAGCATTTTGGTATTTCTATAAATCATTAAAATGTGTACTTTAAATTTCTAAATATTTTGATAAACAATCCTAAGACAGTTTATCAAAATATATACTGTTACTGATTAACGGAAATAAATATAATCGGTTCGTGCTATCTCCCGATTGGTCACGCCATCTTGAATCGAGGTTTCCGGTGGAATGGCGGCGAACGCTTTGGGGCAAAAAGGATGACAGATCGAGTGATGGCATGAGCTCGTGCGAATAATAAGAATTGTGTGAAAATTACCATCTTTAGTGATTGATTTGTGCTCGTCGTACAATTGTATTCAAGTTTCCAAGAAATACAAGTTGTTCTACATATTGGATTGTTTTACTGAGCTGACGTTCTTCAGTTCAGAAGTGGGATTAGCCGAGGTTAAAGTAAAAAAAACCTTGGTGAAAATACTTACGCCCTTTAAGTTACAATTATGCCAAGTGGGCACGAAGGAAGCCCAGGACCTTCTCGCAAGAGAAAGAGAGACAGGTCATACGACGAAGATGACCGCAGCTCTCCAGAACGCCAACGAAGCCGGTGGTCAGGACATCGCAGCAGCCGTAGTCGACATAGAAGGAGCAGGAAGGTGAGACGTTCAAGGTCTAGTCGACGAAGGTCAATTAGTTCATCTCACCGTGAGCGAAAGCGAGTTAGATCGCGTACAGGTGGACGCTATGTATTGACACCACCTAGACCCGTTCAGTCGATATCGGAAATTCCAGAGCCTGCACCACCAGAACCACGTAACTCCTCCGATAGTAATAAAGAGTTTACTGATTTTGCTGTACAATTTAAAGAATTCATTCAGGCTATGAAAACAGGTGGTACCCAAGAACGATTCACAACTATGAACGTTATTCCAGAATATGACCCAGCCAAACGGACACAGACTATTAGTACATGGTTGTTAAAAGTAAACGAGTGTGCGCAGATTTATGGCTGGACAGAGCGGCAAACAATTCATTACGCTTTGCCGAAACTGGTTGGCCTCGCGCAGCAATGGTATCAAGGGTTACCAAGCCTTTTATTTTCATGGTCTGAGTGGCAGGAAAAGTTGAAAACAGCTTTCCCTAGTGATGAAAATTATGGACGGTTGTTGACTGAAATGTTGGCCTGTAAAGTGCGGTTTGGCGAATCATTAGAAGAGTATTTTTACCAAAAAATGATTTTATTAAATCGCTGTAATATATCTGGTAAGAATGCGATAGATTGTCTCTTGTTTGGTATAGAAGATAGATCCGTACGGACAAGCGCAGAGGCTGCTCAATTCACGGAACCCGATAAATTATTAGTATACTTGAGAAACGTTAAAATTACAAACCCAAAAGAAAGGAACAGCGCCACTTTACAGACCAACGTTTCAGACCATAAACGTTCCAAGTTTTATAAATCGGTACCAACTATCAGTGAAACCAAAAGTAAAACAAAATGTTATAACTGTGGCGAGGAAGGTCACCCATATTTTAAATGTAAGCTCCCGATCAAAAGATGCGACTCGTGTCATAGAGTAGGGCATTTTGCCAACGATTGTCCCGTTAAAAAAGAAAATACTGAAAAAAAGACCGTTTTACGAATATCACTAAAACATGATAATGATATGAAATATTATAAACCTGCAAAAGTGAATGGTAGGGATTTTGAATGTTTCGTGGATTTTGGCAGCGAATGTACTGTGTTACGAGAATCTGACGCTCGTAGATTATCAGATGATTGGATTTTGACAGATTTGCCGTCAATCAAGGGGTTCGGAGATGGTTTAGTAGATTGTATAGGGAAGCTGAATGTATCGCTTGAAATAGATTCAGCTCAAGCAAATTTAGAAGTTCTGGTTGTTCCTGATCATCTCCTTAAGGTTCCCCTGTTGGTAGGGCATACGTTCACTGAACAGGAACACGTCTTAGTCTATAAAACCAGCAAAATACTAAAAATATCAACTCAACCAATACAAATTAAAGAAAATATATCATTATATGTCCACGAATCACTAGATGTGAAGGGTTATACTGTTGTAGACGTTCGTTCAAAGTCGGCATATAATGGCGATCTGTTTATTGAGCCAAGTATGTGTTCACAACCAGAAAAAGAATACGAGCTTCTGCAGAGTGTAATTAACATGGTTAATGGTTGTGGTCAAGTTGTAGTTAAAGGTTTTGTGGCAGAGGGCTTTCGTTTAGATAAAGATGCCTTAATAGCCCGTGCTATACCCTTAAAGGAAGTGTCTAAGCCTGCAGAATTCTATATCAATAGAATTGAGAGTATTAATAAAAATCCGGACGCCAATTCTTTGATTGATGAAACGATGTTGAATGTGGATAAAGATATAGAGCATGAAGACCGACTTAAGTTGATTAATTTGCTTAATGAGTACAGAGATTGCTTCGCGTTCTCAATCAAAGAGTTGGGGTGTGTATCCAACACAGAAATGAGTATTAAACTAAACGATCCTACACCTGTGGTGTATAGGCCCTACCGGTTACCTCACGCTGAGCGGGAAGTAGTTAGAAATATAGTTCAGGAATTATAAGAGTCAGGTATCGTACAACAGTCTTCATCGGATTACGCGTCACCTATTCTGTTAGTAAAAAAGAAAACGGGTGATTACAGACTTTGCGTAGATTTTAGAACACTTAACAAGCGCACCATTAAAGAACACTACCCTCTTCCGAGGATAGATGATCAATTAGATAACCTTTCCGGACATACATTTTATACAAGTTTAGATTTAGTTTCTGGTTACTATCAGATTCCCATGGCTGAATCCTCCAAACGGCTGACGGCTTTCATTACGCCGGACGGGCATTATGAATTTACTAGAATGCCTTTTGGCTTAGTGAATGCACCGTCAACTTTTCAGAGGTCAATTAACAACATACTAGGTAATGCTAGATTCAAAGATGCGCTTGCTTACATGGATGATGTAAATGTTCCCTCGAAGACTGTTGATGAAGGGCTTGCAAAGTTAAGAGATGTATTAAAGCTGTTTCGCTCTGCTGGATTGACATTAAACCTAAAAAAATGTTACTTTTTGATGCGGAAGATTAACTATCTAGGGTTTGAAATTAGTGAGGCCGGAATTAGACCTGGTGCAAGTAAAATAGAAGCTGTAGAAAAATTTCCAAGGCCTACTGACCAACACAGGGTTAGACAATTTGTTGGATTAGCGAGTTTCTTTCGCCGGTTTGTCAAGGGATTTTCAACGATTGCAAAACCGCTAACCCAACTGCTGAAGAAGGATGCCCGTTGGTCGTGGGGAGAAGCTGAAGAAAATGCATTTGTTAGTTTGAAAAAGGAACTAATTAAACGACCGATACTGTCCTTTTACGATCCTACATATGAAACGCAGGTTCATACGGATGCCTCGAAACATGGGATAGCGGGCATACTTCTTCAAAGAAGGGATAAGGACTCTCCATTCACTGCTGTTGCTTATTTTAGTAGGCAAACTTCGCCAGAAGAAGCAAAATTCACCTCTTATGACTTAGAAACCCTTGCTGTGATATGTTCAGTACAGCGTTTTCGAGTATATTTGATAGGCATTTCTTTCACAATAGTTACTGATTGTAACTCACTTCGAGCAACGTTTGACAAGAAAGACATGTTACCAAGAGTGGCACGCTGGTGGAGTATACTTCAAGAGTATGATTTTAATATTGTATACAAGCCGGGCGTAACTATGTCTCACGTTGACGCGTTGAGTCGGAATCCTCCAGAATTAGAATCTGTTCCTGTTCTCAATATTCGGAAGATTGACTCCGATTGGATTACCACGGTACAGAGCAGCGATTCCGAGCTTCAGAGGATCGTTAACATACTGAATGACCCGGAAAGCAATAACATTATAGATATTAAGAAGAACTACTTGGTCAAAAGGGGGTTGTTGTTTAGGAAAACTGAGGACGGCGATCGCTGGGTTGTACCAAAAGGCGTTAGATGGCAGGTGCTTAAAGCTAGTCATGATGATATTGGCCATTTTGGTTTCGACAAGACCTATGAGAAAATTAAAAGTAATTATTGGTTCGCTAAAATGAGACGATTTATCAAAAAATATGTTGATTCATGCTTAGAGTGCGCACATGCGAAAGTTCCTTCTGGAAAAAAGGCTGGTGAATTACATTCAATTCAAAAGGTGGACCGGCCTTTTCATACAATTCACATCGACCACTTGGGCCCTTTTGTACGCAGCAAAAGGAAGAATGCATACTTACTGTTGATAATAGATGCGTTTACAAAATATATAATGTTAATACCAGTAAAAAGCACGAAGGCTGTTCATGCGATTAGAGCTATTAAACATTACTTTCATACTTTTGACGTACCAAAACGGCTAATATCTGATCGGGGAACATCGTTCACTTCTAAAAGTTTTGAAGAATACTTACATTCTCGAGGAGTAAAACACGTCCTCAACGCAACCGCGACACCACGTGCAAATGGACAGGTAGAGAGGTACAACCGAACGGTTTTATCCTCTCTCACTGCCGCCACTCACGGTAAATCAGAAAGGTTATGGGATGAACATGTCGACGAAATTCAATGGGGGTTAAACAACACACTTAATAAGGGGACAGGTAAAACTCCCTCACAGGCTCTTTTTGGATTTCAACTTAATGGAATGTCTGATTCAGTGTTACAATCACACATTGATAGTGATGAAACAACAACTCACAATGGTAATGAACAAAATTCACAAAATGAGTCACTAACAAATATTCGCAGTGAAATTTCTGAGCACGTACGGTTAAATCAAGAAAAACAAAAAGCAGCATTTGATAAGGGTAGAAAACAGGTCACGTTTCAAGTTGGTGATTTAGTCAGGTTAGAAAGGGACGTACCATCTAGTGGACAAAGTAGAAAGCTGGTACCTAAACTTCGGGGACCTTACCGTGTTATTAAGGTACTCGACAATGATAGGTACGTTGTAGAGGACACCCCGCTTTCCCGAAAAGGTAATAGACCGTTCAGCGGGATTTTCTCAGTTGACAAAATCCATCGTTGGATGGTATTTGATAGAAGCAATGATATTGATTCTAGCAGTGAAAGTGATGAGTCGTAACTTTTGGTCGGTAATGTTAGATGGATATGAAAAAAAAAATATATGTAAAGATTGTTATATATTTGTTGAAAGTAATTAATAATTAGTAGAATATTTAAGTAATTTTTACCATTAGAAAACTGAATTAATAAAAATATAGCTAACTTTGTGTTACTAATTTAAATTACAAGATTATAGACAGTACTCGGGGCATGTCGGAGGCTCCAGTATTTTGAATAAATTGAACTTTGAGACAATATTGGAGACGTGTCGGGGGCTCCAATAATGTAGTGAGACAGCACTGAAAACACGACAACCTTCAGTGCTGTAGTTACATTTAATTATGTAAGTTATGAAGCAGTATTGTAGACACGTCGGGGGCTACAGTGCTGTAACTTACAGAAAGAAACAAAATGTGAAATATTTAGACGAATTAATGTGAAGGATTAATTACATTGTGTTGATAACTAGAGTAGTTACAATATAATAGTAATTATAAGATATTCTAATTCAAGAATGAGAAATCCTGATTTTATTTATCAAATTTGGTTAATAAGTATTAAGATGTAGTCGATTTTGTTTTAATTTTTATATATATAATGTATACTTGTTACTGACGTTTTATCGAGACGATAAACAGTCAGGAAAGGCCGACTGTTAGCTTTTCATATTAAGCATTTTGGTATTTCTATAAATCATTAAAATGTGTACTTTAAATTTCTAAATATTTTGATAAACAATCCTAAGACAGTTTATCAAAATATATACTGTTACTGATTAACGGAAATAAATATAATCGGTTCGTGCTATCTCCCGATTGGTCACGCCATCTTGAATCGAGGTTTCCGGTGGAATGGCGGCGAACGCTTTGGGGCAAAAAGGATGACAGATCGAGTGATGGCATGAGCTCGTGCGAATAATAAGAATTGTGTGAAAATTACCATCTTTAGTGATTGATTTGTGCTCGTCGTACAATTGTATTCAAGTTTCCAAGAAATACAAGTTGTTCTACATATTGGATTGTTTTACTGAGCTGACGTTCTTCAATCGCGGGGGTCAGCCATCTCATGGCAACGCAGTGGTCACCCAGCTGCTCAGAGTGGGTCAGCTCAACATGCCAAAGTCTGTACCTATTTCGTCAACATTCCAGCGCACTGTTAACTCAAATACTCAGAAGCCGGGGCATGCGCGCGCTGTGCCCCGGTCCCCACAGAGTATGGCGAATAATCGGTTTCGATTACCTTGACCCCCCTCTTTTTTTTGAGACTCAATTGTTTTTATAATCGATGTTTTTAGGGTTCGGTACTTCCGTAGTCAACTAGGAAGGAACCCTAGCTTATAGTTTCGCCATGTCTGTCTGTCAGCGTAAAGCTCAGAATGAGTTATGTATGGTGATGGTGACAGACATGGCGAAACTCTATTTATTTATTTATTTATTATTTATAAATTTTTAAGAATTTTTAAGGGGAAGTTAAAGAAGTTGTGGTTACCTGTTTCTGTGTGATTGGTTGCTTTTGTCTCCTTGTTTATCTCTATATTCTGTTTATTATTTTGTATTAGTGTTGTCTCACATTTCCTTGTTAGTGTGATATATACTGTTTCCTATGTGTTTTGAGAATATATATAGTTTATATTATTATTTATCTGGTACCTTGTTGTACATTAGGTGTATTTGTCTACCTCTTTTCATTTTTTCTCTCATCTACTCAAAGGTTGACTAGAAGAGATCCCTTAAAGGGATAAGTTCGCCTTTGTACATACTGTTTTCCTTTTGTAAATTTTAATTAATCTGTGTTTTGTACAATAAAGAGTTTACATACATATGTACATACATAAATCACACCGATGAAAGTGATTAAAAAACCGACCAATAGCTTGTAGGGCCACGTTCAGTAGTGTAGGGTTCCGTAGTTGACCGTCCGTCACAATAAGCGAGTCTAGAAGGGGTTTAACCGTGACCATAACTAGTAAAAAGGAGTAGGTTAGTAAATATCTTCGCAGCACCTACGGTTCATATAGGCTTTTAATAAGACGATATGCCATTTAAAAAAAAAATGCCCATGTTAAATGTTTTTTTCTTTCATGATTTTTTTTCATATTTTTTGAACTTGCAGTTCATAAGTTAGCCTCTCGGGAGCGGGTGTTCAATTTTTTTAGGTTCCGGGCGATTGTTTCCAGAAGATTCCTATCCTACTCCGCCTAGAACCACAAGTCCAAAATAAAAAAATATCGTGAAAATAGCTAGAGCTTTATAGACTTTCAAGAAATTTGCTTTCTATAGGATATTATCACGAAACTAATTAAAATACATGAATATAATCATAATTTTTTTGATTTACCTACTTAAAAAACGTAGGGTATGTCCATCCATCTGCCAAACAACCTGTACACTCAATATGGATCAGTGATGGTATGAAATAAAGCATTTTTTTAAAGTCTGAAATTGGCTCGTATAGTTAGTAAAATTGTATAGGGGTGGGTTTGATGTCCCGCCAGTCGGCGGTTGCTTATGTAACCGATCACTGCGGCGACCGGAATCTTTCGCCACTGACCTACTTATCGCGCTCTATCCTTACCATTGCTTTTTGTATTTGCTATTTTTTTCTTTGGTACTTGACTTGGAGTATACAAGGGATAACAATAATTGTATTGTTATTAGGTATTAGTACCCATATTCAATAAATATTTTAAAAAATATTTTAAATATAGGTATTAATTTTTGGTTTGTATTAGAATTCTGGGGAAATTATTAGGCAGAGTTCTGATTACATTCAAAATGAGAAAAATAAATCCTTTGAAAGAGATTGGGAAAGATAAAAATGATACAACCGATATTGTAGAAAAACTGCACATTGGCTTACTTAACTGGTTTTCTTGAAGCGCTAAACGGCAAACCGGCGCTGAGTCACCAAGGTTATTGTCTTATGTAAGTTTGGTTACTAACCGAGGCAAGGCGTAGGAAAGGTAAGTACTTACCACCTACTACTACTTCCTTTCAGCTACGATAGTTGGGTGAATCAACTATTTCTTGTTATTCTGTCCCGTTAGCCAGGGACAAATGTCAAATACAACACGGTTTGTTAGAAGTTGTAGTATGTTCTACTACTTCTACTGACATGCTTGGTGGATGGGCCAACATGGAAAGGGAATATAACTAAACTCCGGGTTAGTCGGCTAAAACGGGTATTACATGGGCCGACAATCGGGTCCCGGTTCTCGGCGTCTCCCCGTGACTTAGACGAAAGGGAACCTATGGAGACAAAGGAGGAGGGAGGGACAGGGGAAGGCGATAATCGAAGAATTCGGGTATTCAGCGTAAGAAATATTTAATTTCTTTTTAGGGTTCCGTACCTTTTTTTTTTATACTACGACGGTGACAAACAAGCATACGGCCCGCCTGATGGTAAGCGGTCACCGTAGCCTATGGACGCCTGCAACTCCAGGGGAGTTACACGCGCGTTGTCGACCCTTTAAAAAAGGAGGATTCGCTGTGTTGACAGCTAAAGGGGCAAGCTTAGCTCCGTGGGTACACCCCACTCCCCAGCTGTCAACACAGCGAATCCTCTTGGAGCTCTGGCAACCTTACTCACCGACAGAAACACAACACTATGAGTAGGGTCTAGTGTTATTTAACTGCGGTTTTCTGTAAGGTGGAGGTACTGCCCCAGATGGGCTCTGCTCCAGATTTGAGCGAAACGACATTCGTTGTGCTGTGCCCTACCACACTAAACGATATGCATCCGCTGTGCCCATACCTCCCTCAAACAAAAGGAAAAAAACGGAACCCTATAGGACCACTTTGTTGTCCTTCCGTCCGTCTGTCTGTCAAGAGTATTTATCTCGGGAGCCCGTATAGGTAGCAAGTTGAAATTAATACCACATACACAGATCTGCAGTCCCTTGAAGGTATGAAAAAACCAAACCTCTACGCAATCAACAGATACGGCCATTTATGTCGCGTTTCCCATACATTTACAATGGGAATCAAAATGTATAGGGTACTTCTCGTTGACCTAGAATCACGAAATTTGGTAAAAGGCAAGAGCTTGTAGCACCAGTACAGGGGAAAATCTGAAAACCATATTGTCGCACACTGAGAGTTCCGTGCCACCAGTATTCTTAAGTACAGTTCTTAAGGTCATAAAATGGGGGAACATCATTTATGCGGAACCCTCGGTGGGCGAGTCCGACTTACACTTGGCCGGTCTTTTTATTTGGTTAGCATCCCTTCTCGACTTCGCCTACCTCATTTTATCTAAAAAAACTTTTTATTAGGGTAGGTAATGTAATAGGAATGTCATTTATAAATAAGAAATAAGGTCTACATATTTCTAGTATTGCAGACTAACCGCAAGCATTGTCATCGTCATCCCAGTCATCGCATCATCAAGGTAGGCGTGGCGTGCTCTGTCCGACCGAGTTCATTGGTATCACTGACCTCGGTGTGCGGCAATTTTTTTGTTAAGTACCACTAACCACGTGTCTGTTAGGCACCAAGGAAGATGCTGGGTATTTCCAGTTTACTGTTATTTTATGCCTTTAGTGTATTTAATCTTGATCGCAATATTTTTATTCTAAATGTTGTGAGTATTGTCGTTACTTACGAGTTTTCTTTTACTCTACGCGTAACCAAGATGACAATCGTTTGCAAAAAACAGAGAAAAGTAAAAATATAAGTACTTATTGCAATGAATAAGATCCATGGCCATAAGATAAGATTGTACACATGAAATGCAATAGAAGATATGAATATATGATGTCGCGTAATACCTCCTACTTATGTTCCATCTCTCGAGTCTCGATTATGTCTGGGAAAAGTATAAGTATCGTAGGCATGTCACGAGCTTATTTTTCACTAGTCGAATCGCCTCCCTGTTTGAACGTTATAAAACGAAGAACAGCTGTTTAATAAGTACAAGACGTCCAAGTCTTGTATACATTACTAGAACAGAGTGTAGGTAGAATAGATTTTACCACCTAAGACACGAAATATAAGTAGATATATTACAGCCTACCCTCATATCAAAATAGAAAAACAAACCTAACTGTTAGCGCACATGGCGCCACTGTCTATAAACATCAATGGATATGTTTTAGTTCCAAATTTGACCACTTGCCTTCAATTTTGCATTCCTACATCGCGCTATCGAAGTTTTTTATAATTGTAAGTTATATTTAGTATTTTTGGTGTAATCTCGGGGGTCCGTCATCTCATGGGAAGGCAGTGGCCACCCAGCTGCTCAGAATGGGTTACACTTTAATTTGTAAGACTGAATCATCTAAGCCCAGTGCACTCATCACTCACACTCATATTAGTCATAATTAGTAGCCGGGGCAGGCGCTGTGCCCCGGCCCCACAGAATATGACAAAAAATCTCGATGGGATTTCTGTGACCCCCACTTTTTTTTAGGAACCCTTCTTGGTTTCGCCTCTTCTGTGGTAACTTAAAGCCATGTAAAACTTCCGAAAAATGTGTGAGGGTAGGTTTTATGTGCCCTACCTTGCGATATCACAAAAGGGCTAGAGTTGCACAATGCTTACTAAAATAATAATAAAAAAATAAATCGAAAAATGTTTGATTTAGAAACGAAAATGTCTAAAAAATACCATTCCTCCTTTATCTCCGAAGTTTATGAAGGAACAAATATATATTTTTTACACAACTTTAATATTGAAAAATATAACAAGGACATCATAATTTTATTTAGTAAAAAAAAAATTATGCACTTTTGAAATTTTACCATTTGTTTTTTTTTCTTTGTATGATATCATGCTGTAAGTAAGTACTGTCATATACATAAATTAAAAAAAAATGATTTAAGTATATGTGATAAAAACATAGGTATCAAGAAAAAACAAACTCTCAGACGGGTCATTATTTGAGGTGTAGGTAAGGTGTAAGATAAAAGTTACAGAAATAAAAACACACATTTGAATGTGGTCAGTTTTATTTTTAACGGTAGAATATATAACGATAAGGTGCTTTAATATTATCACAGATCAATAACGATTATTTTAGTTCAAAAAGGCTAAAATCCAATTTTAAAATGGTAACGAAAATGAGCTACCTATATGACCACGCAAAAGATCATTTTCTTTATTTTAACATTTCTTAATTGTACAATTTGCATGAAAAACAGTTCATTAAGAGAAAACTATGTGCATTATTTAATTAATAATGTATCAGCGGAGATAAACAATAGATGTTCATTGAAATTAAACACTTTAGAACGGAATTAATCACGTTTATTAACACCATGATCCTACGTTTCGAGCCCTTTACAGCACTCGTTTTCACAGGGTTAAGATGATGACGTTCTAAAGTGTTTAATTTCAATGAATAACAATCGCGGTAACAGAAGACAATAATAGATGTTCATTTAAAAAATATACATATATTTGACCACGAAAATGACGACTTCAATTCGATATTTTTGTAACCTCCTAAATATGATTTAGGGACTACTTAATATAATATAACTTCTACTCACAAACAAAAACAAACCTTTAAGTATCTTCTCAATCTTTAAATTATACTGTACCTATATAAGTTGCAGTGAAGAATATTATCAGTCGCAAACAATTTATATCAATCTTCGCTGGCTGATGAAAATATTATTTTTAAATAACATTTTGCGGCGATATGGTTCACCGCCAAATCACACATTAAGACTAGCAGCTGAACTGCTGGATGATCGACGTGTACCTAGAGTGGGTGTCTCGCCATATCTCTGTTATAAAAGGTAAAAACAGGGTAACAAAACTTTGAAACACAAACTACAAAAGACAGCATAACCAGGAATTTAAAGATTAAATGTAAAAGGGATACAATTGGTATGATAGTAATTTCGTTAGAATAGATTAGAATAGAAAAGTTAGAATAGATTTTCAAATTCAAATTCAAATTCAAATTATTTATTTCGAATCAGAGATCCATATGTGGTTAGTGTATAATCTTAAAACCACACGAAATTAATATAAGTAGATAGGTATATTACAGCCTACCCTCATATCAAAATATCAAAACAAACCAACAACTGTTAGCGCACATGGCGCCACTGTCTATAAATATCAATGGATAGGTTTTAGTTCCAAATTTGACCACTTGCCTTCAACTTTGCATTGCTACATCGCGCTATCGGAGATTTTTTACAATTGTAAGTTATATTTAGTATTTGTTGGTGTAATCTCGGGGGTCCGTTATCTCATGGGAAGGCAGTGGCCACCCAGCTGCGCTAAATGGGTTATAACTTAACTATCTTAGACAGCTCATGCCAGTGCACTCATCACACACTCATATTAGTCATAATTAGTTGCCGGGCGGCGCTGCGCCCCGGCCCCACAGAATATGACAAAAAATCTCAATGGGATTTCCGTGACCCCTACTTTATTTTATTTAATATTATACAAAGAAACTTTTGTGAACTAAATTTGAAATTTTACCATTTTTTTTTTCTTTGTATGATATCATGCTGTAAGTACTGTCTTATAAATAAATTTATAAAAAAATGATCATCATCATCATCATCATCATTTCAGCCGAAAGACGTCCACTGCTGGACATAGGCCTCCCCCAAAGATTTCCACAATGACCGGTCCTGCGCCACCCGCATCCAGCGGACTCCTGCGACCTTCACCAGGTCATCAGTCCACCTTGCGGGGGGCCTACCCACGCTGCGCCTTCCGGTACGCGGTCGCCACTCAAGAACCTTTCCGCCCCAACGGCCATCGGTTCTACGTGCAATGTGCCCCGCCCACTGCCACTTAAGTTTAGCGATTCGGAGAGCTATATCGGTTACTTTGACAAAAAAATGATATACGTGATAAAAAAATATCAAGGAAAAACAAACTCGCATACTAACTCCATGCCGTACAAACTAGTGACCCAATCTGTTGATACTTACATGTGGCCGAAGTAAAATCTTTACTTCTAGGTTAAGTTGCAACATAAAGTTTATACGGAACCCTCGGTGCGCGCGTCCAACTCGCATTTGACGGTTTTTTCTTTGGAACTGAGCATTTTTTTAAACTTGGGTGAGGTTGACGTTTTTGCCATTCGAGTGACTTCGAGTTTCGAGTATACTACATGGTGTAACAATAGTTGTACCTAATGTTAGTACTCACTATTAAATAAATATTAATTATTAAATGTTTTTTTTTGTTTTTATTACAATAGGGATGACGACTAGGTTGAAAAACTATTATTCTAATTCGTCCGTCAGTTAGATTATCTAAAATTATTTAGACACGTATTTCTTCCTTTTTCAATTTAACTAAAATTTACGAAGATAAAGAGTATCAAAGTTCCGGGGTGGGGGCTTGTGACGTCACTCCTAGGTAAGAATTGTACACTGTATTTTTGTCATTTTTGATTTGACGAAGAAAAGAAAATATACGTGTACAATATTTTTTTATAATCTAAAAGACGGACTAAATAGATTTTTTCAGTCGTCTAGCCTATTGTGGGGAATTTATTAGGGCGTGTCCTGATTAGAATCTGTCCATCTTGTCGGTGGACGTCCTACGCTGCGTTTGCCAAGCCGTCGTCTCCACCCGAGCACTTTCAGACCCCATCGGCCATGTGCTCTGCGTGCAATGTGGCCTGCCCATTGCCACTTCAGCTGGCCTGGTCGGCTGGTTTAAATTGCGCCATCATTTTGTGATTGTTTTAGTAAGAGTGGCACTACATTTGTGGTATTTGCGTTTTGCCTTCCGCTCGCACTGAAGTAAAACTTAAATGGTGGGAGCGAGAGACAAAAAGCAAATACGACAAGTGTAATGCCACCCTTAAAGGTACCTTGTTGGTTGCTGATAAGGCGCTAATGCCATAAACATAGATTAAAATGTAAGTAGAATAGATTTTTCTATTTTCTAAGCTAAGCCACTGCATAAAAGCAGATATTTTTTTAGCTAAGAACCCTAATAACATACCGAATGAAAACAACTGAGTCGTAAAAAAGAATAAAAAAATTAAAAAAGTGGAGGTCACGATAATCCCATAGAGATTATTTGTCATACTCTGTGGGACCGGGGCACATCAGCGCGCATGCCCCGGCAACTGATTCTGAGTATTTTGAGTTGAGTGCGCCGGTGGGAAGATGATCAGTCTTACATTGTTAATCTCAAACCCATTCTGAGCAGCTGGGTGGCCACTGCCTTACCACGAGATGACTGACCCCCGAGGTTACACCAACAAAAACTAAATATAACTTAAAATTGTTAAAAAACTTCGATAGCGCGATGTAGGAATGCAAAGTTGAAGGCAAGTGGTCAAATTTGGAACTAAAATGTATCCATTGATGTTTATAGACAGTGGCGCCATGTGCGCTAACAGTTGTTAGGTTTGTTTTTTCTATTTTAATTCGAGGGTAGGCTATAAAAAAAAAATCTACTTCTATTTAGTGGCTTAGGAAATAAAAAAATCTGTTCTACCTACATTTTATTCTAGTTATTTATACGAGACTTGTACTTGTACACAATTTAACAGCTTTTCTACGTTATTTCTAGGTTAATTCGACTAGTTAAAAAGAAGCTCGTGACATGACTACGACACTTACACTTTTACCAGATATTATCGGGAGTTGAAACATAAGTATAAGTAAGTACATTGGTACATGTGGCCAATTTATAACATGCATCTTACATCTTACGACACTAAAGCGCTCCTACTGAGTACTGATGCAAAACAGTATCAAATTCTCCTCAGACGTCTATCTGCTCCTAACATGCTCAGATATTTATCCCGACGTAAGTACCTAATACTAGACATAACGTAGGAGATAGTGCAATACCGCGTAACTCCATAGAGTTCAATATTCAAACAACTGACAAGATTATTGTACCCTATTGCATTTGTTAGTTACGCGGTATCGCATTATCCCCGATAAGCTGACCTCATTTCTTGTCGCATATTATATAGTAAGTATTACTTAAGGTACTTACTTTTAGATCAACTTACCGCAAACGTCGTCATTGTGCAAGTTAAGCGCGCTCCGAGTTCATTGGCATCTCTGACCTCGGCTAGCGGCAATTTTTTTGTTAGGTACCACTTGTCTTTTAGGCACCAAGGAAGATGCTATTACCTCTGTTCAGTGCATGTGCACCTGACACGTGACGGCAGCCCGTGACCTAGATTATGTGTAGCGATTCGGCTGCACATTTCAATCAGTGCGTTTTACGGCATTGTTATTTTATACCCTTAGGGTATTTTATCTTTTGCCGGCACTACACTTGGGGTTGCGTGTTGGCGTTGCGTGTTCGTCCAAATATTCGTATGGAGTCCGAAAACCACAAACACGACATCCACACTTGGGGTACCAACAACTACTTATACCCCTTACCTTACCTTATAGTGACATTGTTGACAGATTGAGTCAGCAGACGGTGCATTCAAGCAGTTTGCATATTCGCGTCCTTTGATGCGTGACCAATATCGGTAGGTACTATGAGTTGTATTGTAGATAGATAGATAGATAGATAATTACTTTATTCATTCCCACAACATACATGGCATCAACAGAAAACAAAACTAGAAGAATATAAGATTTTAAGCTAACATGGTCATTTACACTATAATTACTATTTAAAACCTAACCAAAACAAATGTACATGGTAAATATCTCGTTTTAAATAGTAATTATAGTAAAACTAGAAGAACTTTACAAAAAGCATATAACTGGTTGAACTGGTTGGAGGTTGTCTGGAAGAGATCGCTCTTTAGCGATAAGACCGCCTGTTGTTACCCCTTACTGTTACTGTTCTGTATTATTATTTTCTCTTGTAACTGTATTTCATCTGTGTGAGGTGTGCAATAAAGAGTATTGTATTGTATTGTATTGTATAACTTAAAAACTAAAAACCATTACAACAATTTGAACATTTGTACGTAACCACCACAGTCGATAGCGACTGCACCATTTGAAAGTATGTCCGTCTCGCTCTTACTAAAGTAGTGGTAGACTGCGGTTAAGTACAACTTATGTTAAGCAACGAAAATAATCTTACTTTGCTATTCCGTTAAACGTGCTAGTCAATTTTAATGTTCCCAGTGTTCCCACCCTCCCGCCGCAAAAAATCCTGGTAAGCACACAAATGCCGACATGAGGACCGATCGGCCAATTTGCCATGCAAATATGCACGAATATAGACGAAGCCCGAAAGCCCTTGACCATAGATATCATAAGGAATAGATATCGCACGGAGGCGTAGCGCGTGTCGCAGCGATAAGGCCAGTTGGCCATATTACTATTCAACTCGAGCCAGTTGCAACTTAGCCGCGACCGTAAAATGTGCTCCGATATTTTCGAGAAATCCCGAATTGCTGCGTTGTTACCTGCAAAAATAGAAGTGAAAACAAAAACTTCAAGGACTATAGAATCACCTACCATATATAAGTATTCATGTTATTAGTTGATAAAATCGTGCATTTTTACAAATATATTCAGTGCCGTATGAATTTTCTTTATCGGACTAATTGGTTGGACAAATTGTATATGCGTTTTACATTGCCGGTTTAGCATAGCAAACAAGTTGTGTCGCGTGGCGATTTGTTAAGCAACCGCGCAATGTATAGAATTGCTAGCGATCTTCACAATCGCATGATTATTACCTGGTACGGCCGCTTGTGCCTTGCCGGGAACTAGAGATGCACCCGTGCCGATGTGCGTCGATAAATGTTTGGCTTGATTGTACTCATATAAGTAATAACATTTTCACATGTTTGGGTAAAAAGAAATTTATGTTGTACCAACCTATTTATTGTTGTATTGTTATCCATTCAAAAAAAATAAAGGGAGACATCCAGTATGTTAAAAACCAAACGTTTTTAAGTTTAATGTGTAAAATTTTTGTTAATGTCAATATTTGTTAATACGTCTTTATTTATGGTTTATCTTTAGATATTTTTATTTATCTAATCCTCGGCAATAATTCGAAACTCATTATAAACAACTAAACCCCTATTGAAGATTGTGAATAAAACCTAAATTAATGCATTTTTATTTGTAAATATAACAATCATGCAAATTGGTCCGTAAATATACTGGTTGGAAAATTTTAATGGGCCCTGGAGGGAAAGTGCCTTTAACCTTAAGTCAGTTCATTTTACCTAAATAAGACATTCCTTTATTTCTGAAAAGAAAATGTTTCGCCTCACACCTGTTCATAACGGTTAACATTTGTATACCTCAGGAGTGCAAAGTAATTTGATGCAATCTTCAACTTATTTTTAACATTAGCTGGAGGATGGTTCATTATGCAATGATTCTGAATCATAAATACGAGTAGTTGATTGCATTCATTAAGATTAAGATTAGGTCTATAAAGTATTAGGATCTGTCAGTGCCAAGTTTCATAGATTTTGATAGCACGGACTGTGAAAGTGAATAAACGTTATAATTTCATAAAACTTTGAGGGTTAAAATAAAACCTTTAAGTTTGACATTTCATTTACTTGGAAGATATGTCGTGGTTTGAGCTAATAGATCACTCAAAGGGCGGTAAGACCAGCGGTAAGTACAGTCGACGTTTGGTACCTGGAATACAATCTCATCTTGTGGTTACTTTATCGAAATGCCATGCACCCCTGCGAAACACGATGCGTATGCGTATACACACACACAGACTTAACTTCAAGACACTTAATCTATATTAAGTGTCTTGAAGTTAAAGACGACGACGACCTCAAAAACAACGTGTCAAAAATAATTATACTTAAACATGAATAGTCATGTTTAAGTATAATTATTTTTGACACATCGTCCACTGTAATATTTTTTTTAACCACGACCGTATCGGTTGTCCTAGTATTTTACTGTATTTTTTAATATTCAGAGCGTATGAAATATCGATGGATAACAGTTTATCGACTTACACTCCTCTCTAACGCCACATTACGTGATCGCTTACCGCGCGCAGAGACGCTCTGTGATTGGCTAAAGCGCGCGGCGCATGTGGTCAGAGGAGGGGGCCAGGGGGTGGCCCTGGAGACATTAGTACCCATTATAACTTAGCTTCGTTACAAATCTTGTTACTTTAAATTATCTATGCCCTTGACACATGGTCTATTCGGCCAAACACAGCAAATACGCGAACACTCAACGGAGAAAGGACTGTACAAGATTATGACGGGTCGGCAACGTGCATGTGACCCCCTGGAGTTCCAGGAGTCCATAGGCTACGGTGACCGCTTTCCATCAGGCGGGCCGTATGCTGGTATCGTGGTATAAAAAAACACGCCACCGGCAGTGTAGTACCAGCATTAAATACAATTTTTATTCTAAAATCAAACTTTTTCTTGTCGTTATTTAGTTACGACTTTTCTTTTTCTTTACGTACAGTCAAGACGACAAAATCGTGTCATAAATTTGTTAATAGTATCTGTACGACTGTACAGTCAAGTGTAAAAATATGGTGGAGCACATCTTACTCAAAAATATGTCCCATAGCACCTTATGCCGGTGTAATAAGACCGTAGTACCATATTTATGAGTCGATTATGTAACCAAGATGACAATAGTTTGTAGAAGACTGAGAAGACTCTAAGAGAAAAGTAAAAATGTCTTGCGATGAATGTCGCGAATCATTATCTAAAGCCTAAAGGTAGGTAGTGTACATTATTTACGTCATTCCGTCAATATACACGGTGTAACATAATTACTTACAAAAATATTAGGCAAAACAATGTCTTATTTTGATAGCCTATTAGGACGACCAAAAAAAACACCTTATTTTTCGCATCAAAAAAATCTACATCCTGAACAATATACCTTAAACGGATTACCAGTGAATAGGTAAGTACTTATTTTTCGTACATCTTGTACAAAGATAAGAGGCTCCTAAAGTATTTCTTTGGACGGGTTGATCAATAAGGATTGTTTAATTTCTATGCCTCAGTCTAGTCTCAGTAATCTAAACGCTGTGTAAATCTTAGTTTTGGCTCCTCATGCAAATCGGACAAATCATTCCATTGAGAGAACAAAATCGTCTGCACTCGGCCAAACCAGCCGCGGCCGGCCCCAGGTGGCCTTATCAATTGAAACACCGCACAAAATTACTCGTTATTCTAAAGCTAGTATTACATGGCACGATTCGTTGGGGCCAATCAGTCGTGTCGGCTCGTGTAATAAGCGAAAGCGAACGATTATCGCCTGCCCCTGCCTGTTCCTATTAAAAAATAAAGAATTAACAAACTTCTTTAGAAAGAACTAAAACATAAGCTTAGATACTGTATGTAAAGCTGCGATACATTTATATTAGCATAACTCTGATGCTACATGTTTCAACCACGGAAGAATAACAGCATGAAAGGAAGAGGAAGAAGACGTCAAAATGTCAACAGTCTGGAGCATATTATAAGATGCAACGAACGCAAACTCGCAGAGCCATCCAACCACAATTACCTACCGTTGTATTTTTGCGAGCAGAATCCCAGGTAGCCAATTTCATAATAATGTAGAGGAACGAGAGGAAAAACAGGTATAATTTTTTCTTTAGTCTCTCTTTTTTTCTTTAAGTTCTGTAAAGTATAAAGATCGGAGATTATACCTGCGGTCGGAGGAAGGTACAGGGTACAGGTATGTACTATTACGACCGATATTGTGGCTATAAATAGCGTGTCAAGGTGATTTGTACTCCGCACGGTACGAGTTGGCGGTTGGCGGGCTATTGGTTTAGCTCTGTTTCCTCCTATTTAATTACTAGGAAACAAAGGATACATGGGTTAGTAAAGAATCATACCTACCGAATTTGGCACAGGAACCCTGAGCAGTGACATGAACCGGAAAAACGCTAGGAGGAAGAATATCTTTGTTGGATGAGGAGCCAAAAACGTTGTAACAATCTCATTGTTTTTATTTACATTGTAATTTCGACGAAGGCCCTTGGTGTTTCTGAACATTGGGCGCCTGTCAAGAATCCAGAGGTCAAGAGTCGGATGGAAATATAAATATATTGCTGCGGACGACAATCATTGTACAGTCTACTACAGAATACAGGCAAAATGCTAAATATATGTATACACGACTACGAATGTTCAGGCAATAAAGTCCTGTGTACATATTTTTGGCACTTTGGCTGTATTCATATCTTTGTTGCTGGCTGTACTCATTGTGAACTGACATTGGTTTAACGTCATAATAATACACCGTGTTTCTTTTTTATTTCCGTTGTATTCGACACTTTGCTTTGTACGTTAATAGAATACACTTGATATATGATACTTATACGTATCGCTTTTTATCGAATACGAAACCAAAAATTTATTTTCGACTTTCATACAAAATAAATGATAATTATATTGTAGTTAAAAGGTCCTTTAGAGAACACGAAAGGACACATGGCAAAACACAGCTTGTAGTACATGGCTTAGTAACCCTTTACATTGGTCCAGCTAATAAATGTATTTCTTGAATACTTATCTCAAAAACTGTAATAGTTAAGACACTAGTTTCTTAAATAAATTAACTCGATTAAACCTTAAGAATCTCCCCTTAAAGTTAACGGAAATCTATAAAAACAGGGTGTATAAATATCACAAACAGAAGTACAAAAATAATTACTTAAAAGAAGACTTCTGTTTTTGTTTCTAGTAATGTGTTAATGTGTAACCAATAAATAATTTTTCATTCATTTTAATTTTTTTCATTCATTTTCATTCATTCAATTGACTATAAATTGATTTAAAGCTTAAGTAACTGTGTTTCCCAGCGGGAAGAACGTGCAACGTTCAATTACAAGGTTCAAACTTCAAACCCCGACACATGAGTTTTTTGGTACTTTATAATTATGTATAACATATATTTCATTTGATATTTACCAATCACTTTTAGGTGAAGGAAAACATCGAGAAAACCGGACTAATCCTAATAAGGCCTAGTTTACCCTCTGGGTTGGAGGGTCAGACGCCTATTCCATTAAATAGTCCTTACACCCTGGCGGGGGCTGCCTCTGCGAGCGTCCCATAACTCGGGCAGGTGCTACATGCTCGGTGTACCCCTTACGCTTCATTAAATTTTCGAAAGGGATTCTGCGTGTTGGCTTCGGCTCCGCGTACGCCTCCCAAAGGTCCGGGACGCCATTGTTCCATGATGGAAAAGACATATTGAATAAAAATATTTGATGATGATATCGAATTTATTTGTCATTGAAAATAAATGTTATTTTTCTATGAAAGAGTTAAAAATGAGTGTTGGATTTGTGTAGATAAGTACCGAACTACCTCAGTAGGACCTTTTTCTTAAACTATGTCAATTTAAATATTGTTTTCCTTGCTGAAAGTATACATCCTCAAATGATTGTGTACGAAAGCTTGGTGCTCAGCCGGCTGGCGCAGGGTCGATACGTCCAAGGCCACTCTGTGACCTAATTCTAGACTATAGGTACAACCTATGCGCCCGGCCTTGGAGACTTCGGTAACGCGAATCAAACGTCAATCGCCTCGTCCATCTCTTTGTATTAGTGTCAGGTAGAAAGAATGTTGAAGTTCGATATCGGATGGAAGAAACGCTGCGATAACTACCTTCCTGTTACTGGTTTAACAAAAATGCGGGTGGTTCTTTTATGGGCGTAATCAGAATCGTGAACTGATTAGAAAAAACTAGAAAATATTTGAAAACAATTTTTTTGGGTCAAAAGTTGTTTCCTAATCTGTCTACTATAGGTACTTATTGATTCCGGCCCTAAACGGATCACACCTTAATTTTTGTTCCATCCAACCATAATAATTATAGTATCCACAGCATATTTTATCCACGTTCTTAAAGTAAAAGAATTTGATCTTTGAATAATTATTAAGGCGAAAATTTAAACGTATCACCTATCTTTACACTTTTTTAATAACTCCTTTCAAACAAAAAAAAACACCTAAATCGGACGACGGAGCTCAGAGTAATCGGTGAACGTACTTACATAAAAAAAAATATAAAAAAAAAGATTCCAACGAATTGAGAACCTCCTCCTTTTTTGAAGTCGGTTAAAAATACCCATTTTATGGTGTTGGGTTCTGTGCCAAAATGGCTGAAACGGAACTCTTTACAACAACACCCCATTTTATGATATACAGGATGTTCTTGACCATTTGCTTTAACTTCGTCATGTGGCTTGGTATAATAGGTATCATTAAAGAAACATAATGGCATAGTTAGTACTATTAAATTCATTATTTTTTATGTTTTTAATTTCACATACAAAATAATTACATGTTGCATCAACCGCAAATGTAAAACGTGCATTAGAATTGACTTTACTAAGTAAGTATGACAACTATGACATATCAATGTCATGTTCATGTCGAATAGTCATACTCCGTTTACACACTTGCAAATCCTATATAAGATAAAACTAAATTAGTAGTTATTTTCTAAATGGAGCTAATTAGAATACCGGTGTCTTTGAGAAATTAATTTTATTTAAGAGATCCCTCTTAAGGATAAGTTCGCCTTTGTACTTTTCTATTTATTCAATTTTGTAGTGTTGTATACTTTAACACGTTTATACTTTATGCGTACATCAGTATTTATGTAACGGAAGTGTCATCTTACCTACATGGTACTTACTTACCTATTTTATAACACCTATATAATTGAACGACGACACTCATGACTCATGAGGCAATGGGTAACGTTAGTAGCGTTACCCAATGAAAATGTAAGTTTACGCGTAACAGGAACTCACTCGATCAGACCATTGAAGACACCCGATAGGTCTATATAGGCCATATATTGGCCAGTGGTCTACCTTCGTGGGTAGTCTGGCTATCTGGTAAACATCGCGATAGTACATCAGTCTGATTAGGAGTTAATTAACTAAATTAGTTGTTAATACATTATGAGAAGAATGAGTCCTTTACTCCCCGTACTAGTTAAAACTGTATCACGGTGAAGTAAGATTCATCATCCAAAGCATAACTGTGTGATACTTATGACATTGTAGAAAGAAACATGATTTATAAATGCTCACGCTCATGAGACACAATACTCATAATAATATCATATCAACTGAGGGTAAATCACATGGCAGTTGAGTAACATGTTGTTCACAAGTTAGTAGAATTTAACTTAAACGTAAACAAGTAGTATATGCAAAAACTACAGAAGCATTTTCATGATATCATGTGGATATAATACTAACTCTAACTTATTTATTTAAGATGCAATATGTTGAAAGCATGTGTGTGTGTGTGTGTGTGTGTGTGTTTATGTGATAGGGTGTAGGTTTTTGCCATTTATTGTATAAGATTCTCAGTGTCTTCGTAACTAAGGGAATTCAGAAATACAACCACTACTGCTGTTACATTAGTAGATTACATACCAAGGCCGTTTTAGTGGGAAATGCCTCGGATCCCATGTAATTGTCGGCCGAGGCGAAGCCGAGGTCGACGAACATGTGATCCGAGGCTTTCCCATCTAACGGCCGAGGTTTGTATACTATTTTTCTGCCCGACGGAGCCGGTAGGCGGCAATTTAGTTTTGCGTAAAGTGGCGCTTACCGGCCGGAGGACTGAAAAATTACTTACTGCTTAGTCTCTGCTCGGGCAATCGAGTTAGGATGATTTACAGTAAGACCGATCCGGGACGAGCCGGAATTTGCGGAAAACTAACCCGCGTTTACTAACCTAAGTGTCACGTGACATTCGAGGGCTCCGAGCTATCACGTGATTCTTTCTGTAGAAATTGACAGATTATCCCGTCCCGTCCCGTCCCGCCCCGCTCTGTCCCGTTAGTGTGAGTTATCCTTAACAATCAATGACAGTTGACATTAAATTGCAACGATTAACACTTACGTAAGGTGACAACACCACTGTCTGTCCGACGATGACTGCCCGATGCAGTCGAAACATGTCACGCCTATTGTGATAAAAAAAAATACGTGAGTGTTAATCGTTGCAATTTAGAATCAGTCAATTAAAACCCTTTTTAAGTTCGCCTAGTGTGACGGACGGTAAACTACGGAATCTTACACAGAGCATGGCCCGACATGCTCTAGGCCGGTTTTTCTATGAAATTTTAAGTACCTAGACCTACATATTTCATAGTAACCAGCCTTGAAATGTCGTCAGCGAACTTCGGAGCGCTCTGGGGCGCTGGGTCACGTTATCAGATAAGCAGGAATGGAATGTATGTAACACGTGGTGCTAATTGTTTTACGCAACCACGTACCTGTACCTACTACAACCACGCGCCAATATTCTATAATGTCTGTCGTATTATCTACCGCATTGTCTGAGGTACTCATATATCTAAATCTGGCGTAGGTAATTTAGGTATGTGGCCAATTCACTTCGACTTGGCAAGTATGATTACATCACTCTCAGGTTCAAACGCACAAATGGAGCTACCGACGTTTAAGAAAACACAATCCTCAACAACAAGTCTATGGACTTTCAACCGTGTTTCAACCAGTGAGCAGAGTTATGAATCTAGGTACAGTCAGCCACACATCTGGGTCAAAACAAAAAGGGATCGGAGTCGTTCCGGACTTTCAAAAGTTAAGGGCTATTGAGATTGATTTTCTTATTGAACCCTTATCCACATTAAAAAGTACTCCCGTTTTATTAAATTGAATGATATTAATCATGTCTATGTTCACAAGTTGTTAACTATTGGCCACAGGAAAGATTGGCTCTACAGTTCAGCTGAACACACACTTTTTCCTGTGGTCAATAGCTTGTGGACATGTAGTAATATTTTTTTCATCACACCTGCTCGTAAATGGTGATATTATATGCAAGCATACTTACACTTAAAGAGCTGTATTATTCCCATGGTTTTAAAGGATTCTCATACTACTTTACCGCCCGCGTGGAGCTCGCGGAGGACCTGCCCCGCACGCGCTTGCAGCACGCAGTCGCTCCGGAGTACTGTGGACTGTGCAACTACACTACCGCTTATCATTATTGTTTCTTTACATGTATAGAGTTTATTTTTTTCCTCGCAAATGTGATGAAAAACATTGTGTGTACCACGGGCAGTAAGGGCATTACTAACTCGGGTCATTTAAAGCCCTCCGCCTACGGCGTCGGGCTTCAATAGACCCTCGTAAGTAATGCCCTTCTTACCGCCCTAGATGTACAATGTACTATTTCCATACAATGCAATAGAAAAGGAGTACATAGGCTTCAATAAGCAAATCAAGCTTTATAGCCGTTAACTTTCGCGTCCACCGGGAAGTCTCCGAAAATCGTATTGTAGTCACTATGAATACAGCCAAAGTGCCCAAAATATAGACTTTATTACCTGAGCATTAAGATTAAATATTTTTGGCACTTTTGCTGTATTCATATTTCATAGCTGTGTGGCTAACTGTAGTGTCGAGACTGTCGAGTCGACGTTTAACCCCACCGTCGTCTTGGTGTAATACTATATATTAAAACCGACAGTTATTTACTCACTCATAACCCGTCGTAAGCCGCAAGATACTAATGAGTAGTATCTGTTCTAGTAAGATCTAACTATACGTCTGTGGTTTATAGGCCCACGTGTCTGCAGATATTTTCCGCAATGCGCCATTTAGGTTCGCGAATCTCGCGATTTCTTTCGACATGTTGCGTCCAGTTTGACAAACGATTTGTCTTAGCCTCATCACTAAGTTCGTCAATACTCGTGTCAAAAGTTCAGTCTTAGAAATCGATGACTATATATGGCTAGGAGGCCGCAGCTGTAAACCAAGTCAATTCCCCGTAATTCTGTAGACGACAGTGATTGTGTAACGTGACGTCTGCTGATAATGCTCAGAATGATAACTTTGTGATAAACGGCGCCTCGTTGCTAACTAATTTAATAGGTATTTCAAATAGTGTGTAAACGTGACGGGAACTTATCTATTAAGATTAGAGAATTACTTAGTACTTTTAGATCATTTAATTAGGTTATTAATTATTTATAAGTATAGGTACTCCACCGTGGCAGGCCGGAGATAGCGGGATGACCTACGCATATATAAAGAACTCTAGAAGATTGCTATGAACCGGGACGAGTGGAAGACAAAGGGCCCATTGCCCAGCAGTGGGACATTAAACGGCTAAAAAAGCCTTACATAACTACAAGGTGTTGCCTGTAACAGTGACGGATGAGATGCTGTACGTCGTCTACAAGTTACAATAGTATATTCCACTAGAAAAACACGCTCGTCATATCTGAATAGTACGATACAAGTGCGAAAAAGAGGAAATTCGTAAAGAGTAGGCGATAGAATTTTTTACATAGGCACATATACTGTCAATCCCAACCCAACCCCAACCTAAGACCAACAGCAACACGCAATGCAAACAGCAAAACGGATCCGAGATTGCGCGACGGCAAAGCGCGCAGCCAGTGACTCGACTCAGGCTCCGAAATAGCCAACCAACGAGCACGCTCACTAGGGTCGTCAATGTTCTCCAAAAACTTCCTATGGGCTGCTTTTACTCGCACTAAGTCCCATGCGGTTTGGCTGGTTTTTTCTGCATCTACCAAGCCCGTCACCACCACATCAGCCGGATTAGCAACATTAAGGATCCCGCGTTATCTCATGTTTTTTTATGACTGTTTGTGTTCTAAATAAATTAAAAAAAAAAAACGCACTAATGTAATGTAGCACCTGTAATATATTGACTCCTTGTTGATTTTGAGTTCTGTCAAAGTCAGTCATGATTGGATTGGAATAAATATGTGCAACTAAAGATATTAGTTTAATTCTCTTCATTGGCGACGAGTAAATTTACGGCCAAAATGTCCATCGGGAGTATTAAGGAGTTCGATCTCAAGGATGGGAACTGGAAAACTTATACGGAAAGGTTGGATATGTATTTTACGGCTAATAGCGTAAAGAATGACAAACGGCTTGCTACGCTTATTTCTGTAATGGGTGAGGATGCTTATGAGCTGCTTACTTCGTTGGCGAGCCCCACGCAGCCGAAGGATTTGTCATACGATCGCGCAGTCACCATTATGTCTCAACACTTACAACCTAAGCCGTCTATCATGGCAGAGAGATATAAGTTTAGACAGCGGCGGCAAATGACAGGCGAGACGGTAGCATCTTACATTGCGGAGCTTAAGCGCCTATCGAAATATTGTGATTTCGGAAAATCTCTGGAAGATAATCTTAGAGATCAGTTTGTATGCGGCGTCAGTAGTGATGTTATACGTCAACGATTGTTCGCGGAGGAGACACTGACGTATGAAACAGCGATTAGACTCGCTAATTCATTGGAATCCGCTGAGCGTGATGCGGCATCTGTGGAGCGGAGAGAGACTGATCCGACTGGAAGAAATCTTCCTGAAGTTAATAGATTGAACGTTCGGGTTAGAAGACACGGAGATGCGGGGCGGCAAGGTGCGGTTGGCACTACAAGCGCCAGCGGACGCGGGACGCAATGTCAAGAGGATTCGCTCGTTGCTACGCCATGTACAGTCTGTGGTTGGCGCGACCATACTGCTGCGAGATGCAAGTATCGAAAACATATTTGCAGTAAGTGTAAGAACGTCGGCCATTTACGTAGGATGTGTACGTTGGCGGGTGACAGAGCTGACAGGAGCGAGGTGAACAGTGCTCGGAAGATAAGGGATGTCAACCTTGTTGAGTGTAACGCCTTAGCTTTGGAGGGAACGGACTATTCAAGTTGCGATGAAGATGGTATTATTAATCATTTGTCGCTGAGCAAGTATAAACCGGTTAGTTTACCTTTTACTGTTAATGGCAGGGTTATTAACATGGAGGTTGACACGGGCTCCCCAATAACGTGCATCAGTAGGGAAACTTATAACGCTAAGTTTGCTGACATGGAGTTAAAACAGTGTGGCCTAAGATTCAATTGTTATAATAAATCTAAACTGCAACCGGTCGGTGTACTGAAGCCACACGTCAAGTACGGGAACAATTCTAGTGATTTAGAATTATTTGTAATGGACGGAGTTGTCACTTCGGTGGTTGGTAGACAGTGGTTAACAGAGTTACGTATACCTACAATGTGTAACCATGCTAGTTGTGTAAATAGTATTTCTAGCGACAATGTTTCTACTGATGTCAATGTATTGCTTGACAGGTATAAGGAGCTTTTCGATGGCAGTTTGGGACGGTTCAATGGCGGAGAGATTCAGTTGCGCGTGCGGGACGGAGCGATTCCTGTATATTGTCGTGCGCGTCCTCTCCCTTATGCTTTGTTGCGGCGAGTGGATAGTGAATTGGACGCGATGTTGCGCGATGGAATTATAGAGCCGGTTGATAGTTCGGACTGGGCGACACCTTTAGTCCCCGTGAGTAAATCCGACGGTGGTTTGAGGCTCTGCGCAGACTACAAGGTAACATTGAACCCGGTCTTGCTGGTCGATAGGTATCCATTACCTCGCGTTGAGGATCTGCTTGTCACGTTGAATGGTTCCCAATATTTCAGTAAGATTGACTTGTCTCAAGCTTATAATCAGCTAGTACTTAATGAAGCTTCAAGGGATTTAACTGTCATAAATACACACAGAGGTCTCTTTAGGTACAACCGCCTGGTATTTGGTTTGGCCTCTAGTGCTGGCATTTTCCAAAGGACGATGACCAATTTATTAAAGGGGGTACATCCGTCGGTTGGCATATTTCAAGATGATGTTATTATTGGCGGCAATTCTAAAGAGGATCACCTTAGGGCTTTAGATGCAGTATTAAAACGGTTACATGAAAGTGGTTTAAAAGTTAAGAAAAGTAAATGTGTGTTTTTAGTTAGCCAGGTTAATTATCTAGGCTATGTTGTGTCTAAAGACGGTATCGCTACGGATCCAGCAAAGATTGAGGCTATGATGAAAGTTCCTACTCCTAAAAATGTTACGGAGTTACGATCTTTCTTAGGAATGGTAAATTTCTATGGAAAATTTGTTAGAAACATGAGTTCCATTTTGAGCCCTATGCATACATTATTAAAGAAAGGAGTCGTTTGGAATTGGACAGATGAGTGTGAAAAAGCTTTTGCCACTATTAAGCGACGTTTGTCTGGGTCCAAGGTGTTAGCTCACTATGACCAAGACAAGTCTTTAATTTTGACGTGTGACGCGAGCGCGCGCGGAGTTGCCGGTGTACTCACACAGCCCGGTTCACTGGGAGAGCGTCCTATAGCTTACGCATCGCGATCATTAAGCGACGCGGAAAAGAATTACTCACAAATTGATAAAGAGGCGTTGGCTATTATTTATAGTTTAAGAAAATTTAACCAATATTTATACGGCCGTCACTTTACATTGAGAACTGACCACAAGCCGTTAGTGAGTTTGTTCGGCCCTAAGGCTGGTATTCCCGCAATGGCTGCGAGCCGAATGCAAAGATGGGCTTTGATATTGTCAGCATTTTCCTATGATATTGAATATATTAATACTAAAGCTAATGTGGCTGACGGCTTGTCTAGGTTACCGATTGAGGCGGATGTTGGAATTGAACCGTCTATCCCAGAGCATACGTATTTACATTACGTTCAAGATGCCTTGGCTCTGGATAGTGAAGTCGTTAAACGTGAAACTGCTAGGGATCCTGTTCTTGGTCGCATCCTAAATTATATTGATGATGGATGGCCTGACTCAAATGATATGAAAAACTTGCAGCCCTTCTTTAACAGAAAACAGGAGCTGTATTCAGAGCTAGGATGCATTATGTGGGGCCATAGGGTAATTGTTCCGCAGTCTTGCAGGCGCGCGGTATTGGAAATGTTGCATGAGCCTCACATGGGCATTGTTAAGACTAAATCTTTAGCTCGGAGTTATGTTTGGTGGCCCGGTATGGATGAGGAGATCGAGGCTACGTGTAAGGTTTGTGAGATTTGTGGAATGGAGCAGGACGCACCAAGAGGTCATGTACCTTGTCCTTGGCCTTATCCTAGCAGTTCCTGGACACGGGTCCACGTGGATTTTTTGGGTCCAATGCTTGGAAAGACCTATTTAGTCATTATCGACTCCACTTCGAAATGGTTGGAGGTTTTCCAAGTACCGAGTACCTCAGCGGCTAGTACAATTGAAAGATTAAGTGAGGTGTTTTCTCGTTTTGGATTTCCGAAACAAATTGTTTCTGATAACGGTCCGCCCTTTACTAGTAAAGAGTTTGCTGAATACACTAAAGGAAACCATATTCAGCACGCTTTTTCGGCTCCTTATCATCCGTCTTCTAATGGTGCAGCTGAAAATGCAGTCAAGACGATAAAAAAAGTAATAAAAAAGGCTATTAGGCAAAATATTGGGATAATGGCTGCAATAAATACCTTCCTGTTGCATTACAGGAACACACCCCACTGCGCTACGGGTGAAAGCCCTGCTCGATGTCTTATGAACAGAAAGTTGCGGACTGGTTTGGATATTCTTAAACCAGATAGGCAGATTAGAGCTATAGACTCGCAAAGAAAAATAGTTGAATATGCGGGTGGTTCTCTGAGGTCAGCCAACGAGGGTGATCCTGTTTGGGTTAGGCAGTATAACTCGGGAGACAGGTGGATTCCAGGGGTGGTACAAAACAGATTAGGTAAAACAGATTACTCGGTGACATCCGATACTGGAGTAATGCATAGACATATCGATCAGTTGAGACCGAGGGGATTGAAGTTGTTGTCTTGTCCATCGCCAGAGACATCAGAGCCGCCAGTAGTGAACAGCCAGTCAGAACCATCGCCTGATAATTCGTTTTCTTTTCCTCGTAATTCAGTGACTGGTGTTCCAGCTGAACCAGAGCTCGCCTCTAGACCAGATATTTCGGACCATGGTCTTAATGCCTCTCCTGTGTTGAACCGTCCCATGCTGCGTAGCACGAGAAACAAGAACCCCGTTTATAAGTAATAGGTAGGTTTCGGTTATTGATTATATTTTTTTTTTTTAGAGGGGATGATAGTGATTTTGTTTACTTTATTGTTAATTTAGTGGGGAGGATTGTAATATATTGACTCCTTGTTGATTTTGAGTTCTGTCAAAGTCAGTCATGATTGGATTGGAATAAATATGTGCAACTAAAGATATTAGTTTAATTCTCTTCAGCACCATATGTATGTACTGTAAATAATATTATGACATATTTTTGCGCCCTTCATTGCGACATTCTAAAAATATGGTATAACGATAAGTATTTGGCGTTAGGTAACCGGAATCACGCAAGATATCACTGGCGACTGACGTGACTATGCGTACTATGTGTACAGTGACCAGATATATCGGGACTGCGGAGGTGCTCACAAATATCTGAACTTTTGACAAAAGTTACACTTTTAAGAATAGGGAGGAGCTAGGCAGTAGGTACACGACGCATTGGGCGAGACGAAATCGCTGTACAATACCATTTCTAACCATGTAAGGGCCTAACCTGGGGCGAAGCCTGTCTGTTGCACTTGCATATGAGGTACAGACAAGTGTAAAAATATGGTGGTGCACATCTTACTCAAAAATATGTCCCATATCCCATAGCACCTTATGCCGGTGTAATAAGAGCGTAGTACCATATTTATGAGTCGATTATGTCGAACCATATTTTTGCACTTGACTGTACGAAATCAAGGTGGGACTGACAGGAAAAAAATCCGTTTGCGATACTAAAGGGCCACTTCCACCACCCGGGGTTAACCACGTAACCCAACGTTAAACGTTTTTAGTTGAAATTTGACAGCTTAACTTAGCGTTAGCGGGTAAACCTGGGTGGTGCAATGGCGCTTAGTCGGCAAAGAATCGTATTAGGTTATCGACGACACTTTAGAAGTTAATAGTTTTAGACACAAACCGATTACGAAACTCTCCCGGTCCAGCTCCATTTTCACCCATTATATAAGTTATTCTTATTTTAAAATATCGGTTGACCTACAGCACACGGCCTTGCGCCAGTTATGTCTGCGCTGGCGCACCGCCAGCGCGCATCTTGCCTTATGTAACACTAATTCCACGTGATATTTTAGGCATGTACTTGACAGTTGACGCTCAAGTGCAGCGATTGGCCTTGGGATTTTAGTGGACCCAAAGAAAAATGTTTGTCTGTCTAACGCTGCTCCAATGCAACCAATTGGAACCCTCCTCTCTAGAAAGATATCAAAATGACAAGCAGTAAGAGATTTCTTACAATCTGATTTATAGCGTCACTATGACATAGTCCTACAGTGGCCTAGGGTTCCAATATATATACAGTAAGTGTAACTTACTCGTACCTCGTACCTTAAATCTAAAATAGGTCCTGAGGCATTGTACCATGGATGCTGGCGGCATTTCCTCGTTGTATCGCAATGCTGATACGTTGTGCGAGGAAGCAATTGGTTGACTACGTTTCGTAAGCACAACCAAAGGGAACAGTTTCTCCGTTTTAAAACGGCATTTGACCTGCTAGTGTCTATGAGTTCAGATTGGTGCAAAAGGGTTAAACCAGGAGTGCTTCTTTCGAAGAAGCGGTTTGAATACGTCGAATACGGTATCGTCGGAAGACTCGGCCTAATCCTTCCTCCGTTTATCTTTGAACGACCAGGGACAGCTTTTTGTTCTCTGTGTGACCGGACATTTAAAGCTAAGTTCGGCTTTGGGTACCACATACCATATGGGCTCATCCGAGAGTGTGAGGGTCACCGTTGCCGTGTTGTCGAACAAGACACGGAGGACTAGATAGAAGAAAGGGCACGTAGGGAGTCGCAAGGTAGCACGACGGATTGGACAATTACCTCAACTCACTGTCAGCCCCACTCCCACCAGCAGTGTCAGCTCCCACCAGCAAGTGCGAGCCCGCTTGCTGGTGGGAGCAAGATCCAGGACATGTAGATAACGAAACGTAAACGAGACATCAGTTACTACTACACCGACAGAGAGATTGTTCGGTTGGAAGCGCACGGACTACGGAGAACACCCCTGACGCTGACTCGCCAATTAACACATTTATGTTAAAGTCTGCCAACTACGAGTATGTTAAAAGATACGTTACATGTTTGGATTTGTCTTTCGTCTTGTGTCACAAAATATTACTAGTGGCTCTGTAAGCTGTCGACCTCGCGAAATGGTACTGGGGTAGCTGGCTAGGGTCCATAGTGCTTAGGAACTTTGTACCAATTCCAGCCATATTGAAAATTTCCTAAAAAATAAATAAAATAAAATTTATTACCGAAACACACAGGAAGTGCACAGACAATTAGATGCAGAAACTTATATAATAACCTATGACTAAACAGGTAGGTACCGTATCACGGTCTTCAATCTGTGAACCATTTCGCAAACCTTTCCTCGAAAAAACTATCAACCAGTGGGTCACAAATTAAAGTCCTTGAGTGCACACCATTATTACTAACAGTTAGGTAGGTATATAGTGTTTGGTAAAGGGTACCAGTCTCAACATATGCTATTAGGATATATACCCAGCGTTGATTTTCAGACTGATCCCTTTGACAAAAATGACGCGACTTTTTTTTTATGTAGTCCGCAAACTTACTTACAAAAGTTCACATGCGTTGCTTGATAAATGCGACCTGTAGAGGAGAACAAATGAACAGACACACGAAAGTTTTTGCCCAAGCTGAATGGGAGGCTCTTCGCTTGCTTTGCTGGTCAATTATTCAAATCGAAGTGGTGGAACACCCCAGGGTTTTTATTCTGAGCGAGTCGGTCATACTGAAGTACCCACTCGGCTTCTCCCGGGCCGAGTGGGATCCATAACGGATTCCTGAGTAAAAAAAGGAGGAAGGACCTTAGAAGTATATTTAGCACTATAATTACTATTTAAAACGAGATAGTAAGCGGGTAGATCGCTACGGGGTGTGGGTAGACCACAATTAAAATAAAAACTCGCAGCAAATCAGTTACACCGTGAACATGGCACTTGTAACAGTGCCGAAATATCGGGAGCTCATGAAAACAAATGTACATGGTAAATATCTCGTTTTAAATAGTAATTATAGTGTAAATGACCATGTTAGCTTAAAATCTTATATAGTATATTTAGCAGTCGTTCATGAAGTAGTAAGAAGTCGAGAAGTACCGTGTCACACGCATCATGCAAAGTAAATCTGTATAATGATAAGAGGCCGAGAAATAGATGCTGATTACGGACGTCACGTATACGAAGTTGTTCATACACGCAAAGATAACCAACACATATTACCTAACTACAAGAGTATATATTATCTACATACCTACCTAACGTGCAAATACTACTAAATGCTAGTATTAGATACATGTCGCGATTATTCGGGGCCACTTGTACGGCTTCGATGCTCTAAGACATTTTTCATCCATTTTACTTTCAATCATAAAATTGTAAATATCTACACTGATATCATTTTGCAAATTCACCACACTCATTATTATTAGCCTCAAAAAGTTTAACGGCACATACAAGTGTGGAAAGATAAGTCCGGCCCTGGAGGGATACTACCTTAAATCCTTAAGCTGGCTACTTAAAGGAGACATTCTTTTATTTTTAAAAAGAAACAAAACTGCATTCAGTAGTACTGCAGTATAAAGACTACTTATTTTCCTCGCGATAGTGAGAGGAAAAATGTTGTATTACACTCGGCGGCAGTTTATTCAACTCTCGTGCCTTGAGACCCTCGTAAACCTCAAGATTCCAGTTATTGAACCACTCGCTACGCTCGTGGCTCAATTTTGCAATCGTTCGCTTGTTCGGGTCCCAATATAAGCCCGAGAGTTAAACAACAACTTTGCCCCATTGTATAATAATTAAAATAAAAACTATTCTTGTGCCCTGTACTAACCACCAATAAGAGGTTCAGCCGTATTAGATTAACACACTGTAACTCTTATTTGCTATTTATCACTTGCGTTTTACCGTGACGACAATGAATGCTAACTACTTACTCATCACTGGGACAAATAAGCGGAAGTTATTACCACTTAGATAAAATAAAACACCACCAGCTATTTTAACTCACATAACTTTATTGAAATAAAATATCTACAATTCAGTTTAAATAGAACTCAGTTTATAGGTACACTTGCAACGTGGAATGATATTCAATTTTAAATACACTTGAACAAGCTTACATTAGTTTCAACGTTTTTACAAATACAATCCCAGATAGGCGGGATATTCATAAATATATAGATTGGGAATTATAATAAAATAGAAGACTGTTGGTCTATGGGGTTTCCACCGTTGCCGTAATGTTAATGGGGTTGCCCTGCAAAGAAATAAATATTTATAATAAGTCAATTAATACTGTTGCGAAGGTGCGAGCTTTGAGGGACGTCGTCAAAAGCCGGAGCGACCGAATGCCTCGAGCGGCGCAAATATGCCATCGATTCTGGCTGCAAGTTTGAGCCGTTTGGGGTAGACCTTTGGCCCTTGGGGACCTGGAGCTCACGGTGTTTTCAGGGAGCTGGCTAAGCGCCCCATGGACCCTCGGGTGACCAGAAGGCTGGTTGCTATCTTGCCCAGCGAATCGGCATCGCTATTCAGCGCAATGCCACCAGCCTTCGCGGCACCCTACCGTCTAGCGCTGAGCTAGCTCCCATTTTTTATTTGTAAATAGCTGTACATAGATATAAGTTTTGTTTAAATTACTTAAGTTAAGTGATATTATATATATAACTTTGTATAAAATCGATTGACATCTGTCATGAACACACGACACAAAATCACGTACATAGACTGCTACATTTGTTGAACCATGTTGCTTTCGCTATCTACTGCGCGATTCGAAAGCATGTGCATTTTGCTCATAACTGGTGGAAACGAGTTGCACGCAACGCAACTGTATTCGACATCGACTGCGGCGCTCGAAAGTATGTCCGTCTCGCTCTACCATTACTCTGCCGGAGCGAGACGGGCGTAACCCCTATATGTTTGCAAATATGTAGGTACTTTCGAAACGCGCCGTCGCTTCAACTCCTGATTAAGTAAAACTCATGGTAAACACCCAGAGTTAAGCGTTTTCTGTATGGTAATTGACAGTTTAACTCCAGGTTAGCGGCTAACCCTGGATGGTGTAAGTGGGACATAGAATCATAAATCAAAACCCTTGGCGTAGTCGTGTAACAAAAAATCTAGTACATGTTTACTATTCGGTGATAGTAAAACTACACTAGATTTAATGAAAGTTTATTTTCAGAGACTCGTATTTTAAGCATCGGAGCGTTGGCTCACGCACTGAAACATAAAAACACTGTCTCTGTTTCTGAATAGAAAAAACTGGGAAAGCGTAACAATTGTAAAGCATGAAATAAACGATTCATTATTTTTAAAATTGTACCTACAGTATGGTGGCGCCATCTCTCGCTTCTAGTTGAAAATAATATGTAAAGATTATCTAGAGGGCCGCACTGGACGTAAGTCTGAGCTGTAGTATGGGCGGATTAATAATATAATATGCTAACAGGGATTATAAGTGGTGTTTTTAAAACTTTTTCAATTTCAGCATTAGTAACACTAAAGTTACTGAAAAACTAAAGGTTACGAAATACAGGGGTCTCTACTCCGGTTATTATTTCATCACGTTCGGAGTCGAGACCGTTGGTCCGTGGAATCTCAGTGCCCGTATTTTTTTTAAGAAATATCAAAAAGGCTTGTCGCCACTACGAGCGGGCAGCTTCGTCGCGCAACATATACAGCGGGGAAATTCTGCCAGTATCTTCGGCACCATGCCGCAGAGGCCCTATGTTTTACGTGTATTTTAGTTTAATTTATTATTACTTTGTGTTTTTAGGTGTGTATTGAATTGTAATTGTAATTTATGTTTCTGCCAAATAAAATTACTTTATGTTTTAAAAGATTCAATTGGGACTCATCGCTGTAACCGTCGCAAAATTTAAATCAGAATGTTTTAAATGCAGCTGACCAGGTCATGATTCTAAATCGCCGCAAATATCCTTACACTTGCAGTAGAGATTTGGTCAGCCGAGATGAAGTCATTTAGGAGGGCCCTGTCGGCTGATCGACGCCACAGGGAACCCTAGAGCTGGCGCTAAACTCTCTCAACACATCACTATTGCGGGAGGTACAAAAAAAACTTTTGTTTTACCCCTTTGTCGCCATGATTGATATGTTTATTCATACCAAATTACAGCTTTCTAGTACTAACGGTCACTGAGCTTAGCCGCGGACGGACAGACAGACATGGCGAAGCTATAAGGGTTCCTAGTTGACTACAGAACTGTAAAAACTGCTTTAGTTACACCACGCAGAATAGCGTACAGTCAACGAATTGGAACCCTAGGCCACTCTAGAACCATGTCAAAATGACAAGCAGTAAGAGATTTCTTACAAACTGATTTATAGCGTCACTATGACATAACCCTACAGTGGCCTAATTGGTTGACTGTACGTTAGGTTGTTGTGAAAAAATGTCTACCTAAATTGCCTCACAACGGATTTGGCACTTGGCAGCCGTCGCGCCCTTTTTGGCAAAGAGTCGGTACGAGTCTGAATGTTAAAGTAGGCCGCTGTTGTAAACTCCATAATTTAATGGGAATGGGTGTTTTCGAGTTTATATAATATAACTCCTTTGGCACGCAAACATACGGATATAATATTAATAGTTTGGCAAACCATACTAAAACATCTATAATTGGCAACCTCGTATTTGGGTGAATCAACTATTTCTTGTTGTTATTCTGTTTCGTCGGCCAGGGGACAAACAAATGCAGCAGCACAGTTTGTTAGAAGAACCGTTGTACAGTCAAGTGTAAAAATATGGTGGTGCACATCTTACTCAAAAATATGTCCCATAGCACCTTATGCCGGTGTAATAAGAGCGTAGTACCATATTTATGAGTCGATTATGTCGAACCATATTTTTGCACTTGACTGTAGTAAGTTTTACTGCCATGCTTGGTATTGGTAGATGGGCATTTCCAAAAATAAAGTACCATTTCCTTTTTTTTTTTGAAAATTTAGGAAGTTTTGGGTTATTATCCAGAATCACGAGAATCACGAGTATTTTATTAACCAGAGCAGTTTATTTTATTAAGCATTAACCAGAATCACGAGTATTATTGATTTGAAAAAAGAAAAAGAGTGTCCCGTTTTTTTTTTTGTCAGCTTTGTAACGCATTTTTTCATACATTTCGGTTTTTTTTTGGTATGGAAAATCGAGGACCCATTTTCATTAAAATGGTGCACTTTTTTCTGAAAATGCCCAGATGGGCCATCATGGAAAGGGAATATAGCTACAAAAAAAAACACATTCTGTAAATATTAATGCCATAAAACCTTAACTTTAAAAGTGACGCAGGAGACCGTAACCATGGCAACTAAAGACAAGAAATCGTTGATTAACCCCATGTACAATTGTACACTACAGTTGTGACAAACTTTTAAACCCACATTTCGCAGAGTTAGCATTCGTGTGACAATTCCTAAAATTACTGAATTACTAGCGTTTCAGGCGTCCATGGGCTTCGGAAACCGCTCACCATGGCGCGGTCTGTGTACTTGTTTGCCATCATTGCGAAAATTGATGGGGTAGTGATGGGGATGAAATCGTATGTGCAAAAATACATGCGCAAATCACCCCACCAGACGACGGCAAAGAGCTATGACACCCACCGCTGAACAGGCCAGGCGACCGGATAAATGAATAATGATAGAATGGCACAGCTCTGGCAGCTCTTAGTCCATAGAGTCCAAGCTTCATACAATCGCACGATTGCGCGTTTGTGCGGTCAGAAACTCCTTGCCACGTCCTGGGGACTGATTTTTGAGATTCGAACGCTCGAATACAAAAACAAGTGATCGAGAATAATCGCACGTGAAAATTTGTCACGATTATATTCGCATGATACCATAGTTCGTATTTTTTAAAGTAGCTGTAACTATCACTCTTTCTACTTCGTTTTTATTCACATTGCAATGAAATATTCGAGCGATCGAATCTCAAAAATCTGCCTCTGCAACTGACTGTACAACTTTTTCTATGAGAACAACTTGCCAACAAAATCGCTTTGTGTGACATCCGCTTTAAGAGCAGACAAACTCTTAATTTAAATTGGTCTGATTTGGCATCCTGCACTTCCGCGTAGCTCCGTGAATGACCGGCACGCCAGTCGCCACACGCGGCATCCTACACGTGTATGTTACGCCATTATAGATAACTATTTTTAGTCACTAGTTGCCATGGTTACGGTCTCCACACACTTTTTAAATCACGGTTTTAATGGCATTAAAATTCACAAAACATGATTTTAGGGTTCCGTACCTCAAAAGGAAAAAACGGTAACCTTATACCTATAACGTGTTCATGTCTATATGCTTTAACTTTAAGGGCGCATTCTTTAGCTTAAATTAAGTTAATTTCTCAAAGACACTGGTATTCTAAAGTTGGATTTAGAAGATAATCACTAATTTAATTTTATCTTGTATGGCTTTTGCAAGTGTGTGAACGGAGTGGAGTATGAGTATTCTACATTACATTTCTATGTCATAGTTGTCACTTAGTAAAATTAATTCTAATGCCTGTTTCACATTAGCGGTTGATGAACATGAAATTATTTTGTATGAATTTTTTTTTAAATAAAAATTTATGAATTTAATAAAACCAATTATGCCATTCTGTTTCCATAACTATACCAAGCCACATGACGAAGTTAAAGCAAATGCTCAAGAACACCATGTAGGATCACTTTATTGTCCGTCCGTCTGTCTGTCAATACCCTTTATCTCGGGAACGCGTAGAGGTAAAAAGTTGAAAATAATACACAGGTCTGCGGTCCCTGGAAGCTGTGAAAAAACCAAACCTCTACGTCAACGCAATCAAAAGATACGGCCGTTTATGTCGCATTTTCCATACATTTGCAATAGGAATCAAAATGTATAGGGTACTTCCCCGTTGCCCTATTATCGCGTAATTTGGCTAAAAGCAAGAGCTTGTAGTGTAGCACAGGTACAGGAAAAAATCCGAAAACGTTTAATTCCCGCTCACTGAGAGTTCCGTGCCACCAGTATTTTTAAGTACCTACCTAAGGACATAAATGGGGGGAGCATCCTTTGTGTGGAAACCTCGGTGGGCGAATCCGACTCGCACTTGACCGGTTTTTTTGGTAGGTAGTTATATTCTTTTTCCATGATGTTATAATTCATGCTTTAAAATTCTACTCTCAACTTATTGACGGTAAAATATCTGTTAAAACTGTTCTTGGGTAAAATTTAACAATTTATACCGAATCAATGCAAACCGGGCCACTTTGTATGGAGAGTGATAATGAAGTGACCAGTGGATTGCCTGCATGGTTATTGCCACGTTATTGCACTAAATAATAAACTTAAAAGGTACAGAATGCGGACGTCATGCCATGCGCCATTTTCTACAAGTCAAAGTTTAAGTATGGCTCTTTTTGGCCATTTTCGGGATTTTGGGACTTTCGGGATTTATATTGTAAGAAGCCAGTGTCGGGAGCATAGCCTACTACTAACGCAGTTAAAAATCTAAAAACTGTTTATTTTAATTAAAATTAATATGACAATACTATTTCATAGTACAGTGGCGCCATCTCTTGACAACATGGACGCAATTAAGCAAGTAAAGAACGCACTCGAGTAAAGCACATGAAAACTGTAAACCACGCGTTTTCTCGCTTTTCTTAGAGATAGATTGTTGCCCCCAAAACCTCCCATATAGCAAAATTCAAGGTAATAATTCGACCTTTTCTTAAGATTCTCGTAATAAATATTTAACAAATCAACTCAAATAAAATATTTATTTTTCAAGTACGCATGTTACAGTGCACTTTTGAACGTCGAATGATAAATAAATAAAGCTACACCGGCTCACACCCCTACACCACAGACCCAAGAAGATTTAACACTTTGGACCGGCAAGAAACTCGGCGGGACACTCGGGCACATATAAATGGACATATTTATATGTATAGTATACAAGAATTGCATGGTTAATGATATTCGATATATCTAACACTTAAAACTTTGAAGATTTGTACACAATATTATTAACTTACAACAACGGCTCTGTCGCGAATTTAGTTAATTTACGTTAACTGTGTCGAAACGTCGGTATTCGTATATTAAGGTAGATTTTTTTTATATACTACGACGGTGACAAACAAGCATACGGCCCGCCTGATGGTAAGCGGTCACCGTAGCCTATGGACGCCTGCAACGCCAGGGGTGATACATGCGCGTTGCCGGGCCTTTAAAAAAAAAGGAGGATTCGCTGTGTTGACAGCTAAACGGGCCAAGTGCTTTGCTCCGTGGGTCCTCAGCTGTCAACACAGCGAATCCTCTTGGAGCTCTGGCGACCTTACTCACCAACAGAAACACAACACTATGAGTAGGGTCTAGTGTTTTTTAACTGCGGTTTTCTGTAAGGTGGAGGTACTTCCCCAGATGGGCTCTGCTTCAGATTTGAGCGAGACGACATTCGTTGTGCTGTGCCCTACCACACTAAACGATATGCATCCGCTGTGCCCATACCTCTCTTAAACTTCGCGATAGACCTGGTGCAAGTTTGTAATAATTTATACCAAAATAGATTTCATTGCTAATAAATGTTATGTGATAGTAATTAAGCCTATCTGTGCAGGTAAATAGAATTGCAGCGTAGTTGTGTGATGCAGAGGGTCGCGGGTTATCTGGGTTCCGTTAAATGGGCCGGGCATCTGTGTGCTTCTTTACAAACACGTGCAGGTACTGTAAAGGTTTTACCTTTACAGCCGCCTTGGTTAGTTGGAAGGACTGGCTTTATGTGTATTTCAAATGGAGAACTCTAGCCAGTGCTGTCACACCAATGGAGCGATTGTTGATTGTTCATTCCGTGCGTGGCAGCTTACACGTAAGGTTATATGCTTGATAATATATTAATAAAAAGATTATTAACTATCCATAAAACGTGTATTGCTCCTCACAACTAGGCCGAACCCTTTACAGTACTATAAGGGTACAGTGTGACGAAAGAGAGTAACAGAGGGCGCCACTGAGCTTTAGCAGGCTATATTGGCGACCCGTTGGCGTAGTTTAGTGACCCTGCTAAGCCGATGGTCCTAGGCTCGAATCTCGGTATGGGCATTTATTTGTGTGATGAACACAGATATTTGTTCCTGAGTCATGGATGTTTTCCATGTATTTGTATATTATAAATATTATATATATATATATATTATTCACAATAAAGTAACGGAAAATTACAATAATTAAAAACGAACTATAAATAAATGTAATTACAAAACTAAAAATAACTATCTAAATTAGGGCCACTGCCACTATATACCTATATATACATTAATAAAGTTTATTTTTCCTCAAAAAAAAAACAAAACAACTTAAAAAAAAAACTAAAAGAACTAAAATTATAATTATAGTCGCAAATAAAATAAGATAATAATAAAATTGGGGTATGTCATATCGCTTAACCAGTTGCACCTCCATTTTTATTTTATGTACATTAACTTTGATGAGCGTACTCGTAATTCTCGTAAGCACTTTGTCGCCTCCATGCTCTTTAGATCCGTGTAAACAGCGTTATCTCTGTTTCTATGCACTGCACCGGTTTCGGACCGATACAACAATTTTTCTCGCCCGCATTCCTATTATTTGTTGCTTTTTGTGTGCCTACCGTACACAAAAAAAAAAAAACTTTTATGTTTAAGTTTTAAATAAGTGTATTTAGTTAATAAGTTCTTTGTAAATGTGCGCTCACCGATTATTTTAATAGTTGCATGGTATACAGGGTGACTTCAAAATCGTAATACAAAACACTTGGTTGTGGCTCAGTTAATGCCAAACTATATAATACATGCACCCCGTTGTTAAAATTAGCTGTATTTAATTATCGCTAATTTTCTAACAAAACAAATATTTAAAGTCCCGAAGTGTTGTTACACTACATTCAATACCTGACTGTCATACCTGTCACTCGATGTTATCATCAAAGCAAGTTATTATCGATATCACTATGAGTGACAGTCGTATAACTAACTTGTTTGTTCATTGAAATTAAACACTTTAGAACGGATTAATCGTGTTTATTAACACCATGATCCTACGTTTAGAGCCCTTTACAGCACTCGTTTTCACAAGGTTAAGGCACATGTCGTGTTAAGCTGCTCAGTCATCATCTTAACCCTGTGAAAACGAGTGCTGTAAAGGGCTCGAAACGTAGGATCATGGTGTTAATAAACGCGATTATTCCGTTCTAAAGTGTTAAATTTCAATGAATAACAATCGCGGTAACAGAAGACAATATTAACTTGTTTGTTATTTAGTTTTAAGTACCCTGATAAATTTGTGAAAATAATAAACGGAGCTAGTTTAAATAAAATCATTTATTAATGTACCTAAACTACCGTAAATTACAAGCTTAAAATATCTACGTTTAAGTAAGTAAATAAGTGTGAACCTACTTTTCCTAAACGTATTTTAAGATGTGTTCAAAATGACCACCGCCTTCCCGGACACATAAGTCCGCCCGCCGTCTATGGTTGATCTTAAGTCTGCCTAGAATAAATTCATTGGCTTTTACTGAATCAAACGCCTGAATTATCTTTTGGCGAAGTTCATGGACGGTATTAGATTCCCGTGTGTACACTCTCCTTTTGATTTCGCCCCACAAAAAGAAGTCGAGTGGCGTCAGATCGGGACTGTCGAGGCGGCCATGCGACTGGACCATTGCGTCCAATCCATCTCTCAGGGAATTGTCTGTCCAAATAATTTCGCACACTTAGAGCAAAATGTGCTGGTGCACCATCTTGCTGGAAATAAAGATTATCCAAATTTTGCTCCGGCACATCTTGTAGCAAAATCGGTAACACGTTTCTCAGGAAATCTTCATATTTCGGTCCATTTAAGTTCCCGTCAATAAAATATGGGCCAATTACACAATTGTTCAGAATGCCTGCCCAAACGTTTACAGAGAAACGAGTCTGGTAAGAGTCTCGGCGAGTTACATGAGGATTTGCATCACGATCAGCCCACCAGTGTTCATTGTGGACGTTAAACATGCCGACTCTTGTAAAAGTTGCCTCGTCGGTCCATAAGATATTTAGGTGTAAGTTTTGCTGCAGCCAACGACCAAAAATAACTCTTCTAGGGTAATCTGCTAATACGATATCCTGAACCCTTTGAAATTTAAACGGATGTTTTGCTTCAGCTTTCATTAGCCGCCAAATAAACAATTGGCTCGTGCCGAATCTCGCAGCAGCATCCCTTGTGCTAGCCTCTGGGTTGCGGTTAAAATACTCGAGCACTCGTCTCCGAAAAGCTTGTGAATACCGCGGCCGTCGGCCTCGAGCTTGAGCATGCACCGGAACTGCAAACTGACCATAGTCTCGTAAATTCTGGATGGTACTGTTTATTAACACACGTGTAGGTGTTGGACAATCAGGGTAACGTTCGTTAAATAATACCTGAGCTCGCACAGTACTTCGCGATGTTAAATAAAAATCAAGCATATCCATCTTTTGAATATTAGTATAAGGCATTCGAGGCATTTTATTTAATAGTGAAATCAAAATATTACGGTAAATCTTATTTTCTTTGACAAGTGTCACTTAATAATCAAAACACGTTTTCTTCATAAATACCATGGTAGGTGATTGACAACTAAAGAGGAAAGTGATTTTTTAAACTTCTTTGTTAATTATTATGGTAGGTTAACCATGTTAAGTCAAACAAAATAGGATAAATTAAAAATTTAAAAAAATATTCTTACGATTATTTTAAATGCATGATACTTAATTGAGAGGCTTAGTTTAGGGGAAATGTGTGTAAAACATTGATTTTGTATTACCATTTTGAAGTCACCCTGTAGTATAAATTCTCATGTAAGTGAATATGTTCTGTATTCTTATGAGAAATAAAGATCTTTAAACCCATATATATCGTTGTCTAAGTACCTACCCGTAACACAAGCCTTCTTGAGCTTACTGCGGGACTTCGTCAATTTGTGTAAGAATGTCCTATAATATTTATTTATAATAAATAAATAAATGCATCTCATTCTGTCGCATTAAGTGCAAGTGTCGCAATAATTACATATTTAACAAGAGAACTGGTGTTGCTATCACTCATGACTCTGTCTAGTAAATCGTTCCAGTACTATAAAAACGCACAAAAATAATTTAACCCCAAAACTAAACAACTTAATTTTATAAATTGAAAGAGATGTCATATACTACAGAAAAAGTAACCAAGGTCCCTGGTGAGCAGGGCTGGGATCGAACCAGCGACCTCCTGCTTTCGCGGTAGAAGCCCTAACCACTAGGCTACGCGATCACGGCAACCAGAGTCCGAAATTTCCTAAGTATATGCAATCCTTTCTTATTTCAAACGTTTAAGGTGCATTCTGCCCATTCTAGAGCTCAGACTTACGTCCAGTGCTGCCCTCTAAAAAATCTTTACAGATTATTTTTCAACTAGAAGCGAGATGGCGCCACCATACTGTACTGTGTAAAGCATGAATTAAATCATTTATTATTTAATAAATGTTTTTGATTCATGTTTTTAAGTAGGCACACTAGTGTATATACCTAAATTATAAATTGAAAGAGATGTCATATACTACAGAAAAAGTGACCAACGTCCCCGGTGAACAGGGCTGGGATCGAACCAGCGACCTCCTGCTTTCGCGGCAGACGCCCTAACCACTAGGCTACCCGATCACAGCAACCAGATTCCGAAATTTCCTTAGTATATGCAATCCTTTCTTATTTTAAACGTTTAAGGTGCATTCCGCCCATCCTACAGCTCCGACTAAATTTTATTGTATTTGTGTTTACTATATAGATTATATTGTTACCAAGAATACTTAATAAATTGAGATTTTAGTTCTTAAAGGCGCGTCCACATTAGGATTTCCTAATGTGGACGCGCAATCGGGTATTTTTTGTATAAAACTCGGTTTTTAACTGAAACCGCGGTTTTATCATACGAAAACGGTTAGCCATTGCATTCCCTATTCCACATTATGCGCAAACGGAACATTGGTTCGGCAAAAAGCTGTCTAAAGTTTTGGACCAGCATGGAGACTATAGTCCAATCCGTCAGTGTACGAGACGACGTGCCCAGCGGTGGAATGTAAGAATAACTTGTAAGAGTAGCTATAGGGTGGAATATGAAGCTTACCCAGCTGCGCGCCATCCAGATGAGGGTCTCGTTGCTGAGTCTGGGCCCGATGAGTGGGTTCATCTGCGCCATGTATGCGCAGAGCCAGCTGGAAACACAATGACACGAGCTTTAGAACAATCTACAAATACTCAAATACTTATATGTACTACAAAGAGAGTTGCAAAAGCTCCCAGGGCTCGAACCAGGGACCTCCTGCATTCTCGGCTGACGCCCTAACCACTAGGCCACCTGACCATGGCAGTTCTTTTTGAACTCCTATATAACAATATGAAAGTCCTATATAACATCCAAAATTTTTTTACTGTTACTCTGCGGGTGAAACTCTGTGAAGCCCTTGTTTTGTCTAAACTTAATTACTGTCTCGCGGCTTATGGCCCTTGCCTTCTTGAACGATCGTGGCGTCTTATTCAAAGAGTACAAAACGCTTGTGCCAGATATTGCTTCAAAATCCCTCCCCGCACCCACGTCACACCATTCTTAAATAATGCGGGTTTGTTAAAAATGGCTGCTCGTCATCAGCTCATGTTCGCTTGTCTGCTCTTTGATACTATCCAAACAAAGCAGCCATCATACTTGTATAAGAAACTTATATGGTTTACGAAAAGCAGCAGTCACCACAAAATGAGAGCTTTACGAGCGATAGTGTTGCAGGTCCCCCACCACCGGTCTGCCGCTTTCAAGGGGAGTTTTCGTTACCGAGCGACGAAATGTTGGAACAACATACCGCCACCTATACGTCAATTAAATAGCAGAGCATGTTTCAAACAAAAGTATCGACTTCATCTTTATAACCTACAAAAACAACAAACCTGATTTTTAGTTTTTTAGTTTTTTTAGTTAGTTTTTTTATTTTTAGTTTTAAACATTGATTTGTGGTACTCCCTCGCCTAGGGTCTTTGCCAATAGTGACATATCTGATTTAAACTGAGTTTCCCCATTGTCGTCCACATATTATTATATGTTATAAAATACATGCACACTCAATGCACATTTAATTTACATTTTTTATTTACATTTATATACACATACACGTAAACATAAGATACATACAACTTAAAGAGCACGGAGCGATAAGAATATGACACTAACTCGTTACGTAATCATAAGGTACTGGCAGAATACCAGCGATGTGGCTTGCCGCATCACCATGCTGAGCCGGCACCTTTTCTCTACCACGACACATGGCTTAATTAAATACAAATGTGCAAATTATTGTAATGGTTTTTAGTTTTTAAGTTATATGCTTTTTGTAAAGTTCTTCTAGTTTTGTTTTCTGTTGATGCCATGTATGTTGTGGGAATGAATAAAGTAATTATCTATCTATTTATCTATCCATCATAACTCAAATTAAATATTTATTAATAATTGTAAATATTAAGGCCTTTGCCCAAAGGCACACAGAATCAGTTCAAATATAATAAGAAAAGAAGAAAACACCTGTAAAATTTATGTAAAATGATTCTGATAAGAGGCTATTAAAAAAGTAAATGGTTTGATTCATGCTTTACAATAGTACATATATGTATAGGGTTACTGTTGTGTTGCTTTATTTTTATTTCAATCAAACAATTTTTGCGTATTACAAAGAACTTTAAAAACATATGGTTTTCTCTGCAGTCAATAATTGTAATAAGCATCATACGAAAACAACAAGCAGGAAATTCAGGAAATTGACAATACGAGTAGGTCAGCTGACCTTACATTTGACATTGAGTCAATACAACATTGTCATATTTTAGCAATTCTGTATTCATTGGATACAGAATTACATTTTAAACTTATTTGTGTTCCCTGAAACATGTTAATAAATTAAATTCTACCCTCAAATGCTTCCACCATTTTTGGTATGATGATATGTTTGGTATGGTTGTGAAAACAATAAATTAAACGAAAAGTAACAAGAAAATTTGCAATAAATCGCTATATTATAAATAATTGAATTTAAATTATCATGAGACATATAAATATTATAATAAAGTGTTATCCGTAATTTTATTATAATCATAAATAGCGCAACTAAATCTACTAAAAAAAAAACTTTTGTATATTATTTTTATATTTAATGAATCCGACGATGAAAAGTGCTGAATTTTGGCCTACTTCAAATTAAAAAAAAACTTTTGTCTTGATACAACTTTTTATCAGGATATCAGAAAGAGATAAAGGGCCACACTTCAAAGCTATCTTCACAAAAAGAGTTGATTCCAATACATATTGTGCCCTTGTATTATCACAAAAATGTCTGCTATACATGTCATGCTATTTCAGTCAGTGTCGGTACCAACAGAACTGAGGTTGATTTAAGGAATGACAAAAATATGAGTGTTTCCGAGAATATATGAGAGCAAACCATTGTGCGCTAGATCAGTAACCTCGGCATTCTTAAACCAGAGTTAGTTGATTCCTTTTCTCTTCCACAAATCATAATATTTTATTTATTTTAAACAAGTTATAGGTACAAATATGATTGTCTTCCTAGCCTTTGTCCCGCTAAAACAGGTTAGGGTCTACTTACGGGTAGTACACTTATTAAATGACAAAACACATTGCCACAGAAGCCAGCGAGTTTTCATTAAGGGTACTTAAAAGTGGTTTCTATAAGTGCATTCATATAATGGCCTGTTTGAGGAAGGAGGAGGATTTACTATCACATTTAAAATGTTTTCACAATACAGGGTAGATTGTAGGATCGAAAAGATCTTATTTTGATCTCAACTTAGTGATTGGTGCCCTCAACAAGGCTAACCACTTTTAGGACACATTTCTAACGAAAAATGCAAAGTATACTCACAATAACCAACATGTGGCGGCTGTTAGCATCAACACCACCTGGATAATCCTGAAATATAGTGGTAAAACGTTATTTTAGGTGCTCTAAGAGCCAAATATAGATGAATCATAAAGTGCAACGATAGACATAAAACTTACCCCCTGTTAGGACCCTTTGGGGCGAAGAACGGGCACACGATACCGACGACGCCCCATAGGATCGTGAAAACAGCAATAGGAATGGCAGAGTAGCCCATTTTGAACAAATGTTTGCTATATTCCCGTAGTTTTTCTCTCGCAAACAAATGTCAGCTGCCCCCAGCAAGATGGAGGACGCCTGCAATGTTGGTAGCACTGCTTACAGTCATATGACAATTCGACGTTTAGATACTGCAGTTATTACGAACTTTTGCTGTATAACAAATATAAAAATACGAATAGACTATCATAAATGCCAACCCTCACATCGGGTGTTTGCGTTTTGCCTCTCGCTCGCACCAGGAATATTTGTTTCGGTGCGAGCGAGAGGCAAAATGCTGTAGGAGTCAAATAGGACGAATCAAGCTGTAGATCTCTGATCATTGTTATATGATAAATACTGTAATGTCGGCCTAAACATCATAATGTTCGTTATGATATCGAGAACGTGTTGGAAGCAAGTTGGAACTTGGAAGCCTGTCTTGCAAGTCCTCGAAGCAGTTCATTCAGGCCATTTTCAACCTCCTGTAATATCGCGCTGGTTAAAGCTAGAATCCTGAGTTTTCAGTGACATATTGGCTATAACATGACACCGATATAATTAATTTGAACTTGTAGTTTAAAGTACTAGCGAACATCAAAGGTCACTCACTCACCGATCATCAAAACTCTAAGGTACTTCTAGCAGGCCCAGAAGCTTCAAATTTTAAACATTAGTAGTTTATAGCCTACCAAGTCAGAAAAAAAAAAGTCATACCAAGTACCTATATATGTAGTACAAATATTATACCTACCTACAATAAAAGCCGTGTAATAAGAGTGTAGTACCATATTTATGAGTCGATTATGTCGAATCATATTTTTGCACTTGACTGTACAAAAAGAAATCTTTATTTTTTCTTGGTTTGACTCCCGGATGAGAGTGAATTTAAAAAAATGTTTAAATGCCGTTTTTTCTTTATATAATAAGAGAATATTTCCGTTAAGTAAAATGAGCTAACTTAATGATTTAAGGTAGTTTCCCCCAGGACCCAACTTATTTTCCCAAACTGTAGGTGCCTATACATACAGGTACATAATAGCAAGAAAACAATTGCAAATATTCTTAAGTGTAGGTATTTATTTGTATCAAAATATACAAACTAAAACAGTCTTAAAACCTGGGATGTTACAGAGCTCTGGTTCTGGTTACGTTAGGGCTCATTCAAAAATCATGAGATCGTTTTTGGGGGGGAGGGGGTCAAAGAAATATCACGATTGATCACGATGGGGGAGGGGGGAGTCCAAACCACATCACGTGTACTTTTTTTCACACAGCATAATAACACAGAACAACGAAATTTCATAACAATGTACATAAAAAAAAAATACAATAAACATAAAAATCTCGCATCGGCGCACATGAAAATGTCGACTCAAAAATCACTCGAATACTTGATGGGGGGGGGGGGTGTAGCGTTAAGATCACCAACTATCACCAAGGGGGGGGGGGGGGGGGGTCAAAATGAGGCCAAAAACGATCACATGATTTTTGAATGAGCCCTTAAGTCGGAAGTCCTATCCACATACACATCCGCTTCTGTTCCGGTTCCGTTACTTTTGAATCGGAAGTTATATCGGATCTGACAAAGCCTTTTTAGATCATTCCAACCTGATTTACCAAAACAAATCAATCAATTGAACGAAATGGAAGGCCTTTTTATATGCTATATCTATGGATTAATAGTAGAAGTGCAACGGATAGTGCTTAGTGATAGCGCGGCGGCAGGATACCGGATATCCTGCCTTCGTGTCCACCGAATATCCGGTATCCGGCCGCCGAAAGTTTTTTTTAATTGACAGAGTTCATTCTTTTATACATTCTTTAGGTACTTAAGCCAGTGATTTTATATTGTTTTCAAATTTGTTCTTTCTGAGTGTATGAAAAGTGAAACTGACCTGGACTTTAATACTATTAAAAAAATATCATGTTAAGTCATAATCCCTATTGCACATAATTTCAATTTCAAATTTCAATTTATTTTAGTAATAATATAATCAATAGATCCCATAATAAAAAGGCCTTCCATCTTCATTAATTGATAGCGGGTATTATATTAATTAATTAATATAATATTTTTACCATGTGTTTTTTTGGTAAACATTAATTTTCATCTGAATTCAATTTTTTTACAAAATATGCAATTTGCCCATTTGCCTTCTGAGTAGATGTAGACACAGTGTAGATTTGATTTGCTTTGACCTTTATAAGTGGGCTGGCAGTTTTGGCACTCACATCTTCGTCGGTGCAGATTTGATCACTTTCCATGTCAGGGTTGGAGGTGTCAGAGTAATTAGTTTGTATGTATGAGGTTTCCACAGGTTCATGCAACTTGTCATTGTTGATCTCATCCCAAATGTCAAAAAGACACATTTGTATGTTTCTTTGTGCTTTTTTTAGAATATTATGATTGCTTGAATTTAGGATGCTATTCAGTTCACTATTCATAAAATTGCAAAATGTACTGATTTCATTATCGCTGGACGACTGGAATGCCTGCACATTGTTACTTATTCGTTTTGACATTCGTTTCACTGTGTCCATCACTTCTTTTTTTAAGAGACCGTCTGGATCTTGAGCGGATACAGGTCTCTTCTTTTTCTTGTCTAAGAAGCGAAGCAATGGGAACCAGTATACGGTGGGTACATACTCAACACCTGACTCCTTGCATTTTGTTATCTGAAAATGGTAATGTTTACTGTAAATACTCTACTTAAATGAGTCGTTTAACTGCAAACTCGGGTAAATCCATGTCAGATTGTGCGATTTAGGTATAAAGGAGTAATAAGGTAGATATTTACTGAGTGTCTAATGGATTTACCAGAAATTGAATTTAAGGGAACCAAATATAAAAAAATATACTAGGCAGTTTTATTGATGACATAACCTTCAAGATACTGAAGTGCAAGTTGCAAAACTTTCCAGAAATAAATAAGAAATCCCCAGAAATAGGAAATTTTGGCCGATATTATACTATCACATAACTACGATCCTAGATCTACATCCATGATATAATTAGGAATTACACTGTCATAGGTTCGTCATAATAGACTCCTATAATCATAGTTATATGATAATTGTCATATCAGCCTTATTTATGGTATGTTTATAATGATATTATCCCCATATTATCCCTAAATATTTATCTTTCGGAAACATTCAGCACTTTGTACCTACATCATGCATGACTTTTTGGAAGCCTATTGCTCGAAGCTTCAAGGCGATAAGATGCGAACATTATCTAGGATAAACTTTATTTAGTAGTATTAGGTATTTACATTACTCACTTTTAGTTTTTCTGCGTGATACTGAGACCTGATGCTGTTTATTTTTCTCCGTACGTCGGTCACAAGGCATTCTTTTCCCGTTGTGTCACTAAGCATTTTTGCGATATTTGAGATCACCGACAATCGTTTGTCGCGGTTTGTATAGTCCGGATCAACATTATTATATAAACACTCGTTTTCTTCGTAGAGGTATATTAGTATTTTAGTCGCTTCAATATTCCACTCGAAAGAAGTTTTCTTAGTTTTGCGTTTTGACGCCATTTTTGACACATATGAATCATATGAACCTATTTGAGCGCATGCTATCAAGTAGGATCCCACATTGATCCCACATCTAGATATAAGTCATACCCGTTTTACACGGGGCAATCCTTCGGAACCAATCAGTCGGTTCGGCTCATGTAACAACCGCGAGGCAAGCTAGGGCGTCGAGGGAGGGCAGGGAGAGGTAAGGTACTCCCGAAAATCGGCCCCGAAGATTTTGATCATTGATTTATATGCACAGACCAACTTACTATAATATTATACCTCTATAGGTGCTCTGTGTGCCTCCCTTTTTATTACAATTTGCAGACTTCGTAGTTTGCCTCTCTTTTTAATTTTATCGATCAGGTCACGCAAACCAAGAAGAATATGTCTATCCTTTTTAGACCAAGAAGATTATATTTAAGAATAATAACTTTGACTGAAGAAGCCAATGTCATAATGTAATTTCCTTTGTCAAAATTAGATAAACTAAAATCCGAAAAATATAAGTGTGATTTGAAATGAAAAGACATAAATTTTAAGTGGTATCTAATGTTTAAACCCGTGGGTGTAGACGTAGATGGTTACTACACCTTATTTCTTTTCTGGCTTCAAATTTTTGGGTTCTATACAACACTCCTCGTTTTTACTGCTTTTATTGTTATTTACATTGTGTAAGTATGCCTGTAGAAATATTGGTACTTATAATAAACCACAAACACTTGTAATATTTAGTTGTTTACACTAGATTAGACCGACATCACTATTATCCCTAACATGGTGCTTGCACCATTGAGACAATAAGTAGTACATTATACCTCAATGGCTTGCACACGATGTTTATGTTTAAGTAAAGCAATAAAAAGGCTTGGAACTAGTTGCGTAATCAATTAGCCAGACTTTGATGAAGTTCCTAGCCCTACTCAGTTTTTCGTGCAAATATAATTTTGCCATTTAATCCTTTAATCCTAATATTATAACCTACGCAAAAGCGCGCAACTTCCTCGCACCTTGACCAAGCATCAGTTGTAGGTTGTAAAAGATGAAGTATTTGGCTAAAACGGGTATTATAAACGGGTCCCGATTCTCGGCTTCGCCCAGTGTAATCGACGGAAGGGAACCTAGGGCTCATGGGAGGGTTAGGGAGGAGCAGGCGCAGGCGATAATTTGCTGCGAAAAATCGTGTCATGTGAGACTAGCTGTAGCTTTAACACTTTACAGTAAATGGGATTTATTCTCTGCTTCTTGCAGTGCTTGCAAATGTGTCTTAATTAATTTTACAATAAATAAAAGACATTAAAAAAAACATGAACCTAGAAAAAACATTATTTTCTTTTATTTCGTCCTTTTGGACAGGCTAAAGCTCTAAGCCATATAAGTTTTTTCCTTAACGTCAAGTCCAGACACTTGGCTCAAATACTGTGAATGTGGGGATAAAAAAGAAATGAAATGCCAGAGCTGTCAAAATTATTTGAAAATTGCACGTTGATGTTTGTGTAGAGTGCGTGCATAATATTATTGAGTTAGTTTCTTTATACTATACTGTTAAAAATTGAAATAGGTGAGAGGCCTGTGTTAACTGTTAATGATTTATTGTACTGGTCGTAATTAAAATGGACGGGTCAAAGCCAGGGAAATCCGATGCTGCCGCGACGTAAGTGATGGACGTGATGGTTTACCATGTCTTATAAATTTCCTCATTGATCGTAATACCCAATGTATGCCTAAATTTTTCAAAGTGGAATCACTTTAAGAATCGAGAACCCGGCTCTGTAGTTCTTAGTCAACCAGAAAAAGTTATCTGGAATTCTGGAAGTGCTTACTCATACTGGTCAATTAGTTTTAAGTTAGTTTGTTAGACTAAAATAAAAAATACTTAAATTTAAACAATACTGGTGTTAACCATCAGGAATTGTGGAAGTGCTTACTCATACTGGTCAATTAGTTTTAAGTTAGTTTGTTAGACTGAAATAAAAAATACTTAAATTTAAACAATACTGGTGTTAACCATCAAATTTAATTTATCTAAAGTCTAGATAAATTCAGAAATTTGACTTTTAGGGTTCTGTTATATATTGACATGTGGGTAGATTATGAAGATCTGCGGATACCCTTAGTTCGGTTCCACCAACTAGCCAGCTCATGTACGTAACATTCTGGCGACGGGATTTAATTCGGAAATTAACTAACTAGTTAATAATTAATTTTAACTAGTTGTAAGCACGTGTACCTATATTGACATGTAAAATTTTATTTTATCAATAAATGATTGAATTGAATTGAATTGAATTGAAATAAGTTAAAAGTGTTTTAAACATAGTGTTTGAATGTTTAAATTCAAGTACCTGGGGAGCACAATTACTTCTAAGTGCCACCTTGACAACGAAGTCAACTGCAGAATAGGAGCCGCAGCCTTTGGCAAGCTTCGTTCCAAGGTGTTCCAGTCGCATGACATAAAGCTCCCTACTAAGGTAGCTGTATACATGGCCATAGTCCTGCCAAATCTACTTTATTCCTCTGAAACGTGGTGCCTGTATCGCAAACATATCCGCTCGTTAGATCGTTTCCACCTGAGATGCCTCCGCGACATCATGGGCATCCACTGGTGTGACCGTGTTAGGAACACGGAAGTCCTCAGGCGTGCTGATGTCGCGGGAATAGAGGCCTATCTAATGAGACACCAACTGCGATGGTGTGGACATGTCTCTCGTATGGCTGACGAAAGGATCGCAAAGCGCATCTTTTACAGCGAACTGCAGAACGGTAAGCGCAAACAAGGCGGGCAGTCTTTGCGGTATAAAGATGTGCTGAAGCGTCACATGAAGAGAGTCCACATAGATCCATCCAAGTGGCAGACACTAGCTGAAGGCCGATCACAGTGGAGGAATACTGTACATACACAAGTGCGTGAGTTTGAAGCCAGGCGGCGCATTGAATTGGACGAAAAGCGCGACGAGCTGAAGGCCAGACCACCTGCGGCCATTAATTATAATTATATCAGAGGGGTGCTAACTTGCAGCGAGTGTGGGCGCACATTTACTGCTAAGATTGGCTACGTCCGTCAGTCACCAGAGAGCACACCAGCGACGCTCTCAACAGTAAAAGAATGGTCACTGTGGCCGAACACGGCTGGGGGATGATGATATATTGACATGTGGGTAGATTATGAAGATCTGCGGATATCCTTAGTTCGGTTCCACCAACTAGCCAGCTCATGTACGTAACGTTCTGGCGACGAGATTTAATTCGGAAATAAGTTAAAAGTGGTTTGAACATAGTGTTTGAATGTTTAACACTTTCGCAACCAGGCAAAATTTCGAACAATACCCCAGAAACCGACAGTACTGGCTAGTCGGTCAACGACGTGCAACTCAATGCCGCACGCCGCGAACCCGGTAGTCGGACAAGAGCTATAAACCTACACGCGACGCAAAATGTTTTCTTTTTTAAATTTAAATTTGTTTGTAGGGATTTTTAACTTTATTCTCGGTTTCGGAAATGAACCTGAAACCTGACCTGTTAGTCTAATATGGTTGGGTTAACACTGTGTTTTTTTTTATTAAAGGCTTTTGTTTTATTTTATTTTTTTAACACTGGGTGTCATTAATAATAATAATAATATGTTCCTTTCTCTGCGGCCCTAACCACCGGCAGCCTGGGCCCTGCCCCGTTGCCGGCGGCACTCTAGGTTAGGTTTTTTATAATATGTTTATATGTATTTTGTATTGTTTTTGTATGTGTTTTTGTATTTTACTTTTATAATCATATTATAAAATTACCTAGCCTAAGAATTACAGAAAATAAAGAGAATAATAATAATAAGACGTTTATTCAATAAGTTTGCATTACAAAAGATACATGGATACACTTGACATATACAACACAAACTAACAAGTTCTAATAAGTAATCTAATAAGTTTGTAGGTGCTAAAGTGAGGCATAGCATGATAGCCAATAAAATTTAACCATACTAACCCTTCTGCTGATACATATATATTTACGCTTTAAGCTTATTCATGGACCATTCTACTCTCACCACATTTCATAGTTTTTTATCCCAAGTTACAATATGTCCCGGAGTTTGGTGCGCCTTTCGGCAAAGGCCTCCTCAAACATTTTCCATTGTTTCTTGTCCTTTGCAATTGTCCTCCAGTTACTACCCACTGTGAGTTTTAATTTGTCCTCCCATCTTTTGCATCATCATCCTGTCTTGTTTGCCGTCTCTGGGGTACCGTTCTGTCAGTCTCTTACTCTATTTATCCCGAGTGCTTCTCAACATGTGAACTGTCTATAGCCATTTCAATTGTGTCGCTTAACTTCAAACCCGGGTAAATCCATTTGACCCTCTCAGCAAATATCTACCTTATTACCTTTTCTTAATACAAAAATCGCATAATCTGACAGATGGATTTACCCAAGTTTGATGTTAAGCGACTCAATTGGTCTAATTTAGTGAGAATATTGGTCACGCCTGCCTGGACGGGCAATGAAACACCACAGTGTTTCTTTTCTAGTCTAATTTTCTACTCAAAATGCTTCTTTCCTATTCATGTACTTTCCTATTGTGTGCTTAATTTACAGGAGGAAGCGTCGCTCGTCCATTCTGAAAAGCCAACGCAGCGTGCGCGCGCCGCTTTCGGAGCTGGAGTTCACCGTAGCCACCCCGGACCAGGCCAAGAGCCGCCGCGTCAGCTTCAGCCGCCGCACCGGAGTCGCGTGAGTCTCACTGTAGTCCCGTGCTGTTGCAGTGGTCAGTGTTGGCGATGGTACAGGAGACGCTTTCGGAGCTGGAGTTCACCGTAGCCACCCCGGACCAGGCCAAGAGCCGCCGCGTCAGCTTCAGCCGCCGCACCGGAGTCGCGTGAGTCTCACTGTAGTCCCGTGCTGTTGCAGTGGTCAGTGTTGGCGATGGTACAGGAGACGCTTTCGGAGCTGGAGTTCACCGTAGCCACCCCGGACCAGGCCAAGAGCCGCCGCGTCAGCTTCAGCCGCCGCACCGGAGTCGCGTGAGTCTCACTGTAGTCCCGTGCTGTTGCAGTGGTCAGTGTTGGCGATGGTACAGGAGACGCTTTCGGAGCTGGAGTTCACCGTAGCCACCCCGGACCAGGCCAAGAGCCGCCGCGTCAGCTTCAGCCGCCGCACCGGAGTCGCGTGAGTCTCACTGTAGTCCCGTGCTGTTGCAGTGGTCAGTGTTGGCGATGGTACAGGAGACGCTTTTTGAGCTGGAGTTCAACGTCCATCCCGGACCAGGCCAAGAGCCGCCGCGTCAGCTTCAGCCGCCGCACCGGAGTCGCGTGAGTCCCACTGTAGTCCCGCGCTGTTGCAGTGGTCAGTGTTGATGGTACAGGAGACGCTCTCGGAGCTGGAGTTCACCGTAGCCACCCCGGACCAGGCCAAGAGCCGCCGCGTCAGCTTCAGCCGCCGCACCGGAGTCGCGTGAGTCTCACTGTAGTCCCGTGCTGTTGCAGTGGTCAGTGTTGGCGATGGTACAGGAGACGCTTTTGAAGCTGGAGTTCAACGTCCATCCCGGACCAGGCCAAGAGCCGCAGCGTCTGCTTGAGTCGCGTAAGTCTCACTTTAATAATCAGACCCGTTATCAGTGGTGAAAACTCATTGAAACCAAGGGTTGGCATAACTACCTATCCTAAAATCGCCTTCAGTACGTAACTTTACCTCGCGAGAACCTCGCGATGCCTTTGATGCTGACTGTACCTGATGATGTTATGTTATGGGGAAGACCTCGGCCGTAAGCGAGCGGGCTATCGTTAGTACTTAATTAATCCGTTGAAACGGGATAATTACCATGTATGTTTGTTTTATTGAGCACCCGATATTTCAAGTTCGTAAGGCCCGGTATTTTAAGTTCGCAAATCGAAAAGAGACTGTTCCGGTAAGAAATGCACGGGTTGATACTGTAAGTGTGGTGTGTCGTGAACGTGATCGAGTTTCAAGTGAGAAAGCGGACGGTAGAACTGCCAGTGACAACACACAAAATAAGCGAACCCGTAATAGGGTAGATCGCTATGGCGTGTGGGTAGATCACAACTAAAAACTCGCAGCTCATCAGTTTACTCCGTGAACATGACGCTTGCAACAGTGTCTAAATATCGGGTGCTCAATAAAACAAACATACATGGTAATTATCCCGTTTCAAATATTAGTTATAATGCAAATGAACATGTTAGCTTAAAAACATATTGTACCTTATAATTATTATTTAAAACTAAATATTTACCATGTATATTAGTGTTAATATCTCGTTTTAAATAGTAATTATAATGCCAAATTGTTAATTTAGGTGGTCCGTTTACACCCTTCTGTTTTCCCCTTTACAGAGAGTTTGAAATCAGCGAGGCAACGACCGCCTGGAAGAATGTGTATGAGGAGCACAACAAGTCGCTGGAGTCGTCGGCGAACGAATCTGGAGTCAAGGTGAATTCATAATTTTAAGAGAGGTATGGGCACAGCGGATGCATATCGTTTAGTGTGGTAGGGCACAGCACAACGAATGTCGTCTCGCTCAAATCTGGAGCCGAGCCCGTCTGGGGAAGTAGTTAAATAACACTAGACCCTACTCATAGTGTTGTGTTTCTGTTGGTGAGTAAGGTCGCCAGAGCTTCAAGAGGATTCGCTGTGTTGACAGCTGGGGACCCACGGAGCAAAGCCCTTGGCCCGTTTGGCTGCCAACACAGCGAATCCTCCTTTTTTTTTAAGGGTCCGCAACGCGCATGTAACACCCCTGGTGTTGCAGGCGTCCATAGGCTACGGTGACCGCTTACCATTAGGCGGGCCGTATGCTTGTTTGTCACCGTCGTAGTATTAAAAAAAAATTAATTAATTTACTTTGGTACCATTGACTTATTAAGAGAAACAGAGCCCGTCTAAGCTAAGCTAAGTTTCCTACATTTGCATAGCATTTGCATTTTGATAGCACAGAGTGTGAAGGTGTTAAGGAAGGGCATTTTCAGAAAAAAGTGCACCATTTTAATGAAAATGGGCCCTCGATTTTCCATACAAAAAAATTTACAGTTTTGTAACGGCCCATACAAAATGTATGAAAAAACGCGTTACAAAGCCGACCAAAAAAACGGGACACTCTTTTCTTTTTTTAAATCAATAGTACTCGTGATTCTGGTTATAAAAAACCCAAAACTTCCTATATAAAAAAAAGGAAATGGTACCCTATTTTTGAAAATGCTTGTAAACTTCATAATTTCATAGAAGTTTGACGTTTAAAATAACGTTTTAATGTATGACGGTTCATGTCCTTGGAGAAGATAACGTGGTTTCACTCTAGAGCTAGACACATTAGGCAGAACAAAAATGTCTAAAAATGTGGGTCAGAATGACATTAGTGGACCATTTTGCATTGATGATGATACTAACGATAAACGTTTCGTACGAAAAATAGCTTACGACAGCAAGTGTCGAATTCATACACAGAACTACCAGCACTGTTTTAAAACTTTATAGACTGTTGGCACTTAACGAACATTCCAAACAAGACTGAAAAAGTGCTGCAACTGCAGCACTTTGGCGTATTTTATTTCGGCTGATCCAGTTTTATTCTTTTCTAGTTTTAATCTTTGTTAGGTACAGTCAAGTGCAAAAATATGGTTCGACATAATCGACTCATAAATATGGTACTACGCTCTTATTACACCGGAATAAGGTGCTATGGGACATATTTTTGAGTAAGATGTGCACCACCATATTTTTACACTTGACTGTACCAATTATCTTTTTCTGATATAAGACCCAATTTCACCACGGCGACAGGTGTGGCAATCGCCAGCATCATTATTACTGGTATTAAAGGCGTCTATGGGCTACGGGCGCCGCTTACTATACTCTTGTTCGTATTTTGTTGGCTATATTCTTGTTCGCCACCATCATGTCATTTATAAATAAAAACATGATTATTATATACAATTGTAATCGGCCGTGATCGGGTAGCCCAGTGGTTCGCTGGTTCGATCCCAGCCCTGCTCACCTCACCGGGGACCTTGGTCACTTTTTCTGTAGTATATGACATATCTTTCAATTTATAGTTCCATAATGTATTTTTTTTTAAAGATAATAATCATAAATTGAAAGAGATATTAAATAATATTTAAAACGGGTCACTCACGTAATTTAGTCGATTTCTCACGAGAGTTTTATAGTTAAAATTGAAAGAGATGTTTCAATTTATGATTATTATCTTTAAAAAAAATACATTAAAAACGAATACTTTTGAGAGCTCTTGACATTTGTCACTTCACGGAAATTCTTAAAAACACTATTAGATCTCGTGACAATTGACATGAAGTCCTCACCAAGAAATTATCTATTTATTGACGATTAATTATGATTTTATTTAAATTATCGAAATGGTGACACAACTCTGCGTCAGTCTCAGCGGCTCCCGTAGCCAATGGACGCCTGAAATGCCGGTAATTTAGTAATTTTAGGAATAGTCACACTTAGCGTGGAGAAATTGTAAGCAAATTGGCAAGGAATCGAATTTGCATCTTCTGCTTGTCTATCACGAACATCGAAAATTGGCATTGACGGGAAAACCTCTTTGTCTCTCCAATATGCAAGTGTGACAGAGATGGAGATACAAATCCGCAATCGTTAGATTTTCGTGGTATAGGCCCTGGTCTTCTTCCTAATGTTTTCCCGGCTTATCCCACGGTCCATGTAGGGAGCCTGTGGTCCGCTTTGCGACTGCCATCTGTCCTTCCAACCCAGAGGGTAAACTAGGCCTTATTGGGATTAGTCCGGTTTCCTCATGTTTTCCTTCACCGAAAAGCGATTGGTGAATATCAAATGATATTTCGTACCTAAGTTCCTAAAAAGTCATTGGTCACCGCCAGGATTTGTACCCGCGACCTTCGGATTGAAAGTCCCACGCTTTTACCGCTAGACCACCAACGCTCTGGATTTTCATTTTCTGTTATCTTAAAAAGTGTATACCATTTCCTTTTTTTGAAAATATAGGAAGGATTTTATTTTTAGAATCACGTGTAGTATTGATTTAAAAAAAAGTGTCCCTTTTTGGTCAGTTTTTTTATACTACGACGGTGACAAACAAGCATACGGCCCGCCTGATGGTAAGCGGTCACCGTAGCCTATGAACGCCTGCAACACCAGGGGCGTCACAAGCGCGTTGCCGACCCTTAAAAAAAGGGGGATTCGCTGTGTTGACAGCCAAACGGGCAAAGGGCAAGGTCCTCACTTCCTCAGCTGTACACAGCGAATCCTCTTGGAGCTCTGGCGACCTTACTCACCAACAGGAACACAACACTATGAGTATGGTCTAGTGTTATTAAACTGCGGTTTTCTGTAAGGTGGAGGTACTTCCCCGGATGGGCTCTGCTCCAGATTTGAGCGAGACGACATTCGTTGTGCTGTGCCCTACCACACTAAACGATATGCATCCGCTGTGACCATACCTCTCTTAAAAGTTTCGAAACGCGTTTGGTATGAACGGTTACGGAACTGACAATTTCTTTGTATGGAAAATCGAGGACTTAATTTGTTCACAATGGTGCACTCTTTTCTGAAAATGGCCATAAGTTTGAGTTGAGGCATTTGCTGCTGGCTGCGCGACAGCCGCCACAGTACTGGACCTCACAACATCTTAGTTTAGGTATTAATGTAATTATTTAAGGGGCTACCCGGCATATTTCACTGTTTTTAAAGTGAATAGGCTTTGTTCAGCTCCAAGCACAACGCTTGAAAAAAATATATAATGTAGCTAGGTATTTGGTCTACATTTGGTTCCACTAACTTGTCGAAAAACATAATACATCAAGAGAAAAATAAATAACCGTAAACCCTTTTTTCTACCTTAAATCTGTATCTACTCCCTTATTATGCGTCGTAAGTACAAGAAACTAAGACAAGCATTTTATATTTATGTTTACTTTAAACGCATCCACTGATTTTTGGATAGGTTTTGTACTTTTCGAGAAAAAAGCTATTACACGCATTTTTCCGAAAACGCCGGCTCGAGATGCCTGCGCGGGCGACGGGGGCCAGTCGTATAAGACGGCACTAGTAGTTTATAGGGTTGCGTCCTAGTACAAGTAGCTCTTCCTAGGTGACGACTTATGCTTATAACCGGTATTGTATAACCGGTGAGGAAAGGAAGCGGTAGGGGAAGAAAGCTCAAATCGCCGAGGTCATTGGGATAGGGGACGCCCTTAAGTAACAGTAGTCTTTAGTAAATTAGTTCGTAAGTTACTAACAACTCTGGATTCCATTATCTGAAATAAATGAATTTAATTTAATTTTTATTTTTTATATTTGCGTATAGTGAATAAAGTTTTGCTTCGTCAGGCGGCGCCTCGACGTGTCGGGCACCTCGGCGCGCGCGCCTCGCACTTCTCGGACGACGAGGCCGACGTCGTCGACGATGAGCCCGCGCCGCCGCCCGCAGCACAGCTAGACGAGCCCAACACTAACACCAACACTATACAGGTACCATACACACATTTTAAAATTATCATAGCGGGTCAATAAAGTCGAAAATAGCTCGACATGTTTCGGAACAGTCCGTGTCCCTTATTCATGAGTCATGCGTCTAGCCGCGGCGGCTGCTCTACGCACACTGCGAGCCCCAGCGCGGTCAGCTCCACTACCAGCGGGTGGCTATTTTCGACTTTATTGACTCACGGGAGTTTTCTAATTAAAATCTTACCATTCACACGTTGCCTGATCATCGGTGATCGGAAATTCGGATCCTTTTATACCTAAACTGTAATTATTTGTGTAAGTTTATCCCATAATATTAAAAAATAAACTTCGGTCTCGGTACCTACCAGGGATGTTACAGAGCTCGGGTTCTGGTTCCGTTACATCGGAACTTCCGATTCGTATTACACATCCGCTTCGGTTCCGATTCAGTTACCTTTGAATCGGAAATTATATCGGATGTCAAAGCTCAGCGCGATGGCGGGACATATCGCGTTGAGATTGATTTATCGCTCAAGGTGCGTTCACGCCATCTTACGGCTTAGACTTACGTCTAGTGCGCTAGTAGTATGGTGGCGCCATCTCTCGCTTTTAGTTGAAAATAATCTGTAAAGATTGTCTAGAAGGACAGCACTAGACGTAAGTCTAAGCCGTAGGACGGCGTGAACGCACCTTAAGCGTTTTTAAAATGAGAAAGGATTGCATATACTTAGGAAATTTCGGACTCTGGTTGCCGTGATCGGGTAGCCCAGTAATTAGGGCGTCTGCCGCGAAAGCAGGAGGTCGCCGGTTCGATCCCAGCCCTGCTCACTGGGGACCTTGGTCACTTTTTCTGTAGTATATGACATCTCTTTCAATTTATAGTTCCATAATATTTATTTATTATATTTCAGATTTTCCGCCTAGAATCGAACCCGGACTTTCGCGAGGCCACCGATTTCGACGTCGACTTCTCCGCCATGGCGCGCCCAGGCACCACAGACGACCTAGACCTGTTGCGACAAGATCTAGAACTCGAGCAACGCGACAACATCGACGAAATAAGCATAGACGTTGACTTCAACGCTACGCACTTCAGTCTCAAAGGTGACGACGACATGTCCATCACAGACACCATCCGCAGCCCCGCTGTCGCGACTGAAAAATCGCAGGACGACTTTTCAACCGCTGCGACTAAAAAGTCGCAAGTCGAAGATTGGAGCGCTGATAAAGAAAACATAGTTATAAATCCTTACATCGCGCCACCGCCAGCTGAGTACCCTTGCGAAGACGACATACTAGTGTTTGACGGGAAAAAGTGCAAGTTTCAATCGAAACTGGATCTTAATGAACCCTCAATAGCTAAACCAATAGATGAGAATGTGATTTTAGATGACATGACAGTAACTCAAGCTATACCTGTGCAAATTTTGCAGAGTGAATATAAGCCAGAGAAGAGCGCGCTTAACACCGAGCGTAGAAGGACAGTGTTGTTCGGGGATGATGGTGATATATCAGTGACTCAGGCTGTGGTTAATAATATTATTGCTCCAATCGCTGGTGGTGTACTGGATAAAGAAAATCAGAGGACGATGTATTTCAATGATCTGGCGGACATGTCCGTTACACAAGTAAGTGCGTGTGGTATTGTCTATCTCTGAGTCTGCTGGAGGTACATTCCATCAGAATGTCCTTCTCAAAATGGTCTTCCTTAAATGTCAGAGAAAATACTAATAATTTCTTAGCTAAGTCATGAAATATTATCAGACACAAAATCGGTTTCTTAGCATATTAGAAGAATTATAAATTGAAACAGATGTCATATACTAAAGAAAAAGACCAACACCGACGAAGGCCAATCCGAGGATCGAACTCGGGTCTTCAGCTTACGCGGCTAACGCCATAACCACTAGGCCAACTGGTTTTATCGAAATGCCGGCGAATTTCTCGAGTATATGCAATCTTAGTAACAGACAAAACGCCCGTGGCCATTTTCTAAGTACAAGCGACGTTGCTTAGTACTTCCATCCAAACCACTCAGGGGTTCCGGTATGACGAGAGAGACGGCGCTGTCATCAATACAACTTTTTGTTGACACAAATCAAATTATTTAATTTATAATTTTTAAGTTTAAGTGTTAATACTTTAATAACAAATCAAAAAATATTAAATAAAATAATTTAATTTGTGTCAACAAAAAGTTGTATATTAGAAAAATCACATTTCTTTATGAACATTCTCGATGAATGCCCCTGGAACAATCCGCCATTTGTATGTATGTATGTATGTTTGACGTTAACTCGTTATCGTAGATCGGTTCCTCCAGGGATTGCCGAGATACCTATATCAAACGTGAACTATTAATTGTATAGGTTAATGATTGATTAATATAAATATTTATTTTCACAGGCCGTCCCAGCGGATATAATCCAAAGCGAACAGCTCAAAACGATAGTATATGATGATGATGGCCATATATCTATGACAGAAGCCGTTCCCGCCGGTGCCTTACTCACAGGGCCTAAATACCTTGAAGAAAATAAACTAGACGCAAGAAGAAGGACTATAGTCTATGAAATCGAGAATGTCTCTATGACTGGTGTTGTACCTGGGAATATATGTGAAGATAATGGTCAAGGTTCGAGTACAGGTCGCAGGAAAACAATAGTTTATGATACTGAAGATGGCAATGTGTCTATGACTGGAGTATTGCCAGCGAATATTATTGAAGTGAAAAGTGATCGGCCAAATGATCGCAGAAAAACTGTTGTCTATGACAATGATAACGGAAATGTGTCTATGACCAGAGTTTTGCCAAGTAATATTATAGATGAAGGTACAAAACAAGCAGATCGTACAAGGAATGTAGTCTTTGGTAATGATGATGGAAATTTATCCATGACTGGTGTTGCACCAGTAAATATATTAGAAGAGAAAGTTGCTGAGTCAAATCCTCGCAGAAGAACTATAGTCTATGACAATGATAATGGTACCGTGTCAATGACTGGGGTTGTAACAGCTAATATCATAGATGCAAAAGTAAATGAACAAAATATGAATCGTAGGAGAACTGTAGTTTTTGGAAATGAACATGGAAATTTGTCAATAACTGGTGTTGCTCCAGTTAATATACTAGATGGAGCAAAAGTTCAAGAAGCCAATACAGATCGTAGAAAAACTATAGTTTATGATAATGACAATGGTAATGTTTCTATGACTGGTGTTGTCACAACTAAAATACTTGATGAAGCGAAATTAAGTCAACTAAATATGGATCGTAGGAAAACTGTTGTTTTTGGAAATGATGAGGGGAATCTGTCAATGACTGGTGTAGCCCCAGTCAATATAATTGCTGAAGAAGTCAAGGCAATACCCAATAAAGATAAGAGAAAGACCATAGTCTACGGTACAGATGAGGGGAATATTTCTGTGACAGGGGTAGTACCGGCCAATATCATTGATCAAGCAAAGATGACTCCTAATACAGAAAAGAGAAAAACAATCGTTTATGGTACTAATGATGGAAATGTCTCCATGACTGGAGTCATACCCTCTAATATTCTTGATCAAGAAACAAAGATTTCTCAACCTCAGAATACAGAACGCAGAAAAACGATAGTTTCTGATAATAATAATGAAAACTTGTCTATGACTGGAGTAGCACCAGTTACCATACTTGATGGAGACAAACCAAATATAGAATATGGAAAAAGTATAGACGGTAATGGAAACTTATCTCCAACTGCCGTAACATCACAGTTTGAAGACGCCAATGAAGAGATTGCTAAAGAAACAGAACAACCAAATACAGAACGCAGAAAAACCGTTGTTTTTGACGGTAATGATGGAAATATGTCTATAACAGGTGTAATACCAGAACATATACTAGAAAAAGAAAATATGAGTCAGGCTCAAAATGAAAATAGCAGGAAAACTATTGTATATGGAAATGAAGATGGAAATGTATCTATGACTGGAGTGGTATCAGACAATATATATGAAGTCAATGATATCAAACAGTGTATGGATCGCACAAGTATTGTTAACAATAAGGAAAATATGTCTATAACAGGATTCCTACTATCCAATATAGATATAGAACACGATGACAATATTACTGCGAATGAAGACAGAAAAAGCGTGTATGAAAATGGAAATATTCTCACATGTGAAATATCGCACAATATAATTGAAGAAGCGAAAGCACATTCTGCTAATGAAGACAAAAAAACTGTCATTTACGAAGATAATGATGTGTCTATGACAGAAGTTCTGCCTGAACTGACAGGAGACACAAATGTAGTACCAGAGACACAAACAAGCATTTCTGAAACTCGAAAAAATCTAGAAGTAAATGACGAAGTTGAAAAAATAGACGCAGTAACTAGACCGATATTGATAGATTCTGATGAAGAAGTTTCTATGACGCTTGAGACCAACGATGGGCGACATTTGGACGCCGCCAATCCGTGTTCAACCACATTCAACAAGTCTTTAGCCGGCCAATGTTCGACCACGCTCGATAAGTCTTTGGCTCCGGGATGTGTCTTTAACAAAACATTGGCAGACCAAACATTTGATAAATCTAAAGTCTATCCAGACAAGTCTGTGGTTGACCAGTTATGTACTACATTAGATAAATCTTTGGCTGGTCGTTCCACTACTATAAATAAGTCTTTAGCTGACCATAAGTCAATAATGCTTGAGAAATCTCTGGTTGATCACCGTTCTGCCACATTTAACAAGTCCCTCGCTAATCAAGAATGCTCCGCAATCAACAAATTGAACGGGCAATCAACCTCGATGAACAAGGCAGCCAACCAAGTCTTGGTCTATGGTGCAACAACTGAGCGCGATGACAAAAATAGCATGGATTCTTATATAGTAGAAAATCTGAAGCCGGAAGACAATCAATATCAGGCTTCCCCTGAAAGCGCCTCCACAGATTTGTCTCTAAAAAACAGTTCAATGAATCTTGAGGAGAAATCACTGCAAGAAACAAAAGAATCAGAGCCTCTTCAGGTGGTACACAAAGTGCTTGACGCACTACTTGACATGTCACAGGCGTCAGTAGAGGAGTTGCCAAAGGAATCCGAGAGTGACACAACCCGACCAGTCCGATTGGTCACTCAGAGCGGTTCAGCAGAAAGCTTCATATTGGTCAAAGATGATGACGAACCAAAAGATACTGAGTTCCCAGCGTTAGATGTCTCCGAGCCTTTAGCGTTAGAATACAAAAAGGAAAAGCATGGCATAGTCTGTAAACTCCAACGGAAACTCAGCGAGCTAAAAGACATACTGCATATTAAAGAGAAATCTCCTAAAAACCAGAAAGCTTTATCATATGATAATCAGGATCAGAAACATAATTCTAAGATGGAGACTTCAACTAGTGATCATTTCGAAAATAATTCGCCTAGAAGATCTATAAGCCCCGATAACGTGCAAAAAAACAAGTCAGTAACAATCGATTTGACTCCAAGAATGTGTATTGAACATGAGGAAGCCCCGGAGCAGCCAAATCAAACACTGACTTTGAGCCCGGAAGAAAATAAAGAAGACAATAAGACTCAAGCAAATGATACTAATACTCAAGCAAATGATACTAATACTCAAGCAAATGATACTAATACTCAAGCAAATGATACTAAAGCAATATTAGATGCTTTATCCGACTTCACAGACACAAGACGTTCTGGAGATTTTGAACACCCATGTCCGGAGAGGACTCTGCGCACATCCGCTCCAGAGAGAAAATCCATGGTCATATCCAGAGAAGATCTGCTTCGGGAAATCTCCATGGCCCAAGCGCTTATGAAGACTGAAATGCAACAGACGGACATGGAGCTAGAAGCAACCGAAGGCAGCTCTGATGATCAGGAGCCTAGTCCACCCCGTCTCAGCGGAGAGGTTGTCAAAACTCTGCGCTTTGAAGATGAAGAGTCTATACTCGAACCAAAAGTACTACACAAACCATCACCTGGTAAGCCATCCCCGCGTCGTAACTCAACTGTCATACCAACATACGAAATCAGCGATCCAGTTAAAGAACTCATGAACGATTTGATAAAGCCACTCGCAGATGTGGACCTACCTGTATTCAAACAGGATCCAACGCGAAGCTCCCAAGTAGACAATTTGGACTCCAGCCAAATAGACTTAATACCGGCTCGACCAAAAGTTCTGACACCCCGTTCTTGCTTGCGACGGACCGAACACGAGGTCGCCCATTCCAAAATGCATGTGGAGCCGAGAAAAGAGCCACAGCCTTTAATATACTTTGACCATTTGAATCCTTTGAATAATGTGGTCCTGCCCCCGCTCGACCAAGCGGTGGTCCACAAGTACAATCCTAGAGTGTCTGCGGAGAGTTTGAGCCCGAGTATGGACAGCCGGTGTTGCCAGACGGAGTCCCAGGAGCCCATTAGAGACATGGAGGTCGGGATGGTACTGTTTAAGAGCACGGTGGACCGCGGAGTCGCTATAGAGAGGAACTTCAAGGATTCTGAAGTTAATACGTCTATTGTTATGAAAGGTAATTGTTAATTATTTGTTTGGCTAATTCATTTTATGTTTTTCCTACGCAGAATCACGAGCTCTTTCCACCCTACAGGGAGAAAAAAGTCCCAATTTATTTTTTTCACTCCGTTACAATATTTCAAACACTGCACAGCGGTTACAAAATGGAGAGTACGTAAAACGCTTGAAATTGGTTAGACCTTTTTCCCCCTAGATTGAAAGAGCTCGTCATTCTGAGTAGGAAAAACAAAATTAGCATACTTACATTAAAAAAAACTATCGCGAAAACGCCCAAAAATCTAAATTTATTTGGCTAACCTATATGGATTCTAGAGATCTGAAATAAACATTTTAATTTTAATTTTTTTATAATTTTGGTCAGTCTTTAAGATTTGGATTTTTAAATTCGTGGAGATTTTTCGATATTCTATTCAAATCTTTCGATTCTGTGGTCTGCTCTGCCTACTCCTTTTAGGAATAAAGACGTCACTTATGACTATGTGTATGCTTTGTCATGTGGCTTGGTATCATTTAATTAAGGAAACAGAATGGCATAGTTAATATCATTATAGTCGTTTTTCATGCAAAATAATTACCTGTTGCATCAACTGCTAAAGTAAAACGGGCATTAGAATTAACTAAGTAAGTGACAACTATGACGTATCAATGTCATGTCGAATACTCATACTCCGTTTACACACATGAAAATTCCATATGAGATAAAATTAAATTAGTGATTATCTACTAAATAGAGCTAATTAGAATACCAGTATCTTTGTAAAATAACTTTAACTTGAAGGGCGCATTTAAGTTATTGCTCAAATAGTACATTACTGCAGAGGCCGTGAAGTAAGAGATTGAAGGAAGAGTTTGTGGTAGACGGCCGAGGCGTAGACGAGGCCGGATTAAACAAGTCCTGCAATCTCTCTTCCGGCCGAAGCTTGTATAGTGCTTTTCTCAAACATTGTAAGGAAATATTAAATTTAAAACAACTACTAGGTAAATAAGGAAAAAAAAGTTTAATTTGCCACCTTTTTTATTTGATAAATATGCAATTTGAATTAGCAATTCGAGCACCATGTTTAACCGCAGATAAATATGCATAGAACCATAGAATTTGTTTTTTTTAATGTCGCAAGTATCTAGTGGTCGTTGGCTGTATGTAATTTTTCCTTTGTCAGTTTAGTGTTAGTACGCAAATTAAAAAAGTTCGAGCAGCGGACAATAACGTTTCGTTCATACTTACGCCATACATTACTTCACGGCCGCCGGCCAAGAAGTAAATGGGGGGAGCCGTAAACAAGAAACTTCATGTCTTCATTTCGTGACATAAATGCATACATTTCCGATCATGTTTGAGAAAACACGTTGTATATCATCGTTTTGTTTAAGGAAACCGCGAGCTGTTAGCCGCCAGCTCGTCCCTGACGCTGGTGGACGACGCGCTCCCGCAGAGCCGGAGCGACGACCTGCACATCGACATGCCGAGCCGCTCGCCCGTGCGCGTCATCTTCCGGCTCGCCTCCTCGCCGCTGTCGTCCGTGCACCTCGACTCCGACATCACCTCCGAGGGGGACGAGCGCAGGAAGAGGGGGCATGTCCCCTCTAAGAACCAGGTGAGTGATATAGGGGTGGTATTTCATTTTCTTTCTTTATTTCAATATAAACTTACAGCCTGACACCAAAACGTTTATATGATATTATTATATAGGTACCTATAATCTAAGACATTCAATTACTTTACACAAGAAAATCCATTATTATAAAAGAAACATTTACATAATTAATAACATTAATAACAAATAATTGATTGATTTTCAAGAAAACATCAGCAAAAGATAAGTAAACACAACAAGTCTCACAAACACACAAATTACACAATAAAAATGTCAGAATATTAGTAAAAAACAATAAAATAATGTCACAATTTAAATCAAAATGAAATAAAATTAGAAACAACAATTATATATTGAGAATAAAATAAATCAATCGGAAAAAATAATATTTAATAAAATAGTATGTAACTACATGATGCCAAACAATCTAATTAGTCCGTCTGTTAGATTATTAAAAAATATACGATACGTATTTTTTCTTTTGTTCGTCAAATGAAAAATGACGGAAATACAGGGCTTTAAAGTTTCGCGTGACGTCACACCCGAGTACAATTCTTACTCTAAGGTGACGTCACCAGCCCCCACCACGGAACTTTGACGCTCTTCATATTCGTCAATTTTAGTTATCTTGAAAAAGGAAAAAATACGTGTCTAATATATTTTGATAATCATTCTGACGGACTAATTAGAATAATAGTTTTTCAACCTACTCATCATCCCTATTACTAGAATAGAGGTACTAAGGGTTCCAAATTGCAGGGGCAGTTTATGAATTCATTCATTCATAAAATGCACATGTATTTTTGAATACGTGTGTACACTTACTTTTCTGACTGTTCGAGTGTTTAGTGAGCGGGAACGAGTATGTGTCAGGGACTGCTCCGAGCAGTTATTATAATAATACCGCAAAAGTATCTCGCGGTGGAGAAAAACACAGCTGTCATTGTCTACTCCGAATAGTTAGTTACAGACCGCCTGATACAATCGCTACGCTCTTGTGCTAGCGAGGAGATATAAAATGAACATGTCAGTGACTGCTTTCGGCAGTAATGAACGTGAAAGAGAACATGCCGGTGACTCCTCGAAGCAGTCTAATGAGTGGGAAAGATGGGAAAGTAGGCATCGGTGAGTGCTCTAAGCTGCCATTAAGACAGTCCAGCGCCGTCATCCCTAACCCTGGTGGATGCTTTCTCGTCCGTGCACCTCCACTCCGACCTCACGTCCGAGGGGGCGGGGGAGGAAGAGGGAGCATGTCCCCTCTAAGAACCAGGTCAGCGACTGTTTTGGTGACTAATTCCAAGTATTACGCAAGCGACGGCCATCTATCTTACCTTCCAGCCCAGCCGGTAAACTAGGCCTTTGCGAAATTAGTTCAGTATGCTTCTTATATTTCCCTTCACTGTTATACTAGTAAGAAAAAAACAGTATGATTGCTTTGTGACGCACGAATGAGAAAGTCCTGGCCAAACAGAGGCTGACAGCACCTAATTAATTAATTTTTCCCCTCACTAGATCGGAAAGCGCTGTTTTGTCCTTTAAAGCTAGCGTGGAAAAACGCATTTTATCCACATGTGGGCAGGCCTGTCCCACTCGCGCGTGTAGGTATCGAACTGTAAGTACCCCTTGCTAGGGGTAAATCAGTAGGGACTCACGGGCGAGCGGTGACGCACGCGCGAGAGTTGTTCGTCGCATACCTACGTACTAATTCGACCGCTGTTATAATAATCTGATAACAATGAACAATAAAAAAAGGGCAAGGAAATATTGTGCAGTGTTTAGCTGTCTTAACACGGATTGCAAACCAAATTTAACTTTCTTTACGCTCCCTAAGTACGATGAGAGGTAAGAACTGTTTTTAAATTGTTATTATTGTTATAGGTTTACATCAAATTACCATTACTTATCATTATACTAAATAGGTTTAATACTTAGGTGAGTATACTCAAGCCTCCCGTCAAAACTGAAAACATCCAAGTCATAAACTCGTCCTTCACTTCCTTACCAGGTAAAGGAAGTGACAAAAAGAGATGTATATATGTTTGTTATTTCTCCGATTCCGTAGGTTGAAAACAGTTTTGCTGATCTCTTTTGATGCAATTGGTCCAAGCAGCCAAATTAAACACATCGCTGTAATTTGGTAGTCGGTATCAATGCATTACAACTTAACTTGGTCGCATATTTCGATAGTGGATTTTACAAATGTCGTAAGAGGCACGTAATTAAGTTAGACTTACGACATTTGAGAAATCCACTGCCAAAATATAGATCGCTCCAAACTGTTCTCATTTGACAGTTATCGTACTACTTCCACGCTAGTTATTCTTCCGTGAGTATACTAGATACTAGTTGGGTTACCAAATAAGTAGGTACCTTTATTAACGTAGGTGGCCCACCTAAGGTGGGTAATAGGTAAACTATTCTGTGCTATAACAAACTTCAAGGAATTTCGATCTGTTTCTTTTTAAATTTTTACATAAGTATATACCTACCTGCCTCGTACATGTGTTTAAGTGCGCTAGAATAAAATACCGATAATGGTTAGAAAAACAAGTAAAGAGAATGTCATTGGACTTTCAGGACTATGTAAACAAACGGCGTCACTTTGATTTATCACTGTTACTCCTTAAAGTTTCACACCACCTCATCAAAAGTCATTGAAAACATACACTATTAAAATAGCCTTTCTCGTTAAAAACAAATAATATAGGAAAAATTACTTAATCTTGGAAATTTCATTGAAAATTCAATACGATTTAAAAGTTACGTTATTTCGACAAAATGCAATGACGTTTTTGTTTCTTTTATATTCTACGTTTGTCTATGACGTTTAGGGATGTGACTAAGTTAGTGACATTGTAATGCCGGTACTCACGGTATCTACCTGATATAGGCATAGTGTACACTACACGGTAAGTAAATGAATAAAGGATCTTAGCGTAAGGTATAATATACTTAAAATTAAATAAATACCTAAATTCAGATGCGGATGCATGCAGTGGAAGAAATGCGTGGATCATGTAATAGGAGAAGAGCATAAAATGAAAAACTTAGACGGCATCATCGATAGAGTATACCGATGATGTAACGCCACCATTTATAATTAAGACTGGTGACTCTAGTAAAACTTCAAGCACCGATTTTACAGAATATTAAACCAATTAAAAATATGAAGATGAGATGTGTTTTACTTTTGGTATTTTAGTAATCGATTTATTTTGACTTAAAATAGCACTTCCCCATCACTAGTAAATTCATCATTCAAAGACAATTTCAATATGGCGGTTTGTTTACACAGCCCTGAAAGTCCAATGACATTCACTTTACCTACGTACTTTCCTACGTACAGCCAAGAGCAGATCAACCTTTACGGTATCATTCCAACATCACCCTTCACGCAATGAAATAAGGTTGACGTGCCCTTGACTACCTACCTACAATCACAGAATAAATAATAGTACAAGCTACAATACACAACACGTTCGCAATTAGGTAGGTATTTAGGCATTTTGTTGTGCTAGACGGGTACCTTATTCTGACATAGTCGATGCTTGCGCCACAGAATAGATAATAGTGCAAAGCTACCGTATCCGCTTACGATCAGGCGGACCGTACGCTTGTTTGCCACCGACGTCGTTTAAAAAGATGACAACCCTATCATCGGCAAGGTGCGGAATAATATCGACCGTCGCGCCGGGCAATAGAACTCAATGACAGTGCGGCTCGCGTGCGGTCGTTGCTAATAATAATTAATAGGCACGTAAAAAGGCGGCATTCGTGAACATCAAAGCAGAGGGTCTTCTGTACTTGTACTATTATTTATTCTGTGATGTGGGGCAAAGTAATTTAATTCCTATCACTTGCCACCAGCCAGTATAAGTGAGTCCTATATGCCCATAGTAAATATGCGCAAACGCAGGTCACACCTAAAATTGGTCTTATTATCCCGCACTGTCTTGGTAAGCTGTTGGCAATATCTAAGTACCAGCCGCTACCAGGAGCGTAAGTACCTACTATATGACAACTTTTGAAATGGAATTTTGATGGTTTCTTCAAGATAACTTAAGTACATGTGGATAAGATTTGTAATCGTATGTAGTCTTTATTTTCCACGCAATAGTGAGGGGGAAAATGTTGTATTACACTCGGCGGCAAAGTTTGTTCAACTCTCGTGCATTGAGACCCTCCTCGTAAAGCTCAAGATTCCAGTCAATTTTGGAATCTTTCGCTTGCTCGGGCCTCAATATAAGCCCGAGAGTTAAACAACAACTTTGCCCCCTTGTATAATAAATAACTACCTATTGAAGCATTTTTTCGTCTACCCTCATTCGGGAAGTGCACTTGTGTTTTAGAAACGATCTTTTAAAATACTTGATTTTAATATATAAGTGTTGTTACTTTGCAGTATATTGGAAGTGTTGTGTTTTGTATAATACAAAAACTAAGTGGAAGTGTTATCTCGCAAATATTTTCATCCTAAAAGAGCTAATTGACAATTTTAAATACCTAACCTCAAAAAACATTGTTCGACTGAATTGAAGATGCCGGTTTGTCTTAAATGTGATAAGGAAACACCAAAAGTGGATGATAAAAACCCTAGAATTAAATGTCATGGATGTGAAAGATTTATATGTTTTAAATGTAGCGGATTGTTAGCTACGGAGTTGAGAGTTGTAGTGCTACAGTCTCCGACTCTTAAATATCTGTGTCCTGAGTGCGAACTAGGAGTACGTCAGCTACCGGCTCTAAGGAATATGGTGACGCAGCCGAAGAATGAAATAATATAATATTAATATAATATTCTTTCACCTAATGGTCCAGTATATTTTAGATTCCATTAAATCTCAATAGTCTATACACCCTGGCGGGTGCTGCCTCTGCGTGCGTCCCATGACTCGGGCAGGTGCAACATCCGCTCGGTGTACCCCTTACATTTCATTAAATTGTCGAAAGGGCCTCTGCGTGTTGGCTTCGGCTCCGCGTACGCCTCCCAAAGGTCCGGAACACCATTGTTCCGTGATGGGAAAGACATACAAAATAACAATTTTATAGGCGTAGGGATGTGACGACCCCATCGCCCACTGGTTTCGACCGGTGCAATCAGTCAACGCAGGGCAGCTTGTGGCGAGCTGTTGGGGAGTAGCGACCCCACGTACCTGAGCGCTCCTGGGGGACTCCGTCGTCCGACCAAGTCCTCCGCCTAAAGAAAAGACATACAAATACCAATTTAGTTATAAAAAGCTATTTATTTGAATATTGTTTAAAATAATATTAATATTCGGAATATTTCTATGACCGGTACACAAACCCGATTTTTAATTAGACGAAATCGGCTCTATAGAAAATAATTGCAAAGATTGGTCTAAAATGCATTATTAAACGGTTCTGTCTTTATATTTTTTTGCCGTAGGTGTCTGGAATTGAAATTTCAATTTAAATATATTGCAATATATCTGAATCTTAAACGAGTCACATTTCACAAATAGTCCACGTTTTTTTAATAGTATTCGTGTTGTTAGGGTTCCCTATCTCAAAAGGAAAAATGGAATCCTTATAGGATGACTTTGTTGTCCGTCCGTCTGTCTGTCAAGACCCTTTATCTCGGAAACGCGTAAAGGTAGCAAGTTGAAATTAATACCATATACAAAAGTCTGCAGTCCCTTGAAGGTGTGAAAAAACCAAACCTCTACGTCAACGCATTCAAAAGATACGGCCATTTATGTCACATTTCTCATACATTTGCAATGGGAATCCAAATGCATACGGTACTTCCCGTTGACCTAGAATCACGAAATTTCGCAAAAAGTATGAGCTTGTGTGCTACAAGTAAAGGGAAAAAATCCGAAAACCGTATAATTGCCGCACACTGAGAGTTCCGCGCCACCAGTATTTTTAAGTACCAAACATAGATATAGGATAAAAGAACTGGATACCCAATCAGCCGAAAACAGTGACGTCGTAAAAGTGCAGCAGTTGCGACTTTTTTTCATATAGTCTTGTTTTGAACGTGACGTTTCGTTAAGTGAAGAACTGCCTATACACTTTTGACAGTGTATGAATTTGACACTTAATGCTTACTTCAGTATAGGTCGATTCACTAAAGCTGGCACGAATGGAATGAGTGAGTGAATGATAATATTTATGTGTGCGTCACAAAATGATTACATACAGGTTGATACAATAATTGATTATTGAAAACGTATTTGTAGACAAACTAGATTCATAACCGCCCAACATAACTAGATGCATAACTAGGCCTTATTGGGATTAGGTCCGGTTTCCCCACGATGTTTACCTTCACCGAAAAGCGACTGGTGAATATCAAATGATATTTCGTACAAAAGTTCCGAAAAACTCAGTAGTACGAGCTGGGGTTCGAACCCGCGACCTTCGCTAGGCCACCAGCGCTCTGATATCTGAATAAAACACCATGATAGTAAAATATGTTTGTATCAAACGGTTAAATATACCTTTCGGACATATACGAGTATATATAGTCTAAATATTGTGCAGATTATGATAAGATAAGATAAGATAAGATAAGATATATTTATTTCATTATAAAATACATTATAAATTTGCATTAAATCAAACTTATACGCATTTACATAACGATCGTCAGTGACTAGAAGCATCGTATTTACATGGAATGGCATACAATTCTATAAATATAATATAATGTACAAGTTCTGTATGTTTGTTTCATCTTAACTGGTCTTGTTTATGCAAATGTACAGTCACAAAGATTTTACAATTTTACGCATGTACGTGTCTTCAACTAACAGAAAGTCATGTCACTTAATAATTTAATTGAAATGTTATAATTATTGTAGCTACAAATCATTTATTTATTTATATTTATATTAATGTCGAATTCTGAATAATCATTGTTAAGATACTCTTTTACGCTGTATAATGTGCGAGACAAGAGAAGTGTTTTCAGACGTATACGGAACATACTTTCACTCTCAATATTTTTAATATGGTAAGGTAACTTATTATAAAGCTTACAGCCCATGGCGTTAGGTAGGCGTTTCTCCAAGTTTAACCTATGTTCAGTTGGTATAATATCAAGGGATTGCTTAGTGAGGCGAGGATTACATTGTGATCGTACCATAAAATTCTGAATGTTTTCCCTAACATACATGATTATTTCCATTATGTAAACAGCGATGGAGGTTAAAATATTTAAATTCTTAAAATGATCTCTACATGGTGCTCGAAATTTGGCTCCGACTAATATCCTTATAGCTTTTTTTTGTACTTTCAAAATTCGCTCGTTGTCACTAGAGCTCCCCCAAAGTATTATACCATATAATATTATTGAATGCACATAGGCGTAATATGTCTGTTTTAAACTATCGCTCGATACTAAGTTTTTGAGTTGTGTCATTGCATAGACACCCTTGGCCATTTTATTGTAAACTATTTCTATGTGCTGGTTCCATTTCAATTCCGGATCTAATTGAAATCCAAGCAATTTCACACTCTTCACGGTTTGTAACATTCTATCGCCTTGAAGGGTGATATTTAGTGTTAAGGTGGATGTTCTTGGTTGATACAACACCGCGTTTGTTTTTTCAGAGTTCAACTTTAAACCGTTAGCTTTGAACCAGCCTTCACATTTATGAATCGTTTCAGCTATTTTAATTTCGAGTTCATCATATGTTTTAGCGCTTACTATAATTGACGTGTCATCAGCATACAATATCATTTTTCCATCAATGTCCAAATTTGATAAATCATTTACGAAGATAAGAAACAACGTATTTCCCAATGCCGATCCTTGAGGAACGCCGATTGACACGTTTTGAGCAGATGATCTTTGTCGTAATCCATTTATCTTTACCTCAACTGATTGTTTCCTATTAGTTAAAAATGATTGTATTAATTGGCCACTTTGTCCCCGCAAACCATACACCTCAAGCTTTTTCAGAAGCAGGTTATGGTTTACGGTGTCAAAGGCTTTTGACAAATCCAGGAATATACCTGCAACTTTTTGTTTCCCATCTAAGCAAGTAGCGATTTGATTAATGAACTGATGTGTTGCCGTTGTTGTGGATTGACCAGGTCTATAAGCAAACTGAGCATCTGAAATTGCCCCGTTACGTGTAACATGTTTAATGATAGTGCTGGATAATATTGCCTCGATTAATTTGGACATTGTTGGCACAATAGTAATTGGCCGATAGTTTTCCACGTCAGACTTTTCTCCTTTACCTTTATATATTGGGCATATACGGGTCTGCTTAAGAGAATTTGGATATAAAGTAGATGTCAAAATGTTATTTACTAGATATGTTATTTCATTGTGCAAAGTGTGAAGGACCATGTATAAAAAATTACCAGTTATGTCATAAATATCTTTGGTGTTTGATTTACTAATTTTCATTTGGGCAAGTTTCATCAATTCTCCTGAACTTACAGTATGAATTTTACATTCCGGTTGGACAGAAATATGCGCACCTATATGATAATATTTTTTATTTTTCGTGCATAACAAAAACCCATTTTGTTGTTGTTTACAAAATATTAAGAGGCTCCTGTATTTAAGAACGGCACTCACACACACTCGAAAAAACACTCGAAATGACAGGTGACATAACTTTCATTCGTTCCATTCGTGCCAGGTTTAGTGAATCGACCTATAAACTCGGTTACGTACGAAACATTTAACGTTTGTATCATTATTATCAATGCAAGTTCACTAATGTCATTCTGACGCATATTTTTTGACGTTTTTGTTCTGCTTTGTGTGTTTTTCCTTTAATAGGTCAATGGTACCTAAGGTCATAATTGGCCCAGCACGGTGGGCGAGACCGACTCGCACTTGCCCGGTTTTTATTTCCTTCTACAATTGTATTGACGCTGTATTGTTGCAGGTGACGCCGAAGCCAGCCATCAAGATGCACAAGGGTTCCGCCAACTCCAAGGCGGACAGGAGGATGCGGAGCGTGTCTCCGAGTGGCAAGGACAGCGCGTCCAGCAGAGGTTTGTATGACATCGCCGGCAATAGAACTTACAAATCATGTAAACAAAAGGTATCACATCAAATCAAATCAAAATCATATTTATTCATAAAAAATAATATTTGGTAAAAATCAGAAATACAAGAAAACATTTAAGTACCAAAGAAAAAACAGAATATTTTTACCACGAAATGGACTCGCTTCAGCATAATGCTATCCCGAAGGACAGCGCTGATTTTCTGGCAAGCCCATTTTGTTGGCCACGATCGCAACGTGTAAACATGGCTTAACAAAACTGAACGCAACGCGAGCGGTATCTATGGAATTTGCAGCATTGACAAGTGACAACACAACTCAAGTCACAAATCAAGTCACACATGTTTTATCACTGTTTACTTTAAAAAACCTTTTTAAAAAAAAGGAGGATTCGCAGTGTTGACAACTAAACGGGCTAAGGGCTTTGCTCCGTGGGTCCTCAGCTGTCAACACAGCGAATCCTCTTGGAGCTCTGGCGACCTTAATCACCAACAGAAACACAACACCATGAGTAGGGTCTAGTGTTATTTAACTGCGGTTTTCTGTAGGGTGGAGGTACTTCCCCAGATGGGCTCTGCTCCAGATTTGAGCGAGACGACATTCGTTGTGCTGTGCCCTAACACACTAAACGATATGCATCCGCTGTGCCCATACCTCTCTCCTTATATTTTCACACTACCTTATCCAACACCACTGCCGACACTTTAGAACGGATTAATCGCGTTTATTAACACCATGACCCTACATTTTGAGCCCTTAACGGCACTCTTTTTCATAGGGTTAAGATGATGAATTAATGACTGAGAGAATGCGAATTGAATTGCGAAAAAAAAATCTTGTGCAAACTCTACGTACAAAAATATAAAAATAAACAAAAACAAAGGTAGTGTACAATGCTCAGACGGGCTTATAAGGCGTAATACATTTGATATAAAAAAATATACGAAGGTGGAAAAAAGTTTTCCATTTATTCCTTAGACGACTCATTTTCCAACACATACTCGTATGTATAACTTATTTACCAGTTTGATATCATTTTGATTACCAGAAAGCCAGGAGCAAAATCTATGCTATCAAATCTATGGACTCTATACATTTATGATAAATTAAGTTATGTGAAAGTTAAGAGAGGTATGGGCACAGCGGATGCATATCGTTTAGTGTGGTAGGGCACAGCACAACGAATGTCGTTTCGCTCAAATCTGGAGCAGAGCCCATCTGGGGAAGTACCTCCACCTTACAGAAAACCGCAGTTAAATAACACTAGACCCTACTCATAGTGTTGTGTTTCTGTCGGTGAGTAAGGTTGCCAGAGCTCCAAGAGGATTCACTGTGTTGACAGCTGGGGAGTGGGGTGTACCCACGGAGCTAAGCTTGCCCCTTTAGCTATCAACACAGCGAATCCTCCTTTTTTAAAGGGTCGACAACGCGCGTGTAACTCCCCTGGAGTTGCAGGCGTCCATAGGCTACGGTGACCGCTTACCATCAGGCGGGCCGTATGCTTGTTTGTCACCGTCGTAGTATAAAAAAAAAAAAGTTATGTAACTTTCACCCACCCACACACCCACATTTTTATACTTTTACCTTTTTAACGACCTCTAGCCTAGTCGGTAGAGACCCATTCTACGAAGCAGGAGGTCCGGGGATCGAATCCTGGCCAGGAATTTTATTTTTTTACTACGACTAGGCTAGGAGGCCGTGTTTAAGATAGGGAATGCAAACCGATATAAAAATGTATAGGAATTACCGGTTAACCGGTAAATTACCGGTAATTCTCATACAAATTATTTACCGGTTGCATTCCCTAGTTTAAGAGGTCTTTGTAGATATAAACAAAGTATGCAATAATAGTAGATTACAGACCTGGGCCGTTAAAGTGGGAAATGTCCCGGATGACATGTAATTGGCGGCCGAGGCGAAGTCGAGGTCGACTAACATGTTATCCGAGGCTTCCCCATTTACCGGCCGAGGTTTGTATATTATTTTTCTGCTCGACGGAACCAGCAGGTGGCAATTTAGTTTTGCGTAAAGTGGCGTTTGCCGGCCGGAGGACAGAAATTGTAATGTGTAATATGGTCGGTAGGTTCGTCAGTAACGGTGCCGCAGCTGTACGCGTGCGCGCGCAGCGAGACCTCCACCTCCGCCACAGACTCGCGCTGCAGTAAAGGTAAGCCTCTATATGGATTAATCAACTATTTCTTGTCACTAGTTGCCATGATTACGGTCTTTTGAATAACTTGATTTTTTGGTAGTTGCCTTTCCATGGTGGGTTGGTGGGCCATCTACCGAGCATTTCAGTAACAAACTGCTGCATTAGTCCCCTGGCTGACGGGACAGACTAACAACAAGAAATAATTGATTTCGTATATGTCATTGAAAATAAACACTTTAGAAGTTAGAACGGATTAATCGCGTTTATTGTTGACCTTGAGCCTTCTTATGAGGCCCATTGTGAGGGACCACGTGTCTGTCGTACGTCATCACTGGCAAGTGGCAACACACACTGATGGAATACTTCCGACTCAAAACACAGAGGTATTTTGGACGAGAAGATGTTAGGTAGCTTCCTAAACATTGCGTATCCAACTTATCCATGTTGGAAAAAGGAACAAAACATATTTTAACTTATATGGGTCTGTTAAGTTTTTATGTATAAGGCGGTTAATGTATATTAAAAAAACATCAGTAATCGTATATACATAAACTGTTATTATTAGAAACTTCTAAGAATGATACCAAACCTCGGGCGGGACTCGAACCCGCGAATCTGAGATACCAGCTCATCGCTCTTCCAACTGAGCTACCGAGACCCCACCCGTGGCCGCCGCAACATCTACCGTAAGAAAGTACTTCTTAATCGGCATATACATATTTTGTGCATTGTCAGACTGGCGGCCCGAGCTCCTACACGAGCCCAGCTCCAAGAACCTGATCAGCGAGCAGGAGTCAGGAGTCAACGTGGTGGCGAAGATAGATGTACTGCCGTTCATGGGGTAAGTTAGTCTTTAAAACATTCATACAGTTACAGTGTCATTGGAGGCTCGAGCGCCTAGTGGCGATGTGGCGTAGGTTGGTACTCTGGGCGATTTCTATTTAGGCAAGACGCGCCAGATTTATGAAAATAAATCGGTATCGAGGGGGGAGTGTGTCTGCGAGCGCCTTAGCATATAGTTCTAAGAATCTGGTCAGCGAAGAGCCAGGAGCCAACGTGGTGGCCAAGTTCGACGCAGCCTCAGTGTTGCAGTTCCAACATGGTAAATTCCCATAAAACTATGATGACCGAAGTTTCGGTTTCGGCACAGAGTAACCAGAACAGAGTGCTCTCTCTATAGTGTCTAATAATCTTGCTTAATAATTATTATCGTCGCCGGTACCTTTTGGTTCCATTATTGTTGCTAGATGTCGTTACTTTGCAGGATGAGAGTTGCGCTTTTAGTGCCATCTACTGAGTAGTGGAGGTACTTCTAACTTATCTAAAGCTGTTCTACTTGTGGTATATATGTGTGTGTGTGAACCTGTCGTTTGTGTGCCGGCTTAACTTGTCAACAGCACGCCTACCACAAACATCGAAAATTGGCATTGACGGGAAAACGTCTTTGTCACTCCAGTATGCAAGTGTGGCAGAGATGGAGATACAAATCCGCAATCGTTCGATTTTCTTGGTATAGGCCCAGAATTGAATCGTGATGATTATAAAATAAAATTTGTCGTTTTGAAGAAAATAGATGAATCGAGAAACAAAATGTAATGATTTTTTATAGCAAGCTTGTTTGTGTGTACTTTATATAGAGATATATTGTATATACTTACCTAGTAGATATGAAGCGATAAAATTCAAATTTGCAAATAAGTATGATATGTTCAAATTCAATTTCGCAAAATGTTTTCTTTTAAATTGATAACACTAACAGGTCTTTGCAAAAGTAGCTAATTACTGTAATTGACCGATTATGTTCTTTGATAAAATAAGAGTCAACTTCAAAAGCGTGCATTTAATTTGTGAAATCTTACCTGTCCTCGAAATGTATCAAAGTACATGAGCGCCAACCTTGAACAATGCACGGTGACTCACATAAGTAGGTAGGATACCTTGTACATTTCTCGCAATGCCGAAAAAGTACGGAGCTTCACGCTCAAACTATACTTCAGACGCTAAAGTCAATAACAAAATATCCGAAGTAATCAAAAATGCTTCTACGAATAGCTGTGTTGTACATAAACAAACTCAAATTACTCCATTAGTGATTTTTTAAGTAACTTTGTACAGTTGCCATCAGACATATCGTAGCGGGCGAGGTCCTCAAACAAAAGCAGGGTTAATTTTCAACAAGTTCTTTACAACAAATCCGCCAGTAACATCTGAGCACTCAATTTTTTTATAAATATATGAACATCAATTATTTCAGTAATTTCTGATCGCACAGTGAGGTAAAAATATCTGAGTTGACGCACAAATCGTCACAGGTATCTAAGCAAGTGTTGTGGTCACAATTATCAGATCATTAAAGGAAAATATAGCTTAACCTAGTAACAAACAATTCAAAATACAGTACCTACCACCTACCAGTTACACTTTGCGTAGGTAGATACTTCACAAATCTTTAATATTGACATGACATATTTTACATTTTACAAGTTCAGTTGCCATCAGATACATCGAAGCTGCCCAGGTGGTCAGAAATATCTGAACACTGCTCTATTGCCAGAGCGTTATAGTGCATGTTCAGATATTTGTGAGAGCCTCGGCAGTTCTGATATACCTGATGGCCCTAATTATCCTTTCAATAAAATTAGATCAAAAATTATGTTTCGATTTAAATTTAGCCAAACTTACATTTACGTTTCCCCAAACGACAACTCCGTATAGCTTCCTTGGCTTGACAAGTTTGCGAACGACATATGTAACTTTGTATTATTCACATCTATAGACGTTAATTCCAAGCGTTCTAGAATGATCCCAAATGCTTTATTTGTTGTTATTCAATTTACTACTATAGCAATGAAATACAAAAATAACTATTCGGTTTATTTAGACTTTCTCGCAGTTAGTTATTAATCTTAAGTAAGTTCAATGAGGACAATGCCGTCTGCGGGATATTTCCGTACAACAGCGTTTACGCCCGTTAGCTGTACATTAGGCATTTGCTGACTCGATCGATAAATCAGCTACAGTTTTTAATACCAACAGACAAAGACAGATGGTGGACCGCCAAACACGAGTAGGAATAGCATGCTGTTACAACTTTTGAAGCTGCGCTCAAGAAATGCGAGTTACGACTTTGGTATTTTCATCCGTTTTACGTTATATTCAGTAGATGAGAAATTATGAGTGGTGAAAGATTGGTGCTATCGTAATAGTCAAGTGGGAAAATTCCGTACAATACAAATGGGTCAAAACCGTCATATGCTGGAAATGTCCCATTTCATATATTTATTATTATTATTATTTATTTATTTATGGACAGGCAGCTTATAGCTGATGCGTGCACAATCAATAAAGTCTTGTGTTTTCATCTTTGTTTTTCATAAATTCATCAAGTCTATTTTTGAAAGAGTTCACAGATGATGCACTTATCACCGACTCAGGCAAACTGTTCCACACTTTTACCACACGGTTAGACAAGAAATGGTGCCTGGGGTTACTAGAACTTGACGAGTGAGCTAATTGCAATGAGTGCCCTCTCAGGTTGCAACCTTTTTAAAATAGATCTATTAACAAATAAGGGCAATCGTTAACGTTAAGTCAAACTCATAATATCATGCATTCTGATCCTCTCTGAATAATTGGCTCCTATAATTCCTATAATTGGCTCTTTGTTTTCATTATCAATGTATAATTTATGATTACAGCTGTTGGTTCTCCGAATAAAAAAAAAAAAAAAAATATTATTAAACAAGGACTGATTTGATCGGTGTAGTAAAAATTGTTATTGTTAATTGTTAACTTGTTATTTGTTTTTTTTTTAAGTAAGTACCTCAGGTGCTAAAGTCTAGAATCAGTACTTATTTAAAACTATTTTCATTTCTCTTTGTTGTATAGTATGAACTCTAATAAAACATTTCACATTGGTTGCGTAACGTACGTGTGCGACTCTGAAGCGTTACTTTTCTTACGAGAATTCAAGCTTTACAATGCCGCAAAACGGCCATATTTACATGCCAATCTTAGTTGGGTGGCTAAATCTCGACTCGTGTTGATTTGATAAATACTCAGATTTCGAACAACCTGCTGGGCGGGTTGTTGCTGTACATACTACATAACTACAGGCGCTTACAAACAAAAATAGTTTCTGGAGTAGTGCACGGTTGCACCGCCGTGTGCCATGTTTTGTCTGGCACTGAATGTGTTGTTGTTGTTAGTACTGTACTGTTGATTCAAAGCAAAGGCAAAATAATTTTATGACGTTGTAAGAGATTTAATGCCAAAGTAAACTTAATTGTTCCATTTAATTAAAGTTAATACCATTTTTATAAAAAAAATGTTTATTACCTCTGATTTTCAAAGTATGCCGAGATAGGCACAAAAAATATATTTAGCCATATAATTTAAAATATACCTTCCATTGAACCCAGTAAGGTCTAGTTTTAATTAAAAATACACTAGTATTTGCTCACTTGACGCAGATTTGTAATACATACCTATACTAGAAAAGTAGATGGTAGACGGAAAAGCCCCAAACCTCAGGCAAATCCGGCTACAGACTTGTTTTGAAAAAAAAACAATTAAATAACCCGGAACTCTAGCGATTTTGCTTAAATACCTTTAAAAAGTCAATTAAATGTTGAATCTATTACTTGCATGAAATTTACTAAAAATAATATAAGTATTAGCACAGTTGTGACACTTGTGACCGACCAAAGTCAACTTATTAAAAATATGACGGCATTGCCCTCATTGACCTTATTATGTTTTTGTAATGAATATTGTCATTCATCAATATAAGTAATAGAATAGACGATCAATAAATATCATGTTATAAGATAAATATCACAGAAAGGAATATATGGCATAAATGCAAAGTGAAACAAACAATGAAATTAAGTTGTTTTTATTAAAAATAAAAAAACAGAATGCGTACACTGCTACGCCAATAAAAAAAATCTTTAAAAAAGAATAAAAACAAAATACATACGTACACTGCTACGCCAATAAAAAAATCTGTAAAAAATAATAAAAATAAAATACGTACACTGCTACGGTAAGTACGCTATTTAATAACAAAATCATCTATTGGTTGGTAAACATGGTCGCAAAATACAAATTTTATATTTTGTTTCCACGTTTTGATAAAAAAATGAAAACGAAGAAACATCATCGCATCAAGAGATTCGTCACTTAACCTCGTCCTCATACGGTACAAAAAAACCCCAGCTGCCGAAAATGCCCTTTCTGACTCCACACTTGTTGGTGGTATTCATAACAGCTGGTTGGTATACGGAGGATAAAATTCGTTGACCACGAAGTCGTTCTTTGATTTTTGGAAAAGTAAAGAAATCATTAGGGCTTAAGTCTGGACTGTAAGGCGGGTGTTCCAGATTTTTGACGCTTTTCTCTTTTAAAAACGCAACTGTCTGCTGGGCGGTGTGCGAGCTCGCATTATCGTGGTGCAGTACTATATGACGCCTTGGGTTATTTTTTCGGAGCTTGCCGATAACTTCTGACAAACAGACGGTGGTATACCAATTAGCATTAACTGTTTTACGATCTGCTAGCACGATGGTGGCAACGTGGCCACTTTTCGCTACAAACGTGGCGACCATTTTTTTCGAAGTGCTCCGTGAGCGTATTACTTTGGTCGGTTTTAGCTCGTCTTGGAACACCCAAACAGTCGACTGCTATTTAGAATCCGGATCGTAAGCATATATCCAAGATTCGTCACCACTGACAATGTCATAAACGTGTTTAGAGTTTTCTCGGTTGAATTGCCACAGCGTTTTGCGACACCATCTAACGCGAGCCGTTTTTTGGTCTTCACTAAGTAAATGTGGTATCCAACGTGAGATAATTTTTTTTACGCCTAAGTGATAATGCAAAATGTTTTGAACATTAGTCCCTGAAATGCCTAATGAAGCTTCTATCTCACGGTATGTTGCATGGCGATCTTGGATGATCAGTTGCCGTACTGCATCAATGTTCTCCTGGGTTACGGCTGTTTTCGGTTGACCTTCACGATGCCTATCACTAAGACTAGAGCAACCACGTTGAAATTCCAAATACCAACGTTCCACAGTCCGGAGGCATGGTGCTTCATTATAAAAAACCGTAGTCAACTCTTCAAAGCACTGAAGACGAGTTAAACCCCTTTTAAAGTTGTAAAAAATTATCGCACGTAAATTTTCCTTCGAAATTTCCATTTTCACAACTGACTTGTAAACTTTGAATCGACGCTATTCTAAAACGGTTCGCCCGATCTCGAGTCATTCTTTTGTTTTCGAATTCTAAATTCAAATATTTTATGATGATATTAGTTTTTTTTTTAATAATCACGGGAGGTTTGTTGAACTTAAAAGGCACCCCTCGTAGCTCTCCCGCGTTACTGCTTCATGTGCACCGCTTTTTATTTCGCATTAGCATTAATTTTGAGCAAATTAGTACTGGTGGGGAAAAATCCGAAAAACCGGTTTTTTTCTTCTCAAAATCCGGATTTCAAAACGGATCTTCGCATTGGCAAGTCTATGCGCCTTCTTTTATACATCTTTTGTGGTGTTTTTACTTTCAAATATTCTGGAGACGCTGTTTGTTTACCTGGAAATACATAAAAGTATTAAAATGAAAATCATCTAAGTACGAGTCGAACTCCGCAGTGAATAAACTTGGCTAAAACGAATTCTCATATCATCGCATGCCTGCTACATCTATTTTTTTTATTATTATTTCAGATTTGTATTTGGAATCGTTCAATGTACGACGCTATTCCGAGAGCCATAGCAAACACTGTCCTTAAGAGCCTTGTTTTTACCAGTGGCCGTATTGCTCTAACCATAAATTGTCAGTCGACTCCGTGCAAGACAGCTACTTGTCAGTCAGCCACTTGCGTCCGCGGCATTTCGGATAAGCGGCTGTATAAGCATACTCAAGTTTTTGAGTTGCGTCCTAAAAGAATTAAGTATTTGGATTGTGATTATATGAAATTCCTTTAAATTTAAGCGAAATAAACGAAAATGATTGTGCCACAGTAGGATTTACACCTATTATCAGTGTTTGTAAATTTTGAAGCAATTTCGGTGCAGCATCATAGTAGAAATAAAAGAAATTCTCTATATGTAAGAAATCATATTACTGATATTACTCTAATAAGCTATCCCAGCTAGAATAGAGCATTAAGGGGATACAGATGTTTAATACTAGCCCGCGTATCACAATGCTACACCGAAATTGCTACAATATTTACGATCACCGCTTAGTATTATAAAATAGTCAACCCACTACCGAACAAATTGCAGCATTAAACATTTTTTGTAATTTGATTTCTTACTAGTGCAGTTCAAAAAGGCTCATTAGTGAGTGTCAGACTAGGTAATTGTAAACTACTAGATTCAATCGAATATTATTGAAAACATATGTTAGTTATGCAACAGTATGAAATTACAAGAGTTTGAAAAGGATGATGCGGTCGTGCCTTTGTTTTGCTCGACTTGGCGGGGCACTGCCGTGCCCCCAGATCAGAATTCAGGGGCCGGACTGCTGTTATCGGAAATCGATATAGAATCGGTTTCTCCCGAAGAGCAAAAAACGGATATTTAGGTTTCTGAGACAAATGAGATTACACCGAGATTATAGTGCGCCATCTTGGATTTTGTAAAATCAACTCCGATTTGGATAACAATCGATATCTGACTATCCGGCGGGGTCCTTAACATGAATCCAGAATCAAAATCGTAAAATATTGTAAAAAGCGACGCCATCTTGGATTTTGTGAGCTTAACTCCGATTTGGATAAAAATCGATATCCGAGGATCCGACGGAGTGATTAACATGAATTCAGAGTCAAAATTGTAAAATAATGTAAAAACCGGCGCCATCTTGGATTTTGTAAAATCAACTCCGATTTGGATAAAAATCGATATCTGAGGATCCGGCGGGTTGATTCAGATTCAGATTCAGATTCAGATCATTTATTTGGGTTAAGTAGATATATATTATACATGCAAATACAAGTATACAAAGCATTTACAATATTTACAGTTGTTTATCTGTCATAAGTTCATAACATAATATTAAAGTCAGATAACATTCATAGGTAATAATATATACAGGGCGTCCCAAACTTATGGGACATGAAGGGGAAGTACCTTAAATATCGTAGATAGTGAATTTTGCTCAAAGAAGACTTTATGTTATTTTTAAAAGTTAGTAATTCTGCATTCATAGATTTTCTAAAAATTACTTGCTTCGTCTGGGAATCGAACCGACTAAAATGTGAAAAAAAAAATCACCCTTTTTTTATGATGCCAATCGAAAGAACAGCTAAAAAATAATAACTCTGCTTAAGTAACATAGTATTTTAAAAGAAAGGAACAACGTGAAATTAATCATTTTAATCAAATAAAAAACATACATGAAACTGCCGTAGTCAATTAGTTAAGTAGGTATTTTTTTGTAAATTAATTAATTAAATGCTCAAAATGTGATCCCTCTTGTCTTACGCAAATCGCCAATCTTGTAATAAGCCCGCTGCCTGTTGATTTTCTTATCATTTTATGGTGAACACTCGATGTGATATGGCACAATTCTGTTTGCAACTCGCCTACGTTCTCGTATCGCTTTTTGTATAGCATATCTTTCACGTATCCCCAAAAGAAGAAATCTAATGGTGTGAGGTCCGGGGATCTGGCCGGCCATCTAATCGGTCCATTTGTACCAATCCATGTAGGAAAACATTCATTTAGAAAATCTGCTGCTCTCCGACTATTATGAGCCGGAGCTCCATCTTGTTGGAAAATTAAGTTTTCTTGCTCCGCCGCGGAAAGGTTTCTTATCTTATCCCTTAAAATTTGAAGTATTCCTAAATACTTTTCTGTGTTCAAGGTTCCTTGGTAAAAATGGATTAAGAAAACCCGGTTTTTTAAAAGTCCGCACCAACAGTTAAGTGAAAAACGCACTTGGTTATTAGTTTCAGTGACTCGTAGGGGATTTTCTTTAGACCAAATACGATTATTGTTGCGGTTATACATACCGTTATTGCTAAAGTTAGATTCGTCTGTCCAAATAATATTATCCAAAAAATTTGGATCTTCGAGCAAGCGTGCCTGGATATCAAGACAGAAATTTTTTCTCCTTTCTGTATCGCCCGGAAGTAACTTTTGAACCAATCGTCCTTCAACATAACTCTTAAAACCGTGTTTTTTTAATACACGGTGTATTTTACTTTTTGAAACTCCAATTTCCTGTTCTCCTTCTCTCACCGATGCTTTCGGAAAAGCCGAAAAGTAAATTAAAATACCAAGTTCTTCGTCGTTGATCGTATGGTTTTCTTGCTGTGGTTCTCTTGGGCGTTTATCGAAACGTCCCAGAGTTTTCAAATTGTTCACAAGCCTTTTCAAAACTTTACGAGACGGTATTTGTCTATCAGGATATTTTACGCCATACCACCGCAAACTTCTAGAGATATCTTTATCGTTCAAAAAATATGCTTCTATTAGATCAAAACTTACTTGATATGCCATGTTCGCAATAAATTAACACAATAACACTTGTGTAAGTGAATTAAGACTAAACAGATCAATATCCGAAAAACTAACGCTTGCACAGACTGTTCCATTTTCAAATTTAAGAACAACATTTAAAAATATCACTTCTTTTTAAAATATCTTAAAAAGTATGCATTCAAACAAACGCTGTCATAAACTGTTCCATTTTCAAATTTAACAATTATTTATTTTTGTTTTAAATTTGCCTTCTGTCTAGCTTACAGAGGACGTATTGAAATACTAAGTTTTATCAAATTATCATTTTATCCACACGTGCACTTATAATAAGGAAAACTTATGCCAGTACCTATTTTATGAAGTGGGTACTTATTTACGAATAATCAATGCTATCTTTAGAATGATAATATCGCTACTTTTCGAACGTCGTCTTCGGCAATAAATAACTTTCTTGAAATTTGACTCAATCATTTTATGGTGTTCCTTTCTTTTAAAATACTATGTTACTTAAGCAGAGTTACTATTTTTTAGCTGTTCTTTCGATTGGCATCATAAAAAAAGGGTGATTTTTTTTCACATTTTAGTCGGTTCGATTCCCAGACGAAGCAAGTAATTTTTAGAAAATCTATGAATGCAGAATTACTAACTTTTAAAAATAACATAAAGTCTTCTTTGAGCAAAATTCACTATCTACGATATTTAAGGTACTTCCCCTTCATGTCCCATAAGTTTGGGACGCCCTGTATACTTAACGTGAATCTTGAGTCAAAATTGTAAAATATTGTTAAAACCGACGCCATCTTGGATTTTGTAAGATCAAAATTGATATCTGACGATCCGGCGGGGTCCTTAACATGAATCCAGAGTCAAAATTGTAAAATATTGTTAAAACCGACGTCATCTTGGATTTTGTAAGATCAACTCCGATTTGGATAAAAATCGATATCCGACGATCCGGCGGGGTCCTTAACATGAATCCAGAATCAAAATCGTTAAATATTGTAAAAAGCGAAGCCATCTTGGATTTTGTGAGATTAACGGCGATTTGGATAAAAATCGATATCTGAGGATCCGGCGGGGTGATTAACACGAATCTTGAGTCAAAATTGTAAAATATTGTTAAAACCGACGCCATCTTGGATTTTGTAAGATCAACTCCGATTTGGATAAAAATTGATATCTGACGATCCGAAGGGGTCCTTAACATGAATCCAGAATCAAAATCGTTAAATATTGTAAAAAGCGACGCCATCTTGGATTTTGTGCGAAAAACTCCGATTTGAATAAAAATTGATATCTGAGGATCCAGTGGGGACCATAACATGAATCTAGGATCAATATTGTAAAATATTGTAAAAACCGACGCCATCTTGGATTTTGTAAAATCAACTCCGATTTGGATAACAATCGATATCTGACTATCCGGCGGGGTCCTTAACATGAATCCAGAATCAAAATCGTAAAATATTGTAAAAAACGACGCCATCTTGGATTTTGTAAAATCAACTCCGATTTGGATAACAATCGATATCTGACTATCCGGCGGGGTCCTTAACATGAATCCAGAATCAAAATCGTAAAATATTGTAAAAAGCGACGCCATCTTGGATTTTGTAAAATCAACTCCGATTTGGATAACAATCGATATCTGACTATCCGGCGGGGTCCTTAACATGAATCCAGAATCAAAATCGTAAAATATTGTAAAAAGCGACGCCATCTTGGATTTTGTAAAATCAACTCCGATTTGGATAACAATCGATCTCTGACTATCCGGCGGGGTCCTTAACATGAATCCAGAATCAAAATCGTAAAATATTGTAAAAAACGACGCCATCTTGGATTTTGTAAAATCAACTCCGATTTGGATAACAATCGATATCTGACTATCCGGCGGGGTCCTTAACATGAATCCAGAATCAAAATCGTAAAATATTGTAAAAAGCGACGCCATCTTGGATTTTGTAAAATCAACTCCGATTTGGATAACAATCGATATCTGACTATCCGGCGGGGTCCTTAACATGAATCCAGAATCAAAATCGTAAAATATTGTAAAAAGCGACGCCATCTTGGATTTTGTAAAATCAACTCCGATTTGGATAACAATCGATCTCTGACTATCCGGCGGGGTCCTTAACATGAATCCAGAATCAAAATCGTAAAATATTGTAAAAACCGACGCCATCTTGTATTTTGTGCGATAAACTCCGATTTGGATAAAAATCGATATCTGAGGGTCCAGTGGGGACCATAATATGAATCTATGATCAATATTGTAAAATATTGTAAAAACCGACGCCATCTTGGATTTTGTAAAATCAACTCCGATTTGGATAAAAATCGATATCTGACTATCCGGCGGGGTCCTTAACATGAATCCAGAATCAAAATCAAAATTTATTCACGTCACGCAAGCCTGAACGATACTCTTCGTCGGGCTTTCGTGACGGCTGGGACACCGGCGGTTCTGGAGCCGTCTGGTTTAGCACGCGACGACGGTAAAAGGCCGGACGGAATGACCCTTGTCCCCTGGAAGCTTGGACGGCCTTTAGTCTGGGATGCCACATGCGTGGATACCCTTGCGCCGTCCCATCTTCCAGGGACTTCAATCAGGGCTGGCGCTGCCGCTAATCGTGCTGAACACCTCAAGCGGCGCAAATACGCAGTAATCGATTCCGGTTACATCTTTGAGCCGTTTGGGGTGGAAACTCTTGGACCGTGGGGCCCTGGCGCCCACATTATTTTTAAGGACTTGGCAAAGCGTCTCATAGAAGCTACGGGTGACAGGAGAGCTGGCTCGTACCTTGCGCAACGCATTGGACTTGCCGTCCAGCGCGGCAATGCCGCCAGCCTTCTTCGCACCCTGCCAGAAGGCACCGAGTTGGAGCCAGTTTTTTATTTGTAGGTTTAGTTTTAATTGTATTTTTTCTTCTTGTTTTTATGTAATGTTTGTTTTTTTTTAATAAATATTCTCTGTCACTTAATAAGGAAGGCAGATTTTTTAATATATTTATAAATATCTGCTCCATCATCAGACCTTGGAAACCATGCATGGCCCAAGTGCTCGTCGAATCAAAACTAACGAGTCTAAACACGAAGGTATTCTATCAACTGGTTCCTGAGTACCAGTTGACACTTTACTGCTCCACCATCAGACCTTGGACACCATGTATAGCCCAAGTGCTCGTCAAAACAAAATCTACGAGTCTGAACACGAAGGTATTCCACCCACTGGTTCCTGAGTACCGGTTGACACCTTTCTGCTCCATCATCAGACCTTGGACACCACTCACGATCCAAGTGCTCGTCAAAACAATACAAATGACTCCAAACACGGGGGTATTACATCAACTACTGCCTGAGTTCCGGTGGCCACCTTTCTGCTCCATCATCAGACCTTGGACACCACCTACGGCCCAAGTGCTCGCCTAACCAAACCTAACGAGCCCAAACACGGGGGTATTACATCAACTACTGCCTGAGTTCCGGTGGCCACCTTTCTGCTCCATCATCAGACCTTGGACACCACCTACGGCCCAAGTGCTCGCCTAACCAAACCTAACGAGCCCAAACACAGGGGTATTACATCAACTACTTCCTGAGTTCCGCTGGTCATCATCTTTCTGCTCCATCATCAGACCTTGGACACCAGTCACGGTCCAAGTGCCCGCCAAAACAATACAAATGAGTCCAAACACGGGGGTATTAAATCAACTACTTCCTGAGTTCCGGTGGCCACCTTTCTACTCCGTCATCAGACCTTGGACATCTTCTACGGTCCAAGTGACACTATATACAATGAGGTATAAAAGAAACTAACTCTGTATGTCATTCATTTTGAACTGGTTGCTATTGCCTATTTCCTTTGGAAACACAAAAAATGGTAAAAAAATTCTTATTCGCTTCGAACATTCGGGGCCGACTGACTATTTCGGGTGTTGCTCACTTGTTATATTTCAACGATCAGATTCCATAGTAATTTTGTATGGCGGATTTTTAGGACGTTTTCAAAAAATCATAATTAATTAATGAATCAGTATTATGTAATAAGACTATACGAATTCTGTAGCTTGTATATTTGAGATTGGATAGAGTTAGTTTTTAAAAATAAAGCAAATGATTTTTCATTCACTTTGGCATAAACGCTGACACGCGTTTTTCTCAATTTTGCTGCGTCTTTGCGTAGACATATTTACTAAACTGTACATTATTGTAGATTATAAATATACCAATATTGTAGACACACTCTTTGAGATAATAATTACATGCATCTTGTATGTCTTTGCAAAGAATTGAGGACGCCACAGTCTTAACCGTAACTGTCGTTTACGTTGAAAAAACTCTATGCCCTCTTAAAAACATGCTTATGCTTGCATTCATGCTTTACAATTGTAAAATAATGTTACTTTGCTATTCCGCCAAACAAACAAGTTTGGCGGAATGACGACCCTGCCTGCTATGCCGATGGTCCTGGGTTCGAATCCCAGTAAGGGCATTTATTTGTGTGACGAACACAGATATTTGTTTCTGAGTCATGGATGTTTTCTATGTATTATGTATTTGTATATTAAATATATAGTTGCCTGAGTACCCGTAACACAAGCCTTCTTGAGCTTGCTTGAGCTTACTACTGCGGGACTTAGTCAATTTGTGTAAAAATGACCTGTAATATTTCTTTATTTATAGCAAAGTAACATTATTTTAGTTGTTAATATGGAATTAACCGCAAAGTAACACCTGATTCAATACATTATTTGTTTTTGTAACGGTAACAGAAATACATTATCTGTGAAAATTTCAAAATAACACGGTTCTTGGGATAAAGTCTAGCGGTAGACCCACGGAGGGACAAACAACAAGTCTCAGTAATAGGGTTACGTTTTTACCCTTCTTTGCCCTTCGGGTACGGAACCCTGCAAACAACAAAATGGTTACCTAAAAGAGAAAATCTTTAATTGTCCAGACAATCAATTATGTGCATCAATTTCTGTAGACTATTTATTTATGTTTAGGTACTTACATTGTATAGTAACGGGTGTATACATCAGAGGTACTGCTTTGTGTACAAGTCTAGATCGTCTTTCATGTTTGAAGATATCTTCAGCTTGAAAATGGTCTTCACATATAAAATGGTGCTTCAATTCACTGGGTGTCAAGAATGCAAGATTTGTATTACCTGAAAGATTATTAAAAAGTTAAATATTTAATCTTATTTAAGTACATTTTATAATTTTATTTATAAACAAATACAAAGCTATAACTTCATCTTTGTAACAAGCTTTTATAGTCAACTGTACTTTTCTTTACACATCCATCAACTGCTCACTGAGACGATTCTAAAGCACCCAAACAAGAGGATTGCATTTTCTATTACAAAGATACTATGACTTGGAACTTCCGGCTCCATCATCAAACCAGAACTATGGTACCATACTCATGATATCAGTTTTACAGTGTTTCATTTGCATGATTTTATTACAAATAAGCAAACAAAAGGACAAGTGAAACTAAATAACAGCTTGTAATATAAGTTTATGGTACGTCGCAACTCACACTCGAATGTCACAACAGCCTAACGGAGGTGAGTGAGGAAGGAAACAAGGTAACCGTACAATGGATAAAAGGACACAGTGGCTCAAGAGGAAACGATGCAGCGGATGAACTGGCAAGGAGAGGGTCAGAGACACCGACATACGGACCGGAACCTATCATACCACTACCTTTATCGCACATACAAAATCAACTAAATCAATATCACAGACACCTTCACAACAAATACTGGGACAACCTGGGGACATGTAGACAAACCAAAGAAGTTTTACCAGAGTTAAACCAAAAGTTCACAAAAACCCTACTCAGGACACCCAGACACCAACTCCGGAAAATAGTAGGGCTAATCACAGGACACAATACACTAAACAAACACCTATATAATATGGGTATAACAGATAGCCCATATGCAGAGCCTGCATGGAAAATGAGGAAACGGCAAAACATATTCTCCTAGAATGCAAACAGGTAGAAGAATACAGGAGTAAGTATTTGGGGACTCCAATAACACTCAAGGAGGCATTTAGCAACCTAAAACCGATGCTTGGTTTCGTTGAGGAGCTGGGGTGGTTGGAATAGGGCTACCTCGTTAACACGCAAAAAAGGCACAATGGATGTCGAGTTGCGGAAAAAAGCCCAGAGAAACTAACTAACTAACTAAGTTTATGGTCTGAGATAAAGCGCATGTGTCTTATGGATGTTAATTATATTATAGAATTTTGCGTTCATAAAAATATTGTTGTGTTATCTGAATATTTGGATTTTATAAAGATATAAAAATTAACAGATATTGCATGAGCATAGGCAAAGGAATGTAAACCAGTTATATGTACACTAAATAATATACATACCGGAATGTTTGATCCACAAATTTAAGCGCAGTTTATCATTAATAGGAAAGGTGAACATGGACTTTTTGTCATTTGTATTACTACAATCATGGTAACTGCATTTCACAGGAGTCATATTATACTGGAATAAAATACAAAGGAAATTAATTTGAATGGCAAAAACAAAAGTTATGTTTTCTCAGCATTAAGTGGAATATTATATAATATTACAAGCATTTTATAGAATGAACTTCAGACATATAATTCTTCTTATATTAATTGATGATATAAAACCGAATTTAAAATGCAAATTTTATACTTTAAGATTTTGTCTATTCAAAGTTATTGGCAAAATCAAACTTTCAAACAAGGAAAGGTAGGTATTAGGCTTGAGTCACTTTTTAGTACTTTGGAGGACGATTTCTCCAAATAGGATGAGCTTGTGCAGCTAAAAAGAATGTGTGTCCATCATGTTTGACGACTCTAACATATTTTCATAATCTTGAGAAAAACTTGTATCTCAGTTTTGCTCAACGAAACTTAAGTATCTTTATATTATGCTCATACGCACTTACTACCTTTTCATGATGGTTTCAGATACCAGCTTTTTCAAATTAAATATCAAATTAAATCAAATACTATCAAGGTCTGTTGTTCTATTTTAATTGGTATTTGAGAACTGAACAACTTCAAGTGTGAATGGTTTAGTAACTAGCTACGTTATATATTATATTATTGTTGTACTTACCGCTGTCACAGTTCTAAAACACAGCAAAATAAGTGTGCATAGAAGTAGTGAACTACGCAGACGCACATTCATCACAAGGTATTGTAAACCGTAAGTCATCGGTTAGGCAATCATCAAAAATCCAAGGGCGATCAGTAGTCAGGTTAGCAAAATATCGGAGTCCAGTAATCAAAGCACAGTCAGTTAAAATTGCAATAAAATCACGAAACGAAATAATAATGAAACCAACGGAATACTTGTGTTGACAAGCAACTTAACCACAGGCTAGGCTAAGTAAAGATCATTTTACAGCTGTCAACACTTAAAATTATTATTTTTATTTCTTGTTATCAAACATCAGAGAAATATATACGGAATTTTAAATCATAGGTAAATATATTTGATGCGTATATGCATAATTCACAGACAGTTTTTTATAGTCTGGTAATTTTGCGTAGTGTGAGTAAACGTTGTGCGCCATCTACTGGAATTTGCTATCAACAGCATGCTCCTTAATTAACAAATTATGGTGAATAAGAACGAGCTCATTAAAGTTGGGAATAGTGAAAAATATAAAATTCGAATTGATTAAATTTCAGTGTTATATTAAATAATCATGTACAATAACACTAAAAATAAATATATAAGTCAAATGGCAACAGTAAAATGCCATATTTAGTTATTTATGGGTATTTTTAGGATTTTATTGTTTCGAACGAGCCTTGTAACGCCATCTTGCAACATTTTGTCAATACTTAGAGATAACACAAGGAGATAACTATCTATTAAGTTTTTTTCTTAATCTATGGTTTCGGTTACGGGTGAATGAATCATGCTTCGGCCATAGGTTCGGTATTGAACAATTACCAGCTGAACCTTTCGGCCGCGCCGAAACTTACAATATCGTACTTTCGGTTCGACTGACGAGCTGAGCTCGGCACGGCGGGCAATATGACATTGATGATGCAAAAAATTCAATCTGAGTAAAATGAAATCTGACCATGGAGATGTTTGGTATCATATATTTGAAAAAAAAACGGCTCGCTGACACTTTATTCAGCATAATCACATTTATCAGAGCTTCTGTTTCGGTTTCGGTCGAAACAAGAATCAATACCGAACCTTTGGTTTCAGTTTCGAAAATAAACATGTTTCCGTCAAATACTAATTATAAAGCAAACTTATGCAACGGAGTAGAGCATGGAATATCGGAGCCTTTTTGCAATACCGGTATTTTTTCGATATTGAAATTTCTAGTACCGGTTTTTCGATAATTTCGATATTTTCGATATTTTTTCGATATTGGAGGAGAAAAAGTAAATAACTTTAAAAAAACCAGCATATTCATACAAAATTTTCATTTATTATGATGGGTTACTTATATAACTCATATTATAATACACCATTATTAATTATTTCAACTTAATTTTCAAATTAACTAATAAATCATAATTAAATGCTAAAAAAATTAAGTATATAAAACAAAAAGTCAACGCAGTATTTACATGTAATACTGCTATATTTATTTGAGAATTAATAAAAACATTACCGACACCAACCTTCAGTTCAAGCTGGTTTCCGCCCTGCATTTTCCACTACCGACACATCTTCACATACTCGACCAGATCATTGAAAAAATTACCGTGTACATTCAATATAAGCTAATAATATAAGCTTTAAAGTTGGACTAAGGTGATGACCAACAGCACGAAACGTAGGGTCGATGTAGACGAGTAGACTATACACCTCCTCCTCGAGTCGGTGTCCTCATTACTGAGGGTCGTGATTCCCCCGTTGCTGGGTTATCATGCGTCTGACAGTATTTCGCCACTTTATTCTGTTCTTGGCTGCATGGAGAGCGTTGTGAAGGTTGGTGTCCAGAGTTGAGCGGATTTGGTCAGTGGTGATCGGCCCCTGGGGCGCTTCCCGTCGACCTTTCCAGTAACCATGAGCTGTTCCAGGCTATGCCCATCTTTTCTGGCAATATGACCGAAAAATTCCAATGTTCTTCGCAGAGATATGGTGGAGAGACGGGTTTTTATTTGCAGTTCGCGAAGAATCGACTCGTTGGTGCGGAATGCTGTCCACGGAATCTGCAACATTTTTCTCCAGCACCACATCTCGAAGGCATCAATTCGATTCCTATCTGCTTTCTTCAGCGTCCATGTTTCCGCTCCGTAACCGGATATGGAGAAGACGAGGGTGTTCACCAGGTTGACCTTAGACCTGCGTCTGATATTACGGTCCTTCCATATTTTATGGAGCTGCGACATCGCCGCTTTAGCCATCCCTATCCGTCTCCTTATTTCTTTTTCACACGAGCCAGAATCGCTAATGTTTGGGAGCTAACAAATGAAATCTTTCACTGTTTCGAGACCGAGAACACCGAGGAATTGAAGCTTGCTAGCACGGTCTACCACCATCAGCTTGGTTTTAGCGTGGTTTATTTTGAGTCCCAACTCCAAACTAATCGTCTCTATCCTACGCAGGAGTGTAAGGATTTCGTTTCGGCTTCGGTGGTAGCTAGGAGCTTTGTGTCGTCTGCATAACGAAGGTTGGTCAACTTGGTGCCGCCTATCGAGAATATACACAGTATACACTATATTAACGAGCATAATTATCTTATTGCGCCAGCTAGTCTCTTTTAGCAACAGGCAAAACTAAGAAGTCGAACGATGGGTCGATAACGCCTGAAAAAGCTACTGGTCCATGAAAGAGCTTATGAAGGGTAACCTTCCATTGTCACTAAACCGAAAACTCGTCGATAAGTATATTCTGCATGTCCTAACCTACGGTGCAAAAACATAGTCGCTCACAGAGGTTCAGAAGTCCAAATTGAAGACTTGCTAGCGGGCTATGGAGCGCAGCCTTTTAGGTATCAAGAGAACCGATCGCATTCTCCACTCAAAAACCCGCATTGCTGACGTTGGCTAAAAAGTTGCTAGGGTCAAATGGGAGTGGGCAGGCCACGTCTACCGCATGAATCCGGACAGGTGGGCTACTTGTGCAAGTATTGCCACCAAGTGGATCCCGCAAAATAAACGTGGACGGGCAGGCCTAGACGGAGATGGCGGGACGACATGGATACATTTTTTAAGAACTGGCCTGGGAAAGCACAAAACCGGGAGCGGTGGAGATCAAGGGGACAGGTATTTCGGTCTTTGCCCAGCAGTAGGACACATAAAGTGACGCTAAGAAAAAAAACCAAATCAGTAACACTTAAGAGTCCACATGATTGAGCAAAAGAGAGCGGGATAGATCTAATTGCAGGATCAAGTGAACAATTTAAAGGCGATAGTATGCGGGCGCGGCAAAATAAACCGCGTAATCAGATAATTGCTGTTTACAACTAAACAACATTTTTTGTAGATAATTTTTTTTACCAGATTTAGGATTTACTATTTAACTAAGAATCATGTTTATAAATTTAAGGGTTACGACGTTCTTATCGAGGCTTTGGTTAATAATCATGTTTTCATGTTTACCAGTTTGAAGGAAATATGTTGAAATTGTATGTACCTATGTGAATATCAGATACCTAGTTGTATATATTGAGATGTAGATGTCTGAATAATAACAATTTTACCACTGTGGCCTTTTAAAAACGTAATTTTTTTAAGCATAATGTTAATATCGAAAATACCGGTATTTGAGAAATTCAATACCGGTAAAAAAATATCGGAAAATCGTCCGATATTATCGAAATTTCGATATTATCGAAAACCGGTATCCATGCTCTACAACGGAGTGGTCCCGACTCAGCGTGTGTATGTATGCTTAAATCCTTAAAACTACGCAACGGATTTTGATGCGGTTTTCAAGAGGAAGGTTTATAGTATGTATAATAATAATTCGTGCGAAGCCGGGGCGTTAGTTATACTTATATATATGACATGAATCTAGGCTGTGAACGCGACCTTAGTTATTAAAGCGAGCGGCCTCACTGTTACCACGGCGTAAGGATGTATCCTATACAGTGGGTTAACTCCGCCGATCTCTGGGTCATCGATGGGGGGCGCGCGGGTAAGGAGGCGGGGAGGAGACGCCGCCGAATTTCTATGAAAATTCGGCGATCTATTTTTAGGGGTGTAAAATGGAAATTAGTTTGCCAATCAGACTGTAATATCTTTCGCATAGTTTTTGACAACCCTGAGCCTCAGCACGAGCACCTAGCCGAGCCGCTGGCCGTGTATGAAGTTACCTCACTGTATGGAATACATCCTTACGCTGTGCTGATAGTAATATCAGCATTAGAATTATGATTATATTACAGCACCGAGTGCGAGTGGGAGTCGCGCGCGGCCGACACGTGGTCGTTCCTGCTGCTGCGCGGGCGCCTGCGCCTGCTCGTGCGGCTCGAGCACCGCGCCACCAACACCACCCGCGCGCTGGTGCGCGCCGACACGCCGGTGCGGCTCGTGCTGGTGCAGCACGCCGCCATAGACCAAGGTACGGTACCGGTTACAGCACCGAGTGCGAGTGGGAGTCGCGCGCGGCCGACACGTGGTCGTTCCTGCTGCTGCGCGGGCGCCTGCGCCTGCTCGTGCGGCTCGAGCACCGCGCCACCAACACCACCCGCGCGCTGGTGCGCGCCGACACGCCGGTGCGGCTCGTGCTGGTGCAGCACGCCGCCATAGACCAAGGTACGGTACCGGTTACAGCACCGAGTGCGAGTGGGAGTCGCGCGCGGCCGACACGTGGTCGTTCCTGCTGCTGCGCGGGCGCCTGCGCCTGCTCGTGCGGCTCGAGCACCGCGCCACCAACACCACCCGCGCGCTGGTGCGCGCCGACACGCCGGTGCGGCTCGTGCTGGTGCAGCACGCCGCCATAGACCAAGGTACGGTACCGGTTACAGCACCGAGTGCGAGTGGGAGTCGCGCGCGGCCGACACGTGGTCGTTCCTGCTGCTGCGCGGGCGCCTGCGCCTGCTCGTGCGGCTCGAGCACCGCGCCACCAACACCACCCGCGCGCTGGTGCGCGCCGACACGCCGGTGCGGCTCGTGCTGGTGCAGCACGCCGCCATAGACCAAGGTACGGTACCGGTTACAGCACCGAGTGCGAGTGGGAGTCGCGCGCGGCCCAATGTCAAAGGTTCAACATCGTCCGGTATTTGAAAAAGTGACAATTCATCTTCCTTGTTATTTTTTAAATTCAGGCATCTATAAACACAACAATATCTTTTATACGGATTATATCGAGTTTTAGTAGCCATTGTGCTCGACGCGTATAAAATCGATGATCGAAAATTTTAATTTACGCGCGAGCGTGCGCCGCGTGAGACGAGACGAGCGGCGGCCCGCGGCATGTGCCTGCCCGGCAGGACATCGGCCGAATATGCCCCTGCCTTTACCTTTATCCTGAAAACGCCCCATATATTCCTGCGTTGCAGACCACAAGGACCCCGTGGCGGCGCTGTGCCTGTGCCTGGCGGCCGAGGCGCTGCAGCGCGTGGCGGACCGCGGCGTGGCGCGCGCCGGCCAGCTGCCCTTGCTGCTGCGCCGCTGTGCTGCCGTGAGCAGGGTACGTAGCCGACCCCGAGACCTCCCGAACCACTGACTATTAACCCCTGAATTCCTGACAATGAACCCCCGAACCCCTGACTATTAACCACTGAATTCCAGAAAATTTACCACCGAACCCCTGTAAACTGACCCCCGACCCCTTAACCCCCGAACCCCTGTCAACTTGATCCCTGACCCCTTAACCCCCGAACCCCTGACTATTAACCACTGAATTCCAGAAAATTTACCACCGAACCCCTGTAAACTGACCCCCGGCCCCTTAATCCCCGAACCCCAACTATTAACCCCTAAATTCCTGACAATGAACCCCCGAACCCCTGTAAACTGACCCCCGACCCCTTAACCTCCGAATCCCTGACTATTAACCCCTGAATTCCTGACAATTAACCCCCGAACCCCTGTCAACTTGACCCCCGACCGTCAACCCCCGAGCCCATTTAAACGTGACCGCTCAACCGGCGAACCCCCAACTCGACTGCAGACCACTTAACCCTTAATCTTTAAATTCCTCGAACCCGCAGGCTATGCTTTGCCAACACTAAATATTCACTAACAATTTGACCTTTCTGGCTTGCCTGTACTGTACCTATGCCACAAGACAAGATTCTCCTTATACCTTGTAGTGAAATTATGCCCCGTTTGCCAAGCATATACCTTATTGCAATCCTCACAGGTTAGCTTTTAAACACCAGACTTCTGCCCATTCTCGATATCGAAAAGAAGCGCATTAATGCGAACCTCCTCGTGGGATGCCCCATTGACGCCTGTACAGGATGTCCCACATCGATTGTTCTTAACGGAATAAGGTTCAATTTTGATTGCAGGTGAATTTTAAAGCAAACGCGTCTGGACTCTAAACATGATTTATTGTAACTAACTGTGGGTAAAATGCACATCTATGTATAACTAGGTATCATATAGCACGGGGACGAAAATTGACAAAACATACCGCCCGCCAAAAACAACAGTTTTTAACTTAACCTAAGCGAAATACATAACCTAAAACTTACGGGAGCCGTTGCTTGAATTGATGCATCCAAACACATATCACAAGCACACTTATCACTGCCATATGTTTTAAGTCCAACACTAAATAAATATAAACGAGTGATTTGGAAACATTTCACTTGTATCACAACAAATTACTAAAATACAAAGTTGAGCGACGCCGGCGCAAACTAATGCGAGATAATACTGATCATGAATAACATTCCATTATTGCCCGTAAACAACTAGGTAGGTCCAGCCTGCGTCGCGTAGGTAACAATCGCATGCCCGCGGAGGGTATATCTTTTAACAACTTACTTATGCTTAACTTTCTAAATATGTACTAATATTACACATCAACCATAATAACAAAATGTTGAATATTTGCATAGACTTCAATGGACTGTATAATTTTGTTTGGTTTTAACCGACTTCCTATAAAAGAAGGTTCTATGATTGGGTTAGAGTAAGTACCTATATCGTAAAATTTGTTTTTATGGTTGAGATTCATTAAGCATTACAACTCTTAACACTAGACCAATTTTGGATCAAACCCTTTAACATCAATAATTATAAAGAACAAGTTGAGTTCTTATACCTAAATACTTTAAGTAAACAATAGAAACACGTAGGTAAAGTATCTTACCAATTTTAACTTTTATGCACCTTAACATTTAATCCAACTATTTGTAGAAGATACAGTTTCTACGTGATACTGAAATTATCATTGAATAATACATGGGATCCGCTCGGTGATCCAATCCCAAGAATTTGAAAATACACTCGGAGTGAATTGATACTTAAATATAACATCGTGATTATGTATGTACTTATCAATACACGATTATCTTAAACTTAATATAAACACAAATTACTAAATTACGAAGTACATTAAGTATGTAGTAGGTACGAATGTTTAATGAGGATTCTATTTTTCTATCGATAAGGATTCGTACGTAAACTTTGTGCTTATGTATTGAGTAGGTGTTTACAAGCTACAGTCGGCCAGAATTACTGTAAGTAAAATTTATTAAATACACAATAAATTTAACCGCCCACCATGGCTTGTTAAGTTACCCTAAACGACTCACTAATCTATAAATTTGGTTAACAAAATAAGTTTGGACAACGGTCTTTTAAGAATATGATCGCCCTTGCACTGAACTGTCACGACACGTACTAAGCCGTCAGGTCCGGCGGCGTGCAATGCCGTGATCCTTCCTAACAGCCATTTGGCTGGTGGTAAGTCTTGTTCTTTTATAATAACAACATCTCCTATACAGGGTGACTGTACCACATCGTACCACTTCTGTTTTTGTTGCAGTGTAATTAAGTAATTAACAAATGTAAACTTTTAGTTTCATAATTTTTATCTGGAATGTTGATCAATGCTTCGCCAACGAGAAAATGTCCTGGCATGAGGGGGTAAGTTTGATTAATGACCTTTGTTTCTAACTTTACCTTTCTTTTTCAGGTCTTCAATTTCTTGGCTGTATACTAGTCTCTGAAAATACCTTACGCAGCTGGTTTCAACTTCATCCAATTCATCAGCGCTCAAGATATCATGTGTTTTGTATTTGTAGTCTAAAAATCTCTTACAGTGAGCTAGTACTCGTTTCATTCTGACCAATGACGGAAACTTCTCCCAAATGGGAGTATCTTGTATGGACGTGTGAAATGACTTCTTGCATTCCAGTTCTGTTCTTGGAATTGTAGTGGCCCTTAGCATTTCAATGCTGTTCTCCTTTAACCATGTGGGTCCACTCCACCAAAGTTCATTACTTACCAGTTCAATTGCCTTGATACCCCTTGACGCAAGGTCAGCAGGGTTGTCTTCCGACACGACGTGCCTCCATCTATCATTGTCAATAAGCTGGATGATTGCTGACACTCTGTTCCCAACAAAGAGTTGCCAGCGACTGGGTTGTGATTGTAGCCATGAAAGAACCACCATCGAGTCTGTCCACGCGTAGATTCTGTGCATAGGTATGCTCAATAGTCCTGAAATGTCATGCAACAGCTTTGCTAATAACACCGCAGCACAAAGTTCTAGCCTCGGGACCGTCAATTGTTTCAGTGGCGCTACTTTCGTCTTTGAGGCCAACATCGTGACATGAACAACATCGTGCTCGTCTACTACTCTTACATAGACAACAGCTCCTAGAGCAAGAGTCGAGGCATCCGAGAACCCGTGCAGATCCACTTCTTTGCAACGAGACGACATTTTAATCCAACGCGGGATCTCAATAGTTTGCAGCTCGTGAAGTTCTTCTCTGAAGCTCATCCATTCGTCAACTAGCTCTGTGGATAATTCATCATCCCATTCATAAGGACAAAGCCATAATTTTTGAATCATGATTTTGGCCGTTATCACCACTGGCGCGAGCCATCCAAAAGGATCAAATAGGCTAGCTACATCCGACAAAATTACTCTCTTCGTTACAGGTACCCTGCTTGCTGGTAAGTTGACTGAAACGTGAAATGTATCATCTTTACGATTCCATGTAAGTCCCAATATTTTTATGATTTTATCTAATTTAATTTCTTTCTTTTCTGTTACAGGTTCCTGAGTCTTCGTGCCTTCAGCCAAGTTCTTCAGCAGTTCTTCCGAGTTACTAGACCACTTTTGCATTTCGAAACCACCGGCCTTTAGCAAACTATCAATTTCTTTACAGGTGACCTTCATTTCGTCGAGATCCTCGTGACCTGTCATAAGGTCATCCATGTAAAATGAGTTTCTTACTACCGCGGCTCCTCGAGGATAGTTATCTTTCTCATCATCAGCCAAGCGCTGGAGGGTGCGAACAGCCAGATGGGGTGCAGCTGCAGTTCCAAATGTAACGGTAAGTAGCTTATAGCTCTCAATCTTGTCAGATGTATCATTCCGCCACACTATGCATTGTAAATCTGTGTGTTTGTCATCCATTCTTACCTGACGATACATCTTCACGATGTCGCCAACAACACAAATTTTGTGAGATCTCCATCTAAATATCAGACTGCGAAGGTCTGGTTGGATTGTAGGACCTACCATCATGCTGCTGTTTAAGGGGCATCCGTTTGACCCCTTTGCTGACGCGTCAAAGACGACACGAACCTTTGATGTCTCCTTGTCCTCTCTAATTACAGCATGATGTCCAAGATAGATTGCATCAGCTTCAGCTTCTTCTGTACTTACCTTCTTCATATGGCCTAACTGTAAGTACTCGTGTATAACTTTAGTGTATTCTGTTTTCAGCTGCTCACTTCGTGCGAACCTCCTTTCCAGTTGCTCTAGTCTGGTTATAGCCTGACGCTTTGTGTTTCCGCACGACTTTACACTGTCTTCGAAAGTTGTCTTTAAAGGAAGCTGTACCACGTACCTTCCTGTTTCATCCCTCGTTGTTGTTTGTTGATATATTTCCTCGCACCTCTCTTCTTCTTTCGTCCACATACTTTCCTTTGTGTATAGCTCCGACTCCACTTCCCAAAACCTCTTCAGAAGGTTGTTGTCTTCTTCTATTTGTCTTGTAATATGTAGGCTAGAGATGTGCTGTGAAATAGTAGATGATGTGTTAGTAACCTTAGTACCCCCTAACAAAATCCAACCCAGGTGTGTTTTTTGGGCAATAAACTTCCCAGGACCTCTCATTAAACCTGTGTCTATGATTTCGCAGTAAACTCTCGCACCAAGAAGAATATCAATCTTCCCTGGCGTGATAAAGGTGGGGTCAGCTAAATTTACTTTATTAACTTCAGGCCAATTAAAACCTTTAATCACCCTAGATGGTAACTGACGTGTAATTGACTTCAATACATAAGCATCTACATCCATAGAAAAGGAAATATCGTACCTTGATTGAATATGTAATGTTACCATGTGTTTGATACGCGACTCATGCTCCTCAACTCCAGAGATCACTCCGCTGACTTTAGTTTTCTTCAAACCCAGCAACTGGACCGCCCCTGCGGTCGCGAAGGTCTCCTCTGATCCTGGGTCCACGAGAGCTCGAAGCACGTAGGACTGCCCCGACTCCGCTGTGACATACACCAGTGCTGTCGCCAACAAGGTGCCTCGCCCAGGTTGTTTTACTTGTAATACAGTCGACGTATGTGCCACTACTACGGTTTGTGTTTTTTCTTTGTTGTTGTTACTTGTTTCTCCAGACGTTCGAGCTTCTCCGCCTGCTTCTTTCTTGTCCCGGTGTAATAACGAATGATGCTTTCTCTTACAGATCTGGCAAGTTGTTTTTTGTTGACACTTAAAAACATTGTGGTTTGGAATTAAGCAATTATAGCAGAGATTATTTTTCTGTACGAAACTGTACCTGTCATCTATCGACTTCTTGGAAAACTGTTTACAATTATAAATATAATGCTCTTCATTACATACCGCACATTTCACTTCGCTCGGCGCAGTAACATGAAACATCTTAGCTTTCACAGGTTTGTAGCCTTTGCTTGCAGGTTCCACCATCTCGAGAGTACGAAACCTATTTTCCAGGAACGATTTCAATTTATCAAAACTAGGTAAGTCATCCGTCTCATCTCTGCTTATTAACTCTTCCCATTCTTTATGGGTACTCGCGTCCAATTTTGATACAATGGAGTAGTTAATAATTGCGTCCCAATGATTCGTAGGTAATCCTAGATGTTTAAGTGCACTCATACATTCCACTGAAGTATCCAATAACTGTCGTAAAGCTGTGGCCGACTCCTGCGTTATCGCTTTTTGTGTAAAGAATTTCTTAAAAACACAATTTGCTATATATCTCTTATTGGCATAACGTTTTTTCAACACTGACCAAGCTTCTGGGTAATTTTCTGCAGTTATTGAAAATTGACGCAACAATGCCTCGGCTTCTCCGGCTAAACTGCCCTTTAGGTAATGTAGCTTTTGAACATCTTGTAAGGATTCGTTGCTATGCACTAATGCCAGAAATAAATCATGGAATGATTGCCATTCAGTATAGTTCCCGTTAAATGTAGGGAGTGAAATTCGAGGCAATTTAACTTCACCACCATTCGATGTATTAGGCGTAGTTGTAGGTGTTTGTTTAGACTCAAATTTTATCGGTTGTATACTTTCCAACGTAGACATCATTTCACCCTTGTACGCGTAGTACGCTTCTTCAAAATCCTCAAACATATTGTCGGCAAAATAGTTTAATGTTGGACGCAGCTCCATAGAAACCGATATAATTAACGTTTCATGTACGGCCTTAAACTCCTTCCAGTATATTTCCAGTGTATCCATTCTTCCCTTCACATAACCAACCGAAAGTCTTTCCTTAGGCGATTTCCTATAGTTACTATACGCCCTTTTCACCTTTTCTAACCTATCGGCTTGAATAACTATATTTTGTTCAATTTTATCCATTGCAGCAATAGTTTATGGCAATAAAGTAATGCAAAGTCACTAGATATAGTTAAAACACAACACAAAACGTATGTAACTTCTGGAAAGTTCCACTCCTTTGTTATATTTTTATGCGTAGGGTAAGCGAGCGCCACACGGTAATGTCCAACAAATTTACTTAAAAATCCCAGCGGCTCACTTTTGTAATACACTTGAACAATACTGTTATTCGTAGTTAAGTTACACAAACTTCTAAATCCACGATACACCTTGTCCTTTGTCCATTTATCACACCTAATAAATACGTAAACTGTTTTTTGTAAAAACACCGAATAGTCTTAATCCTTAAAGTTCTTTTGCCTTAATTCACTCTTGTTACATAATTGTCTAATGAATTTAACACATTTCCATATGTATTTAACGTTATTTCATCGAAATTACACCATTTTTCTATTGAACCAATTATTTTTACGTGTCACTCTTCAAGCATCCTGGTTCGATGGTCCATGTTCTTAACGGAATAAGGTTCAATTTTGATTGCAGGTGAATTTTAAAGCAAACGCGTCTGGACTCTAAACATGATTTATTGTAACTAACTGTGGGTAAAATGCACATCTATGTATAACTAGGTATCATATAGCACGGGGACGAAAATTGACAAAACACATGGAAGGAAAGTACCTTAAATATCAAAGATAGGATATAATGCTGAAAGAAGACTTTATTTTATCTTTATAATGGAGTAAAACTGCATTAATAAAATAAAATAAAAATTTATAGCGTCAAAATTTATTTGCATTCTAAATATTCAATTTTATGGATTATTTGTCGGATATACGAGTGTAAGACCTACTGTTTCTTTGAGAATTTTTAAAACAGGCATTAGCAGTATCGATTAGTGGAAAAGGAAAAAAAAAGTTAATTTTTTTAGTATTTATCTGGTTGGGTTTTCGGGCGAGACAAGCTAAATTAAAAAAACAACTTTAAATGCAGTTATACTAAGTCTGAAAAATAAAATATAGTCTTCTTTCAGTAAAATATCCTATCTATGATATTTAAGGTAGTTTCCGTCCATGTGGCATCGCCGTGGGACACCCTGTAGAGTACATCCTTATGCTGTGGTATGTGTGTGCAGGTGGCGCTGCACTGGGCGCGCTGCATGCGGTACGCGCGCATCTCGCTGGCCTTCTCACTGGCCGACGACGGCGAGCTCTCGCTCAAGGTAACTCACATCGCACCAACTTGATTCTGCAGTTGAATAAAAAGCCATACAAATCCTTTATTATGCGCGACATGTTTCGGAGATTATAGGATTCTATTATCAGTTGTTGAGTTTAAGTTTTGCTTAGTTTGAGGCTAGGTTCTATGTGAGATTGTCTCCAAATCCATGGCGGATGTTTCTCGCAACTTTAACATCAGATTATTTATGAAGATCCTCTCGTATCGTCAGATATAGATTTTTATGACGGTTGGGTCAAAAGTAAAGAAATCCAAGATGGCGGCGGTTTGTCGCAACTTTGACCTGAAATTCGTTTTGGAGAACCTCAGATCTAACAGATCAGATCAGATCAACACTCAGGAAATTCAAGATGCCGTGTGTCTCTGTTTTAACCTCAGATTCTTCACAAAGAACCTCTTGGATCCTAAAATATCGGTTTTTATTACGATCCGATCTAAACTGAGAAAATTCAAGATGGCGGCTGTTTCTTGCAATTTTAACCTCAGATCCGTTATAAATAATCTCTCGGGCTCTCAGATATCGATTTATATCACGATCAGATTAAAACTGAGGATAATCAAGATGGCGGCCGTTTGTCGTTATTTTGACCTCAGGTTCGTTTTAAAAAATCTCTCGGGCCCTCACATATCGATTTTTATCACAATTAGATCAAAATTGCGAAAATTCAAGATGGCGGTCTTAAATTGTACCGTAATAAACTGGGCTTCGTCTAAGCTGTACTTTTATTTAGGAGACCCTCTTAAGTCTACAGTATGACTTACTAATGTTTTAAATTTGCCTGGCGGTTATTATCACTATGGATCTGTTCAAACTTTGAAAATTTTCAAAATACTAACTTATAGAAAATAATCAATATGTAACACACAAAATCCATTTACCCGTAGTTCTTTTATTATCAAACAATTTTAATAAACACTTATCAAGTAATGCGTTAAATCCTGGTTATTTTCTTCACTTTTTCCTTGTACAGTCTTAACGGATTCGCTAAGCTCGCCGGCGCAAAGCCGACTCGAAGCAACTGATCACAAAAACTATCTAACCAATTGAAAACTACTCAATAAATAAATGAATGCTATAAAAAAATCAAAGAAGTCATTAATTAATAGTAAATTTACGCTATCTTAGGATTATATACACCCGATTTCTTATAATTTTAATGTCACCCACTGGGACAGGGATATCTCCTGGGCCGTCTACCTTATATATATGTTTTTAGAGTTCCTCATAAATGATGATATTGTATTGTATGCAAGCATTCTTAGGCTGGATTTGACCAAACTTTTTAACCAAGAGTAACGCTTACTCTTAGGTACTAATGTCAAAATCCCATAGTAATTTGACGTTACTAACTGAGAGTAAGCGCTATTCTCGGAATAAAAATTTAGTAAAACACAGCCTTAGATGTATTGATTGTATTGATGATGCATTTACAAAAATCCATCTTTACGGTAGCAAATAATACTCTTGGTCGAACAAAAGGAAACAAAAAGTTCAACAAAGAAACTTGGTGGTGGACCGAAAATGTGCAAGAAGCCATAAGTAAAAAGAAGAGCTCCTTTAAAACCTGGCAGTCCACCCAGACCACACAAGACAGAGAGGAGTACAATAAAATTAAGAAAGAGACCAAGAGAATTATTTCTATCGAAAGGGCACATTCGCAGCGCCAGCTGTACCAAGCGCTGGAGAGTAGAGACGGGCAAAAACAAATATATAAACTCGCAAAACAACGTTCTCAGAGCTCAAAGGATCCGAGTAGATGTAGGACCATCAATAACGCCGCTGGGGAACTCCAATATAGGGATAAGGATATTATTGCAACTTGGCAAGAGTACTACAATAACCTCCTGAATGGTAGTAAATCCAACCTTCAGCTTCCGTGCTTAAACCCGAACGCCGGTCTTATTCCCCCTATACACCCCACTGAGGTCAAAAAAGCGCTCCAAAAAATGTCCAACAAGAAAGCTGTTGGGCCAGATGGTATTCCTATCGAGGTTTGGAAATGTCTAGGTGATAAGGGTGTACTCATTCTTACTGACTTTTTCAACGACATTATGGTGTCTTCCAAAATGCCTCAAGTATGGCGACTGAGTACCATAGTCCCGATATATAAAGGAAAGGGCAGTAAGTATGAGTGCAGTAACTATCGCGGTATAAAGCTAATGTGTCACACGATGAAACTGTACGAACGGGTTATTGACGGCCGATTAAGATCCGAATGCTTGCTTTCCAAAAATCACTACGGCTTTGTACCGGGCGTATCCACCACCGATCCTATGTTCGCTCTCAGTATGATTGCTGAAAAGCACCGGACTACCAAACGACCGCTGTATGTTGCGTTTTTGGACATGGAAAAGGCTTTTGATCGTGTTCCCAGAGAAGCGATCTGGTGGAGTCTTCGGAAGAAAAATGTCCCCGAAGTATACATTAACATCGTAGCCGACATGTACAAAGACGCAAAATCTCTGGTACGCACCGTTGCTGGCAACACGAACTCCATCCCAGTCACTGAGGGCGTACATCAAGGTTCAGTCTTAAGCCCGTTCCTATTTTGCTTGGTCTTGGATGCACTAACAGAAGAAGCTCAGGCTAGAGCAGCATGGACATTTATCTATGCCGATGATGTCGCTGTCTGTGCTGAGAGCCGGGATCTTCTGCAAGAAGCGCTTACAGCATGGAAGCACCAGCTCCAGGCGGGTGGTTTGGTGCTGAGTGTTTCTAAAACCCAGTTCATGGCCCTGAACGATCCACAATCCGATGACCAACCCATCACGATTGATGGTCAATCAATTTCCAAGTGCGATCAGTACAAATACCTAGGGAATATGATGCACAGTTCAGGGGACCCAGAACACAACATTCAGCACCGGATTGCAGCTGCGTGGCTGAAATGGCGTGAAGTCACTGGCGTAACTTGTGACAAGAGGATGCCTGTCCGTCTTAAAGGCCTTGTCTATAAGTCTATAATACGGCCAGTACTTATGTACGGTAGCGAAACCTGGGCGTTAACTCAAAAGCATGTCCATGCCATCCAAGTTGCTGAGATGAAGATGCTAAGGTGGATGTACGGAGTTACCAGGCTGGATAAGATCCGCAACGAATATGTGCGAGGTAGCCTGGGAGTCCGTGACATCGCCGAAAAGCTGCAAGAAAACAGGATGAGATGGTATGGACATGTCAAGAGAAGACCACCCGATTACGTTGGCAACCGAGCATTGAATTTGTCTGTTTCCGGAAAAAAACCTAGAGGGAGACCTAAGACCACCTGGACAAATGTGTTGCTGGCCGACATGGTGGCATGCAATGTTTCCGAAGACGACGTTATGGATAGGGCGAAGTGGAGGAGAAAAACGAGGAAGGCTGACCCCACCACCATGTGGGACACATAGTCGGGAAAAGAGAGAGAGAGAGAGACAGCCTTAGATGTATTGAGCTGTATTGTGCCCATGGATTCTCATAGTACTTTACTCACACTTGGTTCCCGCGTCCCAAGCCGCACGCAGCCGTCACTCATCCCGGTGTACTGTGGTTGTACTAAACCACTACTGTTAATCATTATTGTCTGCTTAGTAAGTTTACTTATTTCCTCGCAAATGTGATGAAAAACATTGTATGTATCACGAGCTCTTGTTTGTAATCCTTTACTTACCATCTTTGCTACACAATGTACTATTTCTCAAACATGATCGGAAATGTATGCATTTATGTCACGAAATGAAGACATGAAGTTTCTTGTTTACGGCTCCCCCCATTTACTTCTTGGCCGGCGGCCGTGAAGTAATGTATGGCGTAAGTATGAACGAAACATTATTGTCCGCTGCTCTAACTTTTTAATTTGCGTACTAGCACTAAACTGACAAAGGAAAAATTACATACAGCCAATGACCACTAGATACTTTCGACATTAAAAAAACAAATTCTATGGTTTTATGTATATTTATGTGCGGTTAAACATGGTGGTCGAATAGCTAATTCAAATTGCATATTTATCAAATAAAAAAGGTGGCAAATTAAACAATTTTTTTCCTTATTAACTATTTACCACTATTTACCTAGTAGTTATTTTAATATTTATATTTCCTCACAATGTTTGAGAAAAGCACTATACAAGTCTCGGCCGGAAGAGAGGTTGCAGGACTTGTTTAATCCGGCCTCGTCTACGCCTCGGCCGTCTACCACAAACTCGTCCTGCAATCTCTTACTTCACGGCCTCTGCAGTAATGTACTATTAAATGGTCCCCAGGTGGCGAACATCCCGCTCCGCTCAGTATGGGAGGTGACGTTCCGCATCGAGTTGGTGGACCCGGGTGCGGGGGGCGCGGTGGGTGCGGGGGGTGCGGGGGGCGGGGGCACGCCGTACCCGCGCGCGGCGCGCGTGCGCGTCACGCGGGTGGTGGCGGACTGGGTGCCCAGCCCGCAGCAGGTCACCAGGGTGCTGGACACCGTGCCCGAGGACTGGGGGCACGTGCCCAGGACCGTGTGGTATGTACTCCCAGCTGGACCAGGTGGGCCGCCAGTATGGCACGTGTCGGACCCGGGTGGAGGGCGAAGCCGGCGGGAATCGAGCTCAATGTGTGCCCCGCCACTGATAGCGATGGTGACTTTTTTTAATATAAAAAAAAACGTGACAGATATACTCGAACGTGTCAGGTTAAATTAGTAGGACGCGCAAAGTTTCCTGAAAAAATGAATAAATCAATCCTGTAAGTTAAGAGATAACGTTTTGTTTATTGCTACTTTGTGTACAGTCAAGTGCAAAAATATAGTTCGACATAATCGACTCATAAATATGGTACTACGCTCTTATTACACCGGCATAAGGTGCTATGGGACATATTTTTGAGTAAGATGTGCACCACCATATTTATAAACTTGACTGTACCTGCCACTCCTTAACGTTTCCCTGGAATCATCAGGTTTTTGAAATAAACACTTTTTTTAAGTTATTTGTCCACTATTCCTTAATCTGACGTATACGAGTATTTTTGACTATACTAAGCCGGCTTAGCCGCGGCAGCTGAAGAACCGGGTTCGATCCCCGGCTTGATTTCCGTTGCAGCTGGCCTTATTATTTAGTATATGACATCTATTTTCTACTTATAAATAACAATAATTAATTTCCTTAAACAAAACAATGAACATAGGTTACAAAATTAGGCACTGACAAAGGAAAAAGGTATGGGCTCATCTTAGCTGGTTTTACCCAAGGTCAATCAAAGAGGAAAAAATTACAACACAAATTACAATTTACCTATATAAACCACATTTAGACTGAGAGCTAGCGACCAAATCGGTCATGTGGCTTCAGCTGTATTGAAACTCCGTTAGCTACTTCCCTGAACAACCTTTTCCTATAATCCTCGTGCTGGCAGGCCGCGGGCGGTGGGTGCGGGTGTAGTAGGGCGGGGAAAAAAAAGAAAAAAAATGTGGGCTCAGCGATTTTTTGTTTGGGGCTTACATATTGATTAATCTCGCGTCAGAAAAAAAGCCAATACAGCTGAGCCCACATGAAAATTGTTATTATTTTGGTACTTTTAATTAACGCTGGCAACCACTTCCCACCACCCGATCGTTTCAAATTTTTTTTGGGTGCACATGGAGTACAGAGCAACCGTTTGAAAAAAAAAGTCGCTGAGCCCACATTTTTTTTCTTTTTTTTCCCCACCCTACTACACCCGCACCCACCGCCCGCGGCCTGCCAGAAAGAAGATTATAGGAAAAGGTTGTTCAGGGAAGTAGGTAACGGAGTTTCAATACAGCTGAAGCCACATGACCGATTTGGTCGCTAGCTCTTCGACCAATTCTCTTTAATAATCAACAAATATTTTTGTTTCAGGAAAATATTCAAATATTTGAAGGACAAAACAACAGAAGACGATCTGTTCACCGTGTAGCGTCTCCCATCGACAAACACTACATTAAGATTACTATTAAACTAATTAACGAAAATAAACACAAGGAGAGCTATTATTGTTAAAAATACACACTGTAAATAAAATTTTATGCTATAAAATTGTATGTGTCTAATAAAATGAAAAATATAGGTAATCCAATAGTAGTTTATGCAACAGTCATATAATAAGGGTTCTTAAAACTTGAGGGCCGCCGTAGACCCGACAGTTTTAAGAACCAATTATGAGCTGTTGCATACGCTAATTTTTCTACGACAGCTAAAATAGCGAAAAAAGCACAATTTAGAAACGTGGCAGAATAGAAAAGATGTTGTGCCCACTATATATATATAAAATAACAACAGTGCTCATATATTGTATGAAAGTCCTTAGGAGCAGTGTTCTTGTGGAATACCATAGACAACGTTATAATGTATACTTTTTTAATATCGCTGTCAGTCATCTAATTGACAGATAAAAGTGCTGGAGTACAACAAATAATATTTATAGCGGGTCACTCTCGCAATTTAGTCGTTTTTCGTTCGACATGTTTGAATTACGTGAGTGACCCGTTCTAAATATAATATAATAATATTGATTTGATTCGTTCTTTACAATTCCATATTGATAGTATTATATAGTCTAGTCAAAATGCCTATTAGGTCAAGGCTATAGGTACAGTCAACCAAATAACCCTAGGCCACTGTAGGACTATGTCATAGTGACGCTATAAATCAGATTGTAAGAAATATCTTACTGCTTGTCATTTTTTAATGAGAACCCATAGAAAGTTCGAGCTTATAATTCCCAAACATAAATCAGCATCATACAAGGGTAGTTTTAAATTTGCTGCAACTAAAATCTGGAACGATTTACCCCCTCCCCTAAGGGAGCCAATGCATTTTCTATAGTTCAAAATACGAATGAAAAAGTATCTACTTGAAAAGCAACAGCAAAAGTAAAAGACACCCGCAATTTATTTAATATGTAATTATATATATTTTATAAAAACATACAATAAAATAAAAATCTATACACCGTATACATATATTATAATCTTTAATTCATATTTTTTCCTTAAACTCAGTCATACCACTAAATATTGCACGAACACTACTCATATTAACACGTTTTTTTAGGGTTCCGTAGGCAAAATGGCTAAAACGGAACCCTTCTAGTTTCGTCCAGTCCGTCTGTCCGTCCGTCCGTCCGTATGTCACAGCGGTTTTACTCAGTAACTATACAGCATATGAGAATGATATTACAGCTACAGGTGTATTTTGTGTGCCGCTACTTAGTTTTGCTTATAAATTACGAAAAAAAATATGTTTAGGGGGGGCGCTTCATACATACATGTAACTGAAAGTCGAAAAATTTTTTTTTGCCAAATATCTACTTGTGGCACATCATCGGATAGGCCTTTAGAAATAATTTAAAGGTTTCTTACACAAAAATTTGATTAATCGAATATTTTCGGAAATAATCGCTCTGAAAGTCTAAAAAAGTGTGTCCCCCCCCTCTAACTTTTGAATGGGTAGTCCAAAAAATATAAAAAAATCAGGAAGATAGAATATAAGACGATCTTACCAGGAAAATTATTTTGAACAAATTTGGTATAGCCCTTTTTGAGTTTTTGCCAAAAAAACTATTTATTACAAAAAGACGTAAGTGTATTGTAATTTTGAAGGCACTTACGCCTTTTTGCTCGCACATTTTTTTTATCGTGTGACGGTACGGAACCCTCAATGCGTGGTCCGACACGCACTTGGCCGGTTTTTTATAAACTAATATTAGTCACAGTAATACTAGTCCAAACTAAATCAATGCCACTATTTCATACTCCTATTTCATATAAGTAAATCAAACGTTAGCTAGATCGATAATTATTTGTCCTTATCTGTTAGTATGACATTTACGTTTGTTAGATAGGGAGAAAACATGTATTTAAACTAAATGTAAGTAAGTATATTAAGTTCTTTTGTTTGTGAATTTGGGAGAAACTTTATAACTTAATACTAATTTAATGTCTCGTAGTGTCACGATATACCCTGTCAAAGGGATCAGTCTGAAAATCAACGCTGGGTATATATAATATCCTAGCATATGTTGAGACTGGTACCCTTTACCAAACACTATATACCTACCTAACTGTTAGTAATAATGGTGTACACTCAAGGACTTTAATTTGTGACCCACTGGTTGATAGTTTTTTCGAGGAAAGGTTTGAGAAATGGTTCACAGATTGAAGACCGTGATACGGTACCTACCTATTTAGTCATAGGTTATTGTATAAGTTTCTGCATTTAATTGTCTGTGCACTTCCTGTGTGTTTCGGTATTTTTTAATTATTTTTTTGACATGGTTCTAGAATGGCCTAGGGTTCAAAATACAAAATGATTTATTTGTCCAACATAGGTGTAGGTACAGTCAACCAATTGGAACCCTAGGCCACTCTAGAACCATGTCAAAATGACAAGCAGTAAGAGATTTCTTACAATCTGATTTACAGCGTCACTTTGACATAGTCCTACAGTGGCCTAGGGTTCCAATTGGTTGACTGTACATAGGTTGTCACTATGTGGCGCCTTACGGCATACAAATTTTGAGAGCATGCAAGTCAAAATATAAATTAAGTAACTACATATATTCTATATATTTACAAATCCTTGTCATTTAAAAATTATTTTATAGAGTAGTAAGTTTTTTGAGCTAACAATAATTTTAAGGCATTTTTAAACATAGTAAGATGTATACTGAATATTTTGTGGTATCCAATTGGTTAACAGTACTTTTAAACAAATCTAATGCTACACCCACATAAGACTGATTGTGAAATATTATTGCTAACAAACTAACCGTACAGAAAAGTTATATATCCTTTTATATTAGGTACAATAAACATAATTATGTGTAATTTGCATGAAGGTAATTTAGAGAAGTGGATAACATTGAGGATTCTCGGAAGGTACGAGTACTCATGTATTAGTCAGTAGTATTTTGGAGAGCTTCGGACTCCATTATCAATCTTTGAGTGCCGTAAATTACAATGTACTTGTTTTTACGTTCATAAGCTAACATGGTCATTTACATTATAATTACTATTTACTCGTATAACGAGATATTTATTATGTATATTTGTAACAGTGCCGAAATATCGGAGTTCATAAAAAACAAACATACATATCTCGTTTGAAGTAATAATTATAATAAGTGAAAGGCACCATTTTGTTGCTCGTTGATAAGCCTAGCCTTATTTACTAATTGCAGTGTATTTCTTGGTTGTATTATTTAGTTCCACCTCGTGGTTTTGATTTGATTTTGTATTGAATTTTTTGTTTTAATTGTACATTAAACTTCAACGCTAATTAGAAGCCTATAATTATATTTGAGAGTGGCAACTCTGATTGCAGATGACGTAGCGGTTCATAATTGGTTGACACCCAACAACAAATCCCCTCCTCCACTTTTCGTTTCCAGTTTTATCCCCACCAGGTCGTAGCCGTGGCGATGGCGCGGCTGGTACCTCATTGGCGTTCTGTTTGTCGGAACGTAAGGTTCAGTACGAAAAGTTCTAGCCTAGTCTAGGATTTTTCGTAAGTTTTAATTAACGGTTTTACCGTTCGATTGCTATTATAATTTTAATTTATAGAAAGGTTGATACCCGATCGATTCACGCAGCGCAGCAACCGTAAGTAAAAATGTTGTAATGTGTTTAAAATTGCTTTCAGTGAATCGGTTCGTCCTAAGACGGAACCAGGCCAGTAAAAAAGGTGATATCAAACTTTTACGTTCCTCCAAACAAGGAGGTATAAAGAATACGTCCAATAATTATAAAATTTCCGAAAATAGTACAAATTTTTTCTTTTTTTTTTTTTTTCTTTATTAAGGAGCTTTTCGTTAAACGAATATGTTGCCCCGTACTTAAGCACTTAATTAACAGAGTTCAAATAGCCAAGTCAACATTTCTCTCTTTTAGACCGTATTTAACAATATTTAATATCTTTCCGACCGCCTCAGACATGGGATTTGCTAGGTAAGTATTGCATAGTCCAATGGAACAGTCATTAAATAATTGCCGTCTAGGTACTTCGTTCCGGACACACTCCATTATAATGTGATACACATCTTCGACTCGATTACATAAGGTGCATAATTCCGTGTTCACTTTGCGCATAAGGAATGCGAATTTGTTCAATGGAAGGTGTCCAGAACGCAATCTTAACAATAAAACGAGGTCGTGCCTAGGTAACCCAACTTTATCAATCCAAGGCGAATGAAAGGGTTGTGACTGTATGGTCTTAAACCAAACACCTTTCTCCAGCGATCTCTTATCGAAATATTCCTTCCATAATTCGCGACACTTGGATTGGACTAAATGTAAACAGTCATTAAATGGGGGTAGGAAGTGAACTTCAATACCATCGCTGCACGCCTGTTTTGCCAATGAATCAGCTGTCTCATTGCCGATTATGCCTACGTGAGATGGAATCCATTGAAGTGCGATGACCTTTGACATAGATTTTAATTCTAGAATTGTTTTTATTATTGTGTAGGCTATCGGTGCTCCTCGAAAGGTCGAGGTGCATCGAGCCAGATGTTGAAGTGCACTTTTGGAGTCAGTAAAAATCACGACTTTGTTCGAGTTTATGGATTTCACGTAAGATAAGGCTTCAGAAATGGCAATTAATTCAGCTTGCATTATCGAAATGTTGCAGTCAATTTTAAGTTTTATACTATAGTTAGCCATTTCATCAAAAAAGGCTGCCCCAATGCCCCCTTTTTCCTTTGAACCATCTGTAAATATTTTATAATATGTAGAATATTTTGAAATAACCTCGCTACAGATTTTATTTATTTCTAGTTTATCGTAGTTTCGTTTGGCTTTTTTAAAGGGCGTTATGAAGTCTATAACACTGCTTAGGTCTATATTATGGATCCAGGTATCAAATGTGTACATTTCTAACTGCCTGCTGGAGTGAATATGTGTATCTTTTAGTTGATCAAGCGATGTTACAAGTAACGGTAATTTTTTCCGCCTCCAGTGTCTACTATTTTGTATGACGTGCAACTGATCGATGATTGTACTTATGGTGCAGTTATTAAAGGATCTCATTTTAAGGCAAAATTTTCCTGCTAAGTAGTGCCTACGGATCTCAAGCGGCAAGAGGTGTAAATCTACTTCCATAACATGGATTGGGGTCGTTTTTATGTAGCCTCCTATCACTCGCATGGCTTGATTCTGCACCCTATCTAACTTTAAAAGGTTTTGCATGCAGCTAGTGTCGTATAAGAAACTAGCATAATCTATACGGCTTCGTATTAGAGAGATATACAGGCGTCTAAGATGCTTATGATGTACTCCCCATCCTGCACCCGATAGAACTTTAAACAAATTAAGATATCCAGATATTCTTTGGCACAACTCATTAATATGCTTACCCCACCGTAACGAACGGTCAAGCCAGAGACCAAGATATTTAACGGAACTAACTACTTCCAGGCTCATGTTATTAATTTGAATATCAAAACAGTGTCTTACCGGCCTACTACCAGAATTGAACAAACATAGCTTACTTTTTTCTGCGGATACCTCTAACCCAAGATTGCATAGTATACTTATGAACGTATTCATTGCAGATTGTAACCTTGTCACGGAATCGTGTAAGCTGGGCCCACACGTAAGCATCACAAAATCATCAGCATACTGTGAAATATATACATTGTCTATCTGTTTGCAAATGTCGATGGTGGCAACATTAAACAGTAACGGAGACAGGGGGTCTCCTTGTCCTAGACCTTGGCATGAACTTCTACTCAGAGTCAAGTTTTCTAACTTTATATTTAAATTCCGGTATGTTAAAAAGTTCCATAGGTAACTACAAACTAGCCTACCCACATCAAGTCTGTCCAAAATTAATAATAGCTGTCTAATGTTTACGTTGTTGTAGGCATTGTTTATGTCAATAAAGCAACCTAAGGATACCTGTTTTTTCGCAAAACCCGCTTGTATCAAAGTAACTAAAACACTTAGATTATCTAGACAAGACCTAGACTTCCTAAAACCTACAGTATAATCAGAAAACACTTCATTCTTCTCAAGGAACCACTCTAGCCGTTTGTTTATTATCGAATGAAATACTTTGCATAAACACGACATAAGAGCTATAGGTCTTAGAGAGGACGCGGCATTCGGATCACGTCCTGGTTTAGGGATCGGTATAATGGATATATCGCGCCACTGTTTCGGAACGAACCCATGAGTTAAGAACCTATTGTATAATAACGCCAGAATATCTTTACCTACAGAAGGAAGGTGACGTAACATTGAAAAGGATACGTCATCACTCCCCGGGGCAGTGTCAGATATTTTAATACTTTTCTGTATCTCTTGCACTGTGATTGGAATGCATAATAAGTTATTGTTAGAAGTAAAAGCTGGTTTTTCGCAACATACAAAATCTGGCGTTAAATTATTAAGTAATGAAATTGAACGATCCTGATCCACGTATCTATTCTGGCACTTAAGCCCTTTTAACCACTTCATTCTCTTCCACATATCGCTTGACGACGTTGCGTTATCGATGGACGTACAGAAATCATGGAAGGATTTATATCTAGCTTGCCGAATGAGTCTCTGTGCAGCGGCGATTTTGTTTTTTAGAATGATAAGATTGTTTGGTATGGGGTTCTTCCTAAATGTACTCAATGCTAGTCTGCGTTCTGCTACGGCTTTGGATAACGAAGCATTCCAATAAGGTTTAGGTATAAAATTGCTACTAGGATTTTGGTTAATTTTAACAATAGGTATATGTAAATCAGCTGCTTTATTTATTTCGCTTAAAAAAAGATCGTACGCTGCTTGGCAGTCGACCGGAATAGTTAGGTTAATTAATGCTTTTTCTAAAGACGAGGAGTACGACGGCCAGTCCGCTTTTTTAAAATTGCGTTTTCGTATGGGGTTTAGATTCGACATGCATTCCGTCGACATGTGAATTATCAAATGATCGCTACCAAGGGACTCATTACTAACCTTCCAATTGAAATTAATTGCAATGTCAGTCGAAACTAGCGATATGTCGGGGGCTGATTGTCTAAGCGTACCATTGACAAGTTGAACCCTAGTCGGAGATCCATTATTCAAGGTTACCAGGTCATGACTAAGTAGGGAATCGAATATTTGATTTCCGCGGTTAGGGTCAGGGAGGGTACAGTTGCTCCGAGGGAACAGTCGCTCGAATGCACTGTGCTGGAAAGGGAAAGAGCTTTATATCTGTCCTCTACGTCAATGAGAAGCGTTCGACACGCGATCGCGTATGAACTAATCCGTGAGCCGCTCTGGCGCCGTGCGGTTGCGTTATGACGTGTTCTGTTTTTTACCCGGCCGAATTTACATTTTCACGTAAGTTTCACTTGGTTTTTTAACTAAAATTGTGTGAGATTCTTAATTACTGTTGTTATTGTCGAAAAGTGTATCTAATCTACTTAGTATTGACTGATAATTCAATGCTCTAGGTCTTTGAGTTTGTTTCTAGTTTGAGCTTGATTCCAAAATGGTGTGAAGGTCAACAGTAGCTAGTTTTGGAGAAGTACACACTAGCTCGCGAGCTACTGTGTACGTATGAACCTATAAAAATAATACCTACCGAAAAAGTTTAATTTGATTAAAGTCGAATAAAAAATGGTAGTTATTTGTTCCCAGAAAACTTCAAATTTAAAACCAAATGTCTGCTAATAAAATAAAAGTTAAAAGTTGTACCTACCTATTTACAGAATGCCGCGACGAAATAGATCGCCCTCAGTGCCCAGGAAAATAGGCAACCATACGGCGGAAGAGATCAAAACAGGGTTGAACCTGATACGAAGTGGTACATCCATTAAGCAAGCTGCTGCAACTACTGGAATTCCATTTACAACATTGTCTAATTTGCATTGTTTAATTACTAAAAATGTAAGCGCCCCTATGAAGTAACACGTGTAGTAGCCACTGTGTATTATTATAATTACAAGTTCTGTACGGGTAGCGTCAGTTAAAACCTACAAGAACAGTCATTGTATGTTTATCAAAATTCCGGTAATAGTTTGTACACAGCGGCTCTATTCCATCCGTAGCCACTGTGTACTGTTAGAACCACTGTATACAGGGGGTAGTACACAATGGCTCCAGCCACTGTGTACTGTTAGAGCAACTGTGTACTACGGGGTACTAGTCACTGTGTACCTATAGAAGTACGCAGTGGCTAGATTCCCATTTTTTAAAAAAAGGTCGTTATGTCTTTTTTGGAGAAAGCAATTGAAAATCTATTTCCTACATACAAAACTTAAATAATGAACGCTGCTGTGTGCCCAGCAAAGATATTTCAGGCACTTATACTTTTCATGCTATAGCCCGTTGAAAAAATCCTAGCGACTGTACCCTCCTTGACCCTATCTATTTTATACGACCACGTATTATAGTGCCCGTTAAAATCACCTAGCAACAACGTTTTCTTGCCGCATAAGGAAAATAACTCATCCCAGTCTCTTTGAGTAGTTTGAATCGACGGCGGGCAATATATCGATATAATGTTTTCGATAGGGGCGCAGTTAAATAGTTTGACGCATATAATTTCGATGCCAGGGTTAGATATAAGAAATTGAAGCTCTTGCGATTTGACGGATTTGTGGGTGAGAATAGCAACTCCACCGTATCCACTTGCCCTATCCTTACGAAATATATTGTAGTTACTTACTTTCAACTCCGAGTCTTGATCGCACCAAGTCTCACTTAGGGCTGCGATATGAACCCTCTCGCTAGACAATATCTGCTCAAATGACGAAAGTTTGTTCTTCAAACTTTGACAGTTCCATTGGACTACGTTTAGCTTTTTTTTGTGTATGATACTACCCATCACGGCAGATGAATTGACTAAGAAGAGGCAAGTCGAAAAAATATTTGGTCAAATAATTAACCAACCACTTAATACCGCTTTTTATCACATTAATAATTTTATCCACAACAGATTCGTCCTCCTTGCAAAATACGTTTTTAATCATCTGAACAACTTTTTCCAGCGAAACAGAGTCACTCTTCTTATCTTTGTTTAACTTTCTTCTTTCTTCTCTACTCTTCTTTTTATCCCTCTTCGTGTCTAAACTATTATTCTCATCCGAGCTCGATTCAAAGTCTATATCCATGTAGCTACTTTCCAGGTCATCGTTCTGTTTGTTGTATGTTACGTGGACATCTTTTTTAGTATTAGATTTCTTTTGTTTACCCGTAGCGATTTTCTTCGGATTTTGTTTTCCACTGGTTGGGGCGGCCTTGGCAGCTACTGCATATGTGTGAGATAACAAGGACGATGGCCTATCTTGGTTCTGTACTTGCTTACCTGGCCTAAAACTAGGGAAGAATTCTTCAGTATTGGGAAATTCCAGTCCAGGAGTGTTCTGAGACTTCTGAGTTTCTATAGCAGGGCTTTCTGGAGCATACATAGTAGTGGCTTTACGATAGGTGACATTAAATTCCGCCATTATAGCCCTTATTTTCCTTTCTTTTAGATACATTGGACACTTTTTGCTTAGCGCCAAGTGATCACCAGAGCAATTAACACACACGAACTTGGTGGCCTCGCAATTGTTGTGATTTTTGCTACATTTCGGACAAACAGTTTTCGTTTTCGGGCACATTCTCCTTACATGGCCAAATTTCCAACAGTTCGAGCATTGTGTCACGGGAAAGGTGTATGGATGAACCAATAACCGCAAGCCAAATACATGTACATAAGCTGGCAGGGAGGGTCCCCTAAATCCCAACCTCACGCATTCGCTGTCTACCCACTTTCCATCTTCCGACCGTCGAGTCAAACGCTTGGCAGATATTAGTTCGGAGCCGCCATCTATATTTTCCAAAATTTCCTTGTCAGTTAGGTCCATGTCCACTTTCCTGATAACGCCGAAAGAAGCAGCCACCTCGGTAGTTCTTAATACATTCCATGCTTTGTCCTTTATAGCCTGACAAGCAATAAGCTTATCTAAAGCACATTCTGTCCCGAACTGAACATATATTTTTTTCGAGTTAATATATTTTATTTCTAAAATGTCTGTAATGTTATTCTGCTGCATAATTCGGGCGAAAGCAAACTGTTTAGGAAGATCCTCTGCGGCAGTAATATACACTTCCGGTTTGCTTTCTTCCACATTATTCTTTACAGGACTGTTTGTTCCCTCTTTCCGTCTCTTTCCGTCTCGTCCTGCCACGAACCAAAGTCCCTCTTCTTCATCTTCATGTCCTCTCTTTGAACTCGCCATATAGTTTTGATCACCGTTCATACCATCATCTTCACGTGGGTTTATACTGATATTTTGTTGCACTGGATTATTTTCTAGTGGCCGCCTTGAGAACTCACCATCTTCGTCCGAATCCGATCCTTCCCCCATAGTCCCTAAGGTGCAAATTAAATTGCACCTGCGCTTGTTTACAATACAAGAGTTATAGCCGACCGTTTAAGATAAGAGTATTTATACAATAGACAGGCAACGTGTTGACTACTCGCAGGTTGCAGTCGGAATGAAAATAGTACAAATAGTAGAACTGCCGGAATACGCAGATCTTTATAAAGGCGCTCACAGTACGACGCCGCTGCTACCTAGCAAAATAATTTGTTATAGGTACTATAATCGGACGTTACATATAGTGGGTTTAAATTACCTGGCCTGGTAATTTTCCGTATATTTTTGTACAAATAACTGTAAACAAGTGATTATTTTATTTGTACCTAGTGCATACCTACCCTCAACATTCATTTCTACGTTGAGATCAAATGTAACGTAAAATTGGTTACAGAATGGGCAAGTGGCCACCTTAGAGATCAAGGCTTGCTATTTTCCCTTCGCTGCATTCCTATCTGTAATTTAGCAAAAAGATTGTAAGAAATTAGCATTTTATGCGTAATATATCGTATTGTTCTTATGTTACGATTTATTTGAAATCGTAGTTGTTTTTAAACCTAACCTTGTACAGGCAAAGCCTCCTTGGTCTGGTTGCTTACAGCAGCATCTCTTGTCTTCTGGTTTTTAAGGACCTAATATGATAATATGATAAAAATGTTTTGGGAGTCCTAGCCTATAAGCTGCTGCGCAAGCTCAGCCACATCAGCTAGCTCAGGCCATGCCTAGTTATGCTAATATATACGTAATGAAACCGCTTGTATCTGATTAAATATGATGGCACTAGCATTACTAGCAAGCGCCAAACAAATAAAATTAACCCACTTCATATGCCAAAATTATCCTTACCTCCACCTGCGCAAGGTGTATGAGATGAATTATTCTCTGCTGCGCAAGCAGTCAAAGAGTTACTTACCTACATTAAGGTAAAATTACTGCTATCAGGCAAGCATGTAGGTATATATATTTTTTTTGTGCATAATATCTAACATAGTTTAAAATTTATTTATTTATTTATTATTATTAAATATATCTCCTGCCTGCGCAAGGCATACGAGATAAAATGTTGTTCATGTGTAAAATACAACTCAGAGATCGGAAACGGTATATAAGTAACTACAACTATTGATTATTGTTTCTATGTCTACATATTTCGATTCGAAAATCGATAACTAGATTTCTAAATAGTAAAACTTAATTGTATGCTGAAATACCAGTATCCGACCTCTGTGTGTGTAGGTACTACACAAACAACATTTCAATCTACATTTGGTGCGTTGATGTCAACACTTGTAGTTCGAGTGACAGATTATTGTATAATATACTCGAAATAAAAACAGTATTCACTGCTGCGCAAGCAGATTTTAGTTGAACGAATGTTTTTATATAAGTTGTATAACTTAAACTATGCTGCAATTACTAAGCCTATATTTCTTATCGTCTGCGCAAGACGGGTAGCTCTATCCAGAAATATGTTATGCACAGCTTGCAGTTGTTGTTACAAGGATTCCTATTCTTTTTGACGCTGTTAGTGTTAGTTTTCTGGATTTTTGTCTTGCGAACACACCCTTTATCCTGTTACACAACTAGGGTTTGCAATTCGAATATTTGAATTATTCGCCATAAATATTATTCGAATTCGACCACACTCATTATTCAAATAAAACGAATATTTCGAATAGTGCAGATTCTATTCAGAAATTATTATTTTTTACGAATATTTAAGAATTAAACTACTTGAAATCATTATTTTGAGTTATTTTTCCAAAATATTCGTTTTATCGAAAAATTCGAATATTCGAATATTGCAAATCGAAGTATTCGAATACTAAAATTGGACGAATAATGCAAACCCTTAAACACAACTGGATTAATTTGGTTCTAAAATGCCAAAAATTACGGGATTCTAAATTCTAATAGTAAAGATTGGCAGACCCGTTATATATCTAGAAATAATGTTTCGGTACAAATATCTAACTATACTAAGGCCCTTAGCCAAAGCGTAAAAATGTAAAATCCTGCTAGCAAGTAGATTAAGGTCACACTAAGTTTTGCTGGTGATGCCTACGCAAGGCATATACGCATAATATCGTACTTCATATTTAAGTGTTTATAGCTACGCTTATGCTGCAAATGGTATTTCCTGGAAAATGGGAAGTATCAGTGCATTGTTTTGACCAAATTATTATTACTTTTTTCGTTTTAATGGAAAAGTTTTATTTAATATATAAAAGAATTAAATTAAATGTAATTAAAAAATATTACAAATTACCTACCAATTTCGGCCCCTACAGAACCATCTCCAAGGATGGGTATATCTATACGAGGCACGGGGAACTCCATATTGAGCCATATAGGTACACAATATACAACACTTTGATAACTCATCAGAATTCTTTATAATACCCTCAGGGGTGGATTTTAAAAAGGTGATCTTTTATACGCCTACTATTCTTATCACCAATTCCTCGTAGGAGGGCCTATTCTCATGAGCTTGGACTCGTAACGTGCAGCTCCGAAACTATATCTCATTGTGACTCAGCTTGAAGCTACCACTAAGGAAAGCCAGTCTAGGTCTACGTAGTTATAAATAAAATACTTAAGCATTGATTGGATTCCTCACTCTAATCCAAAAAGACTGTCCAGGAATGGCGTTAGATGCCCTTACTATTACCTTGGACTGGGTAATAGATGATTGCCTTAATTAATAGCTAAGCTCTGGCGATAGTAACCGAGAATTTCATATATATCTAACCTATTAACAATCTCGCCCAGCGAAGTCTTACATAAGTCAACACAATAAAAATCGTGTCCAAGCAGTAGGACAATTTAGAGGTAAATTTGTGCTTGAAATGAGGCCTGACATGTAATGCAATGCGCTTACATAATTTAATGGCAAAAGTGTGCGTTAGCGCATTATAACATTGATATATAATATGAGCTCAAAGTGATCAGAGGTACCAACGTGTCAGAGGTACCAACAGAAAGGAGGGAGACTAAGCGCTTTGCCGGTCGCTGGCGCGGTTCAACTGTTGTTAGGTCGCAGTTCAACCTAACACTCCTCCTCGCTTCGCTCGTCGTCGTACCTAACGGTGGCTCCGGTAACATGGTTTTAAATTATTCGACTATTTAATTTAATAGTTGTCATTTTGATACATAACCCATTGAAATTTTTCCTGGTCCTGCTCTGGAATTTCCCCTACTCTTGGGGTCAAATATCTAGACCATATTTTATTTAAGAGAAAAGCTTTTCCTACAAACAAATGACACATTATGTCATGATTTTATAAATATTACTCAGAAATATCAGTTAATGTTTGGTATTTATTAAATACGAACGAACAGTAAATACTAATTATTGCCACGATTTTATAATAAATATGATTATATTGGTAAATAAATTAATGCATGGCAATTACCAAAAGTTGACGGGTAAACGTCAACCATCGTAGGGCAACATTATCAGGAATCTGGTTTGACATGGAGGGGATAAACTTGACATGGACGGAAGAACGCTGGGGAACACACTTTGGATCCGGACGCGCTGAAGGATGGACATAGAGGTCAACTACTTGGAAGGCACCACCAGACATTTATAATATTTCAGAAGTGCTCAGATATTCACGCTCATAGCCGTCGGTCTACAAACCCAAGTAAGTGTTTTAATTCTTGTGAATTTCATAGTAGGTTAAGTCTAATATTTGACCAATTAATTGCAATTTGAATTCCTTTTCAATAGTAATGGGTTTAATGTAATTAAAAGACTTTAGTAATGTTACAGTAAAGAAAAGTCGTTTATGTACGCGATTTTCAATAATCATACTCGTTTTCTTGCCGGTAGTTATCAGAGTAGTATTAATTAATCTTCTTGAGGTTCTTGATTATTATTTAGTTTTAAAATAAAATCAATTATCAATTTATAATTTAAAGAAAATAATAATAATGAGGGTAGATGGACATTTATATGATCTCATTACTTTGAAAAAGTAACGGCGTCGATACAATGTATATAGTGTTTGATATTGTTTTGTAGGTAAATTTAAACTTCATTTAAATTTTATACGATTGGTATGGGTCAAGATTCATGAATTTTGCCTTAGTAGTTGTTAATTATTACACTACTAACTGTACTTGGCTGTAGCTGGAAACGCAGGAGACACTTTAGCAGTTGAAGAGCTTTTCGTTTCGACATGAAATAGGTAATTTTACGACAGGTTATTTTTTGATGTGTGTTGTTTTCGTTTACTTGTATTACTTTCATTTGGAATATTTTGCATACCTATATAAGGGCAGGTTTAGACGTTACGTGTCGCTTGATATTATTAGATGAATCCAATATTTTAAGATGAATTCGTTAACATTTAATTTACAGTCAGCTATATTTTCTTGTAAATTAGGAATAGAAGACTTGCAACAAGTATATGAGCCACTACTTACATCATTTTAAGCGGGTTTTCCATTTATAAAGTGTTTACAAACTAATAGTGTTAAACAAGTTAATATTTTTTTTACCACAGATACCTAAATACTTCGTTTTGTATAACGTGAGCGTGCGTTGATTTTTGTTATGTTACGTATGACGTGAGAGTACGTTGATTACGTTGAGTTTTGTTTGACGTGAGCGTGCGTCGTTTAAGTTATGTCTTATATGACATGAGAATACGTTGTATATGTGGAGTATTCTTTGACGTGAGCGTGCGTTGATTTTTGTTATGTTGCGTATGACGTGAGAGTACGTTGATTACGTTGAGTTTTGTTTGACGTGAGCGTGCGTCGTTTAAGTTATGTCTTATATGACATGAGAATACTTTGTATATGTGGAGTATTCTTTGACGTGAGCGTGCGTTGATTTTTGTTATGTTGCGTATGACGTGAGAGTACGTTGATTACGTTGAGTTTCATTTGACGTGAGCGTGCGTCGTTTAAGTTATGTCTTATATGACATGAGAATACGTCGTTTATCTGGAGTATTCTTTGACGTGAGCGTGCGTCGTTTAAGTTATGTCTTATATGACATGAAAATACGTGGAAAACGTTGAATTTCGTTTGACGTGAGCGTGCGTCGTTTAAGTTGATTACATTTTGTATGGTGCGAGAGTGCATTGTTTGTGTTCAGTGTTCTTGACGCGAGCGTGCGTTGTTTAAGTTACATTTCGTACGACGAGAGCGTACGTGGTTGAAGTTTAGTTTTGTTTGACATGAATGTGAAAGTTAAGTTCTTTTTTTTTGACGTATGAGTACGTCATAGCGGATAAGTCGATGATGACATCGAGAGTATGTAACGTTAATAAAGTTGAGTCAGTTTCATGTAGACTATTTGATGTCTGCTTTAAGCGTCTAATCGATTATTAAATTGTAGTTAATTTAATGTGCAATGGTTATGAAACGTACCAGATTTTGATCAAATATATGTCAAAGGCTGTTTTAGATATAACCCGCCGATTAAATCTAAATTTCACGTGACGTAACGTGAGTAAAGATATGTTTATTTAAATGGCAAAAAGAAAAATAAGGTCCAAGAGTTTAAAGGATTTCAATACGTACTTATGAAGTTATGACTCTACCAGATGATCGATTGATATCTATTTTGATGTACTTTGTAAGTAAAAAAAAGGATGTTTAGTGATGATAATATGAGTACAGGTACCGAGTCAGACACGTCAACAGAAACATAGCCCGCCGAATGTCATGATTTCTGATTTGGCTGAATGATGATTTTGATGTTGTGGGGAATTGATTTCTTTATCTCTTATCCTTTGTAACACATCAGATCTGTTATGTTATCATGTGTTGGTAATTTGTAACTGAAAATAACTTACAATAAGGTAATATATATTACAACCAACAACCAATGATACTGGGGAATTAGTTGTGTTTTCGGCGTGCGCCAGGAGACTGCACGCTGGCGGATGGCCGAATGTCATGATTTTATAAATATTACTCAGAAATATCAGTTAATGTTTGGTATTTATTAAATACGAACGAACAGTAAATACTAATTATTGCCACGATTTTATAATAAATATGATTATATTGGTAAATAAATTAATGCATGGCAATTACCAAAAGTTGACGGGTAAACGTCAACCATCGTAGGGCAACATTATCAGGAATCTGGTTTGACATGGAGGGGATAAACTTGACATGGACGGAAGAACGCTGGGGAACACACTTTGGATCCGGACGCGCTGAAGGATGGACATAGAGGTCAACTACTTGGAAGGCACCACCAGACATTTATAATATTTACATTCTCGTGTTGAATGATAAACGAAGGAGAACTAATGCCCAGGTTATGAACCTGGGCATTAGTTCTCCGTTGTGGGTTATAAATTGTATCCAAGATATTTAGAACCCCTTTTAACTTACCCAAACTACATGAAAAAGGCGTTAAGCCTTTTACCTTTTAGCTCGCCCAAGGCTCTTGAATGAAACTGAAAAAGGTTGCACGAACCCAAGATGCACCTACGTACCAAGAGGATCCTCTATTATAATTACTATTAAAAACTAGATATTTACCATGTATATATGTTGTTTTGAGCTCGATATTTTGGCACTCTCCCGAATTTGGCTACAAGCGCCATGTTCACAGTGTAACTGATTTACTTGAGGATCGTACATCGCTCAAGCTTTTTAGTCCCAGTAATCCAAGTAAAATGGGATACGATATCCTTGTAAAAGAGCCTACAACTCACAAGTAACCTGGCTCCATACTAATTTCTTTACGAATCCTAGTTTATGTGAATATCTTGGTGACTAGCCAGAATGACTTTATATATAGGTACATAAGCCTTAAGAGCAGCGTTCCTGCAACGTAGGAGGCCGTCACTCACAGCGTTGTTTACATGAGAAAATCTAAAATTTTCAAAAACTATGTTGACCATGTTAAACGCGATATAGACTTGATACATGTAAAATAAAATAAGTGTGTAAGAGTGCTACAAAGAATTCCATAACACTGTCATGGCTGCATCCCTAAAAAAGGGTTTTTGAGTTACTTACCAAATTTGATATTGGTAAATGATGTCATTAAAACATCTCGTGTAAGGCTTATGCACCTTAATTAGCAATGTCTTATTTTATGTCATACATAGATTTTACGGAGTACAGAGCTTATCTGTATCGTGACTAATAAAGAATTTGTACTTGTTTTCCATATTTTACTAACATATGGGTATGAGGTAATTAATCTCAAGTCAAGCATCGTTAATATGATATCATAAATAGCTGCGCATTTTAGTACATAATATTATATTTTTACTTGTATTATTGTCTCGTTATATTCTAACGACTTTATTTTTTCCAAAGACTGAGGCAGTAGAAACAGGTTGGTGACAACCCTATCATGGTTAATTGATAACTGTGTTTGTTTTATGAATACTTTACTTGCCTACTATATGTAGGTATTATGTATTTACTCGTATATAATGTTGTGCACATTACTAGCAAATATAGGAAAAATATTTTGCTAAAGTGTACCTACCTACAGTGAAAAGAATTTGAGAAAATCTTATGTTTGAAAACGATGATTACCTACTGATGGGTAATAAAATATTCTTATCTTAAATATTTTTAACTTGTTTTATCATCTCTAAGTTCAAAGCAGCAATGAAAATTGATCTTCAATGATTGTGTATGGTTTTGAATTGCCTGACTATTTCAATCCATGGATTGGCGGAATCACTTATGTTTTGGGCTTATCTAAATAAATAAAACATAATTGTTATTAAAAATATTTTAATAAACACCTTGTATTCATGAAGACATTGTGTTATATTTAACAATCACCCTTCCTCTCCTTATCAATATCAAAAAGTATGAAGAAATAGAGCGGTACTGTCAAGTCCAATTCTGTAGCTATCAATTTTAGTTCGTTTAAGTTCTCCAGATGGCCCTAGTAGTTCTTTTTTATGGAGTTACGTCCTTTTACTTTGTGTCAAAATGGACTTACGCCCGTTCGCCATGTTTAAAATACAAAAGCGTTTACTACGTTTCAGTAGCTTTTCACCCAACCAATTATTGTTCAGGGTTTATTTTAGATGGCGCTAAATGTATGAAATTAACAGATTTCACAGATTAAAACAACTTTTCGCCAATTTGACGTACGTAACCAAGACGTTACGCGTCATTTGTAATAATTTACATAAAATAATGGATATTTCGGATTTCAGGGACTATATAATCCAGCATATTATTAGCGACTAATTTCATTGTCGCAAATATTGGCTAAGGTTATGGATTGTCATCTCAGGTACACACTTAAATAAGTAATTTAGTTGCTAATGAATTGTAATTAAGTTTAGGTACAGATAGCTCGCGAAATCAGATTCGCGGTCGCGGTTACCCCTTGCCCGAACCTACGACGTTCTTCACATAGGATCACATTGTGAGACCCATGTATTTCCCTGCTGCAGCGCCTGCCGATTCCCCATACCGCAAATCTACGGTTTTCCTTAAATGTGGCGAAAATAATATTTCGACGACACCACTTAGTCAAAGGTTCGAAAAAAATGATAATAGATGCCCAACTGGTCAACTATATATGCCGGTCATGTCCGTTTGGGCAATCCGTTAGACCCTATTATCTCGGAAAAAACTTAGGCAGCATCCTTTGTGCGGAACCCTTAGTTGGCGAGTCCAACTCGTACTTGATGGGTTTTGTTTTATGTTCACAGCTTCCCCAAGAATCCCTCATTGAAGGATGTGTGGAAAGAATTTTGCAATCATAAGCGAAGTGGAATCCTAAAATGACTGACAAAAGCGGAAGAGTCTTTCCAGCAAAACGGGTTATCTATGATGAAACTTCTGCGTGTCATCAACTTGTAGAAATTGTAAATTGTATTGATTCGATTTATATACAGTTCTAAAGAAGTGTAACATATGTCATATTTTATTTTCATTTTCACGGTCGTTCTGTAAAGTTTTTCCCTAAAAAGTATTAGCTTCAACCTGAATCAGTGTACAGTCACCAGCATAAATATATGACGGTGAACAGCCGTGCAAAAATATCTGGCGCTCTATTGGGCGCATGAGTACAGTCAAGCAATTGGAACCCTAGGCCACTCTAGAACTATGTCAAAATGACAAGCAGTAAGAGATTTCTTACAGTCAGAAGGCCTACCACGAACCACGAACGAAGTTTCACCTCTCTGTCGCACTTGAGTGAGAAATCACAAGTGCGAAAGGGAGGTATACTTTCGTTCGCGGTTCGTGGTAGGCGCTCTGATTTATAGCGTCACTATGACATAGTCCTACAGTGCCCTAGGGTTCCAATTGGTTGACTGTATCTGACGACACTACCTCGTAAAAAATATGTGAGGCTTTGTGGCCGGCAAAAACATCGTTACTCCGTATCCGCAAAAATATCGGATCGAGGCGCTTATAAATATGTGATTACTTAAACAAATCAAAATTATGTGATCACTCATCGGCAGAAATATCTATCCCCTGTAAAAGCAAAAACATCGGCTGACTGATGGGTCGCCTATATATCTGACACGATATTTAAAAATATTTTATGAATCTGCAAAAGAAAACCATATCTGGCTAGCATGAAGCCGTAAATTGTTTGTAGTGATTTGACAATTCACGAAAAGAGTGCAGACTTGTCATTGCATATGTCTGTCTCACGTTTTATTCTGTCACCAAATCGACGTTTAAAATTGCTGAAATATAAGAATAATAAAGTGGCTCTGAGAGATGTAAGAGGCTACCGCAAACATCGAAAATTAGATTTTCGATCTGCATCTCTTTCGTTCGATTAGGTTAGAAAGGGAGATAACTACGTATTTTTATTTGTTCGACTTTCTTGGTAGTAGACCAGGCGTGCGTGTCCAACCAAGCTCCCCGTCAAAACTAAGAACATCAAATGGGAAAATGTGAGACAGACATAATGCAATGACAAGTAAATGACAAGTCTGCACTCTTTTCGTCAATTGTCAAACTATAATATAAAATTGGTAATAATATAGGTTTATTCATATAGTCCCTATTTTGGGGATGCGGGATATTAACAAATGATAAAGACGCTATGATTTTTTCCGACTATGAATGAATTAGAAGAGATCATGATCAAACTATATTTATCGCGTCATTCTAATCATAACTAATGCTATAGTCTGACACGGATCTGTTCTCATTTGTGCATAGAAAGAGAGAGTCATACTGTCTCTTTCTAAAGCTTGTATTGCCACTCCGAAAAAAGAGGGGCATATCAGGGTGATCAGGTCTTCAAGAGGACCGGCGGCGTAGCGCGTTATGGGACAGTCTTCAATTATGTGCCGAATGGTTTGAGCTTCAGCACCACAAGCGCACGCCGGAGACTCCGCCCAACCGCAGCGAAATTTGTAATACCTAAGCGCAACGACCGTGGCCAGTACGGAGTCTATACAGCCTACTACTAACAATAAACATTTTGCTTTGTAAACTCGGTTCAGAAAACGGCAGTTTTCGTGATTGTCCACACTAAGTATTCTTTTTTTGATTTGATCTTTATGGATTTCTTTTCTGCAAGCGTGGTTATAAACCAAAAATATAAAGTAAATACGTGGCGCTGGAGTCTATCTAGATGTTTTTGCAAAAAAAGAAACCTTTTTCGAGTTTATATAGTTTAAAAACAAAATAATTAGGTAAAATAAGGTTTTATTATTATATAACGAACTTATGATGGCACTTGATTTAATTGCCATCTATCGACGGTTTAAATAAAAATATGACAAACTATCATTACTGTCATCTACTGACAAAGCAAAAAAACTAATAGCGCGTCATATGAACTGTTTGAATACAAGAATTTTGGACTAGATGGCGACAACATATATTGTTCAAAAAAACGTTTAACGGTGGTGCCATCTCGTCGAGAAGGACTAGAAGCCTGTGCTGCCATCTAAACCAGAAGGGTTTTTTGTAGTTTTGTTCGGAGCACGTTTTTTTGTTTGACTTTCCACATCTTAATGAAATAAATAAATCTTTGTCAATATTGATAGAAAAATAACTTTGTCACTGCACGGAAAAGGTCAATGGTCACATCCATCCACTATGTTCCACATTCATCCATGTATGGACATTGGTTTGTTGCACTTGTTCGCGAATTGTTCACACCAATTTCACTTAACATTTAATGAGCACTGAACAACTTTATCACATTGGCGTTTCTACCCACCAGGTGGACACAGACACGTCTCAAATATAATTATAGGCTTCTAATTAGCGTTGAAGTTTAATAGCAGCGTTTTACCTTACAATAAAACGCATATTAAACGTAATACCTAATTAGAAGCCTATAGTTTTTAAACCCACCTGTGGTTTACTCAGTTGCAATATGACCTACGACCTACATACTTTTTCTGAGGGTATTTTTGACTTACTATTTTTGTTCGCCACCTTGTGAACGATGATAAAGAACTTACACATACTGTTGGTTTGTAATTTATTTTGCTTTGTCAAAATTTCTGTTTGGTAAGTGGTATATTGCAACTTCGTATTAATAAATTGATAATTTGAGATCCAATGAGGTACCAGCCGCGCCATCGCCACGGCTACGACCTGGTGGGGATAAAACTGGAAACGAAAAGTGGAGGAGGGGATTTGTTGTTGGGTGTCAACCAATTATGAACCGCTACGTCATCTGCAATCAGAGTTGCCACTCTCAAATATAATTATAGGCTTCTAATTAGGTATTACGTTTAATATGCGTTTTATTGTAAGGTAAAACGCTGCTATTTATCATGTTACGTTTTGATAAGAGAAATATATGTATTGTGTGAACGTAAGGATATCTTTTATTTATCTACAACTAGCGACCCGCCCCGGCTCCGCACGGGTCTATTAAACGCACTATCTATTAAAAAAACCGCATCAAAATCCGTTTCATCAATTTTTTTTTAATTTATAAGTCTTATAACATGGAAACATGGAAGGTAGCTGGTACTTATAGCACAGGTTATTCCTATTTTAAGTATCAGCGAATTAATTCTAGACATAAACACACTGTATTTTAGTCTTAAGAAAATTTGTTTGAAGTGTATACCTTTTGAGCTTAATAAACTTATCTTATCTTATCTTATCTTATAAATTACTTTAATTATTTTTTTTAATTTTCGCGGCTTCGGCAACTAATCCCAAGATTTGGCGTAGGCGCTAGTTTATAGAAAGCGACTGCCATCTGACCTTCCAACCCAGAGGGTAAACCAGGCCTTATTGGGATTAGTCCGGTTTCCTTACGATGTTTCCGAAAACCGATGGTAAATATCAAATGATATTTCGTACGTAAGTTCCGATATACTCATTGGTACAGTCTGCAACAAAGATATGAATACCGCCAAAGTGCCGAAAAAATATGTATATATAACTTTTGGCCCGTTGACTGTATTCATATTTTTATTGCTGACTATTACGAGCCGGTAGGATTTCAACCCGCGACCTTCGTTCGGGTTGACACAGTCGCACGCTCTTACCGCCGGATCACCAACGGCAACGCTTCAAGATTCGACAACTTTAGACTCAAGAATAATAAGTATGGAAACTATATTACCGCTACAAACGTACCCAAAAAATTGGTGCCGAAATTTGGTTAATTCAACCATTCAAAACAAAACACGTATTTAAAGTTTCACAATTTCGGTTTATTCACAACTAAAAACATAGTCAGGCGCGAGCGGCATACCTATTACATATATGTAGTATAGCAATAAACCTACTACACCTAGTTGACTGTGTAACTTATTAAGTTAATTTTATTTATTACAAAATCTTAACAATACAAAATTAAGTCACAAACAGTGCCAAACACATAGCACTAGTCAAATAACCCGCCCCGTGTCATCCCTGGTGCAATTTTCACACATTCTAGATTTAGTAAAACGGGCCTTAATCGTGTAAAACTTTGGAACTAACCTCGGACGTTTCAAGGGCGACACTGCCCCCCTGGGTCCCGGAACAAGACTGGCCGAGGCTGTTTTACGAACTACCCACACTTATTGGTCTTGATTATCAACTAGAATATTTTGCGCACTAGGGATGTGTGTGACTGTCTACGCACTACGAGTAGGTACTCTAGCCGATACTCGGTTATGCCTACTATGTAGATGAGATTCTAAAACCATCGTCCCGATTGAAATTGGGGTATTGATTTCAATGGCTTCCCGTACTTTTCTACTATAGAAACGACGATCCGTTGGAAGGATTTAGGGTTATACAACTCAATCCAATGGTTAGGTCCAGACTCCAATAAATCAAATAAATAAATATAAATTGGAACATGTCGCAGCTGTCAAAAACGCCAGGTAAACAAGTCTGCAGTTGCAGAACATTTAATATGACTGGGGTTCGATATCTGCAATATCTCTGAAGATACCTCACATTTCGCCGTGTAATGTTGTGTACATTACGCGTTCAGAATTGCATGGGCAGTTTATGAATGAATTCATAGTACAACAGCAAAGGGATTGTAAGCTGGGTAAGCTATGTATGTACGAGCGATTTGAAGTTGTGCCTTGGGTGGACAGACAGACAGACACGACAAAACTATATAAAACAAGTGCCCTAGACAGTAGACATTATATCTCTTCATATCTAAATACCGCCCGTGTGGCGGGCGTCCCTTATAGGTAAATAAAAATTGAACGGAGTAGACCGTGTTAGGCATATTTACCCATAATCATATTTGAGTCACTTTTCTTTTATATTATTTTTTAATAATATCGGGGTTGAATTTGATTTCATTTTAAAATATTTACTCTGAAAGAACCTTCCAAAGAAGTAGGTCAATTACATGTAGCTAGATGGCGTTGTACACCGACTCACGCATTCTGTAAATTCTGTTAGCTGTCGCAGCTGTTGTGATTCTGTCAGACTGTAGTGCTGCTACTCGCCGACAGATGTCACGCTAATGCAATGTTTATCATGTTTATGTATTTTTTACACGTGATTAGATGTATACACCACCTAATTTGTAAATCAACCGTATATGTTTAGATATTTTTTATTATTCAGTGATCGTATTTAATGGATTGAATAATGAATTTCCTTTTTATATTGAACGCGTCCATAACGTCACTGGCTACAAACGTCAAAATGGTTCCACGTGATTACATAACTTCCGTCAATGGCGCTTGCTTCGCCCCTGCATTTCCTTTAGCACTGTGCGTCAGGCGCGGTGTGGAGTGTTGAACGGTGAAATAGGATTTTAAGACATGTAAGTAACCGATTTTTCTATATAATTATTCCGTGTCATACCTAAGAATAGCACGGCTTTTGGAGTAAGTCGGTATTAGGGTATTTTTAGTTAAACTTGAGGTTTTCCTTACGTAATGTGATAATGGAATTATTCTCACGTGACCTTGCCCTATATTTAAGGGGTAAGTATATAATAATTATATTATCTTGACTATTTTCACAAAATATCCTTGGAAGTTTTGAAGGCAATAGTCTTTAAGGCGCAATATATCGTTGCTAGATCCGCCCGGTTAAAAGCAGTATTGATTGACGTACATCTTCACATTTCGATAATAAGATGTTTTATCTTTATAATAATTTCATAAAGGAATTTCTCTATAATCAGTCTTAAGTTTAACCTGGACTTGAACAGTCATATTTGTAGATATAAGTTAAATTGTGACAAAAGAAGGTTAACATTGAAATTACCTAACGTTTTGACTTTGACAGCACATCTTACACGACGATCCGTATAAAGCTCATGTGAGCGCGCTTAATCGATTTGACAAATTAAAAAGAACTTTCGTTACTACATCGACGGTGATGCAAATAAACTTTTAAAAATCATTAACTTGTCTCATAAATGGATGAAATTGTGTTCACCTTATAATACTCTAGATATTTTATGTAACAATAAAAAATACACGACAATCAGTTGTTAACTATATATATAGCACAGTTTCATGTTTATTTACATTGTATTCAATTACATCACATAGTTCAAGTAATAAATAGCATATAGTTAAGATAATGAATGCAGCTTCACTGCTGAAAGGTTTTTCATACAAACTCAACTTGAGCTGATAGATTACATGCTCTGTATAAGGGCTTCTCAAACTAATACAACAATAAAACCAATTACCAAGACCTCTGAACCATTTACTTGAATATTTAACCCCATTCTGAAGTTTATATTTTGAGGTATTTGCAAGCTAGGTACTTTGTATCCTTTTGAGGTGTTAACTCTGATTATTAGTAGGTATAATAATGTGTACAATTCTATAGTCTAGTTAAGGTTGAGTGTGTATGTACAGTCTATAAACACTTTCTCATGATAAAGTTTTGTTCATGTCATTGAAATTAAACACTTTGGAACAGATTAATCGCGTTTATTAAAACCATGACCCTACGTTTCGAGGCCTTTACAGCACTCGTTTTCTCAAGGTTAAGATGATGATGATGATGATGCTGTAAAGGGCTCGAAACGTAGGGTTTTAATAAACGCGATTAATCCATTCTAAAGTGTTTAATTTCAATTAATAATAATTCCGGTAACAGAAAACCAATGACAATATTTTGTTCATGTCATTGAGAACATTGCTTGTTGCTAACTGTATTTAGGTAATTTGTATAAGTAGTAACTATACTTGCAAGAAAAAACAGCATACAGCATGTTTATGAAATCTGAAGATATACATTGAGAAACCTTGCTGCTCTTAGTTTTCTGACATTTGAGGCCATCAAGATATCAATAATGTAGCACAAAAGGTTCAGTTTCTTTTGTTGAAAAATGAGAGTGATAATTGATAAAGAACAAGTCATGTGACAATCAAGTTCTCTTAAATATAGACTTTGTTTTATCATTGTAAGATCTTAATTTGAAAATTAACGTGACTTGAGATGTTATAGGATCAATATTGATGATTAATGCATTTAAGGGTTAGATATCAATATTCTCTTCAACAGTTTATGATGTGCTTTTATTTTTTGCATTACTACTATTTTCTATACCTTCAAGATTTAAACATTGTAATGTAACGTAATTTAGAAGTCGATTGGTGTTCCAGAATAATGTTCTCCTCACTTCTGGAGGCGGCGCGCAGCTCGCCGTTCCACGGCCCGCTCACTCCCGCTAAATGTGATGCCCTCGCCGCCCCCTCACAGGTAAACTACACAAATTACAACCAGAAGCAGGATAAACTACCCGCAAAACCGTTCAACACAGAGCCTTGTACCGAGGGTGATATTGTGGGTGCGCAAATAGGTAACACTTTCGCAACCAGGCAAAATTTCGAACAATACCCCAGAAACCGACAGTACTCGCTAGGCGGGCAACGACGTGCAACTCAATGCCGCACGCCGCGAACCCGCTAGGCGGGCAAGCGGCGGACGTAGCGAAGATGCAATGCTTGCCCGCCTGGCGGGTACTTTGGCGTCGCGTGTAGGTTTATAGCTCTTGCCCGCCTAGCGGGTACGTCGGCATTTGAGTAAAGTTTACGAGTGCCCGCGTGGCGGGTACGCGGTGTAGAAAGTTAAGAAAGTGTTAGGGTGGCTAGATGTTGATGTCAACTTCACCCAGTCAATTGCTGGCCATATATGCTGCAGGATATCTGTCGGATCTGCCAATCAATGTATGGGAATTTGTCTGGCAGATGCCTGCCAAACATGCCCACTATATGGAGATCTGGCAGAATGCCCCAACGTCTATGACCAGCATCTCGCCGGGGCCAATGCCGCCCTCGAAATGTCTAGAGGTTGACTTTCAAAGTTTTACGTGAAGCTCCATTTTAGTAAATTTATAAAATCTGTGTTTATCAAAACAGTTGCTGAATATCTAAGGACATTGCATATATTTTATATTGCATTGCTTAAAATTTAATCTATTTAATGAAATCTGCCCGATGATGAGAACTCATGCCGGAGGGATGCCGCCGCGGCCGCTCGGCTGCGCCGGCGCCGCCTCGTCGCCGCGCGACGCGTGTGCGGCCGCGGCGGGGGTGCCCCGTGACCCAAGATTATGAGATCTGAGGGCTTTTTAACACTTCTCGGGAACCCACCACGCGGGTTCTATTCGTATGCGGTAGGCGTTTTCCATTGAAACACTTTAAAACTAAAATAAAATAAATTATAAACATTTATTCTCGAAATATATACAGTAAGTGTAACTTACCTAACTACCTACCTCTACCTACCTTAAATCTAAAGTAGGTCCTTGAGGATAAAACTAATGAGATGGCGATGTTTAACATCATCCCAAATGCTGTAAAGGAAAAGGACGTTAAGGTAGTTATAGTTAGTCTTTTTAGGTGAGCCCTTACGGATTAGCGTACAACAAAGCAATTGTATAAAAAAATAACATTATGTATCTATGAGGCGCCGGCGCCGAATATGTAAAAAGAAGGAACTACATTAAACTGTTTTGCCAATATCAACTCTATTCCTTAAGAAAAAAGATTAAAAATACATTCTTTCTTACGCACGTAAAATATTTCTCTCAGGTAAATTCTAGAGACCACCTGCCTTCATATCAGGACACATATATATATCATATCTTATTGCTATAACTATAAAGTCGTTGTTCAAGAAACGCTTGATGTGGCCGCTTGATTTTTTATGCAGGCAGTGGCGCTTGCGGCTTGCTAACAATAAACAAAGGCGATTTTGTAGAGTTTAAAAGGGAAATACTATGGTATACATAGTTTAACCCTTTTAGAGTTTAATTTCAATCTAATCCGAAATTTAAACCAATGGGACCTTGGAGATATATTATTTCAAACATAAAATAAACTCAAAATGGACTAAGTAGTCGCGTACATATACAAAAACGTGCAGTCCAATGAGGATTACCGCGAGTAGATTTTCCGCTAGGGGCGCTAGTGGAACGTGGGTCCTGCGGGATCATTTCAAACGTCACTTTGACAGTTCTCTCATACTGAAACAGGACCCACGCATCAGTGGCGCCGCCTGGTGAGCGACAATACGGTAGCTCCCATTGAGATTCTCTTTTTTAGAAGTTGTGAAAAAACTGTTAAAGTAACTGCATTTTGAAGGTACTGATAGTGTCTTAAGTATTGTGCCTAAAACAGAGGCTACAGAAAACTGCCGTATGCTTATTTTAGTGTGTGTTTTTACCAGGCCATGGCTGCCAACGCGGCGGACCTGGGCGACTCCTGCGAATTCGGCTCCGCCAAATACTTCGCGCTCTGCGGACTCGGAGGCATCCTGTCCTGCGGTATGTATTACATATAGTATATACAGTATTTACATATAAGACTTTTTAGACGTAAGTACAGCTCCTGACAGTTAAGAAAACCCCTTCGGGTTCTTTTGAAACGGGTCTCCCTCGACATCCCTAATATCGTTTGTCCTAAAATCAATAACAATTAATGAATCAATGAATTAGTCAGAGGACGGCTGACGCCCGCGCGCGTTCGTACCTGGTGCAAAGGTTGTCCGTCGCCATTCAGCGTGGTAACGCGGCCAGTGTGATGGGCCCTTTTGCGCCAGGGACGACTCGTGGGGGACTTTTTGACTAGGCTTAAGCTTAGTCTTAAGTTATTTTTTGTGTGTTTGTGTAGATGTTGGTCTTGTACGACTTGTTTAATATTAATGTAACTATATGGTATTTTTTGTGACAATAAATCATTTAAATCAATAACTGTTTTGTCCTAATGATGATAATCCCTAGCAATACATTGTCCTAACGATTATTTGCCATAATCGAATTATTGCCCAAAAACTACTTAACATAGAACCGAATCGCTGTTAGAAAAGTTGGTCGGGTTAGATAATAGAACCGTGACCTCACCCAGAGTCGAACCGCTAGAAAGAGTAGAAAAGTAGGTTAAAACGATGTTATAGAAAATAATATTAGGACGAGTTTAGAACAAATGATCATTATGTCAAACAGTATTAGGAAATGCAAAAATAGGATAGAAACTTTAGGAATTCCGATATAGATCCTTTCGAAACAGACGGAAGTGATACTTGTGGGAATTGGCACATGATTTAAGCGCCACACAAGTCTATGGCGCTTAAGACCTATGTTCACGAGGTCTCTCACAGACACTTTAATTACACTATTAGGTTCTTATTTATTTAAGTAGAAATAAAACGTAGGCTCATGGTGTTAATAAACGCGATTAATCCGTTCTAAAGTGTTTAATTTCAATGAACAACAATCGCGGAAACAGAAGACAATGTTAAATAAACTTGAACTGTACGTGCCTGTTATCTCGACATTATCTATCATTCAATGAAAACTAGATCCGTTAGGAGCATAAGTTTGGCACGTAAATAAAGACTGAAATGGGCTCCCATTGCGTTCTCGCGCCTCGACTGAAATGGGCACCTTTCACCCCTTGGTTAGCAATTTATATACAATAGTTTTCACAGGATTCTTTCAGTTTTGAAATACCTAACACATGAGAGATCTATGACATCTATCGATATCTAAATGTCGTTATACACAGTTAATAGTATATGCAGATGTAGTGCATAATGCTATGCCCTCGAATACACGGAAACACCCGAACGTGTCATGCTATTTCAGTCAGTGTCAGTACTAACAGTACCGAGGTCGATTGAAATAGCATGACAAATACTAGCGTTGCGTGAGCGATGCCGAGGAAATGCGAAGGAAAGTCATTATGCAGTACATCTACTCAATGGCGCTTGCGTCAAGATATTTTTAGTATCAACGTATGACGCAACGTACACCCGGCGACGCAGGCGCGCCGTACGCGCGTTACGTAAGCGTAGTATGCGGCCGTGAACTTTTGGGCGGCTGCCATCGTCAACGATGTCAGTGGTGCAAAGTCACCGTTTCAATGTTGAGATGCTCTGCTCTTGTATAACTAGGGAATACATATTATATATTTTAATGTTTTCACTTGTTTTCAACCAGTAACTGCCGGGATTGTGTTTGTATATCTCGTTCCCACGAGGCCGCTATCTTAAAGAAAAGTTGACTAAAAAAAATCGAATCTGCTTAAAAAGTAATGTTTTAAGGATTTATATAAATAAAACAAACCACAAACAGTCTGTACAAAAGTCAATTAAGTTGTTAGAATTTATTTGTAAATTCTAACAACGGTATATGTTTTATACCGTTGTTAGCTTATATGTTTTTATATTTTAGTCAATATTGAGTGCGAAAGACACAACAAAATTTAACAAATTAAAAAACGAGACCATTTTGTGCTTCCAAGTATACGCATATACCCGCTTCTTGATGATACGAGTAATGTTTAGGAGATGTGGTGTGTGGATACGGATTATAATGCTATAAAAGAAAAGATCCCCTAATCTCATATTTGAAAAAACATTCAAAACTCAAGGTCATACTTTGCTCCACTAGTGGATAAATTGCGTTTTTCCGCGCTATCATTTATGGATAAAAGAGCGCTTTCCGAGCTAGTGATGTGAAAAAATATTTACGACCTCGCGTGCCTTGTCAAGTCTCACCCGTGGCTTGTCAAAACATGTGTACCTAGACTACCTATTGATATTTTGACCTTAAAATAAAATAGTTAAGGATTTCCGCAATGGCAGACACCCAATTCGGGCCTCTCACAGGCGGAATAATAAGAAGCTATAAGAAAGAAATACTATAGTGCTATATAGAAGTTATAGATTATAATTAAACACTAGTACGGATTAATCGCGTTTATGAACACCGTGACCCTAGAGTCAAACTTAAAAGTGTTATTTTAAACGTGAAGCTTCTATGAAATTATGACGTTAACAACGAAAATAAAGTAACTTTGCTATTCCGCCAAAAGTGCTAGTCAATTAGTGTCAACCCGTTATACCTACTTGCGTATTTTCCCTTAGGTCGCATGGTCCGATTGACAAGTCCGATCAATCGGAATACGAATAATTTTTTTTCCTGTTGGCTCGATTGATCGGACTATAAGGACTTCTCAAATCCTGTCAGTCCTACTATCGGAGTAATGGGATTTTAAAAGTTCGCCTAGTTCGATCGATCGAACCACGAGGTCGTTTTTTCTTCCTGTTGGATCGATTGATCGGACATAACCGTAGACTTGATATTTTGCTAAGTCAAGCTCACGATTGCTACGCGGTTGAAGTAGGGTAGGAAGGGGCATGTTGAGCAGGCGGCAGGAGCAAAACTACTCACGCTACATGGGAACACCGAATGGCGGAAAGTTAGGTCCAAGTGAGGGGAATCTATTTCACTAATATCACATAAATTTCTGTGACAAGTATTTACTAATGAACGTTGAATTCTGATTATGAGTTTGATTGTTATGTATATGTGTAACTAAATTTATATGAGGAAATAGAAAAAAAAATGATTAGTTTATCAGATAAATGTTATCTCTATCTCTGATCAATTTACCCCATACCTATGCTCAACTTACCTCACTATAGGATTATGTTGAGCAATTCTGACTTTGATTAGTTTAGAGCAAATACTTGCTAAATAATGCATGATACAATAAAACATATCAGGGGATATTTATAGCCAGATAAATTTCCTAGCAATCAAAGCGAGTTTAATTTTTCTGGCGCAAACCATTAAGAAAATATTCCAAAACTGCTCAATGTGCCCCGCTCTACCCTACTCCCGATGCCATATTTGCAAAAAGCCATGATGTTATCGAAATACAACTTTTACCTGCCACCAAATTCCCGAATGTGCCGCGAACATATGGATGCCGAAAACTGGGACTCTATCATTAACGCTAGCACTGCTGTCACGAGTTTCACCGAAATTCACACATCAGACATACTCGTAGTACAAATACATAAGAGTGTTCTGCAGTTAGCACAAATCACTGTAGCGTCTGTCTTAGAGTAAAAATAAACGATTATCAAAGAATATGCCTATTATTTCAATATATAAAATTTACTAATTCTAATTCACACCGAAAACAGGCTAAATCCATGAGCGGTTTTTAGAGAATAAGGGCTCTTAAGATTATTTGTTAGATCTTTCCCTCGAAATCACTATTTCGTGGTAGTAAAATTCCGCGTCGAAAGGGAGAAAACACTTTTGAGATGTTGGTAGATTACAAAATTAACCATAAAACTTCCGGTCGGACAAACAGGAAAAATAAAAATTGTGTGATCGGATTATGAGGATTTTTCAAGCTCTCGCGGTTTGACCGATCGAACTAAACGAACTTTTACAATCCCATTACTCCGATAGTAGGACTGACAGGATTTGAGAAGTCCTTATAGTCCGATCAATCGAGCCAACAGGAAAAAAAATTATTCGTATTCCGATTGATCGGGCTAGTCAATCGGACCATGCGACCTAAGGGCGTATTTTTTTGCATGCAATTAATGTTACCATGAAATAAATACGCAAATAGATATAACAAACCACCAACAATATAAAACTCGACACGTGTTTCGCCTCTACGAGACATCCTCGGGAGGTGGCGGCGTCCGACGAGTGAACTTCACTTACTTCATTTTGAAGTAGATGTAACGGGTTGGCACTAATTGACTAACACGTTTGGCGGAATAGCAAAGTAACATTATTTTCGTTGTTAATATGGAATTTCGCAAACTAACGCATGATTCAATAAATTAATTATGACGTGTACTTAACACTTTCTCATTCTATGCTATCAAAATCTAGGAAACTTAGCATAGACTGAATCTACGTGTCGAGCCCTTTACAGCACTCGTTTTCACAGGGTTAAGATACGAAATGTCTATCATCGAAATGCAGGGTCATGGTGTTAATAAACGCGATTAATCCGTTCTAAAGTGTTTAATTTCAATGAATAACAATCGCGGTAACAGAAGACAATATTAATGTTCTTAATTAATCCGATTTGAATATACATACAACGTGTTTTCGAGCAATTGCTTTACATTCAAGGGTACATTCTTTAGCTTAAATTAAGTTAATTTCTCAATGGGATTCTAATTAGCTCCATTTAGAAAATAACTACTAGTTTAATTTTATCTCATATGGTATTTGCAAGTGTGTAAACGGAGTATGAGTATTCGACATGACATTGATACGTCATAGTTGTCACTTACTTGGTAAAGTCAATTCTAATGCCCGTTTTACATTAGCTGTTGATGAAACATGTAATTATTTTGTATCAGAAAAAAAAACGAATTTAATAAAACTAACTATGCCATTCTGTTTCGTTAATTATACCAAGCCACATGACGAAGTTAAAGCAAATGTTCCAGAACATCCTGTATATATAATCAGAGTATTGCTCTGCTCCTAGTAAACACCACACTTATTATTAGCTTATTCCTGATAAGCAAGAATGCCAGCCGATAACTGGCTATAATAATCCAAGCGTTCAATCACTGGCAAGGTTAGATACGTTATCTGCAGACTTCTTTATATTCGGGGCACGCAATCAACGTAAAATTATAAACGTTTCGAACCAATTCAAATTAAACACTTTAGAAAGGATTAATCGCGTATATGGGCATTTTCATAAAAAATGGTTCCTAGATTTTCCATACAAAAAAAAAAACATTCCGTAATGGCCCATACAAAATGTATGAAAAAAATGCGCTACGAAACTCACCTAGTAAAAGGGACACTTTATATTTTTTTAAATCAATAGTACTCGTGATTCTGATTATAAAAAACCCAATACTTCCTATATTTAAAAAAAAAGGAAATGTACACTTTTTTTAAATACCCATATTGTTATTGTCATTTATTTCAGATTGGAAATTACATGTTATTTATAGTTATGTCCTTAAATATCACGAATTCACAAAAAGATCGTCAAGTGTATAATACAAACAGAACAATATATATGTCGCAGAGTGACAACAGTGGCGCCGCACGTGACAAATTTTAGAACTTGTAGTTACGCCGGCGCCATTACTTTTGATTGTTGATTGTCATGTCTCGTAACGCCATCTATTGATAGAGTTTAGAAACGTCAAGTGATTTAGCTTGGGTGCGGTCGACGCAGAACTAGCGATGGTTGAGTTGTCAAGGTGGGCCAACCGGTCATACCTGACAGTTGACGTTTTGACTGGGAGTTAGTGAAAGATGGAGGCATGGCCGCCAGTCTGATTTGAGCGCTGGTTCGTGACGAACGTCTTGCTAGTTCTGCGACGAACACACCACGTTTCTAACCAAAGATTATTAAATCCGACTGTATCGTCGTAATCATTTAATATTTTGTTCGGATATTGATTGTGAATAATAAATAGACACCAGAACTTAAAGGTTTGGATCTTATTTCGTGATTTCCATCATGCACGAACCAAGTGACGGTATATAACCACGTTTCTAACCAAAGATTATTAAATCCGACTGTATCGTCGTAATCATTTCATATTTTGTTCGGATATTGATTGTGAATAATAAATAGACACCAGAACTTAAAGGTTTGGATCTTATTTCGTGATTTCCATCATGCACGAACCAAGTGACGGTATATAACCACGTTTCTAACCAAAGATTATTAAATCCGACTGTATCGTCGTAATCATTTCATATTTTGTTCGGATATTGATTGTGAATAATAAATAGACACCAGAACTTAAAGGTTTGGATCTTATTTCGTGATTTCCATCATGCACGAACCAAGTGACGGTGAAACCCCGGAGCAGGGTCCGACATATATATTAACACCATGATCCTAGGTTTCGAGCCCTATACAGCACTCGTCACAGGGTTAAGATGATGATACAATTGACATTGTGCCTGTTAGCTGTAAAAGCCTAAAGAAGATTTCCAATGATTATAAAGAATACCAATTGTTCCTACTGAACAAACTTGTAGACAAACCATGTATGAGTTATTTCTACTTACTTAAAAACTATATTCTCTACAAAACATATGTACAACATATTTTTTCTTACAGGTATTACGCACACAGCTGTTGTACCACTCGATCTGGTCAAATGCCGTCTGCAGGTAATATATATATATATTAAAAACATTATCAACTAAGTCCCGCAGTAAGCTCAAGAAGGCTTGTGTCACGGGTACTCAAACAACGATATATATATAATATACAAATACATAGAAAATATCCATGACTCTGGAACAAATATCTGTGTTCATCTTGATGTAGAGATGTAGATGTATAGTAGGGACGCCCGGCCGGATACAGGCGGGCTGTCGAGCACTTCGCGCGTTCATTCAGCCCATTTCCCTGGAGTTTAAGCTGCAGGTTACTGTCCCGGCTGCCTTCCCATTATACATTCTTCTTCAAATCTTCTCGTTTTCCTGCAGAACAGGACATCTTTAAGTTCGCCATCCTTTAGTTCGGTTTCTAGTAGTGTATCTTTGCCGAATATGCTACACCGTGCTGCCGCATACATAGCACATTCAGCCAGCACATGCTTACTGAATACTGGTTTTCTCCATACCGCAGTGCGGACAGGATGGGTCCCTACTTACACCTAAGATCTTGAGATGTCCTGTGTTCATCTTACAAATAAATGCCCTCACCGGGATTCGAATCCAGGACCATCGGCTTAGCAGACAGAGTTACTATCATATAGGCTAGGAGGCCGTCTATAAAAGTGGGATAGCTCGGAGTTGCCATTCTACCGTTAGTCATCTTTAAACAATTCTTATCAAATTTCAAATATTTGGTTTGTTTTTAGGTGGATGCCGACAAGTACAAGAATGTGGTGACCGGCTTCAAGGTGTCCGTGAAGGAGGAGGGCATGCGGGGGCTGGCCAAGGGCTGGGCTCCCACCTTCATCGGGTACTCCATGCAGGTACATAATGGCAATATCCTTTATAACACTATTCATTTTTATTTCGCTAAAATTTTTGCATTCTCTTCTGTTTGACCTTAAATTACCTATACAACGTGTTTTTGAGCAATGAGGATTACGGCGAGTCGATTTTCCGCTAGGGGCGCTGTGGAACGTGGGTCCTGCGGGAACATTTCAAACGTCACTTTGACAATTCTCTCATATTGACACAGGACCCACGCATGAGTGGCGCCGCCTGGTGAGCGACAATACGGTAGCTCTCATTGCTTTAAATTCAAGGGTGCATTCTTTAGCTTAAATGAAGTTAATTTCTCCAAAGACACCGGTATTCTAATTAGCTCCATTTAGAAAATAACTAGGTATCTGCATGTGTGTAAACGGAGTATGAGTATTCGACATGACAATGATATGTCTTAGTTGTCACTTACTTGGTAAAGTTCATTCTAATGCCCGTTTTACATTATAGGTTGATGCAACATGTAATTATTTTGTATAAGAAATTTAAAAAAATTCTGTTCCCTTAATTATACCAAGCCACATGAAGTTAAAGCAAATGCTCAAGAACGCCCTGTATAAAAACAACACAAATGATTATAATAAAATACCGCCTGTTCCTACTGAACAACTATGTAGACAACATTTCCATGAGTCCCTTCACACGTGCCCCCCCTCCCCCCACCGCCGCGCCCTCTAATCCGCCTCTGCCTGCAGGGTCTCTGCAAGTTCGGGCTGTACGAGGTGTTCAAGGTTGGGTACAACAACCTGCTGGACGAGGAGACGGGCTACACGTACCGCACGCTCGTCTACCTCGCCGCTTCAGCGTCGGCTGAGTTCTTCGCTGACATCGCGCTCTCACCGCTAGAGGCCGCTAAGGTACACTACAATTCATTATAGTAAGAAGACCCGTACAGTCAAGTGCAAAAATATGGTTCGACATAATCGACTCATAAATATGGTACTACGCTCTTATTACACCGGCATAAGGTGCTATAGGACATATTTTTGAGTAAGATGTGCACCACCACATTAAATGCATGTCCGACTGGGCCGCCTTTATGAAAAATGGTGTTGAATAATGTGCACAATGTATGTTGTTGTTAGGGTGTTTGTGTTGTGGTTTGTATTTCTGGGATACTCGCCGTCGCTATCCGTATACAACGTACTGAGCACCGTCGAAACTGGTTTGCCAAGCAATTATACAATGTGTGTTGGTTGCAGGTCCGCATCCAGACCATGCCCGGGTTCGCCAGCACGCTGCGCGAGGCGTGGCCCAAGATGGTCCAGAACGAGGGCTACGGGACCTTCTACAAGGGCCTGGTGCCGCTCTGGGGCCGCCAGATCCCCTACACCATGATGAAGTTCGCCTGCTTCGAGAAGACGGTGGAACTGCTCTACAAGGTAAGGCGTGGCCCAAGATGGTCCAGAACGAGGGCTACGGGACCTTCTACAAGGGCCTGGTGCCGCTCTGGGGCCGCCAGATCCCCTACACCATGATGAAGTTCGCCTGCTTCGAGAAGACGGTGGAACTGCTCTACAAGGTAAGGCGTGGCCCAAGATGGTCCAGAACGAGGGCTACGGGACCTTCTACAAGGGCCTGGTGCCGCTCTGGGGCCGCCAGATCCCCTACACCATGATGAAGTTCGCCTGCTTCGAGAAGACGGTGGAACTGCTCTACAAGGTAAGGCGTGGCCCAAGATGGTCCAGAACGAGGGCTACGGGACCTTCTACAAGGGCCTGGTGCCGCTCTGGGGCCGCCAGATCCCCTACACCATGATGAAGTTCGCCTGCTTCGAGAAGACGGTGGAACTGCTCTACAAGGTAAGGCGTGGCCCAAGATGGTCCAGAACGAGGGCTACGGGACCTTCTACAAGGGCCTGGTGCCGCTCTGGGGCCGCCAGATCCCCTACACCATGATGAAGTTCGCCTGCTTCGAGAAGACGGTGGAACTGCTCTACAAGGTAAGGCGTGGCCCAAGATGGTCCAGAACGAGGGCTACGGGACCTTCTACAAGGGCCTGGTGCCGCTCTGGGGCCGCCAGATCCCCTACACCATGATGAAGTTCGCCTGCTTCGAGAAGACGGTGGAACTGCTCTACAAGGTAAGGCGTGGCCCAAGATGGTCCAGAACGAGGGCTACGGGACCTTCTACAAGGGCCTGGTGCCGCTCTGGGGCCGCCAGATCCCCTACACCATGATGAAGTTCGCCTGCTTCGAGAAGACGGTGGAACTGCTCTACAAGGTAAGGCGTGGCCCAAGATGGTCCAGAACGAGGGCTACGGGACCTTCTACAAGGGCCTGGTGCCGCTCTGGGGCCGCCAGATCCCCTACACCATGATGAAGTTCGCCTGCTTCGAGAAGACGGTGGAACTGCTCTACAAGGTAAGGCGTGGCCCAAGATGGTCCAGAACGAGGGCTACGGGACCTTCTACAAGGGCCTGGCGCTTTTTTTTACATTGTGCAATTATAAAAGCTTAAAAGTGGCATAATGGATGTCACGGTGCAGAAAATAAACCTCAATTATTAATAGGAAGTAAACCTTAAAAATAAATAATCAACTAAAAAGATTCGGTTCTCCTGGTAAGGTACCCATCACGCAGGCAGCATTCCCGTGCTGAATTGCGATTGCAAGCCTAGGGTCACCTGTTGCCTCTCTCAGCCTCTTGCTGGTTGCTAATGATTATTAGTAAATAAGACGGCCTCCTAGCCTAGTCGGTAGTGACGCTGCTTTCGAAGCAGGAGGTCCCGGGTTCGAATCCTGGTCAGGGCATTTATTTGTGTGTTCATCACGAATGATTATTCCTGAGTTATGGATGTTTTCTATGTATTTAAGTATTTATATGTATCTATCTATTATATATATCGTCGTCTAGTACCCACAACACAAGCCCTCGGGTTTACTGCGGGACTTAGTCAATTTGTGTAAGAATGTCAATGAATTTGTGAATGAATAATTTTAAGGGTCTCCCTCTTAATGTATTTAAATCTCAACCAGGGACCGGTCAACCTCTTCCTAGGCAAAAGCCATTGAATGGCTTAGCCGTTCATTAAATAGCCCGAATCCACATGCCTACCACTTGAATTGCTTTCCCATTCATTTGACTTAGCTGTAGGAAGGGGTTTCCCTTTCGCGGTCACTTGAATGTAGGAAAGGGCTTCCCTTTCTTTCAATAAGCTTTTGGAACGGCTCAATTGTTTATTGAATAGCCGACAAGCCTTGCTTAGCATCAGGAACGGGTTTCCCTTTGCTATCCTAACCTTGAAATATATAAGTACCTATTTCGACCTGATTTCGTTTCATTAGGCGGGGTTATTTTTGACTTGAGTCAGCCACTAAGGTCACTGACTTTTGGCGGTCCGTAGAAGTCGTATAGCCTTTAATAGTTTGGTCTTGGTCTACGTACGACAAAGTGTCCGATATCATAGTGATAACATGAGTCAAGTATTTTAAAATATTTCACCGTGTGTAGTGAGTCAGCTCCGGTGATTTTCGGGTCAACAATGTGTGCGGGAAGCGGGCGGATGAGGATTCCCTCACAAACTCTGTACAGATTGTGAGGTCTATTTTTGGGGCTGTCAAGTTATAGTATTTTGATACGAGAATTAATAAAATAGGTAGGTACGCCATTTTAGAACGTGATTTCTCAGGAAATCAGTATTTGTGACTGCGACGAGTTCCTAAATGAATAGTATGGTCGAAATTTCAAAATATTGTAAAAACTGTTGGAATTTTAGATTTTGTAAGGTTTACTTCGATTTGGATTAAAATCGATATCTGACGATGCAGTAGGGTCCATAATATGAATCCATAGTCAAAATTGTTAAGGGGCTACCCGGCATATTTCACTGTTTTTAAAGTGAATAGGCTTTGTTCAGCTCCAAGCACAACGCTTGAAAAATATATATAATGTAGCTAGGTATTTGGTCTACATTTGGTTCCACTAAATTGTCGAAAAACATAATACATCAAGAGAAAAAAAAATAACCGTAAACCCTTTTTTCTACCTTAAATCTGTATCTACTCCCTTATTATGCGTCGTAAGTACAAGAAACTAAGACAAGCATTTTATATTTATGTTTACTTTAAACGCATCCACTGATTTTTGGATAGGTTTTGTACTTTTCGAGAAAAAGCTATTACACGCATTTTTCCGAAAACGCCGGCTCGAGATGCCTGCGCGGGCGACGGGGGCCAGTCGTAAAAGATGGCACTAGTAGTTTATAGGGTTGCGTCCTAGTACAAGCAGCTCTTCCTAGGTGACGACTTATGCTTATAACCGGTATTGTATAACCGGTGAGGAAAGGAAGCGGTAGGGGAAGAAAGCTCAAATCGCCGAGGTCATTGGGATAGGGGACGGCCTTAAATAATTTCAACACCGACGCCATGTTGGATTTTGTAAGATTAACTCCGATTTGGATAAAAATCGATATCTGATGATCCGGCGGGGTCCTTAAGAATAATTCAGAGTCAAAATTGTAAAATATTGTAAGAACCGACGCCATCTTGGATTTTGTGTGATAAACTCCGATTTTGATAAAAATCGATATCTGACGATCCGGTGGGGTCCATAACATGAATCAATTAGTCATAATTGTTAAATAATGTCAACAGTGACGCCATATTGGATTTTGTAAGATTAACTTCGATTTGGATAAAAATCTATATCTGACGATCCAGTAGGGTCCATAATATGAATCCATAGTCAAAATTGTTAAATAATTTCAACACCGACGCCATGTTGGATTTTGTAAGATTAACTCCGATTTGGATAAAAATCGATATCTGATGATCCGGCGGGGTCCTTGAGAATAATTCAGAATCAAAATTGGAAAATATCGTAAGAACCGACGCCATCTTGGATTTTGTGTGATAAACTCCGATCTTGATAAAAATCGATATCTGACGATCCGGTGGGGTCCTTAACATTATTCGATAATCGAAATTCAAAAGTTACCTACTTAATTCTTCCTCTAGTTAAATCAAAATCGTACAGAAATTTAATTGACTTTATTTTGCAGTATCCGATGTAATTGGGACCGAGACTTGTTCGGATGATCAGAGGTTCGGATACCTACTCAAAATATGAGGTTTTTGGGACAATTTCAACCAAAAACTACACCATGTTACAAAAAAGTTATAGTTCCTTGTGCCCCGAACCTTGAACCCGAACAAGTGCTATTGAACTCACTGGAGCTCACCGGGATCATAAGATATCATTTTTAAGCGCACTGGTGTTAAACTTACAAAATCCAAGATGGTGCCGTTTCTGTAAGATTACATAATTTTCACTATAGGTTCTTGTATGGAGCCCGCTAGATCGTCTAATTTTAATTTTTATGCAAATCGGAGTTTTTCTACAACAAGGTCCAAGATGGCGTTGGTGTTGACATTATTTTACAATTTTGAATTTATATTCATTTCATGGAGCCCGGATCGTCAGATATCGATTTTTATGCTAATCGAACTTCAACTTACAAAATTCAAAATATTCCAAAATAGCATCAAATTTTATAATATTCTGTAATTTTGCCTATAAATTCATGTTAAGCACCCCGCCGGATCCTCAGATATCGATTTTTATCCAAATCGGAGTTAATGTCACAAAATCCAAGTTGGCGTCGGTTTTTACAATATTTACCCTAGATTCATTTTATGGTCCCCACCGGATACTCAGATTTTTATGTTACTCTAATTTCAACAAACAAAATCCAAGATGGCATCAAATTTTACAATAATCTATAATTTTGCCAATAGAAGTTATGGAGCCCGCCGCATCCTCAGATATCGTTTTTTATGCAAATCGGAATATTTCTTATAAAATCCAAGATGGCGTCGGTTTTTACAACATTTTACAATTTTGACTCTAGAAGTCTAGATTCATGTGATATCGATTTTTATCCAAATCTGAGTTAAGCTCACAGAATCCAAGATGGCGTCGCTTTTTGTAATATTTTACAATTTTGATTCTGGATTCATGCTAAGGACGCTGCCGAATCGTCAGATATCGATTTTTATCAAAATCGGAGTTAATGTTACAAAATCCAAGATGGCGTCGGTTTTGCAATATTTTACAATTTTGACTCTAGATTCATATTAAAGATTCCGCCGGATCTTCAGATATCGAATTTTATCTAAATCGGAGTTAATCTCACAAAATCCAAGATGGCACTTATTTTTACAATAGGTACCAAATGTAAAATGTTTATTTTGTTACATTTGAAATTCCGAGAAATCACCACCTAAAAAATCTAATTTGTCGCAAGAAAAAAAAAATTAAACGTCAGTGTCACGAAATATTTGTGACAGCCCTGATCTTCGAACAAGCCAAGACGCCGAACGACTAGGTTCTATGAACCTTGTCCACTGTATAGAGTCCTTACATTGTGGTTTTAATCTGAAAAATCATGCCGGTAAAACTATTGATGCACTTGTTGTTGATAGTTTGCTGATCCGGACAGAAATGACAAATAATAATAAAAATTCAGACAATTCCTTTAGAAATATTGAAGTCGGTTGAAAATCAAAATATACACAAACGCAACACGGACACGCAACAAAACGACGCAACATACACGCGCCCTTTGCCACACGCAATTAAACCTTATTACTATTTGATAAGTTACTTTTGATTGCAATGCGACGGCGGCTAGCGGCATTATCAAAGAACGTCAACGCTTGCCGATATACCGCGCTAAACGCCAACAACGTAAATACTGTAATATTGCTCTTATTTCATTTGATACAAGGATCAAAATGGCTTAAGCGTTATAAGGGAAACCCCTTCAAGAGGTTAGCAGTTCGAACGACTTTTTAAGCGCTAAGCAAAGGGTATTAACTATCCGTTTGCTATACTGATATCCGTATTAAAAGTCGTTTAATAAGCCTTATGAAGGGGTTTTAAGCGGGAACGGCTTTGGTTAGCAAAGTCGAACGAAATACCCTTTCAAAAACCCTCGAAGGGGATACGGGACCGGTCCCTGATCTCAACTTTATCGTTGGCTTAAAAATAAGATATTTTACGATATAGATGACCTGTTTTGCATGTAATAGTATTAAGTAGTATTTAGATAGATATAAGTGTACATTTGCACGCTATACTTACTAGCAAAATATGTTAAGTCCAGGAATATTTTACTCAAACCATCTTATTGTACCATATTTTAAGCAAATAAGGAATATTTGAATTTGTCCTAAAAAAAAAATGTTGTGTGTTCAGTTCGTGGTGCCGAAGCCGCGCGCGTCGTGCTCGAAGGGCGAGCAGCTGGTGGTGACGTTCGCGGCCGGCTACATCGCCGGCGTGTTCTGCGCCATCGTCAGCCACCCCGCCGACACCGTCGTCTCCAAGCTCAACCAGGTGCGTGCCGCTGCCAAGGGACTGTGACGATCCTTGCCTGCCGCTCCAGCGGACCCGGCCTCCCTGAGCCCTGCCGGCTGCCATAAACCGCTTAAACTATATTTGTTTATTATAAAGTTTACAATTGTATCTTAACAGCTAGGGCCACGGCGATACGAATTGGGATACAGTAACACATTTTTTTTTAAATATTGTTTTCAAAACAACAAAAAAAAGAAAAGGGTTCCGCCACGTAGTGACGATGTCACCCTCGTTGATGAGATCCATGTATATATTACGTTTCTTAAATCTATTGTCTCTTCGACCCTATTACTAAAATAATTTTAAGAATGTATATACAAAGAGTACAAAAGTATTTACACGACGATAACAGTAATATCACATAATAGTACTTACAGGCATCTCACACTCCATCACTCTCTTACACTCCGTCACCAGTCGCCCGATCTCATTTGTGACCTTTTCACGCTAAAGGTACCACATCGGTTATTGATAAGACTACTGTCATAAATAATCACTTAAAAATCAACAACCGACAATATAGTACCTTTAACCTGCAAACACCTCATTTTTTTTATAGTTTACAGTTCCATAACATTTTTTTTCCATAGTAAATCCCCTTTAGGGATGAAAATCTCCAAATGCTGAAAACACTTTTCTTATATTTAATTAAGGAGTCCATTAACATAGTTTCAAGTCTCTTACGTAACATTTTTCTCCCTTCCAATACAAACTTTTTTTAATTTTACAATGATTCCGAGGCCGAAAACTCGGGTTTGCCATAACCACTTCATTACATTGAAATTAAACACTTTAGAAACACTTTAGTTAACAAAAAAAAGAACTACCTTTTTTGATGCAAGGCAAAATGTATCAATGAGGATTACCGCGAGTCGATTTTCCACTAGTGGCGCTAGTGAAACTTGAGTCCTGTGGGAACATTTCAAACGTCACTTTGACAACTCTCATACTGACACAGGAGCCATGCATGAGTGGCGCCGCCTAGTGAGCGACAATACGATAGCTCCCATTACATGTACTAATTTCAGAATTATGCCTGGATGCCAACATTAACCTCTTTTGGAGCATTGTACGAAAGTGTCGCTTGCGAGATCCGATTTATCTAATACTTCTGAAACAGCTAAGAAAGTGATTTTGTGTCAGATGATATTTCATGACTTTGCCAACAATTTGGAAGTATATTCTCGAGTACAGATTTGATTGAATTAGCTGCCATAGACGAAAGCGTCACGTAAGCGACATTCTGGTGTAATGCACCTTTTCAAGATAAAAGGTCAATATTAAGTAATGTCACTCCTGTTAGTTATAGCTGGGAGGATGGACAACCCCATCTTAGCTCACTGGATGTCTGTGCACGTTACTTCCAATTATAACTATACATTCCACTGACAAGTTATTAAAATTAGAATAAGCTTTAGCTTTACTAACATAATATGGATTAATTTTCGAAATAAACGTCATTCATTCAATGTGTTGTTGACAGGACAAGACCGCGACCGTCGGCTCCATCGTATCCAAGCTCGGCTTCGCCGGCGTGTGGAAGGGGCTCGGGCCCAGGATCATCATGATCGGTACCCTCACCGCGCTGCAGTGGTTCATCTACGACGCCGTCAAGGTAAACGTGATAGCCTCTCACCCAGTGTACTATATATAGGACAGGACCAGGCCCCAAACGATAACAGTATGGGGTTTTTCAAAAAAGAAGTGTACAATATTTTAATGGGTCGGCAACACGCAAGTGACGCCCCTGGAGTTGCAGGCGTCGGTAACCGCCTTCCATCCGGCGGGCCGTATGCTTGCTGGCTACCGACGTGGTATTAAATAAAAAGTTGGAAATTAACGTTATCAACAAGCGAGAAAGTGGAGCTATTTACTACTCGATCACATATTTAGATTGTAATTTGTTTCCTCAATGATTAATACACAAACCAATTGTTCCTACCGACAACTCTGTGGACACTATCACTATGAGCCATTGTCTGCGGCTCGCATACTACCCAAAAGCCTACAGAAACTACAAAATAATTATTTTTCCAGGTCTGGCTCCGCATGCCGCGACCCCCGCCAGCCGAGATGCCCGAGTCCATGCGCAAGAGGCTCGAGGCCGAAGGCAAATTGTAAAAAACCTAATGTACTAAATAAAGGACAAGACTTAGTACTTTAGGCCTCGCGATGACCGGATACAATTTTTTTAAGTAAACTGTTTAAAGCGAGGCATATGTATTTGTGTTGTTTTCTATTATTTAGTATTAGGTTTAAAACCACAATTCGTGTATCTCGCTTTGAATAAACCTTTACAATGGTTTAGATTTTAACAACTGTCAGTTTATTAAAAAAAACACCGGAACATCGCGCCGAGGATTCCATACCACGCTGTATTAATAGACCCGATGTGATTATAATAATTACCAAGTTGCAGTATAAGTGAACGATCATGTTAATTTATTTTTAAATAAATTATATTTTTATTTATTCCGTTTATTTTGATGCGCTGCGCGTTTATGTAAGTAGTTGATCGTTGAATGAAAAACGGTAATAAAAATTCATCTCAATATGATATTGTTTCAATTTTACTTACACGTGTTCATCAACTATGTCTTGCCACTCCTTGCCATGGTTACGGTATCTTAGCTCACTTTTAAAATCACGGTTTTATGGCATTCAAATGCACAAAACATGTTTTTTTGGTAGCTACATTACTTTTCCATGATGGGCCATTTACCAAGCATGTCAGTAGAACATGCTACAACGTTTCTTCTAACAAACTGTGCTGCATTTGTCCCCTGGCCGACGGGACAGAATAACAAGAAATAATTGATTCACCCAATCCTATTTTTTTCAACGACGGTAGACGACACCTATATCATGAAGACTATCATGATACTGAGCCAGTGTACTTTTGTATCGTCTCATGTGGACACAACGCTATCTTAATGGCTTTGATAATGCATTAGAAAGAGGAAATGAGCAGGGTGTCCACTCGCTGCGTTTTCAAAGCTAGTTACGTGTAAAAATATCTGGTAAAGGGAACTAGATCTTTTTCCCCCGTAGTCGTTCTTAATTACAAAATCATACGTTTATAAATTGATTGATGCAAATGAAATGTTTGAACTTTAGTTCCTTATAAATAACCCAACGAAATAGTTTGGACGAATTCGAAGTTTAAACCTCGATAAAAGTTGATAGAGGGCGCGACGCTAACTTTGCAATGATTTTGGCACACTTGGCAGACGTATGCAAATACTATACGTCACGTAAACCTTGGCAGGAAGTATAATTATATGTGGAATGTGCATTTGCATACTTAAAGAGATATGATTGTATGAATTTTAGTCTTTCAATGATGATCTGTCATTTCATTTCATACATACATAAGTATAAACAGACGAAAAACTTTATAGCGTCGATATAGAGGTTTATTCGCCGCTTCAAGGGACCGTAGACCCGTGTATAGTGTGTATGGTATTCATTTCAACTTGCTATCTCTACGAGTTCCGGAGATAAAGGATCTTGGCAGACAGACAGACCAACAACAGTGATCCTATAAGGCTTCCGTTTTTCCTTTTATGCTCAAAAAGGCTTGTGATGTGATGTGGATACTAGACGACGAAATATATAAATACTTAAATACATAGAAAACATCTATAACACAAAAAAATGCCCTGACCAGGATTCGAACGCGGAACCTCCTGCTTCGTAGGCAGAGTCACTACCGCCTAGGCTAGGAGGAGTGTAATATGAATCGGAATTTCCTATACCACGAAAATCGAACGATTGCGGGTTTGTATCTCCATCTCTACCACACTTGCATATTGGAGTGACAATAGTTATTTATTATACAAGAGGGCAAAGTTGCTGTTTAACTCTCGGGCTTATATTGAGACCCGAGCAAGCGAAAGATTCCAAAATTGAGCCACGAGCGTAGCGAGTGATTCAATAACTGGAATCTTGAGCTTTACGAGGGTCTCAAGGCACGAGAGTTGAACAAACTTTGCCGCCGAGTGTAATACAACATTTTTCCCCTCACTATTGAGAGGAAAATAAAGAATACGTACGATTACAAATCTTATCCACATGTCCTTGAGTTATCTTGAAGAAACCATCAAAATATTGCCAGCAGCTTACCAAGTGCGGGATAAGACTTGACCAATTTTAGGTGTGACCTCCGATTGTGCATATTTACTAATGGGCATACCTATAGGACTCACTTATACTGGACCAGTGATAAAAAATAGATTACTTTGCCCCACATGTGGATAAAATGCGTTTTCCATGCCAGTTTTAAAGGACAAAACAGCGCTTTCCGAGCTAGTGAGGGGAAAGGACGTTTTCCCGTCTATGCTAATTTTCGATGTTCGCGGTAGGCATGCTGCTCAGTCAGAGATAACATCAAGCTGAATCTATCAACACCGGTATAGCCGTTTCTAGTACGAAACAGAGTCTCTCTGTTTTTTTTTTTTTTTTTTTTATGCTATAGGGGGCAAACGAGCAAACGAATCACCTGATGGTAAGCGATTAACGTCGTCCATGGACACCCGCAACACCAGAGGTGTCGCAAGTGCGTTGCCGGCCTTTAAGGTGGGAGTACGCTCTTTTCTTGAAGGTTTGAAGGTCGTATCGGTCCGGAAACACCGCTGGCGACAGTTCGTTCCACAGTTTAGCTGTGCGAGGCAGGAAGTTTCGGGAAAAGCGCACAGTTGAGGACTGCCAACCATCTAAATGGTGAGAGTGGAAATATTGCGGTTTCTAAGAACTCATAAATATTTCTCGTTTAAGGTAGGTAATCGTACGAGCGAACGAAGCGAGTGAGTTCTCCCAATCTATTTGGACAATTCGTTTGTTTGTAAGTATGTTTGTTCGACGATTACTAGAGTAGAGTCAACTATACATAAATATATGTATAGAGACAAACTGCCAAAAATATGTACAGGACTTTATTGACTGAACTTTAAGATCGTGCAGGGACTTTTCAGAAAAAAGTGCACCCTTTTAATGAAAATGGGTCCTCAATTTTCCATACAATTTTTTTTTGTCAGGTTTGCCCAAATCACAGGTGTGCCCACAGGAGTATTACAATTAGGACCCACCTTTCTGCAATCGATGCGACACTCCGGGCAGGTCCAAGAGTCCTTTTCCTCCAGTGTGAGCTTTTTATTACTGTTGGTAACACATTTCTGATGGTATAGTTTGCCACAAAGTTCGATTATGCAGTGCAGGAATTCTTTACCCACAGCAGCTCCTCGAGGCACCCGTGACAAATCATCTCAGCACTGTCGAGCCTTACAATAGAAGCCATTTTCACTAGTAGGTAGTAAGTAAGTGTACCGGGCAACAGAAGCGCAGAGCAGATCCCAGTAACAGTCACAACGACCACTGAAGACAACTTACTGAAGTCGAACCAATACGGAGTACAGTACCTACCAGGATAACAGAAGTAGGTGAGTACTCACAAGGTAATCCGGCGCACCCCGAGGGCGTAGCGTAGTGACGTAGCCGATGCCGCGCAGGACCCGTAGCACGTATGACGTAAGCTCGCACGTGACGTAGCACTCTATGAAACCGGTAGCGCACAGCGACAACGTACCAGGCCAGCAGAAGCGCAGAGGGACAGGTAGCACACTCGATGCGCGCAGCGGTTACTTGCTGTACACTTATGAATATGAATTCCTATTTTCTTTGACGATTTTAAGAGGTATAAATTAATTTTAAATAGAAAACTCTCGTGAGTATTAGACATATTAATACTTAGACGGGTTGCGCAGAGCAATCGCCGCAAGCGCTTCTCACTCATGATTATGGGGCGCGGACCGTCCCGAAACATGTCGAGCTATTTTCGACTTTATAGACGTGAGGAACCCGGTCTAAGTATATTAATAGGAATAGGTATATATACTGTAATACTAGTTGAAGACTACCTTAACGATTAAACTGCTTGGCCTAAATTAAATTGAGTTAATACATCATAAAGCTACATAATTAATCATGACCATTAAATTTGGATATTCATATGTTTATTGTTTAATGTACTTAAAGCTTCTTGTTTTGTTTATTAATTTTACCTTTAAGCTATTGGAATTTTATTACTGAAATGGTTTGTTAAATTGTGTAATTATTGTATTAAAAAAAGTGTTTCTGACGTAGCAAGATGCTGATTACGTGTTGCATGGAACTTAATTATATTAATTATAAAGTGACGTAACTACCAATCGGTAATCGGACTTGATACGCATGTTATTATTATAGGTATATATATATTATGTTTCTTCCTAGGTTTAGTAATATTTTTATTTCAAATGGCAATGTATTTTGATTAGGTTATCTTGATATTTTTTTTTTGTTAAATTTTTGAAATACTGTCATATTGTTATTATGCATGCTTAATATATAATGTAGAAATATTGACGATGCAAAGGCGATCTAGTTGATCCTACTTGAATAAATTGGTTTGATTTTTTTGATTTTTTTTTAGTGGTCCGGCCAAAAGTGAACTCGCGAACGAACTCGGCAACCCCTTGGTTATATCAATTGTTCAAGACAAATTTGGCTCATATTAGTACTTAAAAAGTCTATGTATCTCATCTAACCACCTGCCAAACTTCACGACGACCCAATCAATGATTCTCGAGTTACCGTCAAGCAAACAAACATAGAAAACTTGTCCAAGTATATTGAGAGAACTCTCTCTGCGAACCAAAGTTCTTAGAAAGAAAGGGACAGTGGAAAAGTTTATTGCCTCGGGCGAGGCACGAACTCGCGACTCTGGGACACACGCTCATCGCTCTACCAACTGAGCTACCGAGACCAACCCCGAGTTTTCCCACCATAGGTACCCCTCGTATGCGAAAAAAAAAACGAAATTACTTATCTTATTAAGTTTTCTTATGAAAGCAAATTAATGAAATTACAAAAAGAGGTAGAACAGTACTTTATTTCTACAAAAACAACAGTACCTACACGATAAAGGTCATACTATAATTTGTACAAATATCAAATTATCCTATAATTTAAACTTTCGTGAGACAAACAGATATTAAATTGCAACGGTTAACACTCACGTATTTTTATCACAATAGGCGTGACATGTTTCGTTTGCGTCGGGCAGACAGAGTGGTGTTATCACCTTCGCGGCTCGGGCATCACTGCCCGAGTCCGGCGTAGGTCACGCCTATTGTGATAAAAATAAGTGAATGTTAACCGTTGCAATTTAATATCAAATTATCCATTTAAGATACCATCCAGCCAACCTTTGAGCAACTGAGACATATCGAGATCTGGCGTATTTACTAATGACTAGACCAATTTGAAGGCGAAAAGAGTTTTTCGAAACCACAGAATACCTACACACACACAGACACCGCATTATCACTCAAATATTCCGAAATGTTATTTTCTGATTTTTATAACCGAATTTTTATAAATCCTATATATGAAAATCCTGATTTTGAAAATCCCTACCTATCAAACCGCCGATCGTCAAAATTCGGACTCATGAAAGCCGAATATTAAAAATTCCGATTAACATAATCCCGAATGTAATACTGATTCGGTATTATGTTAATGTTATATGTTATATGTATTATGTTATATTGTTATGGAATATTTAATATTAGTAGTTTCGTGAATCGGAATTTTGATAATAAGAGTTTTGATAGGTAGGGATTTTCAAAATCGGGATATGAAATCTCAGTACCGTGGCTAATAGTTATATTAAAAATAAGTTACCTAATAGTTATATTTGGACAAACAATAAGTTACCTAATAGTTATATTTCGCCTACATCTCTTTCACCTTCTCTTAAATATTCACCCGTTAAGTTTCAACCCCATTTTCACCCCCGGGTGAATTAAATATGTGAAGAATAATGCACTAAATTTCAAGATTCTACCTTCAACGGTTTAGTTTAGATTGTGCGTTATCTGTCACTCGCTATACATATGTTTTATATTATAATGGGCTTTGAATTTTGAAGTCTATTGTCAAGCCCACATTAGCTCAAGATCTCTTCATTCACATGAGTCCGTTCATGCCTTTTCAAACCGCCCAATTCTCTAAACCGTTTATTACAGTGTGTACATGTGTAAGGTTTCTCTCCAGTATGTATTCTTAAATGCTCCTTTAAACTGCTTGATTGTCTAAAATCCCTGTGGCATACTGAGCACGAATACGGCTTTGAATCTGTGTGAATAAGTTTATGTCTGTTGTAACTGCTCGAGCCCGTAAACTGTCTTTTACAGATCTCACAACAATATGGCTTTTCACCCGTATGAATGCGCTCATGCTTCTTTAAATCACTCGAATTTGTAAAATCTTTGTTGCATGTACCGCAGCAGTAAAGTCTCTCTCCTGTATGTATCCTTTCGTGTCGCTTCAATGTGTTCGCTCGCGTGAACTCCTTTTCGCAAATCCCACACGAATACGGCCTTTCACCTGTGAAAATTATTTATTTTAAATAAAATAAAAACACAGTTTTACAGTTTTAAACAAAGTTGAGATTTCCTAGAAAGCACGAAAATACTTGAGACAGTCCCGCTCCTCTAATTACAATTAGTAGAATATTACTACTATTTGAGTTACAACAAAGTAATTATGCTATAAAAGTAGATAAATAAATCAAAACGTAATATGAATTAAATCAAATTACCTGTATGTATTCGTTCATGTATTTGCAGCTCCTCCTGCAGCGTGAAATGCCTGTTACATATTCCACAGCAATGCGGTTTCTGAACTATATGAACCCGTTGATGTTTATTCAGCATGCTCGACAACCGGAATTCTCTTTTACATATCTCACACGAGTAAGGTTTCTCACCCGTATGTATGCGCTCGTGTTTCTTCAAACTACTCGTTTCTGCGAACACTTTGTTACATATCTTACAGGAATGCGGTTTATCACCTGTATGCGTTCTCTCGTGTGTTTTTAAATTACCTAATTGTGAAAATACCTTTTTACATGTATTACACTTGTAAGGCTTCTCGCCTGTATGTGTTCGCTCGTGTGTCTTTAAATCCCTCGGCGTCATGAATCGTTTGTCGCACATGCTACAGTTAAACGGTTTGTCGCCCGTATGTATTCTCATGTGCGCTTTGATGTTGTAGGATTGCTTGAATTCTTTGCCGCAGATCTCGCAGGCGTTGGGCCCACAGCTGGCGTACGTTTGTTTGGTCGGTGAAGTTGGCGCTGGTTTTTGTGCCACGGACCCTGAAAGAAAAACTACTTTTAGCTGTACGCCTAATTTAATTACTTACCAATTATATCAATCATAATATACAATTTAAACTTTCGTGAGTCATACTGATATTAAATTGCAACGGTTAACACTCACGTATTTTTATCACAATAGGCGTGACATGTTTCGACTGCATCGGGCAGTCATCGTCGGACAGACAGAGTGGTGTTGTCACCTTCGCGGCTCGGGCATCACTGATCACTGGGCTGATGCCCGAGCCGCGAAGGTGACAACACCACTCTGTCTGTCCGACGATGACTGCCCGATGATAAGAATACATGAGTGTTAACCGTTGCAATTTAATATTAATGATATCAATATGTAGAATAATGAGGTTAAAACTTGGGTATCCAGCCTCAGTTTGAGGCTGTTTGTTTCGAGTTGAGTCGCTTCACTTTGATACGCAACTTGCGCAGTTAAAAGCAAAAACGCGAGGGCACCAGATGCTGTGAAATGAAATGGATCGTGAGAACAAGGTGACTACATATGATTTGATCTGTTTAACAGCAGTTTCATCGTCAATTGCGATCCGTGGTAGCACATCTGTTTCTTCATACGCACGCCTCAAACAGAGGCTACTTGGAGTATGGCCAAAAAACCGGCAAAAAATGGTAATGGCGGTAACGAATTTGCTTCGTGTTCGCCTAATCTGTCGGTAAACTACGGAACCCTACACTGAGCATGGCCCGACATGCTCTTGGCTGATTTATTTTATTTTAGTTTATCTCGGAGTGAAAAAACACTTAGTTGCCACGTTGCTTACATACGGACGATATGTGTGTCGCTAAATAACTATCGTAAGATACCTTTCAGCTGTTTTTCCTTCTTCGGCGCTATCTCTTTCTTGCACTCGCCTGCTGTCCCACTACCACTCGCGTCCTTTTCCGCGGGTTCTTCCTTTGCGGTCACCGGCTCTATCTTGATACAAACCGCTACAAAACATTATATAATATTTATTAATACAGTACCAGCTAAAGAGGAAAGCGTTGATGGCCCAACGGTAAGAGGATGGTCGCGGGTTCAAAACCCGGCTCGTAATAGTGAGTTTTTCGGAACTTATGTACGAAATATCGTTTGATTATATTTATCATTTGCTTTTCAGTGAAGGAAACATCGTGAAGAAACCGGACTGAATCCCAATAACGCCTAGTTTACCCTCTGGGTTGGATTGGAAGGTAGCATTAGTATTAAGACTGTTAACTTAACAGTCTGATGACTTGTGGTATTTATATCATAAAAATATTGTATTTCGTAAGTCGATATCTAGGTCTCGCAACCAGTGGATCGAGTCAGATGTTAGATTTTTTGACGATGGGGACCTGTTACATCTCCAGTCTTTATTTTGACGCTTAAGGATCCTTTACAACTCCAAACCCTATTCGTATATTATTTTAACGTTGGGGACCTTTTACATCTTCAAACTTAATTTATTATTACACTATACATCTCTTGCCATGTTACCTACTTACTACATTTATATTAAAATTGTTTACCCAGGTATTGGCTGTTGAATTATCAGTATTTAGATTATACTTTTACTTATTGTCACTATATATTGTAAATCTTTGTACATGCAAATGCTTTAATGTAATGCTTAATGACTTGTAAAAAGTGCCCTTGATAGCTAATGCAGATAAATCTTTGAATTTTGAGATGACGCCATATCTTGGGATTAGTCACTAATGCGAATCCCAGGCTCCCTGAGCCTTGAAATAAACCAGGAAAACGCTAGGTAGAAAAAGTAGCAGCTAAATTCTGATGCGTGTCATCACTCATCACTGCACTTGTTTTTTAAAGATAATACAATAACCACGGAGCGTACATTGCATGCCGATGACAGACCAATGACGTCAAGCTTCATAGAGCATGTCTCAGGTTTTACGTTTGAATGAATAGTGCTGTCATTGAATAGTGTCAAAACTACTACGTTCGACGTTACAATCGAACGTTGATAGACTTTATCTGTCATTAACTCATTACGGATTTAAAAACATGCCGGCATGAATTGTACGCTCCCTGACACTAATTTAAGTTTCGAACTACTAACGAATTGACAAACAGACTGGACAAATATCTATACCACGCTAACTTTGCACTAATTTTGCACACTTGGTAACGACATTGTATGAAAATACTTTACGTAAAACGTGGCAGGAAGACTTAGTGGGGTCCAACTATAACCATCGCAACGAAGTCAAGATCAGTTTGATACATGTCAGTTGTTTCAACTGCCTGTCTCTTCAATATTAATAAATAAATCAATGTATTCTGCGTACGAATTTATGGTAAAATAAGACATTGCTGGTCAATAATCCGTTTTAAAGTGTTTCAGTAACAGAAGACAATATTACATTTACTGTGTTCCGTAAGCGCAGTCTCTAGTGGCAGTCCACATTTTGTCTCGCTGGCCTCGCCCGCCTCGTCGGCCTCGCCACCCTGGCAAGCCTCGCCCGCCTCGTCGGCCTCGCCCTCCTCGTCGGCCTCGCCACCCTGGCAAGCCTCGCCCGCCTCGCCACTCCCATTCTCCAACACTGGTTCAATCTTCACGTACACCTTGGTTTCAGGGGACGCGCCTTCCGCATGATCTGACAAATACATAAAATAAATAAATAAATAGATTATCACAATTTTGTCATCTTGAGACCGAAAAGACCTAATGCGTGTATGGTGAACAAAAATTGCAGAAGCGAAAGGGTTAAACGCTTTAATTGCTAAAAGTGGACTGTTCCGGGTTGATACTGTAAGCGTACAGATCGATTCACGAAAGCTGGCATGGAGAATGTATGAACAGTCATTCATTTCATACACATTCTGCGCCAATCGATCTATAGTGTGTCGTGAAAGCGATCGAGTTACAAGTGGGAAAGCGGATAGTAACAGCGCCAGTGACAACGCGCAAAATAAGCGAACCTGAAAGAGGGTAAATCGTTATGGTGCGTGTGTAGACCACAACAGTTACTCCGTGAACATGGCACTTGCTACAGTGCCATTCGGGACGATCTGTCAGTTTCTATAGAAACAATCACATGATAGCTCGGACCCCTTGGAGGTCACGTGACGTTTTCTATAGAAGCTGACAGATCGTCCCGGATCGGATTGGATCGGATCGGACTGGTGTGAGTCATCCTTAATGAGCAGTTTCAAATGGTCTTTCTATTACCCCTTTTGGAACTCAAATGTGAGTTTATTTATTAATGTATGCAGAATTTATGCACAAAATATCATTCATTCATTTACAGTGGCTTTTGGTGTCGGAAAACATTGTGAGGAAACTTGCATACATGCATACATAGAAATTACAAGGTGTATGTGAAGTCTCAAACACCCGTTGCGTCAACATGGGGACTTCAGCCTTTTACATGGGCATGATACAGTCAAGTGCAAAAATATGGTTCGACATAATCAACTCATAAATATGGTACTACGCTCTTATTACACCGGCGTAAGGTGCTATGGGACATATTTTTGAGTAAGATGTGCACCACCATATTTTTACACTTGACTGTACAAGGCCTGTGGGGCAGCACTGGTCCACTGCGGCCGTAAGGGAAAAGGGTGTATCTACAGTAAAATAAAAAATCTAAATAATAAATACTAGTAGATGGGTCTCTGAGTAGTCTTTGTTCACTGATTCTAAATATATCTGTAACTCAAGTTTGGGAAAAATTACAGATACATCCTTTTTTTATACGACAGCAGTTCTGCTAGAAACATTTATTTATTTAAACTTTATTGTACAAAATAATACTACAAATGTTGGATAGTTATTGACTTAAGTCATCCTCTACCAGTCACCCAATGGTATAAACCAGAAAGATTAAGTAGGCCCTTGGTCTTTTGTGTTGAACAGACTTGATTAAGTAAGTAAATAAAATTAAAATTAAAATATATTCATAGAACATTTTTTGTTGAAACAAATCAAATTATCTAATTACATATTTTGATATATAAATAACTAGCTTTTGCCCGCAGCTTCGCTCACATTAGAAAGAGACAAAAAGTAGCCTATGTCACTCTCCATCCCTTCAACTATCTCCACTTAAAAACTCCCATCAATTCATCACTCCGTTTTGCTGTGAAAGACTGACAAACAAACAGACACACACACTTTCCCATTTATATATTAGTATGGATAAATTGAAAATGAATCTCATATACTAAAGAAAAAGACCAAGTACCATATACCCATACAAATAAACAAACATATAATGTATTCCTTGTGTAAACATTAAAAAGACTCACTCTGTGGGGCTGGAGGCTCTTCAGTGCATCCAGCAGGTGCCGGCAACCCCTCGGGTTCTGGTGCTTCCTCCCAAACGGGTTCCACCTTAACCCACACTGCCTCCATCTCAAGCTGATCCTAACCGCCGATTTACATTACACAGTGCTGGTATAAATTATACACTATGCACAGAATACCCCCTCACTTCGAAACCAATTGTCTGACAGAGAAAGATCACATTATCTCGCTCTAAAATAAAGTGCCTATGATGCCTCTTATTTGTATATTAAAACGTTAGCCTAGCGCGCTTGTAATACTCAGCGACATAATATATACATATAGTACTTAGTAAATTTCGTGTATATTACATCACAAATAGGTACGCGGGTATCATGCGATAGACACTGTCCAGGGTTTTTTCATAAAATTAACAGAAAACTGCATAAAAGATAACAATATATCAAAATAACAAGGATTTTTATACAGATATACAAAAGATTACAGAAAAAACACTCGGCTATTGATTGACTTTTGACAGCAGTGGCCAGTGACGTTTTCAGTTTCAGTGTGACCAGCCTTGGACCGCCGGAAGCTATGACTACGGTCAATCACATTATCATATATATTTGATCATAGGTCTATATGCCTCCCTTTTTCTCAAACGTGAAGAAAAAGGACGGCATACAATCTATGATCGTAGATATGACCATATATGGTGTAATGTAATATTGGCCTACGGCTACACTCTTGTCGCTCGATGATCACTACGATCGTTATCATTCATGCCTGTTTAAGAACTGATATTGGCAATTAGAAAAAAAATCTTAGATTTTTTTTTGTAGCTTACTAATCACAGTTTCCGTAATTTACTGACTAAGAACCACAAATTATATAGTATCTAAGAACTGACTTTGGAGATTTGTAAACTTTTCTTAGAAAATCTTTTTTAGGGTTCCGTACCAAAATGGTAAAAAAGGAACCCTTATGGTGCGACTCAGTCTGTCTGTCTGTCTGTCTGTCACATCGTTAAATATCTCGAGAACTACTTAAGCTACCGATTTGAATTTCACTCTGTCGCATTTGCGTACTGAACTATAAATGCGAGAGAGAGGCCCAAGATCGTTCGCGGTTCGCGGGAGGTGCCCCAACTCTCCGCCGGAACCCTCTCGCAGAACATCTCCCCAGCATAGAGCGCTGACACGGGTCTGTTCGACACGTGTACCGGTACATTACGACCAGACTATTTGCACCGCCCAACAAACATTTTTTAGGTCGCCAGGACGTCCCGACGGTAACTTTTAGTTCCTAGCTTGGTCGCCAAATGGGCCCATTTTATACGATTCAGCGTCGTAATAAAGTCACATATTGGTCGTATAAGACATTAATTGGTCGTATAGTGGTTTTATAAATGTCGTAACATCCATTTATTACCGCTGCTATACGACATTTTGTTGTATAATAAATAAATAAATAAATATAAATATTTGCGGGACATTCTTACACAAATCGACCTAGTCCACGGTAAGCACAAGGGCTTGTGTTGTGGGTACTAGACGACGATATATATAATAGATAGATTGTATAAAAGTGTTTATCAAGGTTTATCACGACCCTTATACGGAATGTTTAAATAATGCCGTGATAATTATTAGTGACGTTTCGATTTATGCTTTAAGTTTAACATCGGAATATTACGAGCTTAAGTACAAAACCATTTTATTAGTATACATACTTCAACTTAGTGTTACATATTCGAAACACATATTCAATGTATTTCGGGTCCCAAATCTATTGGGAAATTAGTTTTATCGACTAATATATGTTTATTTTCTCAATATAATCAATGCGCTTCATAAATTATTTAAAATTAATAATAAAAAAATGTTTTAACAATTACCTTTAGGCGACTTAAAGTAGTAAGCGCCACCACTTAACGACTTCTTTACGACTTTGCTGTTGTGTGTACCATTTTTTTTCTGCATCTCCGCAGCAATATTTACAAAACTAGTTGTTTAAAAGTCGTAAAAAAGTGTTGTAAAAGACTTAAAATCGTATAAGAGTGAAATTTATTACTCTTAAACGACCGGTCACATAGAAGTAGGGGAAAAATAGTTCGCGGCTCTATTACGACTAATCCCGGTGTTAAAGTCGTATAGACGTTACTATGACGACCATTTTGCTTATACCACTGAGAGTTGAATAACAGTCGTGTAAAACAGTCGTATAGAAGTTTCTACGACGTCTATATGCGACTTTAAGTCGTATAAACATAAAAGACTATAAGTCGTATAAATGCTGAAATTACTTCTTTACGATGTTTATAGCTTTTTGAGTCGTATAAATCCTCCTTATACGACTAAAATGTTTGTTGGGCGTTCATTACTTCAAAACTGACGAGTTTCTATGTCCTTGGAATAACGATGCATATTGCAGTGGAAGTTGTACGTGAATACATCTTTACAACTTGCCACTGGGCGCTACTCAACTAGTCCGTAACAGTTGCGATGTAGCTACCATGTACCATACCACTGAAGACTGCATACATATATGAGGTTAATAAACGTGGTTTATACGTTAACAAAGGCATGTATACTTTGAAAAGTCAAATAAGCCCCCTGATACTGGAATACAAATCACTGGTTTCAAAAACATATTATTCGTTAATTTGTTATTAATCAGATCTGCAACATAATTCGATAGCGCAATTGGTAGAGCTATCTGACCGGTGTTCAGACTTTCAGAGAGGTCGTGGGTTCGAATCCCGCTCGACACGACGAAATTTTCCATTTTAAAAGCTTTTATTTTTTTTGCTTAAAAACTCTACAACCAGGGGTTGTCTGCTGCCTCTCTTTCCAAGCCGGCATAAGTCTTCTATGTGTCCGCCGATATCTTTATTTTATTTTATTTTTATTGAAATAACATGAAATTATACATACATGTACCATACAACAATGTTACGCCAAACTGCGGGGCAGTTTGTTGGCGATGATTATCTCTAGGAATATGTTTCTTAGACGTTCTTCTACATGCTCCCCGGTTTCACCCCATTTTTCATCAAGTCCGTGTAAGACGATTTTCTTGTAGGTAAGAAGAGTCAATTCCACTATTTTTATTTGCTTGGTTTTCTTATATTTTCTGAATCATCGCGTATTTTATTCTGTTTGTCTTCTAATTTATATCTTTTTTTTTTCTTATTATCTGTTCTTGAATGAGATCTTGATTGAGAGAGATTGGTTCGTAGTATCATTTCTTTTTTAAGGTTTTGTGTAGCCATAGTGATTTCGTTCTGAATAGTTGTCAGTAACGAGTGCCGCAGGATATCACATATCTTACGCGTACCTAAAGTTGAGTAGGTCGTTAGATTCGCGCGCGCATTTCTGTTACCGTAATTTGTATTTTAATCCGATTTTTTTGCACACACTTTAACTATTACACAAACGCTATATAAAATTAGGATTTAAGAATTAATTAATTACCTTACAAACTAATCTTAAGTATGTCTCTGAAATAAACAATTTTTTTGACGTGACAACGTCTTAAATTAGGTTGCGGCTGGGAGTCACTTATGAAAAAGTGTAACGCTCGGTAACGTTACGATGAGTCACCGAACGAGAGAGAGGCCCGCCGAATGCCTTGCGTCTCTCTCCCACTCAACTATGATCGGTCTGCCGCGCGCGCAGCACTAGAGAATTAGGCGCATTGAATCGGCGCATGCTTGTGTCTCTGTCTTTGTCTTTCTCGAACGTTGATAGTGTTAAGTAAGTTCCTATTGTGCAATTTAATTATATTCATATCAATAAATATTCTACCGAGAAAAAGACGTTGTCACGTAAAATCTTCGCCCGTAAAACCGACTTTACAGGCAACCATTTTTTTAGGGTTCCGTAGCCAAAATGGCAAAAACGGAACCCTTATAGTTTCGTCATGTCCGTCTGTCCGTCTGTCCGTCTGTCCGTCTGTCCGTCTGTCACAGCCGATTTACTCGGAAACTATAAGTACTACAGTGATGAAATTTGATGGGAATATGTGTTGTATGAACCGCTACAAAATTATGACACTAAATAGTAAAAAAAAGAATTGGGGGTGGGGCCCCCCATACATGTAACTGAGGGATGAAAATTTTTTTTTCGATGTACATACCCGTGTGGGGTATCAATGGAAAGGTCTTTTAAAATGATATAAAGTTTTCTAAAAAACATTTTTCTTAAAGTGAACGGTTTTTGAGATATCAGCTCTCAAAGTCGTAAAAAGTATGTCCCCCCCCCTCTATTTTTATAACTACGGGGTATAAAATTCTAAAAAAAATAGAGGTGATGCATGCTAATTAACTCTTTCAACGATTTTTGGTTTGATCAAAGTATCTCTTATAGTTTTTGAGATAGGTTGATTTAACTGTAATTTTGGTTAAGTTAAAATTAATATTCATACATAAAAGTACAAGGCAAAATATCGGGAGAGTTTAGGCTCCATTCACCAGGTGTATAAATTGACATAATAAGTTTATTATATTTGCTGCTACGGAACCCTTTGTGCGCGAGCCCGACTCGCACTTGGCCGGTTTTTTGTATATTATTACAAACGTTTTGGTATAAATTTCATGGCGAACAATTCACTTTAGACCGGTTAAAATTATTTTTGGAATGGAGCGATTTAAAAATGCTGTTTGCGCGCTTAAACCAGGAGAGGAGGTTCGCCTTAGGATACCTAGATGGTGCTAGTAGTCCTCAATATCTACGTTAACAATAACCGAATTTTACCTTTCTCCATAAGATTAAAATTATAAAACATCGCGTTTAGTGTTGTTTTGATTTTTAAGAAAACGTAACGTAGTTATGCTAAACCACATTAGTAAACGGTCAATTGATTTTATGTTTTCACTCGTGCGTGTTCACATAGATGTCATCAGTAGTCTTGCTAATACTAGTTAAAGCCAGTAAAATAAAAAAAAATACAACATTCATGTATAATACACAAACATTTATAAAACCGGCACGTCCATGCAATAAAGGTGTTTAACGGAATTTGGACTAATGATTATTCATACATAAGATCTATTAAGATATATTAATATATTATATATATTATAATTCGAAATCTTGCTTACTTGAGAGTGCATTCACAAAGTCCGCTATGATGAATAGGGCAGTCTGTCAAATATATCATCATTTTGAAAACTGCGCAACTCATGTGGTAGTCCACATACACGAACATGACATAAACAACCGATAGATGGCACTTATCACCCACAACGTCACTAATAGATCGCGCTGTTAAGATTTTTCTACGGATGACCTAGCCGTCTGCCTGGTTTGCTGGTTCGGTAAGGTGCGGTTCGGAGTTAGGTTAGGTTCGGTTCAGAGTTAGGTTAGGTTCGGTTCAGAGTTAGGTTAGGTTCGGTTCAGAGTTAGGTTAGGTTCGGTTCAGAGTTAGGTTAGGTTCGGTTCAGAGTTAGGTTAGGTTCGGTTCAGAGTTAGGTTAGGTTCGGTTCAGAGTTAGGTTAGGTTCGGTTCAGAGTTAGGTTAGGTTCGGTTCAGAGTTAGGTTAGGTTCGGTTCAGAGTTAGGTTAGGTTCGGTTCAGAGTTAGGTTAGGTTCGGTTCAGAGTTAGGTTAGGTTCGGTTCAGAGTTAGGTTAGGTTCGGTTCAGAGTTAGGTTAGGTTCGGTTCAGAGTTAGGTTAGGTTCGGTTCAGAGTTAGGTTAGGTTCGGTTCAGAGTTAGGTTAGGTTCGGTTCAGAGTTAGGTTAGGTTCGGTTCAGAGTTAGGTTAGGTTCGGTTCAGAGTTAGGTTAGGTTCGGTTCAGAGTTAGGTTAGGTTCGGTTCAGAGTTAGGTTAGGTTCGGTTCAGAGTTAGGTTAGGTTCGGTTCAGAGTTAGGTTAGGTTCGGTTCAGAGTTAGGTTAGGTTCGGTTCAGAGTTAGGTTAGGTTCGGTTCAGAGTTAGGTTAGGTTCGGTTCAGAGTTAGGTTAGGTTCGGTTCAGAGTTAGGTTAGGTTCGGTTCAGAGTTAGGTTAGGTTCGGTTCAGAGTTAGGTTAGGTTCGGTTCAGAGTTAGGTTAGGTTCGGTTCAGAGTTAGGTTAGGTTCGGTTCAGAGTTAGGTTAGGTTCGGTTCAGAGTTAGGTTAGGTTCGGTTCAGAGTTAGGTTAGGTTCGGTTCAGAGTTAGGTTAGGTTCGGTTCAGAGTTAGGTTAGGTTCGGTTCAGAGTTAGGTTAGGTTCGGTTCAGAGTTAGGTTAGGTTCGGTTCAGAGTTAGGTTAGGTTCGGTTCAGAGTTAGGTTAGGTTCGGTTCAGAGTTAGGTTAGGTTCGGTTCAGAGTTAGGTTAGGTTCGGTTCAGAGTTAGGTTAGGTTCGGTTCAGAGTTAGGTTAGGTTCGGTTCAGAGTTAGGTTAGGTTCGGTTCAGAGTTAGGTTAGGTTCGGTTCAGAGTTAGGTTAGGTTCGGTTCAGAGTTAGGTTAGGTTCGGTTCAGAGTTAGGTTAGGTTCGGTTCAGAGTTAGGTTAGGTTCGGTTCAGAGTTAGGTTAGGTTCGGTTCAGAGTTAGGTTAGGTTCGGTTCAGAGTTAGGTTAGGTTCGGTTCAGAGTTAGGTTAGGTTCG